>OX419338.1:20291529-20294029 GCA_948470475.1 Galaxea fascicularis
CAACTAAAATCACTGTATAGTTTTTTCGGTGAAATATCCTTTAGTTTAAAAGAAAAATGCAAAAAACGAAAATTCGTTAAAATCGTTGTTTGAAGCTCTAAATTATTGCACGGGTTTGAGAGCCTCGCGCGCAAAAACAAATCATTCTACCGCCTTTACAACACTCAAATCTTTTTTTACAATCTCTAAATATTTGTTGGAATGATTTTAGGGAATGTGGCGTTGTTCTTTGCATACGAAAAAATTTAATTTCAAAGGCATACAATTCACTACAGTAAAAGTACTTCATGGATGAAATTAATTTTCAGCATGTGCGAAACCTTCAAATCGACTAAGCTTCCGGTGGTTGAATTGTAGAAGGATGATCTATAGATTCCGGTGAAAATATCTTTGGGCAAATGATTAAGAGCGATGCGAGAGCGTTTCAAAGTTCGTAAAAAATGCAAATATTTGACCTTTGGCGGTAAACTTTGAAGTTGCTGGTCAAACATAATTTTTTGGTCCGTGTCCATATCAGGTTAAAATAGGCACTGAGAAAAACATTTTGAAATGTTCTAACCTTATAATATTCTGTAAAAGACTGGTCCAAGGGCCATTGAAGCACGATTCTTTGGTCGTTCGTCGCTCTTTTTTTTATCCCTGCTGCCCGCTGTTGGTAACGGCCGATGTACACCGCGCAACATGTCAACGTATTCAATGGTGGAATACCAACCTTCGATCAATTTTAGGCGCATTTTATCACAACTGCATCTTCCTTGACGGTTTAGTCATTTGTTCAGTATTGCTTGGTTTATAGTACACGAAAATAATACATCTGATCGCTGCTAGAATAGCAAAAATGTCGGCGTTTACAGTCTATACTGCAAAACAGGCAGCCGTTTGCTCGTCACGCAATACTATCACGGGCATTTTAGAGGGGAGGGCTAGGGCTAAGATGCTTGAAAGAGTACATACTAAGGCCATCCCCTTTTTTTTTCTCCGTTTAGCATCGTCGACCGACCCAGATTTTCGCGTTTTCAAAAAAAAAAAGTTATGCAAAAGGCAATGAAGGCAATTTCAAACAATTGTCACTTTAATCTGAAACATAAGCAGTTTTTTGCCTTACAGAGTTTTAGTTTTTACTTCATACTTCAACTACAGTTGGGGGGGGTGGCCTAAAATAAACAAAAAAAAAAGAAAAGAAAAGAAAAACGGTTTATTTAAGGAATTTCGTCTTTGCTTGCTTGCTTCATCTTTGCTAAACGCTATAGTATGCATTTACCATTGGTTGAAGGCTTGCACTATTCTTAGATTGCGTTCGACTGACGGCACTCCGGAATCTGAGAATAAGCAGAACAGTCTTCTTTTTAAGTAAATTTGGGAAGACATTTCTACAAATTTTCGCTGACACATCATAATTTAAAAGCCTTTTTTTACTCCAGTAACTCCAAAAACCTTGAGCTCTCAGGAGGGATTTCTTGTCTTCACTGCATGTACATTCTTTTTCCGAAAAGAATAGGGTTAATTAAACCCTCCCTTAGTTCAACAGCTTTTTGAGCCTTTATTTTTTTTAATTAATTGTTATCTATGCGAACCTGTCTACAAAAACTCGAAAAAAGTTATACCTGGTTATAACAGCACGTAGTGGTAGGTTAATCGACTTATCATAACTTATCGCTACAAGTAAGAGTGCTGTTCTTGATGGATGGATGGGACTTATAACAGGATATGGTGCTCTGTTCATACAGACGTAACTAAAAGGAGGAGCAGAATCAGCTCCTGTTAACTAATGAATGCAGTCTGAAATGTGAAAGAGTACTCTGTTTCCAACTGATGGCTGGTGACACTTTAGGCACTGGTCAAATGTTACTATTTATGGACTGGGGAATGAGTGGGGTGGGGGATGCGCGTGGGAGGAGATTGGTGTAAAACCAGCCCGTACCTTTCTTTTCTTGCCTAACTCATAAACCACTCATCATGCCACATACTGGAAACAATTGGTTTCAACATCAAATTTTTTTTACGCACTCCTGTCCATTTGTCTAATTTTGAAAACAAATAAGCACCCTATCTCCTTTCTCCCTCCCCTGGTAGCCCCCCTTCCCCCATAATCTCTTTCAGTTGATAAATAATAACCGGTGTTTCTGTTTAAAAAAATTCTTTCCCTGATGGGCCTCTGACAGGAGGGGTGCTCTCGAGAAGGATGATGTTGTGGCCCATGCGCGGCACGTAACACCATCATTTCCTTCCGGTAGCATCCAGACATGTAATGGCTTAAATAAGAACTTTAAATTAGTTATTGTTTAATTTAGTAATCATAAATTTGATGGTATCTAAAAAAAATGCACCCCAAAAAAAGGACTTTGTAACATGTAGATGAATAACCATCGGAAGCTACAGGTCACCCAGACTTAGGGTAGGCTCCTGGGTGATTCATTGTTCTCTTAGGATTACCCTTCCTCAGGAAGCAAAAGAAAGGCAATACTTTTCGTAGGGGTACGTTGATTTCTTGCTATCTATC
>OX419338.1:20304029-20306529 GCA_948470475.1 Galaxea fascicularis
TATCCTTTCGGAAGAGACGTCGACAATTAAATTTTTGTACAAACACTGAGTTTTATTACAGTAAAGGTATTGTCAAACTACAAAGGGAAAGAAAAAGAAATACGTTACAATATTTTACAGATACGACTAACTACAGGAATTGCGAAAAGTACAAAAAAATCAGTTACACTACTTACAATTCTGGTTGCCTTCTCTTCTCGCTTTATGAAGCGAGGCACGTATCTATTTATAGTTTATAAAAATATGCGTGAAATGTAAGCACGCACGTCATTTGTTAATTCTTTTTATAAAGTTGCAAAAGTATGTAGATTATGCAAAACACTTCCCCCCAGTGCGGAGGTATAATTAAATTTCCATTAATTAGACTGAGTGTGGCGTGTCTTGCGTGACACTGCTGACCGCTGGACACCAGGTCCCCCCAGCAATGTAACCAGACCCTCAGCATTGTGTTGGCGTCTCGCAGCTCGGCTTCACGATCATTAAAAGTTTTCGTTATAAGTTTGTTTAGCTGTGTTTTAGTTCTGTTGTCTAGCTGTGATGGATTTCGAACTACGCGACATGGTGTCAGAAGTGAGTCGACCTCTTTGCTAGAGGAGAAGCAAGACAAATTCACGCCGAAAAGGACAAGAACAAAGCCGACAGGACAAGAGAATATTCGTATCTGATTGCCGCCATATTGTATTTTGCAAAGATGGCCGACACCGAAAAACAAGCGGCTGCGCCACTGATAATGCCGCCAGCTAATCTTCCACCGCCGAAACCTCTCGTAATCGATGATAACCTAGCCACAAGTTGGAAACAGTGGAAGAAAATATGGCAGCGTTACGAAATCGCCGCCGGGATTTATCAACAATCTGACCTCGTGCGAGTTTCGACGTTACTGTCTGTCATCGGCGAGGACGTGGTCAAGATTTTCGATACGTTTACCTGGAGAGAAGGCGAACAGGATGAGAAAATGAAGGACGTGCTGGCGAAATTCGACGAGTATTGTGAACCGCGTACACAAGTAATTTACCAAAGATATCGCTTTAATAACAGAAAACAAGAAACTGGCGAGAGCATTGCCGCTTACGTAACCGAGCTCCGCATGATTGCGAAGAACTGTGCTCACGATGGCATCACGCCCGACGAAATTTTACGCGATCGCTTGGTCCTAGGCATTCGTGACGACAAAGTCCGAGAACGGCTATTACGAGTCACTGACTTGACTCTACAGAAAGCATTAGACATATGCAAAGCGGCTGAACAGACCAGTCAACAGCTAAAGATGATGAACAGTGCACCTGAGGAGGTGGTTGGTGTGGTCAGACAGAACCCGCAGAATCAAAGAAAAATCGACTCCCGGTCTAATCCATCTGGCTGTGGTGCTGTGCTCCGAGGTCATACATGGGTCGTGTTCAGGGGCCGAGCGCCTAACCGGCTGCACAGCTCCTTCGGTCCGACCTCGTTGAGCTGCGTCCTTCGCAATTCAGTCTCTGACTGCGAGGAAGGGTGATTAGCAGGTCAGTTATTATTATTATTATTATTATTATTATTAAAGACACGGGACTCAACCAGCTACCGACCTGAATGTCGTTTTTGTGGTTACCATCATGCTACTCGCCAGTGTCCCGCCTATGGGCAAATCTGCCGTAAGTGCGGCCAAAAGAACCACTTCCAGTCTAAGTGCCGTTTAGCCAACCCGCAAGTAAATAATGTAGAAATACCAGAGGAGGTTTTCCGAATAAGCCAAGTTGGGGCTGGCTCACGTGCGATGATCACAATGGGAGTTGGTAAGCAGTCTACTGAGAGTCAAGTAACTTTCCAACTGGATACTGGTGCAGAATGCAACCTTCTGTCTTTGAAAGAATATAAGCGTGCCACAGGGGATACGGAATTGCAGCACGTCAAGTTCTGCTCCCACAAATTTATCAAAACGTACACTAACGAACGTTACAAAATCCTTGGCTTTGCTGACATCCCTACATGGCGCCGTGGACATGCCACCGTATTGCAGTTTAACATCACAGAAGATGACCTAGCACCACTTTTATCCTACAAAGCGTGTATGGATCTGGGGCTTATCTCGATCAACGACAGTGACGACATGTTTTCCCCCACGCAGCGAGTCGGCTCCACGACCGTCGCCCCTGATTTATTAGAAGAGTTTAAGGATGTATTTGAAGGACTGGGAGACCTCCCAGGAGAGTACCACATAGCAACTGATGACACAGTGCGGCCGGTGGTCCATCCACCTCGCAGGGTTCCAGTCGCTTTAAGGGAGCAAATCAAGAGTAAGCTAGACGAAATGGTAGACAGTGACGTCATCGCACCAGTAAATGAGCCTACCGAGTGGGTTTCCAGCATGTTAGTGGTGGCCAAGCCAAACAAGCTGCGCATATGTCTTGATCCCCGTGATCTTAACAAAGCCATCCGTCGGGAGCATTATCAAATGCCCACTGTGGAAGAAGTAGTGACCAGGCTCACCCAAGCAAAGAAATTCACTGTGGTGGATGCTAAA
>OX419338.1:20319029-20344029 GCA_948470475.1 Galaxea fascicularis
CCTGTGGCAAGTATAGAATCTATCTCGTTTGTGATTCGCTTGCTTCTTTCTTCGTTTTCTTTAGATCCTCCAATGTCATCAACATAGACATGTTTACGGAGTTCTTCAGCAGCTTCTGGGAATCGATCTTGAGAAGCTTTTGCCAAGGTGTTGATAGCTCCAGCAGCGATGTCTGGGGCCGGTTTATCTCCGAAGTTTAATCTTTTCCACTGATAAACTCTAGGCATCTCATTTTCGTTTGGTCTCCATAGGAAATGGTGAAAGACTTGATCTTCTGGGTGGATCAATACTTGGTTGAACATCTTTCGGACGTCTCCGGTGTATGCTACATTATCATAGCCATTAACACGTTTAATAAACTGTTAATGTAGTTCGGTCCCTTTTCAAGGTAGTCATTGAGGGATTTTCCATTTGGACCTTTTGCACTTGCATCGAACACTAGTCTGACTTGGGTTGTTCTCTCAGGCGTGAATACCACTTGTAAAGGAAGATACCATTCTGGCTGACTGTGATTCACGTCTGAAGGGGGTATTTCTGTGATGAAGTCTAGTCTACCAGCTTTTGTACATCAGAGTCGATTATTTCGGTGCAATCCCTTTTCTTGAAGGACTTTTCTGAAGAAGTCATTCTCTTGAAAGCAGCGTCGTAGTTAGATTCATTTGGAGGTCCATCTTCTCTCCAGGGCATTGTTTTGTTTTACAATTTCCCATCTTCGATTTACATCTGCCTTTTGATAAGTAGGACATGCTAAAAGTAGGTGACTTAATTCGCATCCAAGCAGGCATTTCTCATCGGTATTTGTGTCGCTGTCGTTGGCATGACTGTCGGAACGGACGCCTGAATTACTTCGGTGATAATTAATTTCCTTTTTGATGCGCGATCGTAGACTTGCTTCATTCAACAGCCAATCAATCAGATTTGACACGTTTTCCTCTTTACCAGTACGTTGCATTTCGCGGCCAAATTCAACACTGTCTTTGCCATCTAATTTGGACAGTAATTGTGACATAACAAAGGGAGCTTCAGAGCAACTTGTTACAGGACAACTGTTTTGTTCCATGTTATTTACGAAGCTTTGGATTCTTGTTGCGTAACGAGAAAGCGAGAATGAGTCGCTTTTGACAGGTTTGAGATTAGTAATTTCGTTCAGCAACGTGTCCATTAATTTTCTTTTATCACCAAATTCCGAGTCGAGAATTTTCCACGCCTGCTCTATTGTTGTACTTGGCTTAACTTGATCGGACCAAAAGGAGTTTTTTGGAAGCACTTTTCTGAGACGCTGAAGCTGTTCGTCATTGTCTTGATTGTATTTGACCATCCAATATTTAAATTCGCGTTTCCAAGTGGCATAAGTTTTCCTGTTGCCATCCCATGTCGGGACTGATAATTTCTCAAGTCCTTGATTCACATTCTTTTGCGAGCCTAACACTTCGGCCATTTTTGTCACTGCTTCTGCCATAACATCAAGTGTATTGTGTTCGAAGGACGATTTTTTAACACTGCACGCCTTTTGATAAGTTGCGAATTTTTCACTACAATGTAGAAAATCAACTTTGGCTTTTTCTCCGAGCTCTTGATTAACTTTTACTAATTCTTCGGAATCTTCTCCGCTAACTTCACACAACCTGTCCGCAATTGTCTCTTGTTGCTTTTTAACGCTTCTAAACTTAATTTCCACTTCTTTGTAAACGTTTTCGAGTATATCTATCATTGGTTGGACTTCGAAAAGCCCGTTAAATTCTTCGAGAAGATCGTGTATTGATCTTATTGTAATGTTCCTTTTTGCAATTAGCGTTGCTACGTCAACTTTAGGAGGCATTTTCCACGCTATTTGACGACTAAATTGCTTAAGCTTACTAACAGTACAGTGTAGTACGTTGTAATATTTACTTAGATAACTTATTTGCTATCCCGCCGATTACTTGTAATGGATAATGTACAAATATCTTAACTATTGTTCACGTTAATTATCGTAGGGAATCAAAGTTCGAAAAATTCTTGAAATTACATGTGAACTGGTATTTTCTACGAGTCTTTGGAAATAAACTACAATGACACACTTTCTCACATATCTCAAGTTCAACAGTTTTCAAACTTTCGATTGGTTGTCTGATTCTCCAACGCCGACAGTTCATGTATCTCCTGAACTTGTCTTTGACTGACTTGCTCCGTTTGTTTCTTGTTTCGTTGAACAACTAAGGAATTATTTTACCTTCGTTTTGGGTGACAAACTTGACTATCCTGAATGCTGCTTGATTCTTTGTTGTCCTGTGCTTTCACTGCCTTTTGTCGCGAACTTGTGTCATTCTGTGGGCTGTTCGTGGGCTTTAGACTTGAACCGTCGTCGTCTGCTCCTTTCTTGAACAGAATTTTTGACTGAATTGGATATATGTTTATCCTTTCGGAAGAGACGTCAACAATTAAATTTTTGTACAAACACTGAGTTTTAATACAGTAAAGGTATTGTCAAACTACAAAGGGAAAGAAAAAGAAATACGTTACAACATTTTACAGATACGACTAACTACAGGAATTGCGAAAAGTACAAAAAAATCAGTTACACTACTTACAATTCTGGTTGCCTTCTCTTCTCGCTTTATGAAGCGAGGCACGTATCTATTTATAGTTTATAAAAATATGCGTGAAATGTAAGCACGCACGTCATTTGTTAATTCTTTTTATAAAGGTGCAAAAGTATGTAGATTATGCAAAACACCTTGTGGTGGATAATTGCCCTTCACTTTGGGTTCAGAGCTCGTGACGAAAGCTGCCGATTAAAGTGGGGAGACGTCACTCTGGAGAAAGACCCAGACACGGAGAATGAGATTCTTGTGTGGAGATATGAGTGAGGGTCCAAAACACGTCAAGGCCAAGACAAGCCATACAGTGTTCATGCTTTCCATCCTACTGTGCAAGCAACTGGGAATGAGCGTTGCCTGGTTAAAATGTTCAAAGAATTTGCTCGCCGTTGTCCTTCGGAGATGAATAAGCCAGATTCCCCCTTTTACCTCGCAGTTAAACATCAGCGAAAACCAGATGACGACGTGTGGTATATGCGAAGTCCGCTTGGAAAAAATGAAATCGGCAAATTTCTCTCTACCGCTGCGAAAAATGCTGGTTTACAAGGCAGAGTAACCAACCACTCGGTGAGAAAGACCTGCATTTCGCGTCTCCTCGATGCAGACGTCCCAAATAATTTTGTGGCACAGTTAAGTGGTCATCGCAGTCTGAAAAGTCTCAACGATTACAAATCGGCCTCAAATGAACATCAATGGCGAATGTCCCTTGCGCTGAGCCGCTCGAGCAGCAACCGGCTGGCTAGCATCTCCACTCGCACAGAAACCACAACTCGTTCCACCCCTTCAGTTACCAGTGTTGAGTCTGCCACCTTTAATTCAGTCCAGATGGGCTCAGGTTTTTTCTCAGGAGCAACGATTGGAAGTTTTAACAACTGTACCTTCAACATCCAGCTTACGTCGGGGCAGCTTTGCACCACAGAGCCAAGCGACAGTTATTCGAAGCGCCCAAGGATCGGTGAAAGCGACGGCCAGATGAAATGAACAGCTTTGCTATAATGGTTAAGCATTCTTTAGAACTTAAGTGCTCAAAATTTAAGCCATTTTGGGACATTTTTAAGGTTCAAAAGACTTTTCGAATTTGCCTCGAGCGGTTCGTACATTTGTCATTCCATTCAGACGTACGCATTAGACATTTACTCGTCAAAAATGTAAACCAATCAAATGATTGTATTTCTGCATTCATCCAATTAGGATAAAGGAGAACGCGCCATTGATTTTTGCATGTAACTGGCTTCGTTTTCAGTCACTGAAATAAACCAAAGTACAAAGCTCATTTTTTTAGTGTCTTATCCCATATAATAAATCCTTTATTGACCAAGCTTGTTCGGTCAAGATGGCTGGATATTGGCCTCGTTCTTTTTTTGCGAGTTTATGGACCTCGACTTCGTCTCGGTCCATAAACACACAAAAAAAAATAACTTGGCCAATATCCAGCCATCTTGACCTCTCGCTTGGTCAATAACCCATACGTATAGAAAAGGTGTAATTGAATTGAAGACAGAAGTATAGTTCAAAGTTGCGTTTGTTTACAAATGTGTTGTATTTTGATGGAAAGATGTATATTTGCCATACTTCCCATCGCAGTATTAAAAAAAAACTCCTTGTCAGGCAGTGGATAATAATCTTGCAATTCATGATGTTCCACGTGAACTAGCCGGTTTAGAAAACTTGATTTCTCAGCAATTAGTATTTGAAAAAATTGTTATAATGCCAAAAGGAAGACAACGCAAAATTAAATGAGCAATTTCCAATGTCCCTGTGAACTGTGAAGAGGCTTATAAAGTTCTGCCACACCCACCAGATAGTTGTGGAATAACACTGGTTAAACTAAAACGGAAGTTGGAATTTAGAGGGCATGTATATTTTTAGGCAGTGGGACCACAGGCTGTAATGTATGCCCTACAGTGGCTTCAAGGTAATAATCCATTATATGAAAACATCTTTATTAATTTGAGCAATATTGACGATACACTTTCAATGATAAGAGATTATGAAATTAAAGATGAAACCGGGAGCAATGTATTAGGTTCTTCAAGTAATGAGTCCAAAAATATAGGGACAGTCCCTGCTGTGGATGAGGATGATGATTGTGAAAAAGAAGATCCACTTAATGAACACAGAGGAGTAACATGTGAAACATGTTTACAGCCTGTTATTCCAGATTATCCTGTCACATCTGATGAACAAGATATTAAGTCTTGTGATAATGAAATCTATGATATTGCTCCTGGTGAAAATAAACATTTTATCTCTATTATGACAGACAAATATTGTGAGGAATTAGCATTTCCAACATTATTTCCTAAAGGGAGATTTGGATATACAGCAGAGAGAAAGTTCAAGCTAGCTCCCGTGAATTTTTTTAATGCACGACTGTTACATTACAGTAGTAGATTTACAATAAATCCAGAATATTTGTTTTTTCCACAATTTATCATAGAACAGAAAAACGTGTCAGATAGCATCAGTATTGCTCTGCGAAAGCTTCATGGTCAAGCAGTGACAGCATCACAGTTTAAATCAAATGACCAGTATATCAAAAACTTGATTTTCAAGGACCAAGCCTCTTTATTTTTAAGGAACATTCCAGATAGTCCACCATACTGGCAGAAATTTATGTTTGAAGTGATTGCTATGGTTCAGCAGCTTGGAATCCCAACTTGGTTTATGACTTTGTCTTGTGCTGACTTGAGATGGCCTGAACTCTTTCACATACTCTCTAGAGTTAATGGACACGAAATGACAGATGAAGAAAAGCTTTGTCATATAATGAATCATAGGCTCCTATGAGCCAGCTCATGGATGGGGAACATAACATTACTTTGAATTTACAACAACTTTATTTTCTAAAAAGATATGTGCAAGAAACCTGTACATTCGTTTGTGTTTTGTGGGAGCTCATCCTTTTCAGACACACCTCTTGGTAAAAGAACCGTTTACGTGCTAATATTTTCTGTAAAATTACGCAGTTGATTGACAGGCACCAGAAGCATTACATTAGACGAAATTGACAGACGTAAGTAATTTGAACCGGCGATGGAGCACAAATATGCAAATTTGTACACGGACTATAAAAATAATATTCAAATGTGATCGCTTTGTTAAGAAGTGTAACAGGCAAGTTAAAGTTTCTTACTGGTCGACGGCTCATTTCAAGTTATTATTATAAACGTTTTTGGTCGTAATAAAATTTCTGACTATTCTGAATGCGAGATAACATACAGATAATAACATATTTTGTGAAAGTCCTGAGGGAAATTAGTCACGCTTTACAGTCACAATGTTTTTGAGCGATTTGGGGTCGGCACAAAACTTTTGCTTTGTAAGGTGAGATATTCAATCCATCTATTTATGCTTTGTGCTACAATTAGCTTGACTTTCCAAATATTTTGTTGTTCGAACAGGTTAGCTGTTATAGGTGCTTGCCAGATCAAATTATATCCTCACAGAGAAAAATATTTGCATGCTTGTCGTCCTTGTGTTTTTGTCAAATGTTGACAAAGTGTTTTACTGATCCTTTAACCCAATCGAGCATTCACCATGAAAAGAACGTCTTCAAAAATACTTCATTACGTACCTGCTTAAATCGATCATATGTTGTTCATAAATCAAATGCGTTGCTTGCCAAAATTCGGTTTTTTTGCTAGAAAGTCTTTCTCCTGTTTCCTTTTTTTGCCTATTTTCTTCATTATTCCTTCTTCCATCATATTGTGGAAAAAACTTCTCGATTACATGTACTACTGCCCCAGGTACCGCACAGTGATAAGCTTTATAGTTGCTTTTGCAATATCTCAAAGTTCATTTTCACTGCTCTGAAGATTTCAAAGTTCAATTCTCGCAGCTCGTGTTCTTCATCTTTCGATCACTGATCCTTAAACAAAATAGACCTTTGTTGAGTTGGAAAATCGAAACGAAAAACCGACGCCACAATCATTAACCACGTAAACAATATCTGCAGAGCAAAATTCTCCGCCTTTGTACTACACCCTGAAATTTGCAAACGTTGGACCAAGACGACTATGGAGACAAAAGCAATACTTACCAGGGGAGAGACCGGGGGAAAGTTTAATGAATAAATTAATCAGAATCGAGTGAGTGAGGGAAATTCAGACTCACAACAAAACCTCATGGCATGACTACGTCATCCATGAGCTAAAAATGCTCTTTCCTTAATTTTAATCCTGTTATTGTTGCAAAACACTTCTAATATAGAGTTGAAACGTTTTTCAAAGATGTGTTACTAAGTCCTGCAAAACCAATTGGGAATGTCATTTACTATGCATTGAGAACTGAGCTCCAGATGAGGGGATCACCACACGTATTCACGTATTTGGCATTCTGATTGTCCAGAATTAACATCTTAAAATGAGGAGGTATATTGATAAACATGTGTAAGCAACTGTTCCTGACAGAGAAACTAATTCTGAAATATATGACTTAGTACTTATGTAAAAAAAAACATTGCCACTCTAGAACTTGTAAAAAATACAAGAACATTTCATGCAGATTCAATTTTGGGTAATTCTTTACAAATGAAACAGTTGTATCGAAACGACTTCCAGATGACCTATCGGAAGACGAAAAGATAGTGCTGTTAACACGGCGTAATGACAATATGTGTGCTTTAAAAGAAAATAATAATGATACTTTAGATCCTGCTAAATTTAATTATGACTCAAACATTACTACAGAAGAAGTATTGTCAAGATGTAAAGTTTCTGAGAAAGATTACAATTGGGCTTTGTCCATGTCTTCTGACACCGATTTTGAATTACATCTTAAGAGGTCTGTTGACAGTTTTTTTTATTAATAACTACTTTGAAGCTGGAATAAAAGGATTCCGTGCAAATGTGGACTTAGAACCTGTTTTTAATCATTATAAATACATAACATATGTTTGTTCTTACTTTTCTAAAGATGAAACCGAATGTTCTCAAGCTACAAAGAAGCCAAAACAATTTGGATGTTAGGCGAAGCTTGAGAAAGGTTGGTGCTGCATTTTTGTCATGCAGGGAAGTGAGTGCTCAAGAGAGTGTGTATAGATGCATGCTGGAACTATGGTTGAGAAAGACATTTCCTGGAGTAGTGTTTGTTAATACAGGCTTACCACAGGAGAGATTGCGGGTAGTAAAATGCCAAGAGGAACTAGAAGCAATTGATGATGAGAGTACTGATATTTTTAAATCAAATACCATTGAAAGGTATTCTGATAGGCCAGATATTCTAGATAATATATGCTTAGCACAATTTGCAGCATACTATTACAAGGACTACAAAGCTAATCCAGATGAAACAAACGATGTTCAGCCAGTTCTGCTGTCTGGTAATATAATTGAATCTTGTCATCCTGAAAATTGTGATTTGATGCTTCCTCCAAAAATGGCAATTAAGTTATGAAACGCAGAAGGGTTAAAGCAGTGATCAGATTCCACACACCTAACAGAAACAAAGAGCCAGAAAAATTTTATCACCATTTGCTTATGCTTTACTTGCCGTGGCACGAAGAGGGTAAGCTAGTGGGGCCTGATGAATTGTTTGGAACAAAATACAATAAGCTGTCAGTGAGGAGTTTATTTGAAAAAAATAGGCAGATTTTGGAGCCAAATGCAGATGCTCTAAACAGTGCATTTGAAGAATTTACTGAAAATCCAGCGAAACGTGTTTACTCATTTGATGTTATGAACGATCATAAGAAAATGATGATGTGTTGACACTGATGAAAATAATGAACTTCCATCAGAAGAATTAGTAATGGTTCCTGAAAGTTGCTTAAGATGGTTAAAAATGCAAATTGCTTAAAGAAACAAGATTGAGCCAATACAGTCGAACCTGTATTTAGCGGTCACCCTTGGGGGTTGGCGAAATGACCGCTAAATACAGGGTGGCCGCTTAATACAGGTTCATCAGAATACAGGAAAGCGAGGAGGACGCCATTTTATACATCACATTCATCACTAATTGAGACCAGGCAAAATACAAACGTCAATTTCCACCAATTTAAAAGATTTGTGAACATAATCACGGGATTCTCTTACCTGGCAGGCTATTTTGGTATCACATAAGTGACTTTCATTTACAGTGTGACCGTTTAATGCAGGTCAAGACAATAGAAACAGCCTGTTGGGACCTAGTAGAAGGTGGCCGCGACCGCCTAATAGAGGTGACCGCTTGTAGAGGTAAAAACTACAGAAATTAAGGGAAGACATTTTCGGGACTTTAACAACTGACTGCTTAATGGAGGGTGACCGCTTTATACGGTGCCGCTTAATACAGGTTCGACTGTACGTATTTTTATAACAGGTGGAGCAGGTCGACATTTTTATTTCTAATCTTGGTAACATCTTGGATCAGTTCTCAATTTATGTGGCTCTGGGTGATTTTAATATAAATTATCTCAGTGAAAAATATTCTTCTTACTTGAGGGCAACACTGGAGAGTAGACTACATTTTAAACTAATTGTTGAGGAGGCAACATTTGTATCCAGTGAAAATCTTCTTGATCATGTCTACGTAAGACAAAACAAATTTAAAAGTGTTACTAACAGAGTAATTAGTGTTTATTACTCAGACCATGATGGTATAAAAAAATAGTGTAAAGAATTTGAATTGCTATGAAACAGCAAGTTTCTTTTATGACTTATGCCGTGTTTACACTTGGGATTTTTACCCGGTAAAAGAGTTTAATTACCTAGGTAAATTTTTGGTCGATGTAAACATCAATTAATACCTCAGTAAATGCGGTAAAAGACAAAGGAAATTTAGCCAAGTAAAAGCGATAATAATGCAGTGATTTGGCTTGGTTTAACTCGGTAACCAAGGTCAAATTGACAGATACATCCGGTTGCGGTAAATTTTTTTTATTTATCGCGAGTTCAAGTTTCCTTGTCACGTTTCGTGCTCTTGCAAATTGGAACAAAATAAGGAAACATTTTTTTAATTATTACAGCAGTCAAACCGAAAGGTAAGCGATTTATTACGTCTCCACTTCAATCCACTCTTTTTTTTTTATCTGGATAAAACAGATTATTTATTTGTTTTCCGTTTCTTTCCATGCAAGATCCACAGCAACAATATTCACGAATGTCTGCGACGTATTTCCCTTACTACCCGCAACCTCAATATGCTGTGCCACCGTTCTATGGCTCTCAATTGCAAGGAGTGCAAGAAATTCACTCTTCTTCAGTACGACCCCATTCTGATCTGCCTGGCTCACAATTGCAAGAGAACAGCCACAGCAGCAGTAGCAGCACTAGTCCAAAGAAGATAAATCGTTGTACAGACACTGAAGAAAAGATCTTGGTGGAGCTGTTTGAAGAAAATGAAGATAAGCTGCGATACAAAGCCTTCGGCTCCCCTGAATGGCTGTCGATTGCTCGCCAGCTTCACTTGCGGTGCAAGGAACAAAACGTGGACAGCGACAAAACGCCACAACAGTGCAAGAACAAATTGGCAAATTTGACAAAGAAGTATAAAAACAGCAAAGACAAGCTTCGGTCGACAGGATACGGCAGAGGGGGCGATGTGCCGACCGACAATGAAAGTGAAGAAAGTGAGGATATCATACCAAAACATTTCAACGATATGGATGAAATTCTCGGTAAAAGAGAATCCATCAACCCACGCCATGTGCTCGAAAGCTCTCACGTCCCCGATAGCGAGTCACTGGGAATGTTGGAACACAAACACGATATATCCTTGAGAAAGATGCCCTAGTTGAGGAAATCTGCCGAGCTGCACAAAAACAAAGGCAAGGGACTGCCCAGAATGTTTCTCCTCCATCTGAGTGCACGGTGCCTTCTGATGGAGATGAATCCGATAACGACCAGTCGCTTGCCTTTGCAGAATCCCTCTTTTTAAGAGTAAAGGCAAAAATAAAAAGCCTTTGGCAAGCACACTGGTACTGAAGAGGCGCGAGGCTGATGTGGAAAAAAAGCTACCGAGAAAGCGTGCCACTGATGCAGTGGAAAGGCCATCGAAAAAAGGCACAAAAAAGAAGGGAAAAGCCGGATCATCAGGAGTAGATGAGCCAACCTTGATATCATTTCTTGAATGCTCACAAGAAAGGGACGAGGCTTTTATGGAGTGGATGGCTGAAGCCGAGAGAGAATACAGGAAAGATCAGCAGACGTTTTCCATGGATGCCCTTGCTATGCTCGGAAACATCCTCAAGGACGTTGGAAAAGGAAACGAATGAACACCCTTTTTAGAATTTTTTGTATTTTTATTGTTGTGTTCTGTTGTCACGAAATAGTGGATCCATTAATACAAAATCATTTATTAATTAGCTGAATGTCGTGCTGAAAAGATTTTGGATAAAAAAACGTTTTTGGATACATGCTGATCAACTTTTAGTGATCACAAATCAATCCAGAGATGTTAACATCCGGTATTTTAAAATTATGAATAATTGTATTCGATGGTGTACTTTTTAATCAATCAATTTATATTTTTAAATAATTGCTCAAAATCGCTGTCTATAATTTGTAAACAAAACAGTTAAGAAGTTTGTTAACTTTCAAAACTTTAACGAATATTTACATGTACATGTGTACAAACTTGAGCTACAATGCTAGTTTTTCGCAAAAATAAAGAAAATGACATCAGTAAGTGAAAAATCAATACGAGCCTGGTCTATTTTTGTCTATTTTCCTAAGCTTATAAATAGTCCATAATTTTGTCTCTAACATCAGATGCAATTGGCGATACGTCTCTGTTTAAACTTTGATCCATGTCATCTTCATCATCTCCCAAAACGTCTATGGGGCTAGGGTCTCCCACATCCCAATATTGTGAAGAACACAGCATGCCAAGATCGTGATGGCACTCTACTTGTCTTTTCTTCCATTGCCCTGTAAAGGCACCTCCACCACCCTTTCAAGATTCCATAGGCCTGTTTGATAAGAACACGGGCTTGACTGAGAGCACGATTAAACCGCAGTTATCGTTCACTTAACGTACGTGTTTGCTTAAAAGGCTCCATTAAAGAAACAGATAAGGGATATGCTGAGTCTCCAACAAGCAAAGGTCTAATTTTGGAACCAGAAATTTGTTTTGTAGGCCCGTTCAGCCAGTTGCCTTGTTCAATTTCCCTGTGCAGATTGCTTAAATGAAGAACACGCGCATTGTGAATGCTACCAGGATAGCCTGCACTTATATCGAGGAATCGAAATGGCACGTCAGCAACACCTTGAATCACAACAGAATGATCTTGCTTTCAGTTGAAGTAATCAATTCGCTCGTCCATACGCACTGTCTTCAAAGCAATATGACAACCGTCAATAGCCCCTACTACACTGTACTTGGGGAAATGGAGACTTGTTTGTAAACAATCTAATACTTTGTAGCACCTCTTGTTCGGTTTCTGGAAATTTGATTAATTCTTTAGCACGTTTAGCAATAGCATTGCAAAAATCCTGTTTTATCAACATAGCCATACACAGTTCAATACCGAATTGTAGTCCTGTAGATCGGTATGTGTCGCATTAGCTTGTATTTCCTGCCAATTCGATTGTTGGTAGTGTTGACAGATTAACTTTGGTTATTTGAGCCAATATAAACACTGCACTAATCTACTTAGGTTCAGTTATCTTGACCTCAGTCAATTTAAACCACAGTAAACGTTTGAATGTAAACACCGCGTTAGAGGAGTATTTACTTTTTGAAACTTAAATTGAATTCTTTCCATATAATCCTCTTTAAAGATGATTAGTATGAAAATGACTTTGATGAAGTCACTTTGATGAAGACAGAGAAGATTACTAGGAAGAAGGAAAAGGTAAAAGTAAAAAGATGGATTATTTTGTTGGCAATGTCAGATATTTTCAGTAGTGTTTATGTTGAGAACGTTCATCAAAATATTCATGTCGAATAATGTTTAATGCATAATGTAGGACTGCAGCACAAGTAGTGTTATGCAGCTTATTGGTACATGACATGTCTTAATGAACTTGAACATTTGTAACTGATCTTAACAATAAGAAGAGTGACTCAGATGTTCAGACATGGTTTGATGCTACTCTGGTTTGAAAATTGATGAATGTTACCTAAAAAGTTACAATTCACGACCCAACGTTTCGACACTCCTGTCTAGTGTCTTCATCAGGGGTGATCTAGTGTTGCAAAAAGGACCCTTTTATACGCTTACTAATTAACGACCTTTTTTTTTTTTTGACCAACTCAGGTGTTGTTGAAGCTTGAGAGGAGAACTTGATTTCCATGTCTGGAATGTTCAGAAGTCACTCCAGTGAAGTTTGGAGTGACTTCGCATTGCTAGTGTATGGCCTCATGGGACAGTGGTGATCACTGTCCAGAAGTACCAGAATGATGGTTGGATGGCTGACATTAATAATAAGGTAAGCTGCATACATGTACTCAAAACGATTATTTTAACATAACAATGTAGATGACATGATGGTATATTACAGCATAAACAAGTTGAAATTAATATATGAGAAGATTTTTAACTTGGATCAAAGTCAATGTAGCAATAAAAACAGGAGGTACATGTACTGTTTTTGTCTTTCTTCATTTCATTTCATTTTTTATGTCATCTCATGTATTCTACAAGCGAACTATTATACCTCTATTACTTTTCCATTTGTTATGTTAAAACTTTAATAGCTACTTTTCAATTATTTTCTTCATACTTTGACAGGCTGTAATGTAAACCTATTTTCTCCTGTCACTTCCCGCCTCGTCTAGCCAATGCTATTTGCGGGAAGTGACCATTTTGTATTTTTCTTTGTCAATTAGTAAATAAAGTTGAAGTTGAAGCTTTAACAGTGATACAACAAGCTCTTTTCCATCTGGTTAAAAAATGACAAATTTGACAGTATTACATGTTTAATTTTTTTTCTCCACAGGTATTTACAGCAGTGTGGAATAAAATATCTCATTTGAAAGTGTATAAAATGGGCTTTTTGGAAAAAAATATATCTTATCATGAAAGCCCAGGACATTTCAGAAAAAAAATATGAAAGAGCAAACATTAGCATAATTTATGCATCACTTTTGAGGAAAAATGAATATTGCTCCAAAGGGTTGTATTATCTTCCTAAGGTGTTGAAAAGTAAAATGATCCTTATTCTGCCAGCAAAATGACCTGAAAATTTTGCTGAAAAAGATAAAAAACTGAAGTTATTGGTAATTTTTTGCGACACCCATATTTGACCCTAAAAATTCCGAAAAAAACAATTCCTGATTTTGTTTTGGGGAGGGGGATACATCAGCATAGGGGAGTATATGGAAGTGTTGTAAATGGAATAGTGGGCCCTCCACCATCCCTGCCACTCATTGGCAGGCCCCACTGACAAATCTGGAAGATAAGGATAATGGTCATCAACAATTCCTAGGTCCTACATTATAGTAATTTTTTTGGTTATTTTTCTGATTATTTTTTTCAGAACACAACATGTAAAATGTGTAACAACACCATGGTAAAAATGTGGTAATAATAGCAATGAATTAAAACATGAATTTAAGAGGTGTAATACTCCCTGGAATGGAACTCCTTGAAGCAGTTCCTCTCCATCGTGATGTGCATGTACTTCCCCTCACACTGCGGTGTGCTGCAATAGGTAACTACCTTCAGGTCATCCCTGCCCTGTTTATAACATACCACACAGCGCCGCTGAACATCTGAGCATTCTGGAATATGCACAGTCTCAAAGTCACCTAGATTAGGAGCTAGCTTTGATGTGGTGCTTGATGGCGGTTCATCGTACTCAGGGAAGTCACAAAGTTGTCACACAATCTCCTCCCGGAAACTACTCAGAGAATAGTCTCTTGTCCTGTGAAGGGCTTCATCATCAGGGTTGTTAGCCTGGTGTTCTTGGAACAAGATAAAACCATTCACAACAGCAATATCAATCAGATGGAAAAACAAAGTTTTCCACCACCTCATACACTTCCGCAAGACATTATTTGTAGCCAAGATCTATCCACAGCATTCATGTATTTGTTATAATTAGATACAGCTTTAGGTTGATACACTACCTTTGTGCTCCACACACCAGCAGTCTTTGATTTCCTATTGACTTGAACTCTGTCATTAGCATTGTCAATGGTTGTTAACACAGAGACAACTTTGTTATCGATCCATTGCAATGCAACACAGGGGGAATCCCGTTCCCAACATATGGTCCCCCTTTCCTTTCCCATGGCCCATTTCTTACCATTCTTTAGAGCAGGAGGAAGTCTCTCCTGGTCTCCATAACGGTACCTGTGGCGGGGACTCCCTGGGTGAACAAGGTTTTGAATACCGTCACAGAGGTGTAAAAATTATCCACATATCAGTGGTAACCTTGATTCAGGTAAGGTTGCATTAGCCTCATAACAACATCGTACCCTAGGCCATGCTCACTTACAGCATTCCCTCCAGCCCTACCAATGTAAATATCAAAGTCGATGGTGTACCCATTAGAGCGGTCAGCTAAGACCCACAGCTTTATACCCCATTTGGTGGGCTTGTCCCTTATGTACTGTCGTATTCCAGATCTGTGCCTTGACTTCACCATCCGTTCATCTATGGGCACGTTCTGTCTTCGCTGATACAATTCCCTGCACCTAGTTTTAAAATAATCCACAAAAGACTCAACTTTACGTAACTTATCCCCTGGGACCTCAGTTGCAGGGTCAACAACATGAAGCATGGCCATAATTGCTTTGAAACGATTTCTTGGCAAGATTGCTCTTGTCCAGAGACCATGGTAAAGGGTTTTCACACTCCAATACTTTTCAACAGCACCAACTACTCTGACAAGACCACAGTAAATAAGTAATGCAATTAGCCTTTTTATCTCAACTGGGGTCACATCTTGCCAGCTGCCATCTGCCTTGCAATAAGCCTGATGAGTTCCCTGAAAAATATGTTCTCTGGCAGAACTGTTAGTATGAGTACAGATTGTATTTATCATTTCTTCAGTAAAAAAGAGATAAAAAAAATCAACAGCCTTCGTCATGTGGCGACGAAGAAGTCATTGCCCAAAGTGAATACCAACCGGGAGTGAAGGTTTGAATTCTGGCAGCTGATTACCTACATCTGGATCACGATAGGTTTTGTAAGGTACATCACCAGGATTCGGATCAGCATCAACAGTGTGACGACCTCTACCACGGGCACCACGACGTACGGCAGGGGCAGGGGCAGGGCGAGGGGCAGGGCGAGGGGCAGGACGATGAGGAGCAGGATGCGGGGCAGGAGGAGGAGCACGGCCATAAAACGCTTGAGGTGCATGGGGACCTGAAATAACATAAATGTATTATAATTTCATGAGTATGACACAAAGATCACACAGACATGCTAATATGAGCCATAAAATAAACTTATTCTTATGTAAATACTATCATTCATAATGCACACAAAATACTGACTGACCTGCATGAACAGCAGGAGCTGCAACACGAACAGGGACAGCAGCAGGCTCATGTGGAGCTGTACAAGCATAATAAAATATTATAATCGAATATTTGTATCTTCTACATAAATATACTGGAAAGTTATAAACATATAAATATGTGTATTTGCATGTGTTCAAAAATTCTACTCAGTGGGCTAAATTTGCAAAGACTGGAAAAAAATACCTACCAGGAGCAACAGGCACATTTACAGAACTGGCTGCATCAATCTCCTCTTCTTCTAATTCTCTTTGATCTTCCTCTCCTTGATCTTCCTCACTAAAAATATCGAAATTACAGTTTGCTTATCGTGTTTGTGACTCTAAATTTTGCAAAGTGTTCGCCCGCAATCGCGTACATCACGCGATCGCATTTCTGCTCCATGGCAACATGTTATAACTTCGATTGAATTACGAGTCTTAGATCAAATTACGCGTCCTTTGATCTAATATCTCTCAGAATGAACCTTTGGACTCTCATATGTGAATTCACAGATATATTTCATGAAACTGGCAAGAATCGAAACGTATAAACGCAACCAGAAGAGTATTTTCTCGCATTACAAGACCATATTTTGCAGAAAATTGCTTACCTTGAGAAAATCGGAAAAAACGCGATTTTTTGCGGAATGTTTTTTCTTTCGGGTCGTTTTCAACCCGAAATCAACAGGGCGGACGGGAAAGAGTTTTAAGCCTCCTGCAACATGAGATAAAGAAAAGATTGCTGCTGTAGAAGAATTAAATTACAAGTAACACGATATGAAATAATACTTTGAACGATTTGAGAAGATATGCATGACTGTAACTTTTGTGTGGAGATTTTACTGAACTGCAACTTTTTCAGAGGATCTTTAAATTTGAAGAAGACAATATAAATATAGTTATTCTTGTTATGAAGAACATACCTAACCACAGGAAGTAGCAGAGCACAGAGAGCAACAGTGACTAAAGAGGAAGAAACTGATATCACTTCACTGTTGTATTATCAAGAGATATATGAGACATTGAATTTGTTGGAGAATAATAATCATGTAATGTAGAATAATAATCATGTATTTTAGAATATTAATTATGTAGTGTGATTTGCTGTTATTGGACCATGTGACATTCTCTAGGGTATTGCACGTGCTCCTCGATTGCGTAACCTTTCTCTCTTTTTCTCGCTTCGTAGCTTATTTTTTATTCAGTTCAGCTTGTAACGTTGTTCGGTCCGGTTCAGTTCAGATTAAAGATGCTTTCTTAATAGGTTATGGGCCCAGAATTACGCCCGGGACAACGTCAAGAAGAACTCAGAAACGCAATGGTGGTATAAAAATATCACGTTCGGATTATCCTTCTAATAAGGCGTGTTGACTTACAGTAGTTCGTTTGTTCAAGATGGCGGAAATTACGAAAATCGAGCGCTTGGACGGAAAGAATTATCAATCGTGGAAATACAATATTAAGCTTGTGCTGATGGAACGCGGTTTATGGGGATTTGTTGAAGGAACAGAAACTGCTCCTGGTGCTAGTGCGACGGCTTCAGTGCAAAGTGCGTACCGTCTTCGTTCGGATAAAGCTTATTCTTTGATTGCTCTCAGTGTCGATAAGAGTATGCAAGTTCATATTTCGTCGACGACCGATCCTCGTGAAGCTTGGGAAACTTTACGGAAACAGTTTGAATGTGTTTCGATTGCTCAAATTGTTCGACTTAACCGCAGGTTTTACGCCGCTACAATGAAAGAAGGAACTGATCTCATGGAGCATTTGACGTACATGACTTCGTTGGCCGAGCAGTTGCGTGAATTAAAGGAAGAAATCACTCCGCAAAGATTTGCAACCGTAGTCCTTGGAAGCCTTCCAGAGTCGTTTGATAACTTCATCAGTAGTCTAAATGCTACCAAAATGGAGGAGTTGAATTGGGACAACGTCAAAGGTCTATTGATCGAAGAATACAAGAAGCGAGAAGAAAAAGAAGACAACAACAGCTCTCGTCGAAATGAAGCATTGTTTTCTGACAAAGGCAATTTTGCATCTTCCAGAGGGAGAAACTCTCGTCGTGGTGGACGAAATTTTGGAAATACAGAAAGTTTCAGGCAACGCGATCGTCAAGGTCCAAATCAAGAGTTGAGGTGCTACAAATGTCAAAAAATCGGTCATTTTGTTAAGAACTGCCCACTCAATCGAAGACAAGGTCACTCGAGCATTGCAGAACATGAATGCGAGCAGCGGGATGACAGTATAGCCTTGAACTCTAGCACAACTTGTCGGAATAGAGATGTACGCTGGTATATTGACAGTGGCGCTACAAAGCATATGACCTTTGAGAAAGATTTAATTGTTGATTTCTGCGAGTATGAGCAGCCCACAAAGATCTACCTTGGCGACAACAGAGCAATTGAAGCTTTTGGTGAAGGAAAGGTGAACCTTTCGTGTTATGATGAATCAAATGCAGTTGAATTGGCTTTAAACAAAGTACTGTATGTGCCTAGTTTATCAAAGAACTTGTTATCCGTTCCTGCTATGACGCAAATGGGAGCAGAGGTTTTGTTTGATGAAGGAAAGTGTGTCATATCCAAGAATGAAAGAAAACTCACCATTGGACATTTGGTTGACAGTAAACTCTACATGGTGAACACAGATGATGAGGCTCACATCGCCAGTACAACATCACAATCGCTGGAGAGATGGCATTGCAGATTTGGTCATTTGAATTACTCCTATGTTAATCGCTTAATGAAAGGCAAGCTTGTTGAAGGCATGAGCTGTTCAAGTGGAGAAGTGAATAGAGAGTGTGAAGCATGCGCACAAGGGAAAATGCACAGAGTCCCTTTTCCCAAGAAAAGTGAAAAGGAAACATATCAGCCCCTCCAACTTGTACACAGTGACCTCTGTGGCCCAATGAGTGTTGATTCTGTTGGTGGAAGCAAGTACATCCTTACATTCACTGATGATTACACCAGATATGTCACAGCGTTTTTCATCAAGAGCAAGTCTGAAGTTTTATCAAAGTTCATGGAATATGTGGCGATGATGGAAAATGAAACTGGTTTGCGAGTACGGTCCATTAGAACTGACAATGGTGGAGAGTATACATCCCAGTACTTTAAGAAGTTTTGTTCTGACAAGGGGATTGCACATCAACTCACCAATCCATACACACCAGAGCAGAATGGTGTTTCAGAGAGACTGAATCGCACATTAGTTGAATCTGCAAGATCCATGCTTATTCATGCAAAGATGCCATTGAAGTTTTGGGCAGAAGCGGTGAACACTGCTGTATATCTACACAACCGTAGTCCCACAAGTGCACTAAAGGACAAAACACCATTTGAAAGTTGGTTTGGGAAGAAACCTAATGTGTCACATTTTAAAGTTTTTGGAAGTGTCTGTTTTGTCCACACTCCAGATCACTTACGAAAGAAGCTTGATCCAAAAAGCCGCAAAGCAGTATTTGTCGGATATCCATTAGAAAGTAAAGGCTACAAAGTGTATGAAGTGGATGCTAAACGTTTCACAAAAAGCAGAGACATTGTTTTTCATGAGAACAAGTTTCATTCTTTTGATGAAGTTACCAACGGCACATTCTTCTATGAAGACAGTGTGGATGACGATACGCAACCCGATGATGCCAGAAATGAGCTAGAAATTCCCACCGTTCCTGTCGTTCCAACCTTTACCACCGAGTCTCCGGAGAATTTACCTTCAGTGGGAGCAACCTATGAAGATACTTTTATGCAACAAGTGAGAAACCTTGGTCCAACCAGACAGAGAAGAGCACCAGAAAGATTTCAGCCAGGAGAATGTTTCATGTCAGAATCTTTAACAGCTGAGAGTGAAGACCCACAGTCTTTAAAAGAAGCCTTGGGTGGCAACAACTCAAAGGAGTGGAAAGAAGCCCTAGATGCTGAATACAGCTCCTTAATCAGTAATGAAACCTGGGAATTAGTACCACCACCAAAGGATGCTAACATAGTTGGATCGAAATGGGTTCTAAAGGTTAAACGAGATGCTGATGGCAACATCAACCGATACAAGGCTAGACTTGTCGCACAGGGATATTCGCAGACACAAGGAATAGATTATGAAGAAGTATTCTCTCCTGTTGCCAGATACTCAAGCATCAGAACACTTCTAGCCTTGGCAAATGCACATGATTTAGAAGTTCACCAAATGGATGTCAAGACAGCTTTCCTGAATGGAACAGTCGACCATGACATTTACATGTCTCAGCCTGAAGGTTTTATTGATCCAGATCATCCAGATTATGTGTGCAAGCTAAAGAAGAGCCTGTATGGCCTCAAGCAGTCAGCTAGATGTTGGAATCAAACACTCGGCACATTCTTGGTAACGAATGGCTATCGGAGAAGCTCTGCAGATGAGTGCATTTATGTGAAAACATTCAAGAGAGATGATGGTTTCATCAGTTTTGTCATCTTAGCAGTCTATGTCGATGACATCATCCCAGTATCAAATGATGTTGAAATGCTCAAAGAAGAGAAAGAATCCCTATGCAAAGAATTCGAAATGGTTGATCTCGGAGAAATTCACTTCATCCTTGGAATGTCAATCAAGAGAGACCGAGCTACTAGGACACTGACCATTAGTCAAGGGCAGTACCTTAAAGATTTGCTCAAGCGGTTTGGAATGGAAGAGTGCAAGCCTGTGTCAACTCCACTAGAATCAGGAAAGAAGTTCCACAAGCGAGCAGATGAAGAAGAACGATGTGACAAAAGCATCTATCAACAAGCTATAGGGTGCCTCACCTATGTATCAACTGCTACGAGACCAGACATTGCTGCAGCTGTTGTAACTTTATCACAGTTTATGTCTGATCCAAGCAAGGAGCATTGGATGGGAGTAAAACGAATGCTCAGATACATTAAAGGAACACTAAGTTACGGTTTGAAATTTACAGTGAATGTTGATGAGTGTGATTTGTATGGTTTTTCTGATGCCGATTGGGCAGGGGATGCAGACAGTCGACGGTCTACTTCCGGGTATGTTTTCAAAGTTGCTAATTCCACAGTCAGTTGGTGCTGCAAGAAACAGGCTACAGTTGCTAAATCCACTACAGAGGCAGAATATGTTGCCTTAAGTCAAGCAACACAGGAAGCAATCTATTTGCGAAAGCTATTGGCTGATCTTGGTTGTAAAGCTGACTCACCCACAGTGTTGAAGGAAGACAATCAAGGTGCCATAGAGTTATCCAGGAACCCAAGATTCCATAACAGAACAAAGCACATTGATGTCGCGTTTCACTTTATTCGTGAAAGAATAGCCTCAAATGAAGTTAAAGTTGTTTATTGTCCTTCAAATGATATGTTGGCAGACATCATGACAAAAGGACTTGCTAGAGATCGTTTTCAAAAACTCAGAGACTTGTTGAACATTTATGCCTGCTAGAATACTGTGCTGTGCTAGAATATTCGTTGTTATTTTTTTGCTATTTATCTAAGAGGAACACATAACATGCTTATCAAGTGGGAGTGTTGGAGAATAATAATCATGTAATGTAGAATAATAATCATGTATTTTAGAATATTAATTATGTAGTGTGATTTGCTGTTATTGGACCATGTGACATTCTCTAGGGTATTGCACGTGCTCCTCGATTGCGTAACCTTTCTCTCTTTTTCTCGCTTCGTAGCTTATTTTTTATTCAGTTCAGCTTGTAACGTTGTTCGGTCCGGTTCAGTTCAGATTAAAGATGCTTTCTTAATAGAATTGAAGTTACAGCTCATCATAACACACGAATTTGAGTGTGTATATAAGAACTACTGAAAATGGACGAGGACGTTAAGTGTTTATTATCACATTAGAACCTGAGTTCTTTTGATTGTCACATGGTTCTTGTAAAACCACATCAATGGTTGTAAACAAGTAGTGTACTGTATGTTTAGAACCTGTTGTACCATTTGTCAACACATTGTGGTACTTGAAAGATTTAACTGCACTATATGTTTGTAATAACTGTTAAACAAGAAGATCATAAACAAGAAGATCATAATATTATTGTAATAGTAATCAGGGGCATAACCAGGATTTTTCCACTGGTATGCACAATTTTCCAAATCTCTTTCCCCCTCCCAATTTGGTGTGGAAAAAATCAGTGATGTTGATTTATCACCTTTCAAAATGGTGACCCACCCTTGACCCACGACCAGCGTTTTAGCAACGCCGGCCATTTTGAATTGCAGAAACTTGCAAAGAGATCTGGAAATGAGTTGAAGCGGCTCACGTGAGCAAAATGAATAGCGTGATTAATCATCTGCGGCGTCACGTGTGGCATGTGAAATTTGGAAGTTTTGAAGCCTTCTTGTTCCAGGACACGATCCTCCTAAAGATTTAACTGTCTTTATGGATATAGCTTTAAATCCTGGTCCGAGCTCGTCAGGAAACCCAGTGAACGCTTTATCAGTATTCGACGATCAATATGGCGACTTTGATCCTGTCACTGCTTTTAAGCTTCCATCTAAATATTCGTTCAATCGGAAACAAGTTGGAACTTATAAAGATTTTACTATTGAAGCGCTCCATTGATATTTTAGCCCTTACTGAAACATGGCTTGATGAAACATGGCACAATCTCGAACTTACTATTCCCGGTTACAACCTTTTTCGTCAAGACCAATCATCAAATATTCAAGCTAGGCGTCGCGTGCATGGTGGAATTGCCATCTATGTTCATGAAGATCTAAACAGTAAAACAAGGCAAGATCTGGAGTCGCCTGAAATAGAACAAATATGTCTCGAACTTAAACAACATTGATGCACCTCCTTCCTCTTGTCTTGTTTGTATCGTCCCCCGAATACCAATGCTGCCCTCTTTGAATATCTTACACAGTTGGTTGAATGTATCTCTGCTGGGGCTAAAGAAATTCACTTAGTTGGAGATTTTAATATCGATCTGCTACAACGAGATAACTCTAGTTCAAGACGTTCAAGTTCAAGTTCAAGTTTATTTATTTGTAGGATAGTATTAAAGAGATAAGCAATGCCCGCAGTTAGTAAAAGTTAGTCGAGGCGAGCAGTGTTAAATACACATGTTGTAAAATAAATAAAAGATTTACAGAGCTAGAGATTCAAAATTATGGACAAATAACAAATACATCAATAACTTAAGATATGGTAAAAGAACAGAACGTTTGAAACACTTAACGGAAAACTTTGGATTACACCAGATGATCGATAAACCAACACGTATTGCCGAACAATCAAAAACTCTTCTTGATCACCATCATGTTTACTTCAGTTCCAAGCTTTGGCCTCAGCGACCACAATCCAACAATCTTAGTGCATAAACAAAATGTAAATCTGAGGCGAAAAAAGAATGGCAAACATGAATGAATCTTTTTCCGTTCATTGGAAAAAGTTGACACTGACGCTCTTATCACTGATTTGAATAAGATTCCCTGGAGTATACTTGTAGTGCTATGTTGTCTGCGAAGTCTGAGTCAGCAAGAACTACTTTAGGGTGTCTTCCTGATCTTCGAGGGGTGATGGTAAATCCCAGCTCTTCTTCTTTCCCAGCCAAACGAAAAACTTATAGTAAATGCGCCGTAGTCAGACATTTTTATAGATTTAAAGGAAGTTTATGCTTTGAACTAGCTTTTGGAAAATGTCCTATCTTGTTCGGATTAGCCATGCAATGTGTCCCACTTACGCATATTTAATTACAGTGTATCTGCGCAAGTAAATTTAGAAATTATTCAAAACTTGCTGGTTTCTAGTGCCCAAAGATGTAATGCACATTTTCGGGGTTTAAGTACTGTTACAGATTTAAAGACTGAATGTTCGTGGAAATGCGGATTTAGTCTGAGCGAGAACTGTGCCTGTGAATAGGACACGAAAACTATGTTTGCTTACTTGTGTCACAGTTAGTGGGCTATCATATGAAAGTCATTGAACTCTGTCCAACCGATTATAAAACAGTATACCCCAGAGGGGTTAATGTGGCACTTGTCATGGAGTTTTGACTGAAAGTTTGGGTCATCCTTGGTGTAAAAACCTGACGAGGTTTTCTGTTTTATGAGATATTGTTTTGCTGTACACTATTGTTTATAATGTTTTGTCATCTTTGTTTTACGCCACTTGTGGGCATCACAGGTTTTTACACCGAGGATGAGCCGAGAGTTTCGACTGCCAGGCATTTAGTCTCGGCGGGAATTGTGGCTGTGACTTGCAAACAATACTAAATTGTGGCGAAAAATATAGTTGCTCGGCACACTTTATTTAAGTCACTTGCGAGCTAATGATCCTGTTCTTAATCTCCCAGACATTTCAAATATCTACAGTGGTTTTGTTTTGAATTTTCAGACTGCCAGGCACTTAGCCTAAGCGAGAACCGTGCCCGTGAGTAGGACAGATCACGTTACGAAAATTTACTAAGTGTTGCAATTAGGCAATTTTATTCTGAGCCTAGGCAAACCAAACGAAGCCGATCTTGTTTTCCCCATTACATGGCACATTCGAAAAAAGATATGACTTTAAAGAAAGGCTAGTTCAAAGCATTTCCTTTAAATCTATCAAAAAATTAATGTGTGACTCCCTGGCATATAGCCACAGTGTAAACATTTTGAACGGAAAATAAAGAAAACAAAGCATCAGTGATCGCTGGGGTGTATTCTTGTGGTGGAGTAGCAAGGGTTGATGAAGTTGAAAATAGACCAAAAGAAAACAAATAGAATAGCGATCTATCTAAGAGATGATGAAAAACAAGCAACTATGAATGGTATTTTTGCACTGAAATTGTTTAGGTGGACGTAAGGTGCTTACAATCGTTGTAAAGTAACTTTTTCATGTATTGTTTTGCGTTAAATTTTCACAGAAGTGTTGCTTTCGTCGATGTTCTTGTTATAATAAGATGAGGTACGAGAGTGCTGCCAGTTCTGCAAGAATCTAAGTTTAAATTTGAATGTTGTGCAAAAGTTCCCACATGGAATGTGCGTGGTCAGGGTGATGATGATTTGTACAGTCTTTAATGTATAAGTCAGGCATAACAGAAGATTTTATGAATTTACAGAGGAACCGTTATTGTGGATATGG
>OX419338.1:20354029-20421529 GCA_948470475.1 Galaxea fascicularis
AAAAGAATTGAACAAAAAGGCCATTCTGATGGCGTAATCACATGTAATTTCACTGTAACTTTTGCACCCTATGCTATTCGGTCATGAAATCGCCGCGTAAGGGTATCAAAGGTCGAGTTTTTGACTGACCGGTAAATTATGTTACGGTAACATAATTTACAGCGTCCTTTCAATTTACTCTCATGGCTAAAATATATATATTTAGGCAAGCCTAAAAGCGGAGCTCCACAGTTATTTCCTTAATTATATTAGCATATACAGAAGACAAGACTTGACTTACTGTTTTGCTGCAGAGCCACAGCCACCATTCAATCAAGTGCAAACGTAGATTTTAGAGCTCAGGCCCCACTGTCATAGAAAACATGAATAAATCACTCACGTACACTGCACCCACCTCGTTTTTCGTCTCCTCTCTTGCCCTAGGTAAAATAATAGCAAACATAGAAAAAGTAACACGTGAGATGACTCACTGTATTTAAAAAGAAATAATAACTGAATGATAAAATTATGCGTACCTTCCGCTTGCTTTCGTCTATGACCCTTGAAATATGGCGGCAAATCACTTTCAGTGGGGCCTGAGCTCCAATATGTCACGCAATATTTATATATTTTTTTCCGATCTGTCATCCGATCCGTGATCTGGTCCATGATCCGATCCAGGTTTTGTCAGCCCCAGGTCCCCACAGAAAAAGGATCTCGGGAAAACCATGGGGCCGAGGTAGGCACTAAGCACGCAGAAATGGCGGGAAAACGCTTGTAGAAAGTAGTGTGTTGCCAGTTGTTGTGTCAACACTCCGATGAGGGCGCTGATCAGGTGAGAACTGTTTTTTTCTCTTGAGAAATTTTATCCAAGAAATGTCACCATAATCGTTTCAAAAGACTGTTCAGTGTTTCTTATAGCTTAACGTCTTTTACAATTAACTTAAATTCTGACCGTTCACCTCTTTTTTATGCGTTAAAAAATTAAATACTTATGCATGTAACATTAACTTAAGCCTTATGTAAACTTATTCCAGTTACGTCGGTTGTTTTTTCGTGTTTTGTTAACGTTCACTTTTTCAATTATTTTCAAAGCCAGCCATGTCAAGAAACAATTCAGAGGAAAGGGTAAGAAAGAACCGTAGTGTACACGCAATTTTGCTTTTTTTTCATTGCTAAAAAAAGGCGCAAAGACGATGATAAGTCTTTTAAAATCTGTCAAATTGACACAACTTTAACTGACTAAAACAGTCAAAGAAGTCAAGAGTCATTGTAGCCGTTTGAAGGTTGCTAAGACGTTTTTCATTTTGATTAAGCTTACCTGTTTCACATTGCCTGTACAATACTTTTTGACGCGCTTGCAATGGCATGTTTAAAACATTGTTCATAGGTTCAGTGTCACAACAGTAAGACACGTATGGAATTTGAACAGCAATTTTTCGGCAGTTATGAAAAATTAAGCTTAATGTTAACAAAACACTAACATTTCTTTTTCACAAAAAAAACGCTCTACTCAGTCCGACGAGGAGGAAACAGAGACAAGTAAGAAATAAATTGCTTGCTTTTATGTCCTTTTCTTTGATCGAGATTTATTTCCATGGTTGTGTTGAACTTAAAACTTACACTGCTGAGTTTAGCTTACAAGGGATTTTCTCTTTCGTTTTTGTATGTAGTTGTTTCTGGAAGTGATTCGCCGAGGGGTAAGTAACTTTACATACTGTCATGTCATTATAATTAAATTATAATTTTGGGTTCATACTTTTCCTATCGTTTGGGGTTGGATCTGGTAAGACATCGTTCATTTCTTATCCTCCCTTCAATCGTGTTCGCTCAATTATATGGATTTAGCAATTAACGTTTGAAGCACCATCGCTTAATTTGCTGTGATGAGAGAATCTGACATTTTCGAAGAGGCCCCGTCATTTAGACTTTCTTATAACCCATCAACGAAACATTAATTTTCGACTCGTTACGCCTGTATTCACATATCATGATTACCTATATTGAGCTTATATTGCAGATTCAAGAAATAAGTGGAAAAACGGTATGTAATTAACATTGTTATAATTTCACTTTCTCTTGTTTTGGATTTGTAATCTACGATTGAACTAGCCCGGTTTTGACACAAGTAAATTTTTCATTTTATGGAATATTCTCTCTTCACCCTTTGCTTGTTTGCTCAACCGTATGGATTTAACCATGAACGTTGGAAGCCGCTGTAGTTTTAGCCGTAATAGATAGAGCCTCGACCCCCTACACGAAACAATAATTTTCGACTTCATGTTATGCCTGTTATAACATCTCACTTCCACCGCAATTATATTGCAGAGTTCAGAGCAAGGAAAGATCGAAAACGTAAGCTTCAGCTCAAGTATAATTTCTGTTATTCTGTACATTGCCTGATTCAGGTTTTCTCCACTGTGCAATGGCAATATATCATCGGTTCTTACATTTTCAAATAATTTCACTTCGTTTTGTTGTGGGGTTGTAACGTATGTATTGATCGAACAGGTATTTAAAAACAGATCAAATTGTTCATGTTATGGATCATGCTCAACAACGTGGAAAAATGTGGTCACGCCAAAAACATGCTCGCCGAGGTTTTGTTGTAATAGAGAGAACCTGACATTTTCTAAAAGGCTACATCAATACGTCTCACGACTACCATCATTATATTGCAGAAATCACTCCCAGAAAAAGGGGAATCAAGAAGAGTAAGCTTAACTCATTTGATTTTATACATTTCATGACTCAGCTACTCAGAAGTTTCAATAATACGTAATAATTTTGAATTAGCCTACTAAAGCAGGTGGCGACCTGACGATTTCTTTGATCATTTGAATGAAAAACTTCCACAAAGAAGGCGGTGGTCAGACCTAACTTCAGACAAAGTGGGTGGCGGATTTTGCCAGTTGCCGGATGCTAATGAAACCTCTGGTTACGATTGCTTTTAGGAAAACGGGGGTGGGGAGCACGTGAGAAATAAAGAACATGACGTACGTCAAGTGGTGTGTGCCTTTAAGAATGAATGCCACGAATTGCTCAACACCTAGTCTTCATAAGAAATTCTAGTAAAAGTCACATCCAAAGGTCAAAACTATTAGCACCTTTAATATACACCAAACGTTCCAGCACCTTGATTCATGCAAAACTGCCAGACAAATACTGTCTACTTTTTTGGCGATTTATTGAGCTGTATCAATTAATAGTAAAATCTGCAAATTACGGTGTGCTATTAAGTGTATAAATAAATAAAGTAAAGTCAGGGCAGGTGGTCAAAACATACTAATTAAAGCTGAAACTTAGTCTTAGTCTAAATATTAAAGAAGCATGAGCCATAGGTAATTATTTCGCAGAGTTCTCAAATGGTCTTAAAAATTTCTAAGTGCTTAATATATTACTCAGTAATGCACATGGAACAAGCATTTTATCCCTCTCTGAGATGTCCTAGGGATAAGAAAGACACACATACACATACTTCAATTTCCCACACAATCTCTCAACAGAATGTTACAACTGTGATGGCGTTGGCCATATGGCCAAAGAGTGCCCGTCTGGCGAAAACGGTAAGACTTTTGTAAAGTTAATTCTAAAGCTATTCTTACAGGTTCAGTCTTACTTGGAGAAAAAGTAAAGTTAAGAATATTTCGAGTGAAATCAACCTTTCACACTTCAAGTAAATGTAACTGAGGCCCGATTCTGATGCCATACTTTTCATAAACCGAACCTAATTCATACAATTAAGTACATGAAAAGTTCAGCGTCTGAATCAATTAGCAATGGCTATTTTAATTTGGAACGGCTTAGGCGTTCTTTTTGCCTGGCTTAGCCTGGAATTTCGACTTTGAAACAGTCTTGATTCAGACGCCAAACTTTTCACGTGCTGAACTTACTCGATAAATTATTATTTGGTATATATTTTCAAAACCACCCACAACATTGACTAGTTTTCCTACAACTGTATAAGGAACGGCTGTGAGACAGGTAATTACGTTTAATGCTTGAATCAACAGGAGTGCTTTTTTTTAATTCGGGTCAGTTCAACTTTGAATTTAGTTTTGCTCATGAAAAGTACGGCGTCTGAACCAGGCCTGCCTTAATTAAAACTTTTTTTAAATTTATTTAATTAAGATTGAGTGACATATGTCACCCACACATCAAACCTCAAGAAAATCATAAGTTGCTTAAGATGGTTGCACAGATGGTTTTCAAGTTACTTGAAACTTTCTTGAATCATTTCAACTTTATGACTTGAATGAGATGCAAAATGAAGGGACTTGAGATTTTACTTAGGCCTTCACACATAGTATTTGGAAGAGTAAACTTACTGAACAGCTTAGTCTAAAGACTACCATTGTCAATGTTCCAGGTAACTTTAAGAATCTAGGGGCCAAAAAAGATTTTTCAGGGGTCTCTAGACAGGGATCTTCTCAAACTTTCTTATTTCACAACTCAGTGTGTTGGGTCAGGATGGCATCTTTCTTGGGATATTCACTATTTTTTTTCCTTTTTTTTTTTAACTCATCTGCAACAGTGGCTGTTCCTAACATATAAATATGTTAATCATTTGCTTTTGTACATCTACTTTCCTCTAGCCAAAGATATTAAATGCTACAGGTGCGGTGGGTGGGGCCATAAAAAGCCAGTGTGCCCCACCCCCAGGCCCAGGTCAAAGGAAGTGAAGCACAACAAAGGTATTAACAGTCACATTTACAAAAATTAGTAATAGTAATTGGACCGAGTGGAGTACAATTCAGGGAGTAATCGGGCGAGTAATTTCAAAATGGGACGAGCGCGCAGCGTGAGTCCGATTTGAAATTACGAGCACGATTACTCCCTGAATTGTACGACATGAGGTCCAATTACTAATTAAGATTAGAGAAGATTTTGAAAACCTCCTTAGGGTAAAAGTCAGGGGTATGTTCCAGCAGTCTTACAAACAGTGGGAAAACATTATGAAGGAAGCCATTAAAGTGCACGTAATTGACGCGTGAATGGCGTGGGTGTCCAATTACAGGTATCCAATTACAAAAAGTTGAAATTGGATACCTGTAATTGGACACCCACGTGATCGCGCATCAATTACGCGACAAATAGGCGCGCAGAACCAATCAGAATCGAGAATTTTGTTATAGCTATGATTAATATGAAAATAATCGTTTACTGTAAATGAATATACTTCATAAACAGGTTTCATAACCTGTAAGTGCATGTTGACCTTTCTTAGAATAGTTAGCTTAAATTGGCCATACATTTCCATAAATTCTGACATACTTTGTTTTAAACCATCATAGAAAAATCTGTTTAGCAGAAGTAAAATTGAAAATATTTGTTACAGAGATTTTACACAATCAAATTTGAAATAGACTGCAGGCACTCCCTCAAGAAGGTTACATGAGAGCAAATCCAAGGAGCAAACGAGCGAGTGAACCCTGAAGGAAACAAAAACAGAGAAAGCTGAAACTGAACTGGAAAGAGGCGGGAAGAAAGATGGTCTCTTTTTTTCCTGCTTCTCTCCAGTTCCCACTCAACCCATTTGCTCACTCTCTGAATTGGGATTGTTTTCCAATGTTGACATTAACTGGCACTTCCAGATACACCTCTTACTGACAAAGTTAGAAGTCCATACTGTAAGTTACAGACCGAGTTTTTTCCGTTGATTTACATGTATGGCCCAAGCACGAAGTGCGTGGGCCATGATTCAACAGGAAAAACCGAGGATTCCTAACTTACTGTACAGACTGACAAATACGACTCCCACATCCAGTCTTTGGTCACTTCTTCTTTTCTTGCTATTTAAATGATAATTTACAGAATCTGGCCGTTTTTCCTAATTATATTTTTTTCTCCAAATAGAAAAAAAAGAAGAATCAGGAAGGGGAAAAAATGTATTTTACATCTATAATCAGTAACAATTTACTGATTATAGATGTAAAAGACATTAAATTGTCATTACATTGTCTGTATTTCACATTATGTACAGTACGTATAAAAAAATGTTTAATTCTGTACACTTCAGCAAAGTTTGCTTTTTTTCTTTGTTAAGCACAGCCTGCTTCTGATTTGAGTTATGAGTTTGCAGGGCCTTTGTTTTTACACATTGAACTTTCAATGAAACAAGCTTAATACATGTACATAAAGTACTTCAACAGAAGTCAAAGCTGAAGGGTTTGATGTCATACCTGCAAATGAAAAGGATAGGGTGTACAGTGTATGCCGCTTTTTGACTGATATTACATTATTTGAAAAAAAGAAGCACCCTTGTTTATTGGTAAGTTCATGGGAAATATGTTTCAGTTAAGAAATAAAGAAGCCTCGCCTGTGGTCTGTTCTGTTGTAAAGAACGAAGATTGAGAATTCACAAATTAGTGATTGATTTCTGTGTTTTCAGCCTTGTTTTGGGCTTTGAAAATGCTGCCGGAATTTTTTTTCCTCAAGGCTTTAAGAAAACAGTGTGAGCATTGCAATGGCTTCTATCATGTTACTCGGTCAATCGGTCAATGCTGTTCAAGCTTCACAGGAGACAAGTTCTTTTTGTGCCACAGAACAGTGGGTGATTATAGTACCGGATGTGAAAGATTTACACATGTATACATTTTGACGCTTGTGACTTGTCACTACAATGGAGATTAAATAGCAGTTGTTGTCATTATCAGTTATCACCTATTTTTATTACCCTCTTCCTGACACTATTTTGCTTCAAAGAAAATTTTCTGGCCACTTAATGGAGGTAAAAAAAAAAAGGATAAATAATGACCTTGCAACAACAAAAAGGAGGGTGCGTCATTGAATAGAGACATCAAATACAACATTTTAGTGATAAATAATTGGGGACTTTAAAAAGTGGTCGCTTAATAGAGGTCGCACTGTAATATGTAAATGTATAATTTTCTTACTGCATGTCCAGCCAAGTACATGTGTGGCATCTCCTGACCTTCATGCAAGCTGTAGAAGTTCCAAACGGATCCTTGGAGGGCCCACAAAATACATGAACACCACTTACATCTTCAGGATAGCTAGCTCGCATGAGACCTGTGGCAAACAAAACATTAAACCCTCAAGCTGAATGTGACATGGCAAAGCGGGTAAAGACTTGAATCAGACTTGATAATAAACATTTACACACTATACTGCAAGTAAAGGAAGACGAACATAATGTTATCTTGCATACTTAATTTGTCAGTTAAAACCAATGACGCAAAAAATAGGGCAGATGAGTTTTTGCAAAATTTAATGTTAAGAATCTAAGGGTGCCAATTTACTTAAGGGGGCGATACACCTGAATTTGAATGAAATTTGAAGAGGTTTTAACAAGGGATAGAAGAAGGAAAATGATTTTTGGAACATTAACAGACAGTTGACATCCACGCAAGAGCACCCCTTGTTGCTAGTGGACTAACTTGGTGTCCATCTATTAATTATTAACTACAAATTCACTAAATCTTCAATATTTCTTGTTTCTCTTAATTTTACCAATCTTTCTAGAAATAACTACTCCTGCAGAATACCCAAAAATCACCCAAAAATTCACGACATGATGAGAGGGTTTTTGGATTACTGCAAACGTGAACGAGATATTCCCATTAAAGCCATGTCAAGTGGCGGAAAAATGGCGTTCAGGTGTAACACCCACTTAAGCTTAAATTTTGTCATTTAGTTTGCGTAAAATAGACCAGTTTTTCAACCACTTATGTGAAATTATTAATACACATTCGTACCCTTCAGAAGATGCAGAGGACCTGACGAATTAGACAAACGTTCAGGCATGACATCAAACATCCGGGAGGGTGCTTATGCTTACCGAAGGTTAACTCAATGTGACTACAGCTTTCTGTCCCTTTGAAGGGTACGGTTTAGTCTAACATTGGGTATAGAATTAAAATAAGCCGATTTCGTCGTAAAATTAAGCTCACCATACGGCATGCGAGGCTTTTTTTCCGTTTTTTCTTCCACTTCATGGTCATGTTCAAAGCAGAACCTTGCCTGGACATATCACGCACTCCATTCAGTTTGCGTTACTTGTACATCTGACGAATTCATATGACGTCATCTTCCGTCCTCTCACAATTAACGCCTGGGGATAAAACTACAATCAGCATGTTTGCTCGCTGGGTTATCGAAAACATAGATCGAAGGACGAAGCAACCCAAAATTCGAAAACCGATTAGCCTAGACCTGTTGTCTTCGGGAGCAACTACAGAATACAGGGCCACGTTTCGAATGACGATGGGCAATTCCATGCAGTAGCAAACACTGAAAATGTGGAGCACATGTCTTGGTGTTTATTGAACTTCTAGCTTCTGGCGATTGGAATAAGACAAAAGGGGGCTGTACAAAGAATTGACAAAGGCTTGGAATATCATTCACCGTGAACTAATACTCCAATTATCTGAAGATATAGCTCGACTTCTAAATGGAAGCCAATTAGCCTGCCTCTCGGTAAGACGTTAGCTCTCTCATTAAAGACAGTACTTTATTGTTTGTTCAAGTCACGCGAGGGTTTGAGCAAAGTATTATCGTTTTATAGAAAATTCGGCTTTCAACCTCGATGTAAGATCCTGAAGAGATTTTCTTATTTGTTTTGTGAGGTATAAAGCATATTGTTTTGCTGAACGTTCTTGTTTAGAGCCTTTTGATTTATTTGTATTACGTTTAAGTCTTATGTTTTTACACCGAAGTTTAAGGTGCTTTGAAATAGTTTTCATTTTCTTAAGACAAGTTCAACAACTGATTTTCTTAATTCTGTTTGGTTTATCTTATAACTATGAAAATTGGCACAGAAATAAAAGAAATATCATAGATTCACAACATCATATTTATTTCAGAAAACCTGTTACCAAAGCAACCATATGACGCATTCAATTGAGCCCATGAAACCGAGACCTTTGTCTTATTTAAAAAAGAGATCGGTGAAAAATAAGCAGCCAATTGATCTTAGCTGTTACTGAAGAAATGAAAAAAGTATATACTAAGCGAAAGCAGAAATATAAGCAAGTAAAGTTACGAAACTTCCAAAATTTTGAGTCGACAAGATTAGCATTTGAACATGTGCAACACACGCTTGCTTTTTGGTTTTTGTAGATACTGTATGGCATGTGTTTCGTACATCTGCACACACTCGGCTAAAAACCCTTTGGAACCTCCTTAAGCCGAAAATTGATAGCGACTGGTATTTGTGCAAACGATACATACACTGTACATGTTTATTTGTTTTTTCTTTTTTGTTTCTTTTGTTATTTTATACAAAAAACAGAATCCATGCCATTAATAACATCATGAATTATTACAGAGCTTGAAAAATATGTTTTCATTATTTTAATATACATGCTTCAAAATTAGCAACCTAAGTATTTTTATTATTTTTTATTTTCTTCTGAAATTCAGCTACACTGTACATTTATCACTGGAATTATTCATCAAGGACAGTCTGAAATTGTTTTATGTAGGCACTCTGATGCAAAGTATATCTGACATGAAAGTGGCAAAGTTTGCTTGTAATCAGTGTTTTAACCTTGGCAGAAGATAATTAAAGTGGAGTGTGAACATTGCAATGTGAGAAAAAAAGTGTCTAGTGCTTAAAAGCTCAGAAAGTTTCAAACATGATTTTTTTGTCAAGAGCAAAAGCAAGTCATCAAACTGCAGTTGGTATTCCTACTCCTAGGGCTTAGACATGAAGATAAAGCAGAATTGTATTTCCTTATTAAGTGACATGTAATGTTTGGTTGGGTGACATTCTGTCAAAATCAGGACAGTCATGTTTGGGAGTGAACACAGCCTTTTCCAGAATTAATATGAAGATGGCAGGAGTGTGACATGACAAATGAGGTGACTTGTAAGCAGACTTGAGTGTAAAAAAGACAATAATTATTTTGGAATTGTTCATAACAACAACATTAATTTAAATAGGGAGCACATGTCACCAATAAAAATAAGACTGGGTTCCTGGTCCCCCATGGCATTTTTTAAAGCTCTTCCCAGACCTCGCCATGTATTATCCGCTCATGAAGGTGGGGGTCTCATGAAGGCACCACCTTCACTCATTGTCGCCAAGCTGAGAGTTAATAACTTACCCTGTCCTCATTGGATTTGTTACTTCATTTATATAGAGTAACAGGATAACTTTACAAGATGTAAAATTAATAAATCTAACTAATATGCTACCGGTAATACTAATAGGTAACTACAGTAATTCAAGCATTTAAATGTGACAAATGCCTCTGCTCTCTTGGTTCTACAATAAACATTTAATATTATTTTAGTTGTTAAATAAGTAAAATTGCTGCAGGTTGTTCTGAAATAATAAATTGTAATAACAACTTTTACTGTCAACAGTGGGTCTTGGTAGTAAATATAACAGAGGAATGGCTTCAAATGTTATAATTTATACTGCCAATAATTTAAAAACAGGTATAAAGGTTATTGCTAGTCACAATAAATACCACAATTAGAGATCATTACTTTTTAATTTGTAGGGCAGGGCCTCAGTCTCACAGAGTGATTACATGAGAGCAACTTGTTATGCATGGCCACACAGGCCCTCAGTCACACAGACTGATTGCAGCATAACTACCTTTATATTTGTTAGGCATGGCCACACAGGCCCTCAGTCACACAGACTGATTGCAGCATAACTACCTTTTTATTTTTCATGCATGGCCACAAAGGCCCTCAGTCACACAGACTGATTACAGCATAAGGGCCTTTATACTTGTTATGCATGGCCACAAAGGCCCTCAACCACACAGGCTGATTACAGCATAACTAACCTTGTAGTTGCTATGCACAGCCACACAGGCCCTTGGGCGCCCTGCCTAGTTAAAGCATAACTTACCTTGTAATATACTGTCAAGCCTAGCCACACAGGCCTTCATCTACACAAGCTGATTACAAGATAGGCTTTATATTAACTCAGGGACAGGCTCTCAAAAGACCCACTCAATCATACACGTGCTTCAGCAGTTAGCTCAAAGACAATTTTATGAATGGCTTGACTACAGTCGGGTAGCTTCCGCAATGGCTTAATGATGGCCTCGCGACTGAGCCCATTCCACCATTCTAAGAAAGGTTTCCTGGCAATATTCTGGTGCTAAAGTCTCTCTCTGCTGACACTGATTTGCTAGAACACGCAGTCTTTCCATCTCCACTGCTCTAGCACGGGTAGTTGCAGTGTTGACAGGCTTGAATCTGTCATCATTTAGCAAGACATCTTCATGAAATGCAAAATCAGGATCTCTGCCTTCTACACCTGCTGATTTTGCTTGCGACAATGCCACAAATAGAGCTCCAGGATTCTTTGCTTCAAATTCATGCTTACCTGGGTGAATCACAACATATCTGAATGCTTCCCCGTCACCCACAGTCATCCCTTGGCACTTGTGGATTGTTGTTCCCCATGCCAGTCTCAATGGAACTTGAAGACACTTGCATCGACATGTACAGTCAGTGCACCGACTTACAGGCACAATTGGTATGACAGTAGGATCTTCATTCATATAAGGTGGACCCTTGTATCCTGAAAACCGCACAAACACGACATCAGGTAGTGGTGCAGGATCATCTGTTGGTCTGCAACCATCCTGATAGACAATGTCCACTACCGTGCCCACTGCTCCATTGTATAGACCCCACTCAGCCTTTAAGTTTGTTACCAGCATGACTTTGCTATCATGGCAAAGATATAGAAGTGGTAGCAATCCTCCTGCCTTATTACTGCCAGCCTTCTGTGGATGCTTGCCATTGTCAGTTGCCTTGATTCTTGCTACTGGATGATTTGGCTTTTTGTTGCACTGGAGAAGCTTAGTCTTATTGCGCTCCCATTCCAGGCGATGTGTTGGAAACACAAACAGACCTTGTTCATCCATCCTTCCCAGAAGTTCTGGACCATAGGTTAAGCGGAGATTGTGCCACTGAAACTGCTGTAGCCAATGGATTTGCTGGCGTGTTGTACTATAAGTTCTCAATGACATCAACACATCTCTCAGCTGTTGCTCAGATTCAGTTTGCCTCACAATCTGTGTTAGCTCCACTGCACTATCAAAAGTTGTCCATACCAAACGTCCATGATTAGATGGTGCACTATGACAATCTTGGATGTAGACAGGAGTGTCACACACAGGAGGTAGTTGAACGTCATCTCCCATTAACACCACAACAGGAATACCTCCCCACAACTCATCAACATTGGTTCCTCTGTTGACTGCATAACGCGCATGCTGTTCCATCCAGCCCATTGTGGTGCGGCCAAACATTGATCGCTCGTCGCCAACCAGAACTTTCAAATTTTCACATTTTCTCTAATGTAGGACCTGAAGGAACGGTCAACTCGTTGCAAGACCTTCCGCCAGTTGGGATTCCTAGAAAGCTGTGAACTGTATACTCCCTTGAACAAGATACGCAGCATTCCCCGTCGGGGTTATCACCTGTATCGCATTATTGGCTCCAAACACTTGCCGCACTAACCTCTGAAGGCACTTGATAACATACGACTTTCCAGTTCCCGCAGTTCCAGAGACAACTAGTCGCAAAGGCTGGTAATCTTCTCGGTTTTCAACAAAGTTGTAGAGGGTGTGTAAAACCAGACTGACTATGGCTCTCTGATTGTCATTTAGGGACAACAGAGACACCTGTGGCAACTCAAGGTCTTCCGTTTCCATCTGCTGTTCGTCATCTTCTTTGATCCTTTCTTGAAGCCACGTCTTGGGGTCTTTGCCCTCAGGAAGAATAATGCTGGTACTGCGCCAGTCATAGTCTTCTCCGCCATCATCATAATCCAAATCCTTCTCCACACCCTCATATATCTGGTTCTCCCCTGCATAGACATCCACCCAATCTGGTTGTTGTTCTGCTTCTGCGTTATCATCATCCTCGTCCTTTTCAAACACCTGTTCTTGTGGATGCTCTGCATAATGCTGTGCCTTAGCAACCTGTGCCTTCACGAATGTTGGACACTTATTAGTCGACATGAAATCTGTAAACCGATCCGTCCATGATTCAGCATCTCCCTTCACTTCTTGGATGTTAAACCAGTTTGGCCAGTGTAGAAGAAGCACTGTTCTACAGTAGTCCTCATTCAATGGCCAGGTTGCGTGCGTAGCACCACCACTTACCACAGGAACCTTCCCTTTTTTGGATGCAAAATGGTACCAACAGCAGTGCTCCTCCCGTGGTCGTGCAAGGTACTTATCCAAAGGAGTGCTGCGAGTTCCAGTGTCACCATCCCGTTCAAGTCGCCTTGACCCTGACATTGATAAGTATGTGAATGAACGGCTACACCGCCAAAGTGCTAGTCCACTCAACTCAAATGACGCCTCAGGTCCACTGATATCTCGTCTTCCCACGGTCTTTATCAGCATTTTAGCGCACATTGACTTGCCAGTCACTTGGTCTGCATCAGTTGCATCAACAGCATTGACCATGTCCTTAAAGAGATCGGCAGTTGCCCCAGTGGGTTCACTATCCTTACAAGCATAGCCACACACATAGTCAATTATGACTATGATATCATCGGTGCTTGGATTGTCAGGGGAGGAACTTGAAAGAATCAAGCTTACATCCCCATTTGCTCTCCAAGACTGTAATTGATAGCGAGAATGCTGAACCACACGTGGATGGTCACGTGGCATCTCAAGGCGAGGAGCTCCATTGTGATCTCCTACAATAACTGGGCTATTCTGCAGCTTTTTTCCCGGGCGAAATTCGCTTCCAAACTCCATCCGACATACACGTTCTCTTGGCTGCAATCCTGGCTCAGGGTGACGAGGGGTCCTCAAGCAGTAATCAGAACAACTGTGCAGACCAACTCGGTTTACTAAAAGCAAATGATCTTCCAGTATTGCATCTTGTGTTGCAGCTATTTCCAAAAGCATCTTCACCAGGGGATCTCTATCATCTGATATCGGGTCAGCTGAACCCTCAGGTGGTGGCCAGAGGTCTTTCCTTGGCTGTCCATCTTCATCACTACCAGCTGGGTGCAATGCCGTCATGGCAAAGTTTTCATCAGCCCACTGCCCAAGTCTTGCAGCATACTCATCTTCGTCACAACCATCCTGACGAGCTTCGTGCAACAGCTGGTGTGGCTGTCTGTCATCTCTCCAGCTTAGTTGATGCCAATGAATTTGACCCCGGGACTTGGCAAATTCGTAGCGGTACCAATAGTCAGAGATTCCAAACACTGGCTTCAGTACCTTTTCATGGTATGACTGGGTACGGAGGTCAAAGTAGCTCACCACTACATGAGTGTTCTCTTGAACAGCTTTGAAGCGGGCATTGCTATCTTCAGCAAGGTTGACTTCTTCCCCTGTGGTCTGGAAAATGTACTGTTCCAATAGTCTCCTTAATGGGGGAAAGTAAAACTCTGCGCAGCTTCCAGTCATGAAAAATTAAGGCAATCCACGTTTTTCATTGACCATGAACTCCACAAAGGCACGAAGCTCTCTGCGTCTTTGATGCCAGTACTGAGCTGTACCACGCAGATTTGCACCAAAGTACAAAAGCTTGTTGGTGAATGAAGTATCACCCCTTGATAGTCGCTCTTGCAGGTCTGCTACAGTTATGTATGGGTCGCCTAGTTGCTGGTCAACAAAGTACCTGCTCTGCTCCAGGGCACGCTTCCTCAAGATCATGTTGTGAACACCAAACTTCCACACTTTGTGCCGAGCAAATCTCCCATCTTGATACCACAGCAAGTGCTCTGCCCAATCATGGAGTGCAGGACATGTAATCGGACGGTTGATGTGGAAATCACCCTTTCCATAAGGAAAGAAGCAAGGAAACGCCATAGTGAAAAAATATGGAGTGTTAAACTCGGATGCTGGACTTTTGTCAGTGGTTGGCCACGGTATCACTGGTTGTTCTCTGCCTTCTCGAGCCTGCTCTGACTCAACTTCCCTCGGTTCAGACACAACTTGATTTATGGCTGCTTCGACTTGGGCTTGCACATTCACTCCGGGCTCAGTAAGAATAACGCCAGAGACCGTCAAGTCATCATTATCATCTGTTTCACTAACAACCAATTGCTGTGGAGCTGGGCCTTGGTCATCCATGTGTTCTGTTTCAGAAAACTCCACCGTCCTCAAATTTGGCAACTCACCATCTTCTGGTAAATTCCATATGTGAGCAACATCAATAACAATGTCACTATAGGCTGGATTGTTGTCCTTCAGCCATCGAAGAGCTCCTTCTACACGATGTCTTCTAACCCGGAAGTCCTTATGGGTATCACCTTTTCCTTGTCTTCTCACACGTATGATGTCCACCTCAGCTGGTAGGCGTGGGAGAATAGTTGCTGGTTCTTGCACAGCCTGAGGGAAAGCAATGCAATGTCCCTTTGAAGCGATGCCTCCATGCTTCAACATGTGTACATGCACAGTGGGTGCCAGTCTCGCTATCAGCATCTGCTCGGCATCCGACATTCCAGACAGCTCTTCAGGTACACACAGTGGGTCCATGTTGTTTTCACCAGACCAAACTTTTGGTACTGTCTTGTCTCTCCTGCAACGAGTGCACGTGTTTGCTGTGCCTTTGCCTTCTAAGCGCCGTTCCTTGCACACCTCACAATAACAAAACTTGTATGTCATTTGCTCCACTTCAAATGCACGTATAGCACAGTATGTGCCATCCTCTACCTCATTTGATCCTGCTGGTGGAGGTGGTGGAAGATCCCCAATAACTGCACGTAACCTTCTCTCTTCCTCTGATACTCTCCTTTGAATTCGCCGCTTTCTTTTTCTCTTGTCATCCTCGGTTTCTACTACACCAGGCTCTGCAAACTCATACTCCACACCAACTGCCCTTGCCCTTGCAATAAGCTGCACATCTTCCAAATGGTCATGGTTATTAACCTGTGCGAGAGGTTGCTGTGTGTCCATGGAGCTGGTTGTTGCTGAAGGTAGGCGATTTTCCACAACAGCATTCTGTCCTTCAAACCCTTCTCCTACAAAAATCGATAGTTTGTGATATGAAATGTTTTTATACTACTCAATTATAAGTTGACTCTTTACTTGCAGTTTCATTCCTCTTTAGTAAGAGTACAGTATACTTAGTATAAGTCAATATCTAAGCATTGAACTTAAAATAGACTGCATACAAAATCTACACACAAAGTCATGTACTTTAAGTTCAGTTTACCAACATCAAATATTGTTAATACCTAAAATGTATGCATGTTGGAAGGTACTGCATTATGTACCTGAACATGCTGGGATTGATGCAAATTGCTATATGTGTTATGGCTGTTGTTCTTTCAAAGAGAAAGAATTTATTTGAGAATAAACAACACTAAAGAGACAAGACTCAATTCCCACATCTCAAAGTTCTATATACAACAATGAAGTTTTGAGAATCAAGTTGTCACCTTCTATTTACATTTGACCAGTGCTGTAAGCAAAAATGCACATGACACAAACTTGTCGTTGTTATGAATCAGTCCATGTAAAGCTGGTGGAATGAGAAAAAGACTAATCGGAAGAAATTTGAAAGTCTGGCTACTCTTGCCCTGACTTCCCTGGCCTAATAAATTATTGTTCAGACCTCTAAATACACTTTGTTTGCTCTGAAATCTGTTTGAATACTTACATAAAGAATTAAAAATCCCAACTGTGAAATTGTCGACAGAAAATATATTTTTGCTGGTGTTAACTCCCGGGACGGAACTTTGATTGCTTATGCCCGTGGTGAATGTGAGACAAGATATGATGTGTTGTAGTGCAAACCAACAGCCTATCGTTGGAAAATCAAAAATAAGCCTTTCCTTGAAGGATTTTGTGATGAGTTTACTTTCCCACCTGTTTCAGAAACTGAATTTTGATTTGAACATTGATTTCCTCATTTTTAAAATGAAACCACATTCTCTGAACGACCAACAGGTTCAATTTTCGAATACTTGATTCATTAATGCATCTACAAGGGGTACACTTGACCTAGTTTGACTGTAAATTGCTTGAAAAATACAGTTTTCAACCATTGCTTTTCAATATTTACAAATCCATAAAAATTGATAACAAAATTATACGACACAATCGGTGATCGCAGTATGAAATTTTCCAAATGTTTGTCTCTTCAACTAATGAAATAACCTCAGTCGAGTCATATATCTTATTAACCAAGTGCAAGGGCCGTACTGAGAGAATATTGGCCGAGCTCTTGAGAGTACGGACCCAGCGCAGCGAGGTCTGTACAAAAAAGATGGAGGGCTGATATTCTCCCAGTACAGTCCCGAGAAAGCTTGGTTAATAATAGATTTATTACACGACTGAACTGAGACAAATTGATCAACGCAGGATCATTCAGGACAATACCCGATCCAATACTTAGAGATTATCGGACTGGCATTACAGCAATTTTATTGGTCGATTTTAGTTATTGGCACTTTGACTGCCTAAGTCGTGTAGTAAATTCTATTAAAGATTACTTGAGAAAAGCCTTTAAGTAAGGCAGAGAGAGTTTTTTGTATTTTAGCACAGCCTCCCATTGTTTTGGAAAATTTATTGCAAAAGTAGAGACCATTATTTTCTTGTCCTTATTGAAAGCATCATGTTACTGTATCACTTTAAAAAGCTAGCAGCTTAGCTCATTGAGAACCATTTGGAGATTTGACTCTGAAGCTGACTGTTCTGATTTCCCACAATCTTGATTAAAACAAAATGGCATTGTAAAAATCACTTCATGATCAATCTCCCAAAAGCCCCTGTGCGTGTATTCAATGTTTGTCAGTTATTGAAATGGAGATTACTGTACGACCATGAGAGACCGAGACTGAAAAAAAAAAGTCAACATGGAAGAACACCGTGAGACCTCAAATAGACTGGCATTTACTTTTAGTTAGTTATACCAAGATATACATGCCAGAAAAACGCAACTGAATTTGACTGCTTAAATTAAGTCAATCAAGCATTTGGCCAGTCTATTAAGATTTTGTAAAATCAATGTTCTGAAGTAAGTCTTTCAATAAATTTACTATAATTTCCTTTTTAAACTGAAGCTCGCCTCTTTAAAAAGAGTAATGTAATGTAATGTCGCAAGTGAGAGGACAAACATACATGTCCCCTTTACATTGCTTTGTTTTGCTGTGGGCTCGGATGTCAGCATACTACACTGTAAGTCACCCACTTTCTCTTGTTTTGAGGCATCATTTTACCTTAAAAGAAACAGAAGAGATACGGCTCATGCGTTTCCAGTCTCCACTTCGTCCCTTGAAATCCAAAATGGTTGCCACCCACCCAATCACATTCTTTGCATTTCACTTTTTTCTTGCTCATATTAATTAAGAGACTGTACTGTCCATAAAGTGACAAGAAATGATTTGCTGAAATCTACACCGACCTGCTACAATGTTAATCTTGCTGAAGTATGAAAAGTAAGGCTTTTACTGTGAAAATAAACTGCTCCGGACTGTTGAAATTACTGATCTACGACCTTGTACTAAAATAGAAGGTACACAAAGTACCAGTGGAAAACGTGTTTCTGTGGCTAGTAAGTGAGTAAACTGTTTTGTTGTCTCTGTGGCAAACATCCATGCCATTTTCAGACACCAAAAATGAACTTCAACATGGACTTGGATTCAGCTAATTATGTTTTCCAAAGAATTTGTGAATGAACTTTGTAACCAATAAAAGATTTTTTTCCTTCAAACTAAGTAACTTGTGGTAAAGTTGGTTTTGATCTCTTTTAACTAAGAGTGATATTACTTAACCTATGAAGTATTAATAACTTTATATAATAATAATGATAGTAATAATTTATTACTTATTCGGCACAAGTTAGCATATGAATATGATGAAATGTGCCTTACAATAATAGACTTTACAATTTGAAATCTTTTGAATTTTCATTCTTTGCAATTCTCAAATCAATTAATATAATTATTTAACCGTTATTGAATGCCACTGATTGATTTTCTGATCATTGATTTCCATCGATTGCGCAGGCCCTGTAATTATCATCGCCCACAATTTACTGTACTACTCATAGGGGCATGAAGTGTACATGTACTTCAAGGTTTCATGCCTTAAAAAAGCTCTTTTCATACAAGCTTTTCATGGGTCATGATATTTAATTTGGAATTTATACAGGTAATTCATGGGAATTTCATGCCCTTTGAGATCCAACTTTCACATAATTTCCAAAGAATGCTATCACTGAAAAGAACATTGTCCAGAATTAAATGCAGGGTTTTCAATAAGAATCAGAGTAGGTGGAGAAAATACAATTTTGTTCCATGCTATTCATAACATTTGAGGTAAGTTGTTAACCAAAGTAGGCGGCGAAATCATGTGAAGTAGACGGTAAGTTTCGCCGGCCGCCGGCCCTTATTGAAAACACTGAAATGTATTAATAATTTTATTGTTGTACTGTTGAATCCATTCATCTCATTTCCTAAAACTTGAAAAATCACTGTAAGATTTCTGCATAACCCCATCCATTTATTATAAATGCATGACTGTCATACTAACCCTGTTCGAAAAATGAATATGTAATTATGTATCAAGCTGTGTGGAAATCTTGACAAAATTTAGGGAAGCACATATTTTCTACTCTCATTTACTAATTGATTCCCTCCTTTTGTGGAATATGGCAAATTTGAAGCATCCATAACACCAGCGATGGGTTGAAAATATTAAACTCAAAACAAAAGTTCGGAAAAAATCATCTTACTTCTAAAATATGTTCACCATCAGCTGATACGTCCCCAGTCCAAATAAAATTCTGATGTGGGGAAAGAGCAAAGAACAATACACAGAACAATACCACGCTCACAGGCTTCATTTAGAAGCCACCAACTGACAAAGACTGTCACCCACTTTGTCAGAATTTACCTCTCCCTGCTGCCCACTTTGTCTATATTTAGACTCAAATGATTATAATTACTGAAATCCCTGACTAAGTGCTATCATTCTCACAAGGACCATTACCTAATACACAAAAACAGGCTTCACACACATGTACTGTTTAAGGTAAGAATTACTTTTTCCCTTACTGCAATGCATTCATATACAGAGTTTCAGATATATAGTAAATTTTATTCATCTGGCCCCAGTTGTTCAAACGTTGGATAGCGCCATCCACCGGATAAATCACTATCCAGCGGATAAGTAATGGGAAACCTTATTGCGCTATCCACTGGATAGATATTTATCCAGTGGATAGCGCTATCCAGCCTTTGAACAACTGGGGCCTGGTCCATTATGCAGAACCACAGCCTAATTAACCCTTATTATCACATCCCATAACTGTATCCTCCTTATGGTGTTGAGGCTCATTGAATATTCATTTCTTTTATCAGTAGCACTGACAGCTTGACAGTCATGATGACAATTTCAACATTTCCAAAAATATCTGGCAGGAAAACATATTGACCTTACAAATACTTCATCCCTTCTAGATCTGCAGATACTGTATTTTGTCCATTTAACGCCCCCAATGTTTATTTCAAACTTGGCTTGATGAACCCAGCGTTTGTTTGAAGCTGGCATTTAATTGGTGTCCACTGCATTTATTAACAAGGTGCAATTTTCTTCACTTTTTAGTTGATTATTGCTGTCTGTTCTTTGAGATGCAGAGGTTTCTTAGGACAGAACAATTATTGTCTTTTTTTCAACCCTACAAACTGCAGTCCCCAAGTCACCAAAAATGATTATTACCAAGCATGACCAAGCAATTACATAGCATGTACATTATGCAAGCAGATGGATTCAACTAAAAAATCTTTTGAGGTCATGAATAGGCAACTTTGCCAAGGTCCTTTTTCCACTGCAAGTGTAGCGCCTTTTCTGGATCAAATGCTGTGGCCTTGATCAAACGCCCCTGGCATTTATTTTAAAATTACCAGTTTTCATCCGGGGCAACAAGCTTAACAACAATTAACAATATCATTGAATGAGGTTCAGTGTGATTAAGCCCGAATTATTATGCCTGAGGTTTGTGTTATCTACATGCAGCTAACAAACACCGCGGCCTTGATAATTCTCGTTATCATGTAAAAACTGAAATCAATTATTATTTTATTATGAATACACTTTTAGTCTTCCTTACTTGTAAACACCTTTGTAAGCTTGCAAACAAAAAGTTGCAACACAGGCTAAAATTTAAGGTAATTCCTCTGAATTGTTTTGTGTATTCTTACTGAGCATAATTTCTTGAATCAGCAGGACATGCATGTTCAAAACACTGCAGGTTTTCTGAAGGACGTATCCCCTAGAAATAAGTAAATGGCAATTTTCTCCCAAACGAGTATGGGAGCATGCTTTTTATTTCTCATATTGAAAGAAAATGCAATTCTCCCCGACATATCAAGATTTGAAGAAATTTTTATTGTCCAGTTTTTCATTATTCACAGAGGATCTCCTTTAGGATGATGCGATGGAAACTTCAGTGGCAAAGCACACACAAAAAAAAACAAGTAATAATCTCTTTCATTAGTTCATTTTTTTCTTAACCTTTGAGAGGTTGAACTTCAACCATGATTTGCTTTTGACAAAATAAAACATATATCCCATTGCTTCTGTCCCGTTTTTATAAATTATACAGTCTCAGACCACTTTCAGCTATCTACTTATTCTGTTCTAACAATTTACGAATTAAAGTAGGCATAAACTAAGGGCTCAAAGCATGAAAACGGACATGGGGACCCTCTCTTATTATTGCATTTCTCTGATTTTTTCGACTTTGATAACCAACTTAGCAAAGTTTCAAATAAAATCTATTGCAACTTCTATTTCTGGGAAATAACCTTAATCAAGCCCACTCTAAGACATATTTTTGTTCAACTTTAACTTTTGATTGAATCATTCTGGTAAAACCTCTACAAGAATTCCTGAAAAGGTTCATCAAAACAAACAAGATTCTCACATGTGTAACATGGTCTGCAAAATGATGTCACCTCTGCACATATAAAACCTACTGTCTGTGGGCATGTTGACACATCTACCAAATGATGATACATTGTAGTACAAGCAACAAGCTACTGTACATGTATGTCTTTGTAGCCAAACAAAATTGAGATAGTTTGCGTGCATAAAAACAATTATTATAGTAGAGCAAGGTCTAAACTTTAACCCAAAAAAGCTATCTCAATAAAACTGATATTCTCAACTTCCAAACAACTTAAAAACTTATGTATGTGAATATTCATCTGATGGCCCAAACACAAACACAATTATCATTGGCTTCTTCAAATGTGATACTGACTTCAGTCTATATAAAGGAATAATATTTTCACCTTCATGTTCACGACTACACTGAACTGGATCCACTTCACACACACCTTCACTGGCACGTTGCATCTGCTGTTGTCCCTGATCCACTGAAGACAAAATTTAGATCACAAAAAAGAATGATAAACTGTACTATACAGTGTACCTCAACTGTAGCAGTTGAGATCCTGTGACAATAATTGCAATTATTGCAAGCTGAATTCTTCTAACAAATGTGTAAAAACCATTGTCGGTAGGTGACTTAAGGAAAACAGTGCCAGCAGTAATGAGCTGTGTCCTTGTAGCACTGTTAATCAAAATTAAGATAGTGACACCAATGCATTTTAACATCAATATTACAGTGTAGCAAGGTATCCACTTAAATCCCAAGAAGGCTATCTCAATAGGACTGACATTCTAAACTACAAAATTATGTCATTATGTATAGCTAAGGGATAAAAAATATTACTATCCAAAACTAATGTTGGTGAATATTCAGGACCGTAAGTAATACAAGAATAAATTCAACAGCAAACACATAATTATCATTGGCTTCTTCAAAATCTCATCCTGTCTTCAGTTTACTCTAAAACCAAATGAATGTTTTTACCTGCATGGTCATCACCAAATAGAACTGAATCTCCTTCATCGGGTGATGAGTTTAGCAATATTGAGCACACATCATCAGAAACACATTGCAGCTGCTGTTCTCTCTCCACTGATAACAAAATGTAATATCAGATCACAACAAGAAAACCCTCTCCTACAGAAGTTGACATCCCATGATAATTGCAAAAAGGAATTTGTCTAACGAATAGATAAAGACCATTGTCTGTACATGTGAAATAAGGGTAATTAGCTGCATCTTTGTAGCCAATCAATATTGAAAGACAGTAAAAACCTACATAAACGAACAAGTGGATTAAGAACCTCCAGGCTGAAATTTGGTAAAAGAACACCATATACATAAGAACCAATTCAGCTTGATAAATTTAACTGGTTTTTATGTATGACAAAATACTGGGTACCAGCATATTTCTTAAGGTAATTTTTACATTGCTATGTATTTGGTTATTAGGTTGAAGCACCTATTCCAAAGCTACTACCTCTCATTTACATGTATCTGTGGCAGCAACTCCCATGTAATAATTAATAAACAGTCCCTTGATTTGAGAGGATGTAACCAATTAAAAAAGCAGTCTCAGTTGTGCAATACAGTGTATAATTTTCAGAAAGAATTTAAGAACATGTTAAGAACAGCTTCAGCCTGACTTTTCACTAAGTACCCAATATATGAGTGGCATCAGCCTACAACTGAAAAACATAGGTTCTTTTATGTGGGTTTTTACTGTAGTGACACCCATACATGACAACAACAGTTATTGCACTAGTCAGCAAAGTACACTTAACTCCAAAAAGGCTATCTCAATAGAACCGACATTCTTAAAACTATAAAATTATGTCATCATGTATACAGTAGCTAAGGGATAGAAAATATTATTATCCAAATCTATGTGAATAGTCAGGACTACATAAGTGTCAACAACAAACACATACACTAATTACCATTGGCTTCTTCAACATCTAACTTCAGTCTATTCTCAAGAAATGAATGTTTTTACCTGCATGATGATCACCAAACAGAATTGACTCTCTTTCACCACGCGACGAGTTTGACCATATCTCTGAAATTACAATTTGACCAGCATCTTCACGAGCACGTTGTTGTTGTCCCACCACTGAAAACAAAATTAACTGATCTCAAACAGGAAGAAACTATATCTGGCTTCAATAGCAGCTGAGATCCCTTAAATTTCTCTTGATGTCAGGTCTTACAAGCACAGTTACATTTCAACTTTTAATTGTCTGCCCATGCAATAATAAAAGATGGCATTGGCTGGATCTTCATCCAAAAATAAGCTAGCTTATGTCACTAAAATTAATATTAACCAATGATGACCCAATGATGCATGAATAAATTCCAGAAAAAACATAATTACCTTCTTCGTATTCTGACACTGGCTACATTCTTCATTCTACTCTAGCTGAATGAATATAAATGTTTTTACCTTCATGACAATGGCCAAACTGAACTGAATCTCTTCCAACAGGCGATATGTCAGAAATTACAATTTCACAAGCATCTTCACGTCCAGACTGCTGTTGGTCGGCCACTGAAAAAAAAAATCATAAGATCACAAACAGGAACAAGCCACATCTGGTTTCAAAAGCGGTTTACATCCCTCTCCTCTTAATTATAAGCTTACAATCTCTCACAGAGCACAAACTTAATTGTCCGCGTAATCAATAGAAATGTCACCGAATCTGACCTCCAAAAATATGGTCTTACCGTTTTAATTTCTGCCTTCGATGCTACGACATTAAATTCCTCAAAACCGTTTCGAGGATTTTCCATTATTGTTGGTGTGACAGGAAACATCTCAGATCAAGGAATACCACTGATCTGCAATTTGTCTTGCAAACGGACGATGAAGAAGTTAGCCCGCGAAATGAACTGAACGAGCCTTCCAGTTTCAGTCGATTTATGCACGATGTTTAACTTTATCCATGTATTTTGGTGTATAAAAGTTTTCTACAAACTTTTAAAGGTTATAAAAGCCCCTGAAAACGCCTGGCCAACACGACAAGTACTACGAAAACTGATACTTGCTATTATTTTGACAGCTTGACAAGCGTCGTACGGTTACTGGTCAAGAAAAACAATTAAAGTGATGTCACAACGCATAAGTTTCTCACCGTCTTCTATCTCTCTTTGTACTGTGTTACTACTTGAGTTGGCTCTCCTCCTGTTTTCTTTTGCCTTTCTCGTTCTGTATTTCGCTGTTCATCAGAAATGCGCCGCCTTTTTTCATGACATCTCTCTTTCTCTTTCTGTTGTTGTTCGTCACTATAATTTCGTCTCTTTTCTCGTGACCTTTCTTGCTCTTTCTCCCGCTGTTCGTCACTGTAATTTAGTCTCTTTTCTCGTGACCTTTCCTGCTCTTTCTCCCGCTGTTCGTCACTGTAATTTAGTCTCTTTTCTCTTGCCCTTTCTTGCTCTTTCTCCCGCTGCTCGTCACTGTAATTTAGTCTCTTTTCTCGTGACCTTTCCTGCTCTTTCTCCCGCTGTTCGTCACTGTAATTTAATCTCTTTTCTCTTGCCCTTTCTTCCTCTTTCTCCCGCTTCTCGTCACTGTAATTCAGTCTCTTTTCTCGTGACCTTTCTTGCTCTTTCTCCCGCTGCTCGTCACTATAATTTCGTCCCTTTTCTCGTGTCCTTTCTCGCTCTTTCTCCCGTTGCTGGTCACTATAATTTCGTCTATTTTCTTGAGCTCTGTCTTGCTCTTTCTTTCGTTGTTCATCACTGACAATTCGCCTGTTTTCTGCTGCTCTCAGTCGCTCTCTTTCTCGTTGAACTTCACTTGCTCGCCGCCTGCTTTCTCGTTTTCTCTCTCTTTCTCTCTCTCTTCTTTCAACGTTTGTAGACATGTTAATAGAATAAATAACTTTATGTTGTTTTTCGTTGCCTTCACAATTTGTGTTTGTATTCGGCAAAGACTCAGTACCTCAGTTGACCACGCAAATTCCCGCCAAAAAACGCCGGTTGCAACAGGTTATGGGTGGCATTTCATTATGACTTACATGATGGAGTGGACGTACGTACGGTCGGTCGGACGGTCGGTCGTACGATGACGTCATAACAAAAATTTCTCGGATCGATGGGTTACCATATTTTCTTAGCAATGGTGCTCCGCTATAAATTTGAGTTACAGAACGTTACTTTTGCAATTCCATGAGTACCTTTCTGGCAAATTTCTGTGGAACAACACTTGCTGACATGCCCTTTTTGTATGTTGAGTACTGTCCCCGGTAATGTAATTTACAATACCAAACAAAATATTACAATTGGTACTGCTGATTTCAATTTTTTTTCCTCGTTAATGGAACAGTACCTTTATCACATTTGTTAGTTTATAGTGCAGTAACTTAGAATTGAAAACATGTAGACATCATTGCACCTAGTCGCATTAGCACGTTAGAAACTAAGCACGTAGTAACATAATTTACCTGAAATCATGCGACAGCAATTCTTGGTAAAATTCAAAAACGCTAGAGTGGACTTAAAGGGTTCTATTTGACAAATTACGAAACTTTTGTAAAGGATCGTAAGAAAAACACAATTTTCAGTGATATCATCTGTGCTTTTAATGCTATAAAATTCATTTTAATTTTGTTTTGTACCTGCCAATACATAAAAATTCATTACAAAGTACTCCGACTAGTTAATGCCCTGACATTTTAACATATTTCTCCATATATCCAAATAATGCAAAAGCCATATCGTTTGCTGTTATGCAGCCCAACGTGTGCGACAAAAAAAAGGTTGAAACTCCACGACATCAATGGCCCCTGTTAGCTGAAAATGGGTGTAATACTCAGGCATTGATAAGGGCAAATACTCATAGTTGAGTAGAATTACTCAGTGTCTCTGATGTGCTGCTTGGGATCGTGGTCTGGAACCGTCTAAGCTTGTGTCAACTTCGTCCTCAGTATCAGCATCATCTCCATTCACGTCATCTTCAAGTCATCCTTTTTGGTATGCTTTCTCTGAACATGTGACTTAAACCAGGAGCCCATCACCCGGAGCGTGCAACTTACCTCTTTTCGTGCAACAGCGTTTTCACAAGTAAGGTTATTTTTAGATATAAACATTTGGTATTATCAACAGAGTTGATAAATGTAAATTGACCACCGTACAGGGATTCTGTTGATAATACCAAATTTTTGTGTACTACTTCCCCACCGATGCAGCACCACAGTTTCTTTAGAAACTACCCCCTTTATATTTAGATATGCCTTTCCCGCGAATTAGTTTTCAAAAGCCAATCAGAAGCGGTGCATAATTAATAATAAACTGCATTGGCTTTTGAAAACTCATTCGCGTGAAAGGCGTATCTAAAAATAATCTTACTTGTGAAAACGCCGTTTCACAGACACTGTATGGAAGTTGCACGCTCCGGGTGATGGGCTCCTGCTTAAACGAGTTAAACTTCTTAAATGAGCGGCCACAGTCGGCGCATTTTATAAGAAAATTCGGTTCATGGCTATGACAAAACTTGATATGACATAAGAGCTTCTTAAAAGTGGCAACAACGAAGCCTGGACAAAAACAGCACGGGTACGCCACATTGTTTTTCGCTTTTAGGCGGATAAACAAAACGAAGAGGCGTCTCTCTGAACTCACGTGGTAGATCACGAGGTAGCCAAACAATCATGGGATTCGAAACCACAACGCAGGAACGAGGGGGAACGATCTGCGGGAACCAAGCGGGCCGAAATAAACTTTTTTCGATAGTGCAGTGCCCTCTTTGATCTTCGAGTATGCTACTGTTCGTTTATTAGGGTATTTGTAATCGCCGTTCTTTTTACTTCTGATTTGATGAGTTGAATATGAAGACAGTAGAGGAAGTGTGCTTGTGGCTACGTGCAAACGGATTTCAAGATTATGAAAAGAAGTTTCATGGTAGGTAGTCGCAGATAATAAGCTTTATTAATGTCTAATGTGCTAGATTGAATATTACAATGTAGTAATTGTCTTCGTGGCTCAGAAGGTCAATTATCTTATTTGTTGTGCATGGTGAAGGTTTTTCTACTGTTCCAGTGGATGAGAGTGGGTGTGTTTCTTGATGCATGTCGTAATGTCGACGGTAAAAGCGCGTGAAAAGTCTTCTCAAACGCTTCACCTGATCGCGTCATCTATGATGGACTTGAGTTTCGGCGGGAGAGTGTGTCTGGCTACAGGAAGCAGAGGAGTTCTTTTCGAATGAATACATCTAAATAAAAAAAAAACTTGCTACCGCTAGACTTACCTCTTTGAAATGTACTATTGGGTTATTTTCTCGGTAAAAAAGCTCATTTCTGAGTCGTCAGTATACATTTGCGCCATTCAAAAACCGACTGGATCGTTCCGAACCGCCGTTATTTTCGGCAGTTCGTGCCTCGTTCGGAGAGCTTCGAACTCCTATTCCGAAGATATTTGGTCCCGATAAACAGCGGTCAACGTGTTGGAAAATAATGGCGGCTCGGAGCGATCAAATGGGTTTTGAAGCAGTGGACCAGTGCAAATTGATGTATGAGCTTTTTTTACCGAGAAAATTTACGCAATGGTGCTTTTTAAAGAGGTAAGACGTTTTTCATTTATTCATTCTGAAATAACTCTTCTGATATGCATGCAGCTTTCTATTAAACTGAATTGAAGGCAACGCGAACGTTGCTTCCATTGAAACCAAGCTTTTTAAGGTCTTGGAGTAACTGCTGAATTCCCCGCCACTCTGTACCACTATTGTTTTCCTTATTGGGCGTTCTTTAAAGAACGAAGCAGAACACCGATGCTATTCTCATTCAATTCAATAACATGCAAATAAGTGGCAGGGTAATTCAGCAGCTTTTCCAAATTAAAAGGAGGATAGATAAAGATTTGCCAGTTGTTGACACAAAAAATTCTTGCAATTTACAGAAAATGAGATTGATGGAGGAGCCCTACTGAGCTTGACTGAAAGGTCATTGGAGCTGCTCATTCCAATAATTGACCACAGGATGAAATTTCTGAATTTACTGACCAAGCTAAAGGATGTAGCTGCTGCCCACCAAAGGCATGAGGAAGACAAATGTGATGAACAACAGGAACATAAAAAGAGGTATTTTTCATGGAACTGTTGAAAAATCCAAAAATACGAAGAAAGCCCTTATGTTGCCTAAGATAAAGGATCAGGAATGTTACAACAATAATTATTGGTTTAAGCAAATATTTTTTTCCAAGTACCTCATTAGGTCCATTGTTTGCTTTAGTCGTTTATCAGTCAAATATGCAATATTTTCCACTGCCAAGTACATTAACCATAAACTCTTTTTTCGTGTGTGAGCGGATTTTTGTTTGGCAATCGAAGTCCTGACAATAATTAGAGCCTTGAAATTCTTCACTTAGGTTGCTGTTAACAGCTATTGAGTAGGTGGTTTTAGCTGCCTTTAAAAACAACAAACAAAACAACAAATAAACTTTATTAATATTTAACAATTTAAAAGAACATGTACAACTCGCATTTAGCTTAAGCTAGTCGAGGCGAGTTGTGCAGGAAGAAAAAAGAAAAGAAGAAAATAAACCAATTTGTAAGCTTCAGATAACAGATTATGAACCATGACAGGAATAAATTATAAATAAAATACAATCATTAGCATCCGGGGATAAATATGGTTACATAATTGATTGGTAAAAGGTAGCTTAATAACCTAAACAAACTAAACAGGCAAAGAGATTAACAGTGATTTGTTACAAAAGTTATGTAAAATATAAATTAATTTTGGATAGTAAATTAGGTGCCTCGATATAATCCTCCTTGCCTTCTAAAGCTGCGAATAAAGCTTTGCGAATTGATTTCTTGAACGCCAGTTTAGGTAAATTATATACTTGCTATGGGAGACAATTCCACGCTTTCGCACCAAAGCATGAGAAAGGGTTCCGCTGTTGATTTAAACGTGAAAATTGAATATGATATTTGCCACAAGATGCAGCCCTCGTGTTATATGAATGAATCAAGCTGGTCTTGACAAATCTTTCAGAGATATCTTTACGAGCAGAGTTATTTGAGACATCATACATAGAGTGTAACACAGCTTCAGAGTAAAGCAGGTGAATGGGTAATACTTTGGAAGAAATAAAAAAAGAATAGTATGAGTTCTTGGAATAAGAAAATACATCAAACGTAGTGCACGTTTTTGAAGTAACAATAACTTATTAAGATGAGCTTTTGAGGCTTGGCCCCAAGCAGTCAGACCATAAGTCAAGTAGGGCAGTATGAGGGACTGATATATGCATCTCAAAGTGCAGAATGGAACGAAGTGTCTTACACGAGATATTACTCCGACAATTTTACTAATCTTCACGGTGATACAGTCTATGTGATATTTCCAGGGCAAATGGTTGTCAATCAGAACACCTAAGTACTTAAAACATATTCGTTACACTCTAGACCTGACGATATGTTAGTGTTGTTGTCTGTTACTTTGAGTTTAATCTCATAATTTAGCTTCTGTCGAGGTCGAAAAATAACAAACTTTGATTTTTTAATGTTAAGTGTCAGCTTATTTACATTCAGCCATTCACATACCTTTTTCAGCTCTTTGTTAACGGTCTCCTCAAGGGATTTGGGATGTCTATCAGCATAAAGCATACTTGTGTCATCCGCAAATAAAACAAAATTTAACTTCTCTGAAGAGTTTGGAATATCGTTAATAAAAATCAGAAATAGAAGAGGGCCCAGCACTGAACCTTGTGGAGCACCACATGGGACAATTTCCTTATCAGAAATAGACGAGTTGATCTCAGTTGTTTGAGTGCGCTTAAATAGGTATGATGAAAACCAATCGTTGACAATGCGTCAGTCTCATCATCTTCTTTGTATACTGGAATGACTTTAGCATGCCTTAATTTAGATGGATACTCTCCTAAAGTAACTGGCAAGTTCATTAGTTTCGCCAATGGGTAAGACAGAATATATCTGGCAGAGCAAAGAATATGATTCGGACAGGAGTACAAACCATGCGCCTTATTGAGAGGGATAGAGAGTATCTCCCTCTCAATCTCAGTTGGTGTAACTGGATCGAAAAAGAACGATTTCTCGTAATTTACGCGTAGGTATTTACTAAAGTAACGATTAGATGGTGGTAAATTGGATGCAAGTCTGTGTCCCATAGAAGAAAAATGCTTATTGAAAATATTAGTGATTTCCGTGGGATCATATGTTAAGTTACCTCTTGTTGGGAACCTAACAGAGGAAAAGCGTCTAGAGTTTTTCTTTCCACAATTAATTAGATCATTAATACCGGCCCATGTTTGTTTCATATTATAAGTTATCAGAGAAAAACTTATGAAAATATATCTTTTTTGACTCGCGTGAAATATTAAGAATTTTGTTTCTATAGATTCTATACAATTCCTTGTTATCAGACAGGAATTCTTCACTCTTATTGATTTCCTTATCCCGCGAGTAATCCAGGGCTTTGAGAGTTGCTTGACTCTTCATCGTGACAGAGTTTTCAAGGGGGCATGTTTATCTACGACTTTGTTCACCTTATTGTAAAATGTAGAGAAAGAACGATTTATATTGCCTTGTTCCGTGGTGATAACGGTTTCCCAGTTAATTTCAGCGAGCTCAGCAAGAAAATCATGTTCTGAGAACTGAGAATAGTCTCTTTTTGACATTTTGCTTTTTCCTGCTGTCACCTTGACACCATGAACAATACAGAATTGGGAATAGTGGTCGCTAATGTCAGATTCGATGTTCCCACTTTTAATTTTGCTATCAAGCTTGTTAACGAAAATATTGTCAATTAGAGTTGCGGAGTTGTTATATACTCAAGTTGGTTTGTCAACTGTTGGAATTAATGAATAGCTTTGAAATGAGAGAAGAAATTTATGTGCATAATTACATGTTTCGTCAGCAAGGAGGTCTATATTGAAGCCACCCATGATAAAAATGGGTTTATTTAAAGCGCTGAACTTTTCTATTGTTTCATCAAAATAGTCCAAAAATTGTTGCGGAGAGTTATGTTGTCTATACACCACGCCACAGATAATGTTTGGCTGCCAAGAGAGATGAAATTCAATCCATAAAGGTTGGAGCGCCTCGTTTGAAGTTTTGTCAATAATCGTGTAATTCCAGCTGTCTTTGATATACATGCCAACACCTCCAGAAGCTAAAGGTGTTGCAATGTATTCAAATTTATAGCCAGATATAGACGTGTCAAAGTTTACAGAATCAACTGTACTTATTTTAGTTTCAGAAACTCCAATTACAGAAAAACTATAATTCAGTTGGTCTAATAAATGCACCTGCAGGTTTTCAAGGTTTCGTCTTAGGCTTCTTACATTATTATGAAGCAGAGAGAAATTGCTTTCATTGCGAGGTAGCTTATTTTTTAAGGAGGTGTTGCCATATCAATCTGCCTATATTGTATGGCATAAATGTTAAAGAAAAGCCATTCTTTATTGTTTCCCAGTATCATGGAAATGAAAGTTTCAAAGCTTTTACTCTGCAAAACATAATTCGTGAGGATGCAGGTTCTGAGCATTGGCTATATATAGTTAATCAGCTTGTGGATGGCCTTTACTATTTGCATGGGAAAGAAATACTCCACAATGATATTAAAAGTGACAACATTGTTGTTCATAGTTCTAGTGGAAAGTTTTCCCTAGTTTTGATAGATTTTGGTAAGGCATGTTTGGTAAAGGAAGGGGAAACCAAAGCTCTTTCAAGTGCTGAAAAATCTCGCTATTACAAGGAACACTACCACATCGCACCAGAGGTAATCGAGGGTCAGTTTGCACAATCAATTAAAAGTGATGTGTATTCTGCTGGGGTAGTAATAGCCAGTCTTTTCAAGTTCAGTAAGTACAGGCCACTAAAGGAGCTTCCAAGGCATTGCTTAAAGTCCTATTTAACAAGATGTACATCGAAAGAGCTTTCAAGTCTTGTCTCAAGTCTGGCAATGTAAAGCCATAATTTCATTTGCCCTACATGCAGATCGATGTAGATTCAATGAGAGTGTATTCCAGCTGGAAATATTAAGTTTTCTATGTTTACTTTGCATATAAAGTTATCCTTTAACAGGAGGACCATCAGTGTTTTAACAGCATAGAGTACATTGGACATAATTGATTTAGTGGCACTGCAAGTGGTATTTTTTTTGTGTTTTTTATTGTTTTGGCTGTGATTTGTTATTGTGACAATAGTACTGTACATGTAAATGTATTGGATTTTTACTTGCCAGACTGCCACAATGACCAGTCCCATACAGTGTACAATTGTACGCTGTACAGCATCAAGTTTTTTACTTACTAGTTACATGTACATGTATGAGTGTTTCCCAAAAAGGCTAAAGCAAACAACAGTGTTGCTATGCATGAGTATAGATTTCAATACCTTCTGTAATTTCAATCTTTTTGGTTAAAACAGTAAATAAACAACAGCATCCAAGCCTATACTGTTTTTGTTTTTTGTTTGTCTTTTTGTTTTCATCTCCATTACAGGTCACAATCCATCCAAGAGAAGAATGCAGTAAGTTCTACTCAATCTAAAGATGTCACATTAAATGCAAGAAAGCCTTGGCCTGCTACCCTTGCCCTACACACAAACTTTTGCCCAGATGTAGCTAGGGCATTGCATGCTAAAGAGACAGGAAAGATGATGGAGCCCAAGCAGCGACTCTCATTCATAAAAATCGTCTACGAGCATTTCTCTATGTACACTTTGTAAGTGTGAATTTAATAACAGTGATAAACCCTTGTAAGTGGACACCCTCGGGACATGGAAAATGTGACTGTAACTGAACCTTTCTGCTTACAGGAATGTGTAAATGGGCAATTCCACTGTCGCAGATGTTACATTCAGACTCAATTTTGAAACTTTAATCAAGCACAAATAAATGTTAAAAAAGAGCTGTCCAGTTTTCCATTCATGCCTACTGACATGTTAAAGGGGCACTGTCATGGTACTTTAGCATCATTTTACAATGCCGAAATACATTCCTGCATCAATGGAAACCCAAAACTAATGATGCAGTTTTGTTACCTAGGACTTTATCACTACACCAAAACCATTTATTGCTGCCTATGGCAAGGATGGAAATGGATTGAAATTAAAAAAAAACTAGCCAGATTTTTCAAATTCTAGAGCCATTCCTTGAAAATATTGCAAGAAATTAAGTTTTTTTTAAGGAGGCTGGAAAGAGTTTTTTGCTGCACGCATGTGCACAATCTACACATGCCATAACTAATATACACATGTCAGCTGAATGAATCAAAATCATCACACTGCAAGTTCAATGTTGCATAAAATCGCGTGAACTGGAAATAAACTCTGGGGAAACCATTTGTTTTTAGCTTGAAATTTTGCTCGGTGACCTATCTTGATTTTTCTGCATACACGTACCATTCAGATAGCACTTCAAATATAAAACTTTCAGGGAAAATTATGTAGTAGAATTTTCTGTAAGACAAAATACGTTTTCTTTAAATCGATTTAATTCTACTAGATAACTTTGTTCCTTACTGTCTTAAAAAGTAAATATTTTGGGAAACTTTCCAACAAAGAAATAAAAATGGTAGGTCATCGAATTAGTTTTTCAGATAATTTGTGACCCTCCACAGGATTTTGGGTAAAAAGGTGAATGCACGGGCACGCTAAAATGACACGCTAAACAATAGGCAGTGAGGGAAATGACACGCCAGCGTGTGAGCAGTGCGCCAACTGGCACGGTTAATCAGACATTTTCTTTTGTTTACATCGCACGCGAAACACAAAGGATCGTGTCCTGTGAAACAATGCCTTGTGATACTGAGCAAACTAGCACGCTAGTGAGTAAAATGACACGCTAGCTTGGTGAGCAAAATGACACGCTGGTGAGCTGAAGCAAAATGACACGCTGCAGGGCAGCCGAGTCCACTCTTTCAACTTACCGTGTTGTCACAGAACAGAGGGTCCGTTGTCTGTATAGCCAAAGATTCATCTCAGAAAAAAATATATAACAAAATAAGCTCACATCCGCGATGGACGAATGTGTATTCGCGAATTTTTCTTTGAACTTAGTCGTGGCAAAAACTGCGTATTCGGCCTGTTCGGTCGTTAGAACGCCATGTGAATAGCTTGTAAAGTAAAACTTGCTTTTTTACTGTTTTCATACAAGTTATGAAACTAAAATTTCAATGAGCGTGAACAGTAGAATGAAAATGTCCCGTACGACGTCCACACTGTACCAGCTGCAGACTTGAATTAGTTGGAAATTCTGAAATGGTGCTTGGCGGTTTAAGTTTCTTCAAAGATCTTTCCAGACAATCGGCTATTAGACGAGCGAAATGTATTGCTTTACTCGTCACGTTTCATTTTCGTGGGAAACGGTCCTTCTTCAAGTTCGTATAATAATTACAGGAAGTCGGTCTTCAGAATTCAACACAAATCACAAGTTCGACATTCAACCCGAACGAGTCTTTTGTGTGCTGAGTATCTCCCGCGCACGTGTTGACGATAACCAAAATCGCAAATTGGCCATGCGAGCTCTACATGCGAACCAAGAGTAGGAAATAGAATTGTAAGAAAATAGCCAAAAGTACGAAAAGTGGCAAAATCTCCAATTTCATGCTGGAATAATGATTTATCAGTACTGTACTGAGAATTTTACGTCTTTTTCTATTTCATCTTTTTGTTGCAAAATGTTTCTTGTTTAGTTGCAACACACACATACCGGCATAATTTAATGGTAACTACAGCAGTAAATAAAAAAAACGAACGAGAAATTTTATTAGACAGAGTTTTGATTTTTCACAATCTTTTATGCTTGCAATTGCATACGTGACAGCGTCGGGATAATTTTCAGTTTTTTCAGTTTCAGTTTCACAGACAGTTTGTTTGCATTTTTCGCGTCATAGCAAGAAATGTTTTGGGATGTAAATCAGAAATGTAAAATCGCACTCATACGCTGGCATAATTTAATGGAAGCTATAGCAATCAATAACAAAACGAAAGAGCAATGTTATTAGACAGAGTTTTGATTTTGTCACAAAAATATAATCTTTCTTACTCACATTTGCATACGTGACAGTGTCGGGATAATTTTCACACGTTGGGCGCGCTACGGCAAGGGGTTTTTAAACAGTTTTGTACCTCTAAAGTCCTCTGCGCGTTATAACAAATATGTTTTTTGAACGAAGCTCTTTTTTTAGCTTCAAATAGATATCAGAAGCATCCAGATATCTTTCCCAGAACGAGAATTATGATTTTTTTTTTTAATGGAGCACAGGATTTTTGTTTCAGTTTCACAGTCAGTTTCGTGCAATAGCGAGAAGTGTTTTCTGATGCAAATCAGAACTGTAAATACACACAGTTCACCGGTCTGCTCAAATTGGAAAAGAGTCTTATCATAGGAAGTGTTTTATGATTGTAAATGAAGTTAGAAATATCTGCGTTCGTTAAAATATTCAGCATCAACCCATAAACAATTTTACCGTAGATGTTTGCATCCAAAAACCAGGAAAACACTTCCCGCTGTCACGCGAAAATGTAAACAAACGCGTGAACGGCGCGACAATGTATTTTATTTTGGTTTCGTTGCTGTGAATCCTACAACGATATTCTCGTTTGGCTCAACAAAATATCAGCTTACCCTATATCCACTGGAGGAAGCAGTTTATTTGCTTCCACACATCTCACTCTGTTCTGGTATGTAACGCGACACGAAAGAAAAAGTTACTTCTTTCCGAAATCATTCGTTCGCATTCCTCCCTATCTGAAGCTCTGTTTGCTTGAGTACCATCTTTTAAAGGAAAGTAAAGAACAACTGGAAAAAGCTAGACCGTTTATAAAATAGTTTTTCTGTTAATTAAACTCCAGTCTGATCTTATGCTTCGCGTGCCTGGGACCATCCAGGGCTGGCGTGTCAGTCCGTTATCGTGTATGTACATCGCACGCGTGGTGTGTCATAAGGCACGGGTGCCTTATGACACGCGTGCAGTGTCATATCACACGCTAGGCGTGACTTATGACACACTGCTTGAAACAAAAGCTTCAGCGTGCCAAACAAAGCCTACCGTGACAGTCTTTGTTTTACCTAGTAAATTTGCACATATCCGTGACATTGTGACACGAAAAGCGTGTCGTGTCATGACACGCGTGCCCGTGTCATCACCATTTTACCTAAAATCGTGTGGAGGGTCACATTAACAAGAACTGAAATTTAGAGGATGCTTTTGTGGACCTTGTGCATTTCCATGGTAACTGATATCACGTCACAAGTACCCTTAAAGTATAGTTTTTCTACACTATTAAATATCCTTCTTTGTAATCTTCCAGTGTTTCACAAACACTACAGCAACGAAAAACCCTTTCGAGCTTCCTTAACATAGTTCTTGTTGCATCTAGCAACCAAAATTGAGAGCCACATGATAACTCAGCTGCCCATAGTTGTACTTTGATTGCCCAGATGAATTGAGAAGCTATTAGTTGTAAACCATACTGTCAAATTCTTTGTCAGGTGACCATGGTTACAAGTGCTTGTCTATAAATTGATGTTTTATTTAAATTTAAGGACATTGATAATTGTGAATTTCTTTGTAATTCAATTTGTCCTTTAAAAGTATTCATAGAAAAGGGACAACGATTATGAAGTTATGTACGTGCAAATTGTTTTCTTACATTAATTTATTTATTGTTATGAGGGGTGTCCTCTGCGAAAAAAAAAATCATAGTGTGGGCTCCAAATTCTTCCTTCAAACTGGATTGTCCAGTTGAGTTGTGCAGGAGTTTCATCATTACACAAAAGCTGACAGCCTAAGGCCCACAGAGGCATTTACAGAGGCAGCCCTGTGATCATTGATTTTAGCTTGTATATCAATAACTCAAGCTGTGAGTAAGTTTTATTTTACTCCAAATAAAGAGCACTTTTACTCATACTTTGTGTAAATAACAAGCTTACTCAAAATAAAGAGTTGCCATGGATGCATTTCTCTTGAGTAATTTTACCTTCGATTTTGAGTCAATTACACCCTTCAAATGAGTAACATTTACACATAAAGGTGAGTAAGGTTACTCGTATTGAGTTTATTTTGCTCAAAATCCTGAGTACAGTTTACTCAACATTACTGCTTCGCTATACTCGGTATAATGAGTCATCATGGATGCAAAGATTACTCATTATTTTTAATTCGGTTTACTCGGCTCTTTTGCTGTGCAGAATAAACAGTAACTTGTCCTCCTTTATCTTGAAATAAACTGGCCAACTACAGTCGAACCTCTACTAATGCCGGCCACTTCAGTATAAGGGTGATTTACTTTTGTCCAGGCAAACGGTCCATACAATCATTCTTATTTTAACCTCTCTACAACGGTCGTCGTTCCACAACGGCAACGGTCACTAAACCGCGTCGCTACTGCCAAAGTAAACCTCTAGACAACGGCCAGTTAATTAAGGGCAGTGTAACTATACAAAATCCCTAATTTCCATTGTAAATGGTCATGTTGATTGGAGGAACAAAGTCAGAAATGAGCCACTCATTATCATCATTATTATCATTATCATTACTTGAGGTAACTGACGAAGCGACGAAGACATCACTGCTGCGTAAGACGAAGCGTATGCAAACTGATATACTTACTTTCCCCTGTTTTGTTTTATTAACAGTTTTGGTCTTTTATGTACTGATATTTATCACGATTGTGTTACTTATCTATATGCTACATCATCATTTCTTAAAATAAAAATGTCCTCACCCCTACCTCCCTATAACGACCACCTCTCCACAACAGCAACTTTGGCAAAAACTTCATGCTAGCCCACATTTAGAGCACATATAAAAGAAGACAATAAAGTACATTTACAGGACAATAGATCAGGACAATAGAGGAATACGGATTTACATATTTGGCTTACCATGACGTTCTTGCCGCAACTTTCCTCTGTCCCCAAGATGGCCGTTAAGGAGAGGTTCAACTCTTATTGTGGGTGGGTCGCCTAGCACTTAGTAGTCACTGTGTAAATATCCAGGACAAACTTCAAGTGTCAGGTGAAAACTATTCTTACGTTAAAAGCTTTTCAGCGAAGAATGCATGTATTTATTGGGGCTTATTATCATTTATATCTTTAAAACCAACAACTTCTTTATGAGGGTACAATATCTCTTCCGTTCCGTTGATAGCCTCCAGTGTTTTAAATAGCACACACAGAATATCCCGTAGAAGGGTCATCAAATAACCTTCATTTTTAGTTTTATTCAGGAAAGCTCTAATACGGCTTCTTGGAGAAATTTTGAAAGTCGTTTTGAAGGCTGTTGAACTCGAAATGATCTATTCTACGTTTTACAGTGATACATAAAAGAACCGTGCGTTACCCAGCAGGTCTCACCGTGACCCGGCCGATTGCATGACGTTTTACCGTCGATTGCTCTTTCAAGACTTGCTTAATTCGCTTGTCAGCTAGAGAGACTTATTATTGTCAACTCCATGTGATTCTATGAGATAAAAATGATTTTCATGCCATTTTCTTCCCTTTGTTTACATTTGTTTTCGCTTTGTCTACATTCACTTTCTGTTGCGTACGGCGTCCGAGTGGCTCCAGTTAAAATTTTATTACACGCCAGCGTTTTAATTAGCAGAGCTTAAACGTCAGATCTTACAAACAAAATTTCCTTTCTTTTATAAAGTATAATCGTTTTTTCAATTTGTAAAATACCAGGATCGATTTTGGGCGGGTAAAGTTAAGCATTATTTTCACATTCAAAACGACATGCAAGGAGAGGGTAGGCAACGAAGGCCAGAAACTATATTATTAAAATCATTTTGCTGAATCCTTTTACAAGAAGCCTTGGAAGTCTTCTAAACATGTGAGGAAGATAAAGTCAATAGGAGCCTTTGCGCATCCGTAATGTATCCTTAAAATTGTTGGAAATTCACACTAATTTCATGAATTAAAATTGTATTTTTTGCGAATTTTCGAACTTTTGTAAATTTCTTAAAATGTAAAGCGCTTGGGGATTCCTTAATACCATTTCTTGAAATAATTCACTCAATGGAATGTTCGGATGCTATTAGCAAAAATCCGATTTTTTGGAACTGATTTGAGATTCTCGATATATTCCGACATTGGCTCTTATATAAGAAACAAGCAGCCACTGAGAGCGTCGCACAGTTCGCGTCGGAAATACGAAAACTCTGTCATTGCCTAAACGTACCCGCCGAACAAAGCGTACATTATCTGGTCCAATCTTTGCGGAGGCAGAAAATCATGCTAAACTTAAGGTATCATGGTAGGTGGATTGACAGTGTTTGGAAATCGCGCCCTTACAGCGCTGTACGTTGACGCTTTGAAAGAAAACCTCATCAACCCATACATTTTCTGAAAGCTTAATAGTTATACAATACAATCATAACTTTCAAATTTTCTTAAAAGTCAGTGTTACAGTGATATTAAAAGAAATGCCCAGAAACACAGCTTCGCTTAAATTGGTTCGTTTCCGCGCGTGAATTATCGGATCGGCGCGATTAATATCGGAAATGTTTTCTCACACATCACCCTCAAAAACCGTGTCTGCGATTTTCCAGATGCGGTTTGGTTTTTTTTTTACAACCTCCCAAAGTTTGATATTGTCCATGCGGACGTTCCTTTGTACAAAAGAGGCCATAACTCGGAAACGGAAGCGAAATTAAAGCCCGACACGGTTTTTCGAACAAAGTATCCTTGAACATGCCTGCCGATTTTCAGCTAATTCCGTCGGAAGACGCGCCTAAACGAACTAAAAATGTTCACCCTTATATGCAGTTTTATGTTGTCGAGGAAAAGACGAAAAACGTTTTTTGAGATTTCTGTGATTAGGTGTTAAAAATCCCAGCATGTAAGAAGATTAAATGACGCATTGACAGATGTCGGCACGGGTCAGTTTACAACAACAATGGCTCATGACCACTTGAATTAAACAGACGACTTCAATTCTGGCACAAAAACCAGTGAGTTTGTAGCCTGCATTGCACGCGGTTTTGGTGGTTTTCATCTTTCGAGTGTTTAGCCGCCATTTTGGTTTCGTTGCAGACTGGGAGAATTGGGGCGAGAAAGCGATGCGAGAATGTCGGAGGGGGTGGAGGGCGGGGAAGGAAAAATAAACTGCCTGCCCGCAGAGGCTGTAAAATTAAGAAACGCCCTTAATTAGTTTTGCTTGACCGCTTTTCCGGAAGTCGATCGTTAGCTAATGAAAATGAAGTAATTTCATAAAATCTGCTTCCGACAAAAACAAAGATAGAACAAAAGGAGGAAAATACTATAATCCCAGTTATGAGCGGAGCGAAACAATGACAAAGACACAACCGTAATTAGAGCGGATTTTAGCGCTCGATTTCAAGTGTTGTATAGCTCTCTCCCCTCCCCCCTCCCCCCTCCCCAATTTTTCTTTCTCCCTCCCACTGGCTTGGTAAACTTTTTACCTCGCCCCAACTCTCCACTGTTTTCCTGATTCAAGATGGCGGCCTGAACAACCGATGGGAATATCCTCTCGCCCCTGCCAAAAACCGCCTGCACTGCAGGCTAGCGAGTTCGTTCTCTAGCAATATTTTCGTGCGACTAGCACTTGTTGCGGGTTCCTCTAAGGCTTTATTGGCGGGACTAGTTTCCTCCAATAACCATTCGTCTTGGCTGTGGTTCGACCCACGGTCGCTCAGAGCCAAAGATCTTGCTTGTTCCACACAAAATTCCTTGATTCCAGATTTTCGCTTCTTCGGCTTCTTCGAAGACGTAAACGGACAAGACGTTTTCTTGCGTTTTTGTCCGGACATTAAGAACTTCAAAAGCCCTAAGCTTGTCAAGAACGAAAGCCAACTACAACGATAAAAAAAACCGGATCAAGAACAGTTCGCATGCACATTGCCTTCGTTCAAATGAACCATCACACCGCATTCGCATTACAGGTGACAACTGACGGTAAATTTTAATTAGGGATGAGAGGAACTTGTCAATGCACCGTCAGGGGTTAATGAGATTCAAAAATAGTTTTTCTCTTTATCTTAAAAAGTAAAAAAGCTTTTTTTTCCATTCTTTTTTCAAAACATTCATCTCAGTCTTCTCAATTTGAACAGCAAAAAAAAAATTTCTATTTTTCATCAAAATCCACCTACCATGATACCTTAAAGAAGCTTTACCAAAGGAAAAACCGAAGGATAGAACAGCTGAAATTTTGTGTGAATTGGCTAAATTGAAATCGAATGACTCGCCAAAAGTAGCTGCATACAATGTGCCGTTTATGATTAATAATACACCAAGAGCCGAAGGTAGATGCGTGAAACCGTGGAGAAGGGAAGAACTACAGTATTGTGCAAAAGTAATGCAAGCGAAATGCGCGAATTTCGTTCTTTGTTCCCGCGACTTTTCGACGAAAGTTCGCACGAAAGTTCGAGTGAAATTTCACGGCGTATCGAGCGATAATTCGCTTAAACAAAGGACGATTTTTCTTCGAAGTTTCGTTAAGCTAAAGAAAATTCGTGAGCAAAAACGATAATTCGCAGGCAGTTCACGAAATTTCGCAACGCATTGAACGGCAGTTCGGGAGCGTTCAAGCAATTTTCTTTCAGCAGCTGATACGAACAAACTGTCGTGCAACTCACAAGAGATAAATTTGTAAATACGTGCCGTTAAGCTGTTTGTAAATACGAGCCGGTTTGCAGTCATCAATCACCGATTAAGGGGCTAACATTTTTATCTATGACAAATACGTTACTAAAATCTTACTCACCTAAAGTTGGTGAAAGGCTTTCAACCAGCTTCGCTTGTTCAAGTTCAGCTCGGGCCCAGTTTCGTACGCAGAGAATTAGAACACACTGAACTGCATTACGAAGACAATGAGCTCAGTTCGTTCCACAGTGTCGGGATAATTTTCACACGTTAAGGCGCGCTACCGCAAGAGTTTTTTTTCCGCAGTTTTCTACATGTACCTCTAAAGTTCTCTGCGCGCTATAACAAATATGTTTTTTGAACGGAGCTCTTTTTTAGCTTTAAATAGACACCAGAAGCATCCAAATATCTTTCCTAGAACGAGGATTATGATTTTTTTTACTGGACTACAGGATTTTTGTTTCAGTTTCACAGTCAGGCTGTTTGTTTACATTTTCGCGCATTAGCGAGAAGTGTTTAGAAATACCGGTCTGATCCAATTGGGAAAGATTCTTATCATAGGAAGATAGCAGAATTCATGTTTCATTGTTACCGATACGGTAATGAATTATTTGTTTTGAGGTTTTGGATCAAGTCAACATTGTAGCGCTCCTTCTGAAACAACTAGGTGAGTTTCAAAGCTAACATTTCGTCGAGCTGTGATGCTATTATTTCGGCAGATTAATTATGGCTTCTTTCGTGTGCAATAATTGGAAAGGTTATTTATATATTTCACTCGGCGAACTTTGTTTCGAAAACGCTCTTGGCCTATTGAATAACAATAGATCGAATTTTCGGGAGAAGCGAATTATCGTTCGAAAAATCGCAGCGACTTTTCGGCAGGAGCGAATTATCGCTCGAAAATTCGCGGTGATTCATCGCGCAAAGCGAATTATCGTTCGAAAAATCGCGCGGATCCAAACAATAGGTGTCACGAAAATGCGGGGAAATTTCGTCGAAATATCGTATCGAGCGAAATTTCTTCGAAAAGCCCCGAAAAGCCAGGAATTTCGTCGAAATTCGTTTGCATTACTTTTGCACAATACTGTAATACAGACAATTAGGCAGGAAGTGCGTTGGGCCCAGAACCAACAAACCCAGGAACAGGATTACTTTAATCATTGTAGAAGTGGAAATGTAACTTGCTATTATTGCGGGAAAAAGGTCATGTTTCCACTGTTTGTTGGAGGCGTCAGTATGATGTTGTGGACAGAGACAACACGGTTCCGTCACAAAAGCAGCGATATGAGGACAACGAAAAGTCGTGTGGTACAACACCACATGCCTATCCAACGAATGGGCAATTTTTAAACTAAATTCGATCTCCCTTGATCGGGGCAAAGGAGAGATCGACTTGACATTCAAACCTTCTGTACAAGTACAGGATAATCTTGCTCATGACTATCCAGTTTGTTTACCTTTGAACAAGGTGAGTCCGCAACCACAAAAGAAAAGACAGGCTGAAACAACAGCGCACGAGTCTGATGTCCCGAACAGACCAATGGAAAATTTTAGCGAAGACTTGACTGAAATTGAATTGTCTGTGAGAACCTGTCAAGAGTCCAACCGTAATGGTAAGGAAAGAAGACTAGATACAACAAAAAGAAAAGCCAATCATCAGTCAATGCTAATAAATTCAGGAAAAAGTAGTTTACTGCTAAAAGATTCAGCTGCGAATCAGCGCGACCGCAAAGCAGTGCAGGCAGAAATTAATATCATGACTGTTAGTGACAGTGTACATTTTTTCCGTGGCACCGATGATGTCCGTGTTCGTCAAGAAATCGATATTTTCTAGAAACAAATAAGTAACAAATTTTCAGACGTGGTAAAACATAACAATGGAAATATTTTGAAATTCGACGAAAAATTGAAAACGCCAAGTAGAGAATTATTTGAATGTTACGCTTAAAAAGAAAAGTGAAATTTGTTCCGAGATAGGAAATTTCTCACAACAGAACGGTGAGAACAGGATTGTGAAGACTAGTGACCGGAACGCCAAAATAGAGGATGCTGTACTGACTTTCGAAGCCAAACGTTTTCAGACCGTACAATTGCAAGAGAATGAAATTATCTTCGAAACAAACCATATCGTCTTTGAAGGACCAAGTGTTGTGTGTTATCAGGTTTCGGTAGAAAGTGATATATCTAGAGCCGTGACGCCTACAAAAGAGATATATACGGAATGCAATGAAGACGAACAGCTTGCATCGCTAAGCGATCGCTCCAATAGTTTACAAAAGGTTTTATATAACAGCCTCGTTTATTCCTCTGATGTCGAAAAAGGAACTGATTTTGTCCGGCCCTCCTACTCAGTCAATAAGCACATATTGTTATTACCAGCAACAAAGTGACCACAGTCTTGTTTTTGCAGTAAGAGAGGTAGGTATCCCAAGGGGTCGACCAAGGTTTGTTCAATCAAGAAATTTCAAGCATTTTGACGAAGTAAATTTTAAATCTGATCTCATGCATGGACAGCGTGGAGCAGGGTCTTTCTTGATGTTATAGATAGGCATCTGCCATACCGTACCATTAGAGTACGAAATAAAACCTCTCCTTGGCTAAATTCAAGTATAAAAGATAAAATGTTTAAATGAGACTGGTTAAAGAAAGAAGCACTAGCAGCCAAATCTGGTTCGGCTGATGATTGGACCGCTTATAAAATCTTAAGGAATTCTGTAAATAAAGACATAAGGTTAGCCAAAAAACGATTCTACCAGTCACAGATAAATGAGGCAACAGAAATACCCCTCAGAATTAAAAGTCTGCCCTACAACACTTTTAAGAATGAGTATAAATGCTATCTTTTGTATAATCAAACATGATTTTGTTGTTAATTAATTTGATTTTGCTGACTGTTTTTTATTTTGCTGCTTCCATTTTTTTTCTGGAAACATGTATGTAGTGTAACTTAACTAAATATTTAATGTCTTATGCTGCCATTTACTTGGCCATGGCGGTGTCCAACCAGAAAGCTTTCGCTGCTTTGGGCACCGCTCACATATTTCAATGGCTTCATATCATTTTATGCTCTATTAATGTCACTTCTGTAACTTGTAAATTGTATTTAAATGCCCTTTATAGTGTAAATAAATATCTGATTGACCTGATTGATTGATCAGGCGATCAAAGAGCCATTTGGAAAGTGATCAATAACTTATTGGGGAAAGAAATGAACATACAAAAATAGACGAACGGCAAACGGATTCCGGTACTATTTTAACCGATGCAGAAGAAATTGCAAATCATTTCAGCAATCATTTTGCAACAATTGGTTTAAATCTTGCATCAGCAATTCCAACTGAAAAAAAAAACATTAGCCTTGAGCGTTTTTTGACTGTAAAGGACTTCAGCTTTTCTTTGAAGAATATTGAGTCATCCAGAGTACTTAAGCTACTGAAGGGACTAAATGTAGCAAGGGCAACTGGTATCGATAAAATATCGAACAGAATCTTGAAAATAGCTGCGCCTATTATCTGCCGAAGTCTAACAGATATTTTTAACTTATCCATCTCCTCCAGTGTGTTCCCTTCTGAGTGGAAAATGGCAAAAGGGGCACCAATTTTTAAATTGGGAAAGAGAGAGAACGTAAATAATTGTAGGCCGATTTCAGTATTGCCGACAATTGCGCGAATTTTTTGAAAGTCTTATCTTTGAACAGTTGAGTGCATATTTCAATGAGAATAAGTTTCTCTCCTTACACCAGTCCGGATTTAGGGCTCTTCATTTAACCGTCACGGCACTAGATGATATGACCAATGAGTGGTGTTACAATATAGACAAGGGTATGGTAAACAGAGTCCTTTTTCTGGACTTAAAAAAGGCTTTCGATACTGTTAACCACGCAATTCTCTTAAAAAAGCTATCATATTATGCTGTAGAAACAGCAGCAGTTGATTGGTTCAGGTCTTCCAGTCAGCAACAAATTTGTTACGTTAACGGTGTAAAATCGGCATTTAACTTAATACCATGTGGTGTTCCACAAGCTTAAGGACCTATTTTACGCCCACTCCTCTTTCTTATCTATGTTAATGATATTTCAGAAAGTCTTGACTATGGGTTCAGCCTAGTGCTGACGACTCTACTCCTCCCATGGTTGATCCCCAGATGAACCCTACCCCCGCTGAGGCTTCTGTGGAAGGGGGATTCCTTTATCTGGGGATCCGTCAATTGTTTTAGTTAGTGTTTCGTCTGGGGTGGGTTCTGTTTCTGGTTCTGTTGACCAGTCCTCCCCTGAGGGGAATCCCTTTCTTTAGTGGTGGCTTCCGTGCCTACACCTTCTGTAGAGGGGGAACTTGTTTTGCCTTTGCCTGGTACTTCTCATGCCAGTGTTGCGTCTTTTGTTGGTGAGTCAGTTAGTCAAGGTGAAGCGGATAGTGAAAGTGTTTTGGTTGGTGGCCCTGTACCTTCTGTTGTACTAGGGATAACCAGTTAGATGAATTGCCGTCAACAAATGTTTCTTCTGTTGTTTCTTCTGTTATTTCTCAGGTTATGGACATTGACTCGGAGGTGGCGGGTAGTCAGGCCTCCCCAAGTACCCATGTTAATTCATCTTTTGTCCCCCCCGGGACCCCTCGGGAGTCCCGTTCCTCTCGTACGGACATTGGAAGGGGTGAGGGTGGTTCAAGTACTTGTAAGTCTTGTCCTCGGTCGGGTCAAGGAGCGCCCTCTCCTAATCCCGGTCGGATTAAAAGGCCTCAGTCTGTGGTCGCCAACCCCCCCTCTAGGAAAGTGTCTTCTAGTTGATTTGTTGCTCTTCTCCTCTTCTTTCATTATGGTGGTTTTTTTTCCATCCGTTTACCTCAGGATTGCCCTTTGGTCTGGTTTTTTGGTGTTTTCCTCCTTTTTCTTTCTTTCATATCATGCCCTTTTTTGCCTCGTTTTGGGTCTGTGTTGTTTTTGTGGTTATTTTGTTTGATTGGTTTTGGATTTTTTGGACAAGGTGGCGCGCTTGCCATTGTTATTACAATCATAATCATAAACATCATGTCAACATTAATCTGAAATTGATGCTGCCGAAAAAGGTGGCAGTTATAATAGTGGTAATAGGAAGTTTTGTAAGGGTTAGCTCCATCGAGTGTAATATTTTTATTAACAGCGCTGCTTTCCAAGGTAGCACTTTTTAAGGGATCTAGACACTCTTAATATTGTTAATGTTGCATTATGTGCTCTTTTAAATATTGACTTAAAAGTTTTGGTTGCAAGGCAAATTGTTTGCTTTGTTGATATTAGTTATGGGAGTGGTGCCACTAGCATGGGTACTGTGCTAAATGAAAATCTTAGTCTTAATAATGTTAAAGGTGCCAGGCCAAGTAGTCACAAAAAGTTGAACTCATTGGCTGAAAGGCAAATTGTTTGCTGTATTACTGTTAAGAATGTTAAAGTGGCAAATCAAAGAACCATAAAAGGAACTTTTTGTTAATCTTATTATCAGGTTTAAAAGGCAAATTGTTTGTCGTATTTATAGTTGCATATTCCCTTCAAGTTGTTATGTCAATTTTAGTCTTCTTATGGCAGACCGCTGGTGTTTTTGGTTTTCTCTTCCTTCTTTTCTTCCTTTGTTCCAGCGGTCTACGCCTATTTCTTTACTTTTTAGAAAGGGTGACCGTCTGCTTCATAAGAACTGGCGGCCCATTAGTTTATTACATGGTCTCCAGGATGAACCACCAAGGTAACAACAACCTCAAGCTGATCAACAACTGGGACAATTATCTGAAGTGTTGTACATCCGTTATCACTTTGACTTCAAGCAAAACCTCGCTGAATCATATCTTGACTAACTGAATTCCCTGGCTGTCCGTAGGAATCAATTTCGAACTGATCTCCAAAACAACCATCGTCTTTCTCTGTGCCATCAAACTTTGCAAAAAAGGGTTCAGGCCTTTGAGGTGTTACATGTTCCCTTAAGAATTTCACAGCGTTGTTGGACCAAGAGGCACTTGAAACTGGTTGAATGCCTGCCAAGAAACACTCCCTTGCCTGGATGGAAGCCGAGTGAATGAAGAAGTAGTGATTCTTCTAATGGAATTAACTGCAGCTTCAGCTCGGTTACCATAATCAACGAACGCTTCCATCATTTGGGACTCAGTAATCTCCTGAACAACAACAGCACGGTACCAACATTGATCCTCACTAAATTTCACACAGCACAGCTCTCCCAGCACGGGTCGGTTGTTCCCTGGCAGTCTACCAATATCTGATAAAACTGAAATCTCATTGATCCTTGTTTGAATTGTTTCCAATCCCATCTTTGTGATAATGTCATCCTCAACCTCAATCTGAATTCTGAGGTCTGAGATATATCTGAGGTCTGAGATATATCCAGATTTGAGCCAACAATGGTACCTACAGCCACGAATAGATAATTATCTTTCAAAAAGTCAGCAGCCAGACGCTGAATCTCATCAGGGAAAGTAGCGCTAAACATAAGTGTCTGCCTGTGTATCTTATCAGGCATTCCACACGTCGCCACTATTTTGCGCACATCAGCCTCGAATCCCATGTCCAACATACAGTCTGCCTCGTCTAAGATCAGATAACGCACATTGGCCAGACTCACCTGTCACAAACAGATACAACAAACAGTATCAAAGAACTTGGTCAACTCACATGATAAGAGTTCCCCGCACTGCTCTACATTGACTCTGCGTCGGTAGAAAGACTAAAATGAGTTCCTCCCAAGGGTATCATTTCATTTTCTGGTCTTTTTTTAATTGTAACTAAATTAACAACTGCATTAGTAAATTCAGAAGTATGTTCAATTGTGTGGGCGCTACACGAAAGTCGTGTGCTTGCTAATAGGATACAATTATTGTAAACATGGAGTAAGGTATCTCAGTCAACCAAAAACTTTGTGAAAATTATAATAGGAACTTTTCCGAATTTTATACCATTCTTTTCCCTACTAACAAAGTCAAGTAGCCTTCCAGTCGTGGCGACCAAAAAATGACATCTTTTCCTTATCCTTCCCAACTGGTGCTCTACACTGACTCCACCATAACACACTGCTGCAGATACCACTGTCTCGTTAGAAAACTTGCAAACTTCCATATGAATCTGAACAGCAAGCTCACATGTTGGTGCGAGACACAGAGCTGCCGGACGCTGGGTTTCACCAGTGAAGAAGCCACCACTGAGATGACCATTTTTAATCATACCAGTTATGACAGGCGGTAAATAGGCAACCTAGAATGCAAACAGGTAAATTTCTTTTCAATGACCACTTCATCAGTTCAGATTAATTAATAATCTAGGGGTTCCATATTGGAAGTGAGGTGCTGCAACACAATGAAAGATTAAGGAAATGGGATGGTTAATTCCTGTACCTTGGGTGTTGGTTCAAAAAATGACGGAGATGCTCGTCGTATTTTTAAGGGTAAAAATTGTGGATTGGTACCACTTTAGGAGGCTAAAACCAAAAATGACTGAAAAGCACTTGGGATGATTTGCACTGAGTGATATTCAAAAGCACGATGAAGTCTCCTCGCTTTGACAAAACCACACTTGCTGATCTGTCCTCGAAGAGGGGTTTCTTTACTATGAACGAACTGATTTCTACCGTCTAAGCTATGGAGTGTTTCTAACATCTTATTTTTGTGATTTACAGTTTTAAAAAGCCCTGTTTTCCGTGCAAGACCGGCAGACTATTATAATTATATAAACTCACGCATAATAGACAGGAAAGCTATTTTGAGTTGAAATAAAATTATAATCTTCAAAGCAAGTGACGCAATGGGGCCTGGGAACTGCTAAAAGAGCGCAACAGAAAAACAGACAACTTCAAGATCGAGATTCAGGACAGAATTAGGAAGTTCCCCTGTTCAGGCAGCAACCAAGCAGTTTGTTTATATCACTTGCGACCGTACAGTTACACAAAAGGAGCAAAAACGCCATTCAGTTTGAGAAATTGACAGTGAATTTAGAATACACTGAAACTGAGAGAAAATACGATAAATGTTTTTTCGCAAAGTCAGATACTAAACGGAACAAAAACAATGCACTTCGCAGATTTCAGTGTTTTCAAGATTTGCTATTTTTCATTTGTGAAGCAAACAAACGTATTAGAGTCCATAATGGAATTGAAGAGATACAACTTAGAGTGCTTTATCTTGCATTCACTGTTTTTTTGTAGATCACTCTGATGATTGGGACGCCTTGTGGCAACACTCCGTGACCAAAGTGCCATAAAACAGATGAAAGCATGCTGCAAAAGGCACAAAATGCACAGAAGCTGAACGTTTGAAAGTATAAATCAAAATGACAACTATAGCGGCTGCCAAATAATACTTCGCTTTTATGCGAGTTTTAAATGAAAGAATGTAGCCTCAATTTCAAGCATCGTCTTGATTGCTGAAACATGAGAGATAACCCTTGTTAATGCTCTCCAGTGACATCTTTAATAATTTTTCTTGCCATGATTTATTCTAGCTGTGGAAAATCAATCCGGTAGTGGCATCACTGGACAGCATTAATGGCAAATTGTGTCAAATTCACTATTACGAGTGAAAGCAACTAAGATGGATGCAATTTAGGCAGGGTGAGGTGTAGCCTGTGTGGAAGGCTTTCAAAGGGAAAATTTAATGCTGCCATGCAGAGTAGATGAGTGGAGCTCCAATTGGAATCTTGGAGGTATGAGGTGGAGCAGTTGGGAATAAACATGTAAGAGTGTAAAAATATTATTGAGGCCTACCACCACAACAAATGTACAATCAACTAAAACTCATGTATGTAATTTTGCTTGTATTTTTGGCATTCGATGTTGTAGTTTTACAATTTGTACCTACATCTGCAATTGAACATTCAAGTTTCCAATTTCTCTACTCCATTTGTCGATTTGACATTGTTTGTTTCACGATTCAACTTTGTAGTTTGAAGTATTCAACATTCAACTTTCGAAGATGCATGTTTTTGATATCCAACCGCAAGCCAGTCAATCATAGTCAGTGTGGGCTCAGCAAACTATCAAAATTCTCCCTAAGTAGGGGCTGGCAGAGGCAAGTCATACTACCCTAGACAGTAGCTTTTACCACGGAAAAAGGCGCCGCATTTCATTCTTGTTGTACCTAACACCCGATCCTACGTAAGTAATTTATTTTACTGTTCAGATTTACTACAGTCATATATCTAAATGTCCTATACAGTCATGAGAGGAAATAAGTGACAGGCCTGCACGGACTCCAGGGGCACAAAACGACCAATTTGTTGGAAAAATGTATTATTATACCCCAGTTAATAAAACTAAAAGTTATTCAGGCATTTTCAGGTCTTTTTTAATATTGCTGGGAAAAAAATATCTGTTCCTTTTTGCCAACAAGACACACAAGATATTTCCCTGCCAGCTAGATAAAATTGGTTGGTTTCCCAGCCAGGTGCAAATTGAGCACCCTGCACAACAACCAAAAAGACAATTTCATATGTCGTAAGCCAAAATGGGCGTCGCAAAAGGCCTTAACTCAAGCCTTCAGTGGGGGGGGGGGGGGGACGAGACACAAATTTCTCACAACAATCCACATTTCGCCAGCCAGCAACACTCACACTGCTACCACACTTCAGTAATTACCAACCAAAACCATCAGCAGAAAGAAATTTCATAACCAACTCCGGGAAATAACTCATATTTTGCCAGCCAGCACAATACCTCGGAGGAACAAATAAAGTGAGGAACAGATTCGTTTTGTGCCCCTGGATTAACGCAGGGCTTTGCAAAACGCCCTCTGGGGCATTTGACATCTCTCAATCCACATTTAGCAGAATTATAATTTCCTGGGTCACTTTTATGTTTTTACGATTTGGGCAGTCGAACATATGGCCATCACGAAATGTGGTAAATGAGAACATTCCTCAACACTTCAAAGACAAATACTCTCATACCTGGGTTATTATAGATTCTACTGAAGTTGAGTGCCAAATGTCTAGTAGCCTTCTTAACAGTGAACGTTTCAGCAATTACAAGAAACAGCAATTACTGCAAGTTCACACAAATTATGTCTTTGATTTATTTTCGGCCCTAAATATCACAATGTTACCGAAAGGATCCCTACTTTTATATTAAGTATTACAACCTGAGCACTTTTGATCGGTATCCCATTAGGAAATATCAGAACTATTATCACACAAGGACAAGTTTAGCGCTTCAGTCATCATCCAACCATTCCTTAGCAGTCCGCTTTCTTGACACCATCGATGCCTTTTTGTCCACTGAGATAGAATATGCTGCCACCACTGGGCCTTTTCTTTACAATCCTTTTCCGACTCCTCTGCAAACTTCCCCGCTTCAAACCGTTCCTAAAGACAGGAGTAAACGACCCGTTGTTTTCCCCAGGGCACCTCGGTCAATGATGGTATTCCCACAGATTCTTTTCTTGACGAGCCTTTCCACCTGATTCTCCCTCGTTCCGCCGATTTCGTGAACTTTATTGTGGCCAATGGTCCAGGTTGTTACCTTTTCAAGAAAGATTTGAAACGCGCGTATCGCCAAATTCCTGTTGATCCCAAGGATTACATCCTGCTGGGTTACCGCTGGCGATATTTGTTTTATTTCGACCTCGTCCTCCTGTTTGGTCTTCGCTTGAACACTCTCGCTTGTCAGCGTACTAAGAGCGCTATCCCTCACATCTTTGGCACAGCATATTATCATGACTGCGGGAACTACATCGATGATTTTGGCGGCGTTGAGGCTTCCCACGACGACGCGCTCCTCGCCTTTTCTCACCTTGGGACTTGAATCTTCGCCGACAAAGGACTGTCCTTCTGCCACTAGAATTTACATTTATTACATTTACATTTATTAAGTTTTGCCACTTTACAATAAATTTACTTATTAATAATTAAAGTTAAGATAATTAATATGGCGAGGAAACCTAAAAAAAAAAACCGGGAGGCTTACACAAAGTTAGGTTTCCTCCCAAAACAAAAAAAAGATTGAATATCACCAATATCAAGCAAGATGTGCAGTTAGGTGTGACACAAGATTTGGATAGTTAATAGTTGTTGATTAAGAAATCTTTCAGCTTGTATTTAAAGGACATTAGATTTAGGGAATTTTTAATTTCAGAACTAAGGGTATTGAAGAATTTAGGACCTTGAAAGGATGTAGAAAACTGCCCCATGTTTGTCCTGCAGAGAGGAAGCTGATAAAAGGAAGTGTGCCTTGTGTTGCAACTATGAATACTATTATTAACAGAGAAAAAAGAGTCAAATTTAGTAGGGAGATTACCAGAACTAAAAGAGTACATAAATTGACCTAGTTGTAACAAGTGAATACCTTTCATTTTGAGAAATCTAAGTTCTTTAAATATTGGATCTGTGTGAGCATCACAACCAGACCTGCTTACTATTCTTATCGCCCATTTTTGTAGTATTGTTAACCTTTTCAGGTTACTTTTGTTTGTGGACCCCAAACTAAATTACAGTAATATAGATACCGAAGAACCAATGAATTAAAGTACGTAACGAGGTTTTAGAAAGGAAATAACTGGATCTATAGATTATGCCAATATATTTATATATTTTATGCGCAACAAGCGATATATGAGACTTCCAAGAAAGACAATCATCCAGTAAGACACCGAGGAAAAGGGTCTCTGAGACTTGGGTTAACGCTTCCCCATTAATGGAGATGTCATAATCATAACAGAGTCTTTTTTGTCGGGGTCCTGAATATCATAAACTTAGTTTTGGATATATTAAGGGAAAGTTTATTTGCAGCAAACCAGGCTGAGAGCTTATTAAGTTCACTATTTAAGATATTGTTCAAAGTAACTGGGTGCTTTTCAGAAGTAAATAAGTTGGTATCAGCAAATAAAATGGATTCTAGGCGAGAAGCGTCACAAAGGCCATTGACGTATATGAGAAGAATAGGGGTCCAAGAATTGAACCTTGTGGGACACCACAGCGCATTACCGGAGGGAGCGATCTATGGCCATTATATTCTACAAATTGAGATCTTTGATGAAAATAGCTTTTGACCCAATCCAACGCTAGGCCTCGGATCCCATAATGTTGTAACTTGTCAAAAAGAATGTTATGATTCACGGTATCAAATGTCTTAGACAAATCAATAAATACTCCTGCTGCAATTTCTTTGCGATAAAGGGCGAGAGAAATTTTGTCATACAAATCAACCAGAGCAAGGAAAGTTGAGTGGTTTCTCCTGAAGCCGTATTGGTTATCATAAAGAATATTGAAATCGTTCAAGTACACAAGAATGCGATTGTAAATAATCCTTTCTAGGAATTTTTAAAAGCAAGGTAAAACGGAAATAGGCCTATAATTAGCAAAAAGAGTTTGATCTCCAGATTTCAAAATAGGGACAACACATGCAACTTTCATTTCCTTTGGAACGACACCATGAGTGATGGATAAGTTAACGATGTGGGTTAATGGTGCAGCTATACAGTGAATAGATTATTTAATGGTGGACATAGAAATTTCGTCATGTCCAGCAGCTTTACCAGGTTTGAATGAGCTGGCAATGTTGATAATTTCTTCTTCAATAGCTAAGTTAAAGAAGATAGATTGCGGAAAATTTCCATAGAGATTATAGTCTGAATGTGAAGATGTCACGGTGGAGGTTATTCCCATTGCTAGGTTAAGTCCAATATTAGTGAAGTATTGACAGAATTTATTAGCAATTTCCATGGGATCACAAATTTCCTGGCAATCTGACTTAAAAGTCGAGTTTAATTTGGATTTTGCTTTTGTTCTTTTTATAACCTCATTCAGCAATCTCCAGGTGGCTTTCACATTAGATTTGGATTCCTCTAATTTCTTGTCATAGTAGAGACGTTTTGCGACTCTTACACTGTGGTTAAGCTTATTTTTGTATCTCTTATAATGCACTTCACTATGGTTAGATGGGTTAGAAAGATATTGCTTATACAACTTATTTTTCATTTTGATGGATTTGAGTAATCCTAAAGATATCCAAGGCTTGTTCAAGCGACGCTCAGATAGTTTTATCTTTTTGAATGGAAAACAATTATCATAAAAATCTGTATACTTATTTACAAAGCTGCTGTAGCATTGTTGTGGATCAGCATAACCATTCAAGTGGGACCAGTTAACATTTTGCAAGTTCTCCAGAAATTTATTCATATTAGTCGAGCTCTTATCGCGTACAAAGACCGCTTCACTACAATATTTCACGGGTTCAATATTCAAATTCGGGCAAATAGAAAAGACGGGAAGATGGTTAGAGATGTCCGAGAGTAGTAATCCTCCTCTGAGGTAATTATGTGTAAGGTGATTTGTGAAAATGTTGTCAATTAAAGTTGCTGAGTGTGAAATTATTCTCGGGGGAAGTGTAATTATTGGAAAGAACGAACATGAGTAAAGGCCATCCATGAATTCTCCGGTGGCAAGGTGATTACCATGATTAAGTAGATTTAAATTGAAATCACCCATTAAATAACATAATTTGTTCTCTCTGGAGAGTTTTTCTACTATTTCACAATGTTTAGATACAAAAGCATCAAAATTAGTGTTCGGCGGTCGATAAATAAATCCAACAACAATATTCTTCCCGTTTGACCTACCAATTTCAATAAACAACGATTCCATGACATCCGTGTCACTTCCACATAAGTCGTCACGCATTTTAAATTGTTTGACAAGTACAATCCCACACCTCCACCGGATCTACCGGGTCTATTTTTGTGAATAAATTCATAGCCAATCATGTCAACATCATGAGAGTCGTTCTGTAACCAGGTTTCGGAAACACCTATAACAGTGAACTTTATATTCAAGTTGGCCAACAAAAGAGTCAAATCGTCAACTTTGTTTTGAAGAGTCCGAACATTAAGATGTAGCAATGAGAAGTTACTATCAGACTGACCTTCTTTACTTAGGATGTTGTTCAATTTATCTTCGTTAAAATAATCACATCGACTGTTAGTATTGAAGTGTACATCAGGATCCCCATCATCAGAACATGTTAAATACTGATCTACAGTAGATATTAAGGAGTTAAAGGCCAGGTCTACCAATCTATCATGATCGTAATGAACAGGCCCGTTGCGAAACTCATACAGTACCAAAGCAAATTCATTATCGTCAAGGTGACTAAATGGGAGAATTTGAAGGGAGGACATAATCATAATCATTTAAAGAAAAACAAACAAACAAGATAAGGATAATGAAGTTAGCTGACTGAACCCGTGGCCTGTCCCTGATGTTGTCTGTCCCGAATTACCAATTTATCTAAAACAAAGTATGCCAATTTGCCAGCTATTTTGTCTTCCTGGAATCTCTCCATCCTGTCGCTTCTCTATCGTCTCAGTCGCTAGATCTTCATTAATAAACAGGCCTGTTGGTTTCCTCTGTCGCGCTGACTTAAGAATCACTTCTTTTTCCTTATAGTAATTTAATCTGCATACGATGGTTCTTGGACAGCTTCTTAGAGATTCAGATTTCCAGATCCACTTGGTCTCGATTTTCCGCCAATTCGATGAGCTCGCTCGATTGTTGGTTCAAACTCCAAATGCAATTTCTCCGTTAACACCTTCCTCACTACTTCTTCGGTTACAGACCACGATTTGTTGGTTTCTTCTGGAATTCCATCGATACAAATGTTATTACGATGGCTTTGGTTCTCTAAGTACTCGATCTTTTCATCGTGTTTATCCAGGTACTGTTGTATATCGTCAAGCTCTTCCTCCATATCGGTGATTTTCGCAATTGACTCTTGCAAATCATCGATATCTCCCTGTGAAAATTCCAGACTGGCTTTTAACTCCCCGACCGATTTAACAACATTGTCAATTCGCATGTTAACTGACGTTAATAAAGAGTCAAACATATCATAGTCTTAAACATTCGTTCCTGGATCTTCCACATTTCGTGTAGGGTCGCCATTGATACAAACTGATCGCCTCTGTGATCCGTATCTTTCGTTGAGAATTTAGACGTTCTCGTTTCTGGCATGATGGTTTTAAGATATTCTAGATCATTAGTGTATTTTCAGTTGAATTAAGTTGGTCTAGTCGTTAGGAATGGTCTTCCTTGGTCTCACATACGACACTGTCGCTATGACTCTAGAGGTTCCTCAGGACAAGTTACACCACATCTCCCAACTTCTCAGCCATTAGCTCAAATCGCCACGTTTATCGAGGTCCGAACTACAGTCCCTTATTGGCAAGCTTTCTTATGTTTGCACTTGCATTAGCCCTGGGAGAATTTTCATGAAGCGCATCCTACAAGAACTTTGCCGCCTTCCTCACAAATTCACTCGTTTCACACCAAGCTCTGAACTTCTTGCCGATTTGCGCTAGAGGGATAAGTTTCTCTCGGTTTACAACGGCGTCTCACTGCTTCGTTCTTTTCCTTGGATTGACAATGAGTCTCGTTTCTGCACCGACGCTTGTCTGTCCGGGATTGGCGGTTTCTTTGACGGCCGCTTTTTCCACTCGGCTTATCCACCTTTCATTGATCCCGTTTCCTTGACAATCGCCTCGTTCGAAATGTTAGCCGTCACGATCAGCGTCAAGTTCTGGTCTGAGGACCTGCGTGGCCAATGGGTATTGGTCAGAACTGACAATCAAAACACTGAACTTCCCATCAATACTGGTCGCTTTTGCGTTCCCTTCATTCAGTTGTGTTTGCATGAGCTTTGGTTTTACGCTTCTCTCTTCGACCTCAAGCTCCGCGCCTTATACATACCAGGCCATGAGAACACTATCGCCGATTCTTTGAGTCGTTGGGATACTGATCCTCATTTTCGTGTCACCTCTCGTGATGCAGCCTCTCCTTATTACGATCATTTGTTCGAGTACGTTTGTTCTTTTGATTTGTTTCACTTCCAGTGCCAGTGGTAACCACCTCTTCGTTCTCTTTTAGGTTTCCATCTTGGCGACCTACAGCATCACGTCAGCCAAATCCAAGTGTTCGCTTTATCGGACGCCACTAAACGGAACTATCATTCTGTTTGGAACTCCTACATCAAGGTCTGCCATTTTTGTGAGCTTTAGCCATTTCCTGCATCTCCGTCTACCATTGCTGCGTTCCTTACATTGGTCAGTTTTTCCGTCAAATCGTATCAGACCATTAGCAATTACCTCAGTGCTCTCCGTTGTTTACATGTATTTTGCCATTTTGACACTACCGCCTTTGATGACATTCATGTGAAATTAACCCAGAAGGGTTTGGAGAAATCCATGGTCCATGTTCCTCACCGCAAAGCCCCCCTTTCACCTTTCATCTTGTTACAGTTTCGTGCCCATCTCAACCTCTGCGACTCCGCCCATCTCGCCTTGTGGTCTGCCTTTCTCATCGGTCTCTTCACATTCTTCAGGACAGCCAACCTCGTTCATACATACATACTTTATTTATTTGAACATAGTAAAATCTTCAGTTTTAAAAAGTTAATTAAAAACAACACTGTTTTACAAGATTGCCGTGTGGGAGCCCGACTGACAATTGCTGTAAAATTTGTCAAGTTCCCTTTTGAAATACCCAAGAGAATCTGATTTTCTTAAGTTTACAGTTAGGCTATTCCATAGTAGCGCCCCACTGTAGCCCAAGGCATGCTTGCAATAGTTTGTACATGGCTTGGGCAGGTTTAGCTTAATCTCAGAATCTCTTAAGTTGTACGGTGTACTTCGGATACTAAATAAATCCTGCAGGTACGCTGTTCCACATTCTCTTGACACACTCTCTTCACGCACTGCATTATCACGAGGCAGCGTTTCGTTTACCAGTTCTGGCGCCCTTCTGGCCGTCCCGTGCACAAAAGCTCGTCAGTCTGCCCTCTTTGTTCCAGTTCCACGTATCTCAGGATCACCTCTCTGTTCCACGTTTACGCTCCAGTCATTGCTTCGCATCGTCCGCGCTCCTGCCACATACCCTCTCTTCACATTCACAACCACCGGCAACCAGCTCGATTGCATCATGGCCAAGTCTCTCAACAATGGTATTAAACATTTAGCTTCCCTTGCCTCCTTCAATCTCCAGGATTTCTCGGGCCACAGTCTACGTCACGGGGGCGCTACATTTGCCTTTACGTGCGAAATCCCAGTTGTTTAATTGTTGTAATCCAGGCATATCTCGTAGATACATATGTAATATAGTGGCTTTTGTTCGGTTTTGTTGCGTCATGTGTTGAGTTGCGTGTGTGCGCTTGCGCACTACAAGAGATTAAAGGAGTACAGTTGTTGTGTCTCATAAGATTCGTTGCTTACTCATAATTTGGGCTCGGAGGTCCTCAGTTATAACATTTGGCGACGAGGATGGGTTCGTTTTGTGATATACTACTGTCTCATTGTTTGTACTTTCACCCACTTGCTTGCTGGTGTGTTTGGGGTTGCCGCCATGGCTTCACCATTGCTTGGTTCTGTTGGAGAATTTGACCCATCCTCTGAGGCTTTTACTGTGTACCTTGAAAGGCTTGACCAGTTCTTCGTAGCCAATGATATTGGCCAGTGTCCTGTTGAAGCGACTGCAGCTGTTGTTCAGGAAGCCAGTAAGAAAAAAGTCGCCGTGATGATCTCCGTAATTGGTAAGAAGACGTACGGCACTCTTCGTGATTTGTGCAGTCCTGAGAATCCGAAAAAGAAAACTTTGAGAACTACTGCGACGACATCTTAAGCCCAAACGATTGGAGGTTGGCAAATCTTATAGATTTCATCGATGTCGTCAAGAAGAAAATGAAAACGTGTCGGTTTACAGCGTTCGATCGTTTGAGACATCTGGCTTCGACTTGTAATAATGGTGAGTTCCTGAGCAGCTTGCATCGTGACCAGTTCGTGTGTGGTATTCGCAATCCAGCTACACGGAAAAAACTCTTGAGTGAGGATCGAACATTTCAAGAGGCCCTTCAAGTGGCTGTCGCCGACGAAATTGCAGCTAAAGAGACTCTACAAGTCCAACAACAACAATTGTCTCAACCGGTGAATTCAGTTGCGAAGGAGTTTTCCACTATACCTTCTCCTTCCCGTGGAGATTCACGCACAAAGTCTACGTCGCGGACATCTTCTCGCGATGCTTCGTCTACGTCTCAGTAAGCGACGTCTTATGCTTGTTTTTCGTGTGGGAATTCTGACCATGTAAGATCGAAATGCCAATTTAGGAAATGTTGTTTGCCTCAACTGCAACTTACGAGGACATATTGCTCGAGTTTGTAAGAAAGGTGGAGTAAATACCATGAGTTCCCTCAGGAGCAGTTATCTAATCTCAAGTTATCTCAAGTGTACAATTATGTCATTAGTGGCTGGCATGTGTAGTGGATCCCCCCTGGTACCATTTAAGACTAGGAGAGACGTATTAAGTACCCAGCAAGGTTGCATATTATGGCACGCTCGAGTTAGTGTCCCTCCTTCACTCCAAGAACTGCATGACACTCACCCCGGAATATTTCGAATGAAAGCGTTAGCAAGATCTTATGTGTGGTGACTCAACATTGATTCTCATATTGAAAGAACTGTTTCTTCATGTAGCACGTGCCAGTCTATGAGATCAAATCCTCCTACCGTTCAGATTCATCCTTGGACCTACCCAGCACGACCGTGGTCTCATATTCATGTACATTTTGCTGGGCCAGTCTCTGGACGTACTTACCTTGTTGTTGTAGATGATTACAACAAATTCCCAGAGGTAGTCAAAATGACTAATACGTCAGCTAGAACAACTGTTACTGCATTGCGGGACATCTTCAGCAGGTACGGTCTTCGAGAAATCATCGTGTCCAACAATGGGCCATAATTTAAGGCTACATAATTTCAACGATTTTGTTCCAACAATGAAAATTTGCACCGTACTCCAGCAGCGTACAAGCCATCCACAAATGGACAAGCTGAACGTGTTGTGCAGATTTTGAAATCAGCTATTAAACAAGCCCATGTTACGAACGCTGATGTAGCTGCTGTCACCGCCAAATATTTGTTGGTCTACCGAAACAAGCCACATTCTACAACAGGTGAATCACCTTCGATGCTTCTTATGGGCCGGAGACTCCGCACCCGCCTGGATTTGCTGAAACCTTCAGTTGGAAAACACGTTGAGGCTCGCCAATACAGTACAATGCTAAGTCGCACCGCACATAGAGGCCTTCGCCAGTTCCATGCTGGTGATCCTGTTCTGGCTCGTAATTATGGATGGGGAGAGAAATGGGTGCATGGAGTAATTAGTGAGGTCCTTGGTTCTCGTCATTACATTGTCGAGGTGACAGGTAATTTGTGGAAACGACATGTGGACCAACTGTTGAGACGTCCTGAAGATGCTGCTTCAACGTGTCGCCCTTCAGCGTTTGAACACCGGTCTGTGCCACTTGATGTGCCCCCTAATATGGACCAGCCTTGCGAGATGGTTCCTGATTCAACAATTCCGTTTGCTCCTATGCCTCCTACAGTAACGCTGGATGATCCCCTTTGATTGTTACTCAGGAAGATCCTCACCTGGCAAACCAGTTACCAACTGAGTGTCAGAGCCAATTACTAACACTGCCATGTTTTCTCAACCTAGTTCACTGCCCGAGATTTCTGATTCTGTCAGTGCCGATGACACCTTGTTAGTTCATCCAAATTCGTCATGTGAAAATTCTGTTAACACTGAAAAACGTTATCCTACCAGGACAACTCATAGGCTTCCTAGCTATTTGAAAGATTACGAGTTAAAGTGATGGCAGCAATGGACCAGGAAACTTTCTTTTCTTTTCCTTTTAAGGGGGGAAATGTTATATCGTGGCTTTTGTTCGGTTTTGTTGCGTCATGTGTTGAGTTGCGTGTGTGTGCTTGCGCACTAGAAGAGATTAAAGGAGTACAGCTGTTGTGTCTCGTAAGATTCGTTGCTTACTCATAATTTGGGTTCGGAGGTCCTCAGTTATAACAACATGTATATATATGTATATGTATTTTCGTTCGCGTTTCGGTTTCCCTTTCGTTTGCTGTCTCGTTTTTTTTTCTTCAGTACCCTCGCTCCCTCCTCGCACGTCCTCCTCCAATCCTGTGAATCTTGTTTGGGCCTCTGTCCTTGCTTGGGGGCTCCTCTCAAGTCCTCAGGGCCTCTAGTCCCATTTAATAAAACTGCCCAGATTCACTGGCTTGTTCGTTCTCCTGGGGTGTGCGGGGGGCGTTAGGGGATAATTAACACTTTGCAATTTCTTCCCTCCAATAATTTAGACGACAGGGAATTCAGCTTTGCTGTAGGTGATTGGTCCAGGCATATACATTAATTAATGGATCTTGATCTTTATAACCTCCTTCCTAATCCTGATAAAAACGATGAGGCAGACCCTAATCCAATGTTTACTAATCCTCAGTCTGAATACTATGATATTCTTAAACTTGACAATATTTTATGTAAAGCTCAAGGCAAAGGTATTTCTCTTTTCCATTGCAAAATAAGAAGCTTGTCAAAGAACTTGACCCTATTGAATGACATGCTGTACTCCGTAGATTCTAGGCCAGACAATTGTTGTCTCTGAAACCAGATGAAATCCCAATTCGATCTCAAATGTAGACCGTCCCAATTACAATGTTTTTCGTGCTGACTCACCGATCCTCGCAGGAGGCACAGCTATTTACATTAAAGATACTATTAAAGTTATTCCCAGGCCTGAATTGAAATTAGATCTCCCATCAGTTGAATCATGCTGGGTTGAAATTGACCCTTGTATTAATAAGAAACATATTATGGTTGGCTGCATTTATAAGCATCCATCTGCAAATGTGAATGAATTTACAGTGATACTTGACGAATTCCTGAAACAATTAACAAATATGAAGAATATATTTTGGGGGATACCAATATTGACCTTTTAAAACATCACACACATCTGCAAACAGGTAGATACCTTGACATGCTTTATTCCCATAATCTATTGCCAGTAAAAACACGACCTACCAGAATCACTTGTCATACTGCAACCCTCTATACCAATTCAGTTACCAGGCTGATCTGTGGGGTTATACCGGTTGATATCTCTGACCATTTACCAATCTTTTGCACGGTTGAAACATCACTTAAAAAACAAAATGGTCAATTTTACCACAGAGACTATAGCAAGTTTAGCCCTGAAGCTTATCTTCAGGATATCTCTGCTGTTGACTGGGATGTCATCTTTGCTCAAAGTAATAATTTGCACGAGGCAACAGCTAGATCTATTGATACACTTAAATCGATTGTAAATAAGCATGCACCCCTAGAACATGTGTCTAGAAGCAAACAAAAGCTATTACAAAAACCTTGGATCTCAAAGGGAATACCTAAATCCATTAAAACTAAAGATGCTATGTACAAAACCCACTACCTATCTAATGACCCAGTCAAAATCGGCGAATTTAAAAACTACCCAATTAGACAAAACCATCTCAAAAACATTAATAAGAAAGCGTACTTCTGTAAAAAATTCGACTTATGTAAAAATAAGTTAAAGGCTACATGGAAGATAATTGGTAATCTAATTAAGAGGAAGACAAAGGGTCAAACCACACCTCAAAAAATAGTAAGGAATAATAAGACCTACACTGGTAATGATGACATCGCCGATCAGTTTAATGATAAACATTTTGTTAATGTTGGTCCCAGCTTATCGAGCAAAATTGAAAGTAAACAGGAAAAGCCCTTCACAATATATCTTGTCATCTCCAGCTAATAGCTTTGTTATGTCCACTGTTACAGAAACCCAGGTTCTAAATTTGTTTATGACATTAGATAAGAGCAAATCATCAATCAATATACCGAAAAATCTAATAAAATTAGCTGCTGAACCATTATCAGCACCGTTTACCAAAATTTATAATCAATCAATCCACACTGGAGTTGTGCCAAATATTTTGAAAGTTTCTCAAGCCACTCCAGTTTATAAAAGTGGTAATGTAAGTAACCCAGGAAACTACAGCCCCATTTCAATTCTATCACCCTTCAGTAAGATACTTGAAAAATTAGTTTATAACCAACTATATGATTTTTTGGAAAAACATAACATTTTGTATAGATATCAGTTTGGTTTTAGGAAAGGGCACTCAACTGAGCAAGCCATTTTTGAGATCACTGACACCCTCAAGCAGGCAATGGATAGAAAGCTGGTTACCTGTGGTGTTTTCTTAGATTTTTCGAAGGCATTTGACACTGTGAACCATAAAATTCTCTTGTCTAAACTCTACCATTATGGCATACGTGGAATACCCCTTAACTGGTTTGAAAACTATCTTCACAATTGCACTCAGTTTGTGAAGATTGGTTCTAGCCAATCTAATGCTGAGACCATTACTTGCAGAAAACCACAGGGATCAACTTTGGGTCCTTTACTATTCTTACTTTATATCAATGATTTACCTAACTGCTCAAAAAAACTATCCTTTCGTTTATTTGCTGATGATACAATTTTTTTTTTACAAGTGATGACCTGCTCCATCTTGAATCCACTATGAATGAAGAATTGAATTCTGTCTTCAAGTATTGCAATATCAACAAACTATCTATAAATTTTACTGAGACAACCTATATGGTAATTTCATCTGCAAGACTAAGATCATAATTTATATTCATGTTCATAACATTGCCCTTAAAACTCAAATTAAGTATTTAGGTATCTACATTTACACTGGGGACCGCAGATTCAACACATTAACAATAAATTAACAACAAATATAGTAATTATTCATAAATTAAGATATTTTGTAGATCTTCACACATTGAAACAGCTATATTATTCTTTCATCTATCCATATCTGTCCTATGCAACCATAACTTGGGGTAGTGCAAGTAAAACTAGTTTACGTGGAATCTTAACTAAGCAGAATAAATGTGTGCGTAGCATGTTCGTTGCCTATAGCAGAGATAATGCTACACCATATTACAATCTTCTAGGAATTCTTAATTTTGAAAATGTGACAAATTTAAAGTTGCTCTTTTTACACATAAAATTCTAAACGGCTCAACAAACATCTCAACAATATTTCATAGAACCCTTACCCGAGCCTTGGAGGTACATAACCATAATACCAGATTTGCCTCTAAATTAAATTTTCATAGGCCAAAAGCAAATAAAAACTATGGGACCTCTACTTTCGCTTTTGTTTCATTTGGAAAACTATTCCAACAAATATTAAAAGACGTACACTTCCTTCTTCAACCAATATATAAACTATACCTTTTAGATGCTCAAGCTTCAGTATAATCTGTATATAGCTTATCTAACTTTTTATTCCTTATTTTATCTCTGTTGTAACTGACTGATATGTCGTGTCAATTGTTTGTACGTGTCAGTGACCAACACGAAAACCTATGCTACTTTAGTCACTGAGCACATTTTATTTTGGCTATGTATTGTTATATTTCTTTTCTCTTTAATTGATGTAATTTTTGTAAATACTGTTAATATTATAAATTATGTAAATAGCGCATAACAATAAAAAATCTGAAATCTGAAATTATCTATCATGATAATGAATTCAGATATTGCCGTAATAATCAATTCTGATTTTCAAGTGCTTTATGCAGTTTACTTCGGACAGCAAAAATGGCCCAACCTAAACAAACGCTCTTATTTTTGTGTTGAGCCTTAAGCTGACAATGTCTGTGAAAAGTAAGCATATCAGCGTCCAACCGCCTACCGGTTGACTCAGTTGGTAGAGTGCCGGACTACCGTGCGGGAAGTTGCAGGTTCAAGCCCCGGCCGGACCAACACTCAGGGTTTTCAAATAACTGAGGAGAAAGTGCTTCATCTGCAAATGGTTAGACTTTCTAGTCTTCTCGGATAAGGAAGGATGATAAACCGGAGGTTCTGCCTCACAGCACTTGTGTGGGATTTTAAATACCCACACACTGATTGAAAAAAGTAGGGGACGTAGTCCCCGGTGTGGTGGTCTGTCACTCTGTTCTATTCTTGGGCACCTGTGAATCCTACTGCTATTATAATAAAAGACTGTAAACTGCGTGGCTGCCATTTGCACCTGTAAAGAGCAGTCCCCCACAAAGTGTTGTAAAGCGCTTTGAGCCAAAATGAGAGAAATCAAATGAAGACTGATCCTCGCAGCTGTGAATGCAATTATACGCAATTGCGTAAAGAAGCCTGAAAAAAAGAAAAAAATTCAGGACTTCTCACAACTGCGAGGATCAGTCTTCATTTGATTTCATTTCTGCAGTTCATATGATTCATTTCATACTCATCTCTCACATTCTTCACTTTCATGGGAACATATGAACCTACAATTGACCTGCTCCCAACGTCAGTGGCTTCATAGCTCAGTTGGTTAGAGCATCGCACCGGTATCGCGAGGTCACGGGTTCAAACCCCGTTGAAGTCCTGAATTTTTTTCAGGCTTCTTTAAGCAATTGCATGTAATTGCGTTCACAACTGCGAGGAACAGTCTTTATTTGATTTTATTTTCGCAGTTCATTAGAGGAGGCAGGATGGCCGAGTGGTTTAGGGCGCTGGATTTCAATGCGGTGACCCGGGTTCAAATCCCGCTCTGGCCACTAGCTGGAGCTGGTCTGGGTAAATACCTAGTGCAACTCCTCGGTCATCCTTATAAATAGCCAACTGGTCTGCCTCCCGCTAGTTGGGATTTTTAACTCTGTTATTCTCATTTTCGTCACACAATGCTCTTCCAACAACGTTCTTTTAACAACGTTCTTGCAGTTTTGACAAAATTAGCAAAGGAACAAGAAACATGAAGAAAATTGCAAAACTAAGCACTGGTCTGCTTTGAAATGAAATATTCGCTCCCTGACTGGGAACCGCTCAACCAAATTAGCTTGATGCCAAATCAGTTAGGACTAGCATTTTTTATTTTATTTATTTATTCCTCCAATTCCTAGCTGATACATAGTTATGCAAATATAACTGTGAAAAGTAATATAGTAACAGGTAAAGATTTACAAAGGAAAAAAGAAAAAAATAGAAATAACAACACTTAAATTGAATTACATTGTATATTGGAAGGAGAGGAGAGGGGCACATCTAGGTAAACTAATATTGTGCCCCTTAAAGTTATGTATAAACTAAAGATTATTAATAAAAAAGTAAAGGAAAAATGACAAAATAGCTCAGGAAGCTATAAAAGGAATATTGATTCATTAGTATTGAGCCAGGTACCAGCAAAGAATATCGTTCCAAAAGTAACTTCCAATAATGCTGGGGCAAAATCCCCTAAGATTAGTACGA
>OX419338.1:20439029-20444029 GCA_948470475.1 Galaxea fascicularis
TTAGGGCGGTAACAGCGAGGCACGGAAAGGTTCTGCAACTCTACGAGAGAGTCTCTCCAACGCGTCCACCGACTTATCATCGCGGTAGGGAGGGGGTCGTCCCAGGCTAGGGGGGTACTGTTCTCCTTTGTCCGTTCTCCCATGTGCACAAGCTGCTGCAGTATTTTTCTCCCTTCGAGCATAACAGGTACTGCAAAGCCAAGCGGGTCGTACACAGAATTGACGATGGACAATACTCCTCTCCTTGTGAACGGCTTCTCTGGTAATGAGACCTTAAAGGTAAAGGCATCTGTCTCCAGGTCCCAGAACACTCCGAGCGAACGTTGAGCTGGCAAGCTGTCATGGCGTAAATCCAGGTCACGCACGTCTTTTGCTCGATCCTCGGCCGGGAAGGCTTCCATGACTTCCACAGAATTAGAAACTACTTTGTGAAGTCGAAGATTAGCCGTGGCTAGGGTGGCTTGCGCGCTCTTAACCAGGTCTGTCGCTCCTTGAGTAGATGAAAGCGAGGTCAAACCATCATCGACGTAAAAGTTACGGCTAATGAACTTTTTGGTCTCCTCGTCGTACTCCTCCTCGCCGTCAATGGCTGTTCTGCGTAGGCCGTAGGTAGCGACTGCGGGACTGGGTCCGTTGCCAAATAGGTGTACATTCATCTGATATTCTATAATGGGCTTTGACGGATCGTTACCTTCGAACCATAGGAAACGAAGGAAGTCTCTATGCGGCGGATCAACATAGAACGAATGAAACATTTGCTCGATGTCGCACATTACTGCAACATTCTCCTTGCGAAAGCGCATGAGGACTCCAATGAGGTTGTTCATCAGGTCAGGGCCTGATAAAAGTACTTTGTTCAATGAGACTCCTTCAAACTCGCAACTGGAATCAAATACGACGCGAATGGTGCACTTTGTATTGTGGTAAGTGGCAAAATGCGGTAAGTACCAGGAACGGCCGGGAGGAGGCGGAACTTCTTCACTTGGGATAGCTGAGGCGTGGCCTTTGCCGATTATTTTTCCCATGAACTCCAGATAGTCCGCTTTCATTTCGGGTTTCCTGGCAAATGTCTTGAGAAGCCCTTGTAAGCGCTGCATAGCTTGAACTCGGTTGTTTGGCATGGTCTGGCGCTCGTTACGAAACGGTAGGGGCATCTCCCAGTTTCCTCTTGAGTTCTTGTGTATACCCTTATCCAGTATCTCCAGAAACTTACGGTCCTCGAGGGAGAGACCGGGCTCGTTGTCACCTCGTGTCTTCCTAAATATGTCGTCAGGGGCACGCTCCAAGAGGGGGTCTGTAACCTTGATCTGGTTGGGGCAAGGTACTAGCTCGTAAATTCTGCTTCCGGTCTCCGGTTCATTCTCCGTAACAGCGGACAGGCTGGTAAGGCGGGTGAGGACGTGTGTGGGACCGCTGGCGAAGTCAAGGCACATCTGACCACTGATGGTCCAGCCAAGGGCCAGTCGCTGAGCCCAGGGGGCTCCTTTCGGGCCATTTCTGAACTCCCTGACTTTTAAGAGCTCCGGTGCGTCTCGGCCAAGTAGAAGGTGAATCTTGGCTGTCTCGTTTACGGGAGGTATTTCGTGCGCTATGGCTTTAAGGTGCGGGAAACTCCTTGCCATGTCTGGGGTAGGGATTTTGTGCTTGTCTTGTGGGATGGTATCGCACTCGGTGAGGGTCGGTACGGCGAACTCTGCTCCACTAAGTGAACGTACTGTAATGCCTGCCACCCTTCGACCATACTTCTCCTCTTTCTCGCCGCTGCATGTGGACAAGAAGTATTTTTCTAAAGATCCGTCCGCCCCAAGATCATCGGCTAGTTCGCTAGTGACCAGGGAGCTGTTGCTCTGCTCGTCAATGATAGCATAAACGCGCTTAGTGAGGTGTGGGTTACGTCGGCTGTAGACGTCCACAAGCAGAGTCTTGCTGCAGGACACGCCTCCTGTTGGTCCACAGAGCACGGTACATTTTGGGTTGACTGTTTCACTCTTCAGTTTGGAGGGTGGCTGCTTCTCCTTATGCAGTACGGCGCTGTGACGCTTGTCTCCGCAGATAGCGCACTGTACGGGGGTGTTACACCGACTCGCGACGTGGTAAGGGCTGAAACAGCGAAAGCATAGGCGGGCATCTTTGATCCACTCCGTACGTTCTTCCAGGGGTTTTGCTGAGAACGCTTTACACTCCTGCAGATCGTGTCCGTCTCTTTCGTGATACGGGCAATGTTTAGTCTTAGTTTCTACGTTTTCAGGGGCCTCTCTGTTACGAGTTCGATTGTGTTGATGAGTGAAGTGAGAAGTGGGTTGTTTGTAGACTAAACAGAACGCAGGGTTGTCGGAACAGCAACAAAGTTATTTATTCCAAAGAAAGTAGTAAACTCCAAACAAGGCTTCACAATAAGCTCACACTAGGCTTATAAAATTATACTCGACCTCCGTCAACTGTAAATACTCACGGCCTCTGCCAAATGTATAAACGACCTCTGTCACACTTCAATAAATACGGCCTCCGCCCACTGTATAAACGACCTCTGTCAACTTCAATAAACACGGCCTCCGCCAAACGCTCTCAGCTCTCAAGTTACTTCTCTTTACTTTCTTCAACAAACACACTGCTTAGAAAAACTCTAAAGCTACACCGATGGGCTTATATACTTTACAACAAAACATTCTAGAACTTTCCGGCTCGACTAAATAAAGTAACATTACAATGAAAAACTATTTACAGCTAATACGCAAACGGCTTAAAATAGAATTACGGAATCACGATGATTCAGCGCTAATTAAATATGCAGAAGATTCTAGACACTTCCAGACAGTAACGCGAGTCACGCAATAATTTTCGTAACACTCTCTCATTTCTCCTCCGGCACTATCCTTTCCAGCTGTGAGCTGAGTCTCCGTTTTAAGCGTTTTCTTTTCTTTGCGTGGCTTAGGTGCTGAAACCTGGGTGGGGCTGGCTGCTTTACCGGCTAGAACGTTCGGATCGTTCTTTATCTCTGATTGCTCCTGGACTATTTTAGAGAATCTGGAGAAGGGGGGATACGCTCCGCCGTTGCTGTTCGAGTAATAGGCTATTTCTTTCTCCCATTTGGCGCGGATAAACTGCGGCAACTTCGCGGTTATTGGTTGCATGGCGTTAGGATAGCTGAGGCACGCAAGTCCGGGAAGATAGGTCACTTGACTTTCGATATCCGCACAAAGATCCGCGAACTGCTGCAGATTATCGTGTTCTCGCTCATCAAAGGTCGCAGTGTCCCGTAAGCGCTCTAACAATGTATTGCTAATCACGGCAACGCTCCCGAAACGCTTTTCTAGTTCTTCCCATAACTCCTTTAGTAACGCAACGGGGTCGCGCATTTGCCGCTTCCGGTAGTTGTCAACGAGGCGTTGTGGCTTTCCGCTAGTAAAGCTTCTTAAATAGTTTATCTCCTGAGTTGGGGATACATCAGCGTCTAACAGCATAGCTTTGAAAGCGGTTTTCCAGGGATGGAAGAGGGTTGGGTCCCCAGAGAATATGTCGGGCTGGCATTTTGGGAGATTTTGTCTTGCTAGGCCGGCAACTATCTGTTGATTTGCGACCGTAAGCGAATCTATCAGCTGACTTCCGGTGATATCTTTGAAAGGGGTCGAAGATATAAGTGGTTGCCGATTGAAAATGGTATTTCGGTACACTACACGATCCTCATCCGTGAATTGCTGCTGAGGTAGATCTAGCCTGCGAGCAAGCTCTCGGGGGGTTGGGGCGAAGGAAGGGAGAGGAAAGGAGGGAGAGCTTGCAGCGATGTCTCACCAACTTCCATGCCGCCCCAAATGCTCCCCGCGGTTCCACGCTGTCCGAGCTGTCATAATTTGGCCAATCAGCGCAAACCGGAAACGAGCGCTAATGTAAACAAACACGTGAAAGATATTTTTTCGCGGAAACTTGCCTGCTAGCGTAGGATGGCCGCAAGTATGGCAAATACTCCAAAGAAGATCTGTTCAGGAAGAAACCCGAAAGCAGAAGATCCAAACGATTTTTGTAGATGTTGTAAAGGTTCGTTAAAAGTGCGGTACGGAGATTCGTGGAAGTGGACTTCGTCGGAAAATCTGTTCCTTCCGTCGAAGAAGAAAGGACTCGAGGGCACTATTTTAGCAGATGTGCTTGAACAAAAGACGGGAATAGTCGCTGAGAAAATCTCTAGTCTTTCAGCTTGACTCTGCCTAATTTGTGCGACAAAAATCAGAAAAACCAGCGAAGGATTTCACTTCATTGTAAGCACACTGAACGTAGTTAATCCCAAGTTTTTTCAGCTCAGGGACCCGGAGGTCGAGGTCACAAATGTCGTGCCACGGGCGAAGCGAGCCTTGCCGACTTCTGTGTCAACTCCAGAAAGAAGCCCTGGACAGAAAAAAATGCAAAAAACTCGACAAAGTCCGGCCAGAGAGAAAAGAAACAGTGCAAGGAAGTCGTTAGGATCTCAGTTTTGCAGCTGGTTAACCGAGAACGAAGACGCAATTCTCAATATCGACGACATGATTTCATCGGAGCAGTCAACCCGAATTAAAGTTGTGGTGTTGTGGCCGAATGGCCGCACAGACGTGAGAGTGCCAGATCGAAAGGAGAACATTAATCTCCTAAAAAACGTTGCTTTTAAGAACTGGCAGGCCGTTGCTAACGCCGTATTGCAGCACTCGGAATTGAGGCAAGATATTTTGAAAGCTTTGTGGCGTAGGCTGAACGCCGAGTTTAAGGAATATTGTTCCTCCGATTCCGTGTTGAAACATCGAACCCCCGAAGAACTGATTGCTTTCTCGAACAGTTCAGTTGTCGAGGAGGTATCTACGAAATGTCCGTTTTGGAGCTCATGCATCAGTGGAGCGTGTGGAGTGGAAATGAAGGAGAGTCGTAATGTAAATAATGCCATCGCCCTTGCCACTTCTGTTTTAGCGCGGGTTCGAAACCAGTCAATGTCGGCTTTGGCATACCGAGTTTCTAGTATTTTGTTTCATAGCGGAGTTTCC
>OX419338.1:20451529-20489029 GCA_948470475.1 Galaxea fascicularis
TAAATCATACATTTCTCAACCAATTTAAAACTTACCTATTACCTTGTCGAACATGCCAGGAATTCTTTTAGGTTTTACAAAGCATAAGCTTAAAGTAAACAACTTTAATTTGTATCTGACGCGACCATTTTGTGCTTTTCTCTCGATCCAATCTCCACGAGGTGTTGTGATCTCGACCCAGTCCCCTGTACAAAACCATCTCTCTTTTATAGTGACATTCATTCTGAGTAAGTGGGGAAAGCATATTCAAATCGCTTAGAATTAAATAAAATAACTTTTGTTTAACTTTAATCGTAAACACGTAATAAGTCAGTATGAACTCTTTATTGGTTATTGACTTTCATATATGTGGTGGCTCCTATAGGAGCCGTTTTGTCAACGTGATTCTTTCACTGCACTGGAAACTGCTCGGCGATGTCGTCTAACAGCTGATCGAACGCTCTGTCTCCAGCAAAATTTCTGAACCAGGTAAACTCGTCCAGGTAGCTTGGTATATGTTGGTATAGGGTACCACACATCGACTTAAGTTTTCCTTTAGCCAGCCCCCACAAGCCTTCTATGGTATTTGTGTGTGCGCCACTATCCGGATCCACAAAGTTCTTCGAGTGATTCACCGACAGATGGATGTATCCAAGCTGGTTGAGTGGAATGTAAGGGGTAAATTGGTCTGAGTAGATTACTGTTCCTGGACGGATAAAGCTGGTAATTAAACAATGCACAAGTGTCTCTCTCGTACGGTCAGGAACGCGGAAGAGAAGCACTTTCTGAGATCCTCGTTTGATGGCTCCAAACACCCACGGTCCCTCTGATACTCGTCCCCGCCGATACTTCCTCTTAGCGCCGAACTTGGACTCATCTATCTCCACAGTCTTCCCTACTCCTCCTATCTTCATTCCGGAATTCATAATCTTGTTTGAACAGATTGTTCTCAGTTCACTCAGTGCCCGAACGACACTTGGCTTGGAAAGCCCAGTGAGTGTCACGATTTTGCTGGCAGTAAGCTGAGTAGCCCATAAGTACATCAAATGTAGCCAGGTACTCAACCGGATATTGGATCCCTCAAAGAATGATACTGATCTGATGGAACGCCACGTGCGACATCGCGTGTTCGGACAGCGCCACATGTAGCCATCGTGTACTCGTGTTGTCTCAGTTAGTTCCATTTCAGAACTACATCGAGAACACTGACAAGAACTTGCTAAAAGCTTGCGAGCGACGAGGAAATTGAAAACGTTCTGGAAACTTCCCAGAATAACAAGTAGATCACGAAACTCCATTTTTTCACGATACTGCAAATGAGTACACGTCTTTTAACTTGGTTTTGGTTAATCCAACCACAATTAAAGAAAAGCAACGAATCACAAAGCTTCTTGTTTGACCAATCGGAAAAAAGAATGGGTAATTTATGCAGAGTTTGATCCACTTTTTATGATAATTAGTTTACACTTTGAACTCAATTAAGTCAGTTAACTCTACACAATTTGTTTGACCAATCGGAAAAAAGAAGGGGTAATTTATGCGAAGTTTGATCCGCGTTTTATTATAATTAGTTTTATAGCGTATTTAACCGAATTAAGTCAATTAACTCTACACAACTTCAATTATCAGTTATCAATCAGTTATCAATCGATCAATTATCAATCATGTCTCAATGCATAACCAAGTGTACTGTGTGTGGAGAGTCTGGCCACACCAGGCTACATTGTCTTGTCATGTGTGGGGTATGCTGTGGAGATAAGAGAGAATGTGGTTGCGAGCAACCAGCCAAAAGGCAAAAGGTCAGTAGGAGAGGGGGCAAGAAAGTCAACAGTAACCAACCACAACCGGTTGCCTCTAGCAGTCCAGAGGTCAACTACAAATCTCTCTGCTGACAGCTCGAGCAGAAAAATCAGTAACTTGGGAAAGCCTATCAGGAAATGAAGGCCCAGTTCGACGAACTCCAGCGGGTTTTGGAGGAGAAAGAAAGAGAGTTTGAGCAGGCCCAACAAGATGCTGAGGAGATGGCAGGCTTTGTCGGGTCCGCAGAAGAAAAGGTTGCCACGTACAAGAGGCACAACAGCGAGCAGCAGCAGCAAATTGAAACACTACGGCAGCAGTTGACTGAACTGCAGAACCATGAGACAGCCTCGGCTCAGCCAGACGACATCACTACTACGAAAGTCGACAGAAACGACTTAGGAGAAATCCACCGCAGGTATTGTGCTGTACTTTCCATAATCACAGAGCGGAAGTGCAGTCTTAACAACGCATACCGGCTGGCGGGGACTCCAAGGAGTACTATCCGGGATTTCCTTGGGATTGCTGAGCTTCACGACGTGTTGGTCGTGTGTCGGCCGACACGTTGGTTGTGTGTCCGCCGACATGTTGGTCGTGTGTTGGTTGTGTGTTGGTAACATGTCGGCCAACACGTTGGCCGACATGTTGACCAACGCGTTGGTTGGATCGGATTCGTTACCATAACCCAAAAGTTTTAATATTTAATTTTCAAAGCCAACAAAATTCGTTCACTACACGGCGTTCGGTATCTGCTACCTATTAATAGTTTTAAAGCCTTTGAATGAAACACCAAAAGAATTTTAGTGTCACTATTTCGTTCAAATTATCATGGTTACTCCTTGAAACAAAAAAGAGTCACAGAATTTAACTCAGCTATTACGTGAAATGCTGTAAAAGCAAAACGCTTAGACTTGCTCTCGCCAGTTGCATAGTTGAAATCGTGATGGCAAGTGCTCCTACTCGGCAGCTCAACAGTAAGGTATGTATCCTGTGGTTTAACTTAAATTGTGTTTAGTCAAAGGGTGGAGAATTAAGTCTTGTATCGAGTTCAAGTAAGAGTGTTAACATTGCTTTTTTTCTCTTTGACTCTCCTGCAGAATATTCGAAGTGCTCTTGTAAGCAAAGTGTTACCCATCGTTCAACAAAAATGTTCAGTGATCTCAGCTAAAGTGACCTAGAACACATCGCAAGAGACAAGAGACCCAGACAAGCTATGGTTAGAAATATGTGAGAACGAGACACGTGTGACAAGCCACGAAGAAAATCAAGGAGATGGCATTTTTCTTTTCTTCAGTTGCAGTTGTGGAAAAGAAAGTTCAGGAATGTGAAGAAGACAAAGATGGTGACGAAGAAACGGCGAATAGTAATTCTCAAAGGAAAAAAAACATCTATTGGCCTGCAATATCGTATTGCATAGCTCTGTAATCCAGAAATGGCCTTAGAATGTCAACTATTCCAGCTCACTCAGCGGTTCTGGACACAGGCATGGAATTGACAGCTAAATCTGTACAAGAATGTTCGAGAGGAAAGGAAGAAAATGCAGTCGCTCCCTTGTCCACAACAATGAAAGACCATAATAACAGCTTCTTGCAAAGAAAAGTTGATGTGTCGTTTCAGCATTGTTTAGGGACGCTAAAAACGCAGATATTGGAAGAGCCTGTTCCATCAATTCACGGCAGTGAATGTGTCGTCTGCCTGGAAGTTCAAAGTCCCGTTTTTTCATCTGAGAGAGCCATGGCAAAACTGGGCTACCCATTACACAAAGGCGACGTTTTCAAGAAAAACGAAGCTTCAATGTGTACCTTCGAACATGCTTGCTCCATCAAAAAGTTCCTGTTAATCCTGGCAAACAATACCCTGGATGCCAGAGGTCTTCTCGTTCGCCAGAGTGAGTAGTGCTGGTCGGCGAGAGACCTCTGGTTCAGGCAGTTAAGTCTTTTGAGCGCACCGATCCAATCACGTTGCCATTTATTTCTCCAGAGTCAAATAGTCTTTCATCGCCTTTGAAACCTCCACATCCTCTTGCTGTTCACCGCCAATTCGTCTGTAGGAGAGTATCGTGTCATTTTGAGTTCGACGGAGCTTCATCACAATTCAAAGAGGTGAGAAAAATATATCTTGGAAATATCACATCGATCCCTGCACAGTAAAATATGGCACAACTTTCCAAGCCTGTGAAAACAAATTGAAAATCAGGTGTGCGAACACTATACCATTTCGAAGGATCGGTCAAATGGATTTCCGAGAGAAAATCGAAATTCAAAAGCGCCATTTACCTGGCTGTAGCCTCTTTCCTGGTCGTCTAAAAATCCATTTCAAGTCCGCGATTCGGCTTCCACGGTCGTGCAAACATGTTAGGTTGCGTTGTAAAAAAAATGAAGCAATCCAAAGGTGAAAATAGTCTTTCATCGCCTTTGAAACCTCCACATCCTCTTGCTGTTCACCGCCGATTCGTCTGTAGGAGAGTATCGTTTCCTGTCGAGCTTCGCAGAGCTCAGTTATCCTCATGTTAAGAGGACCAAACCTGGGTTCGCCGCGAGCGAGTGGCCATTACCTACGGAATGATGGACGACCTTCGGTCCGTTTCTCGAAAGTCCCGAAAACCTAAGCGGCCCCCAAAGCCTTTTTTGAAAACTGCGATGCACTTCTGCTGAAGCGCTGGTCTTTCACTGTGATTTCAAGACACGAAAAGGGAAATTGATCGCAAAAACGTTTTCGTTTTTGAAATGCATAGCAAATTAGGCCCGAGAAGTCTCTGGAGTTTCGGAAAACGCCCGCCTTGATGGAGCAAACCACGTGCGAACTTGACCAGTTCTGACCGGTTAAGGAGCTATTGTTCTTTGGGAACCAATGGGATGTTGTGGGACGTGTGGCGTGATCACTTTTCAAGGGGACCCCCTCTGAGCCGCTGACTAGATGGCAGTGCAGGTTGAAGATCACGTGATATGAATATCACCAATCAGAGGGCTCGACGCACGAGAAAAAGGTTGGTGATTGGTGCAGAGGAGAATGACGTCATGAACGACTCGTATAAAACAGGGCACCCGGGTTGACGCGAGCCATTTGAAGGAGAAAATCTGAACATGGATGAACCCGAGAGGAACGAGGCGTGGCACGACGAGAATGATGATGAGACTTTGGTCAGAGGTTTGGAGGAGGAAGAGATGTTTGATGACGGCGTTACGGACGAAGCCTTGTTGCAAGCCGGAGGTCGATTCGACTTTGACCTGGACCCCATGGTGGATCGACGAAGCGAGCGGATGGGCGTGGAGGAGTGCGTGTTTCGGGCGCGCATTCGCCAGAGAGGTCAACTGGAGCCCGGGCAGGATATTGCGGCAGCCTTGACGCAAGGGTTGCGCGCCAGCATGGATCGTTTGTTGGAGGACGAGGACATCGAAGATCGCGACCGCGTGTTCTTCACGTTGGGGTCGGACCGTCTGGCCAACAACTATAATGGGTGGGGTCTACGTGCTGGGGAATGGCGACGAAACACCTTTCGGGTGGAGACGATGCTGAAGCATTTGGCCCGAATGCTGAATTCCAACGAACAATTCGAGATGAACGATTCGTTTCAATTGGCCTTCGTGCACGTACGGTCTCGACCTCAGGGTGGCGGTAAGCGTCGACGAGTTAAACCGGGCCATCGATCCATGGCAGTGTTGCGAAGGATGAAACATACGGTGGTCCGCATACAGCCGACGCGCGAGAATACGTGTTGCGCGCGAGCCATCGTGACGGCCCGAGCCAAAGCGGAAAACCATCCGAAATGGCGATCGTTCCAGCGAGGTCGTGACATTCAAGGGTTGGAAGCCGACCGACTGCACGAGTTGGCGGGCGTGCCTCGGGGGATGTGTGGAGATGACGAACTCAAGGCGTTCGCGGCCCACCCGAGCATGTACGATTACCGGATCGTGGTGGTCGATGCAGACCGGTGTTTCGAAACGTTCGCGTACGGATTCGCGCACAAGATGTTGGGACTATTGTACGAGAAGGGACATTATGATACCATTACGTCCTTGCCCGGTTTCTTCGGCACGAGCTACGTGTGCAGTTATTGCTTCAAAGGGTACGACCATCAAGGACAACATCGGTGTTTGCGGAACGAGAATCATTGCGGGGCCTGCCTGCAAGAGGGATGCTCCGACCACGCTCGAGCCCGTTCGCAGCGCGGAACGGCGACCGTGAAATGCGACCACTGTTTGCGCCAGTTTTACGAGGACGTTTGTTTCGAGAATCACCTGGGATACAGTTGCAACGGCAAGCCCGTGGCGTTCGGCAAACCCAGCGTCTGCAGCGTGCGCCGGAAATGTGGGGAGTGTCTGAAATTGTTGCGGGGTGCCAAGGAAATCAGAGAACATGCGTGTGGATACGCTACCTGCCCTGCGTGCAAGGAGTACGTGCCGATGGACACCCATCGTTGTTTCTTACAAGTGGCCAAGCGACCCACCGAATTGCAGAAAGAGAGACGCGCCAAGAGGAGAGGTTGGCGGGTGCGACGTGGCGCGGCGACAGGGTTCCAGACGCTTCGGGCCAACGAAAGTGATGACGAGGAGGAGTGCAGTGGCGGCGACGAGGAGGAGAAAGGACCCTTGCACGTCTTTTTCGACATCGAGTGCACGCAAGAGGACGGGCGTCACGTACCGAATCTCGTGGTGGCGGAGACCGAGAAAGACGATTGACCCTTTCGTTTCTCGGGGGAGGAGTGCATCCGTGATTTCCTGGAGTGGCTTGACACCCTGACGGAGGAAGACACGCGACCCCTCACCGTGATGGTGCATAATTTTCAGGGGTACGACAGCTACCCGGTGATCGACGAGTACCATCGCCAGAAAATTCAGATCGAACAAGTGCGTAACGGTGCGAAAGTGTTAGCCCTTCAGCGAGATGGCATTCGTTTCATCGACTCGCTCTCATTCTTCCAAATGCCGCTGTCCGCCTTCCCCAAGACGTTTGGTTTGACCGAGCTGAAGAAGGGGTACTTCCCTCACTTATTCAATACCCGTGAGAACGCCGAGTATGTGGGACCCATCCCCAGCAAAGATTATTACATGCCCGAGGGGATGTCAGTGAAGGGGCATAAAGAATTTGAAAAGTGGCATGCCGAACAAGTAACCAAAAACGTGCAATTTGACTTTGCCAAGGAACTCGTCAGCTATTGCGAATCGGACGTTAAACTGTTGAAAGAGGGTTGTTTGACTTTCAAGCGCTTGTTTGAAGCCAAGATGAGTTTCAACCCTTTTGACCAAATCACGATTGCCTCGGCGTGCAACAGGGATTTGAGAATGAACAGGATGATTCCGGAAAGTATTGCTAGCGAACCGTTAAACGGATGGCGAATGACGACCCGACATTCTCGCGGAGCCATGGAATGGTTGCTGTGGCGGGAGCACGGATTGCGCCAAGCGCGTTGGATGGCACTCACGGAGGACGCCCGGGAGGTGGAGGACATGATGGCGTTAGCCTACCCCGACGCGGCTCATTTTCACCACCCGCTCTGGCGCACGTACATCCAACACGCGCGCAACCAGGGAGAACATCGCGTGCCTCGTACGCGTTTTCGCACACGGCCTACGAATTCCACGGGTGCTTTTGGCACGGGTGTCGCAGCTGTTATCCCCAACGGTCGGAGGAACATCGCCGTCTAGTAGATCGTTCGATGGAGGACGTGCGGCTGTTGACGGATCGAAAGAAGGAGTGTCTGTTGAATAAGGGGTATCAGGTGATCGAGATGTGGGAGTGTGAATGGAACCGCCTCAAGCAAGAGGATGAGGACGTGCGCGCCTTCGTGGAGGGTCTCGACTTGAAAGATCCCTTGGATCCCCGCGAGGCGTTTTTCGGCGGTCGTACGAATGCCATTCAACTGTACGCCCTGGTGGACGAGTCCAAGGGAGAGGAGATCAGGTACTATGATTACACGAGTCTGTACCCGTTCGTCAACAAGACGGGCAAGTACTCCGTGGGCCACCCCGAGTTCATCTACGACCCCGACACCACGAACCTAGACGGTTATTTCGGATTGGCCAAGTGCACGGTGCTGCCGCCGGAAGGGTTGTTTCATCCCGTGTTGCCCTACCGCACCCATGAAAAATTGACGTTCCCGCTGTGCCGAAGTTGCGTCGAGGCCAACATTGATTTACCGCTGCTGGAAAGGGTCTACGAATGCGATCATTCGGACGACGAACGGGCGCTGATTGGTACCTGGTGCACCCCGGAACTCGCTAAAGCTGTGGAGATGGGGTACGTGATCAAAGAGATCCACGAAGTGTGGCATTTCCCCGAGAGCCGAGTGGGTCTCTTCGAGGACTACGTGAACACGTGGCTCAAAATCAAAGAGGAAGCCAGTGGATGGCCCCGCGCCGACATGACGGAGGCGCAGAAACAACAGTACCTTGACGACTACAAGCGACGCGAGAGGATCCGCCTGGAGTACGCTAAGATGGAGAACCCCGGTCTCCGTGCTCTCGCCAAGATGATGCTGAACAGTATGTGGGGCAAATTCGGGCAGAGGGAGAACAAGACGCAAGTGAAGGAGTTCGTGGACCCCCAATCCATGCATACCTTTTTGGATAGCGACGGAAACGACATCCGGTACGTCAGCCCCTTGACGGAAGAGCGGGTGGAGGTCCACTTCAAAAAAGAGCACAACGACCGGGGCGTCTCCCCAACCTCAACATCTTCGTGGCGGCCTTCACGACTTGCTGGGCGCGCTTGAGGCTGTACGAGGCGCTGGAGCTGCTGGACGAGCGGGTGCTGTATTTTGACACCGATTCGGTGATCTTCGTCCACCGCCCGGGAGAACCCGACCCACTCCTCGGCGAATATCTGGGGGATTTCAAAAACGAGCTGGAGGGAGATGATCACATCATGGAATTCTGTTCCGGAGGACCGAAGAACTACGGTTATCGGACGCGCCGAGGGGAGACCTGTTGCAAGGTACGGGGATTTTCCCTGAACAGCGAGGGGAGTGCCCAACTCAATTACGAGGTGCTTTGCCGAAACACGTTGGACGAAGTGCAGTCCCCCCTGCGCGAACCGAGGTGGCGGCGCATCACCAAGTCCCATCATATTGTGCGGGACGCTAAAGAGTACCGGTTGTACACGCAAGCCCAGTACAAGGACTATCGCCTGGTGTACAGCAAGAGGGTCTTGGACCCCGTCACCGCGCGTACGTATCCGTACGGCTATGAACGTTGTTCAGCATAAGAAGAAGAAGACCCATGAACATTTGTTTTTCTCTTGTGTATCGCGTTTTTACGAACTGGTGTTTTTGTTCCTCCCGTTTGCCTTGTTTTTCACCACGTTCCAATTAAAAAATCAAGGAGCTGCCGTTGTTTATTATTTGTAAAAAGAAGAGACAGACGCTTGCATTTTTTTCAAAGCATGTATTTTAATGTCTCATTAAAAAAACAATTTCAAACACAACTTGGCTTGCATGATGCGTCTCACGATGGCTTCGGTCCAAGTCTGGTCCGCAGGGAGGGTGTCCAATTATCTTCCGGTCTGCCTTCCATTTGTCCCTTAAGGTGACACGATGGGTCAGGGGAACGATGGGCGAGGACTACACCCCGAAACCCGAACCCAAAGCAGAGGTGGAGGAGGATGTGGCCACCCCCGCCTCGGTCTTCGAGCCCCTTTACGAAAAAGCCTTGCGAGAACGCGATCTGTGGCGTGCACGGTGTGACGACCTGTTAGACCTGGTGTTGTGTGAGTACTGTGAGGACGAGAAAAACCAGGTGTACCAACGTGGGACCCCCGAAGAAGTGTTGTGCTGGAAACCCTGTAATTGTAGTTGGCCTTGTACTCGCGTGCGGTCCATTTTTAAAGATTAAACCATGAAAGACCTCATTTCGAGGTGTGTTTTTGTTGCAGTGTATGCATGGGGACCTTCCCCTCACCCACGACCCTAGACAAATAGCATAAAAAGACGGGACGCCGTGGCACGGGGGTCAGTCGAGATGAGGGGACTCAGGGACATGTACGTGACCCTGTCGAGCGACACGACACCCGAATTTCCCCACAACACGGCGGCGTCCTTTCAAGTGCGATTAGCCACTCCCCTGACGTTTGGAGAGCCTGGGTGGGAAGTGGCCTTGAGCAGCCTGGTCATGCGCGATCGTGGGATGGACGTCACCCTCTTGCACGATCAACCTAGCAAGGCCTTGTTGGTCACGACCACCCGATTACTGAAAGAGGGGGATTCGGACTTTCCCTGGACGATCAAGAACCAAGTCCTTGTCAGTGACATGGTGGCCTCGAATGCTCGACATCCCTTGCCATCGGGCGAAGCGTTCATGAAAGCCTTGATCGAACAATGGTTGTTGAAAGTCAATCTGTTTGACTACGAAGACGGAACCCTGCAGATCCGCCCCCGCGTGAGTTGGGACACCTCCAATGGCGCCACGGAGATGATTGTCGATGGACTCGACGAAACGACCTTTGAATTGAATAAGAGTTTGTGTTTCAAGATGGGTTGGTTGATGCCCGACCCATCGCAAAATTTGTCATTTCTTCTAGGCCACAATGCCATTCCCGAATTGCGTCAAGTGGTCACGGGCCCGGCCCCAAGGTGGGGTCACATGGTGGACTCCATCATTGCTCACGGTGACGTGCTGCTAAAACACGATTCCACGCGTGACACGGTCATGTTTTCGTCTAAAGTGAAATGGCGCTTCGTGCATCTGAATGACGCCTTCGACAGCGTGGTGGGCAAGACGCACCACACGCAGGGTCTGCACATCTATTCCAACGTGGGACGTGCCGTCATGGTGGGGGATCGGACAACCGATCTCTTGCAAGAGGTGCCGCACTTGCAGCGAGGGGAGGGGGGTGTGTATTACGAACCCTCGCCAGAACGATTTCGGTCTGTGCGCTATTACGGACTGGAGGTGGCCAGCGTGAGTTTGAGGGATGGGTTGGGGCATGCGTTGCCCACGGCACAAGTGGGTCGCACGCACACGACGGTCACCTTGCATTTTAGACGCAGGAAGCCATAAAACCGGGCCGTCCGCCACCTTGATTCGTCAGTGTGAGAAAACCATGACGACGTGCGCAGACGTGTGGAGTCGATGCCGTTGGGTCATGTTGCGCACGGTATGTCGATCGCTCGTGGCCATCATAGGGCCACCAAGTAAGGATGTGTTCGCCATGGACGCGGCCGCCGAGGGTACGCCCCTCGACATCTTCGAATACCTTCTCGACGAGTTGCAATGGGGGACGTTCGTGGCCTTTGTGGTGTGGTTGGACGAGGGGTACCCTTGGCCAGAAAGTTGGCAATGGTACCGCAAGATACATAAAACGTACGGGTTATGCCTGCCCACCATTCGAGAGTTGGCGTGGTGTCGAGTTTGCCTGTGGGTGACGGACAGACTTTGACGACCATGAAGAAAAAGACCATAAAGCCCACAACGGCAGCATCCCACGAGGACCCTGCAGCACCCGGGGCCTTGGGCGGGGTGGCCCGGTTCGCACGCACTTTGTTGCAAAAGAATTTGGCCTACACGTTGCACAAACCCCCGCGTCGGCGGTTTTCGACGCTGCCCGTCTTGGTGCTTCAGCGCGACCAGCAATGGGTGGCCGATCTGGTGGAAATGCAGCGCGTGGCCCGCCACAACTGCGGCATACGTTACCTCCTGACTGTGGTGGACGTCTTGTCGAAATACGCCTGGGTGCGTCCGTTAAAAAAGAAGACGGGTGCCGAGGTCGTGCGAGCCTTTCGAAGCATTCTCAAGGACGGTGGACGCCACCCACAAACCTTGCAGACGGACAAAGGCAAAGAATTTTACAACGCTACCGTGCAGGCCTGGTTGAAGCGAGAAGGCATTCATCATTTTTCCACGAAAGGGGATGCCAAAGCCGCCGTGGTGGAACGGTTCAATCGCACGCTCAAGGGCCGCATGTACCGCTATTTCACTGCCGCCAACACCTTGAAGTACATCGACATCCTCCCCGACTTGGTGGCTGGGTATAATGCCTCCAAGCACCGTAGCATTGGCTTGGCACCGAGAAAAGTGACGCCGGAGAACGAAGAGTTTGTGTGGCAGCGATTGTACGGTTTACGGTTGAAACCTGATCGGAGGCGACCTCGATTGGCCAGAGGGGATCGCGTGCGCTTGAGCAAGCGCACGAGACTCTTCAAGAAAGGGTATTTGCCCCAATGGACGGAGGAAGTGTTTGTCGTGCAACGCGTGGTGCCGGGGGTTCCCATCACCTACAAAATCGAAGAAATGGATGGCACACCCGTGGAGGGGACGTTTTACGAAGAGGATCTACAAAAAGTCACCGTGGACGACGACACCTTGTGGCACATCGAAAAAGTACTTAAACGGCGTGGCAAGCGAGCGTTGGTGAGATGGAAAGGGTGGCCGGCCAAATACGATAGTTGGATCCCCACTTCGGACCTCAAGGCATGGAAGAGCTCTACGTGACGTTGCCCAGCGATGGCGGAGGAGCTCAATTCGGGAGGGCCAATCGCAACAACAGTTACAAGGTGCAACTGCCCACTCCCTTGCAGTTCGGAGGCAAAGACTGGCAAGTGGGGTTGGCGAGCCTGTCGCTACCCCTTCGGAACGAATTTCGGTCCGCTCTGTTGCAAAAGTTTCCTTCGGGCACCCAACTTGCCTATCAACGGGGGTACACGACCAAGGTGGATGCGCGCGGGACACGCAGTGTGGCCAACAACAACGTGAGGGCCGTGGTCACCGTGGACGACCTGTTGCAGGACGAGTCGGTGCACGACGGGGTCTCTTTCATGCGGTCCCTTGTGTTCGAGTTGCAAAAGGGAATCGCCTACTATTTCAAGTACACGGAAAAAGACAGCACGGACCTCGAAGAATGGAAGCATCCGGAAACCGATGCGGAGTACTTTCAAACCCTGCGTTGGACGGGTCCCACCACCTTGCAAATCGACGGCAGCGGATGCGAGCGCGCTTCCGAGAACATCACTGTGGGCTTTGCGTACGACTTGATGGTGTTGTTAGGAGGCATTGGCCCAAGCCACAGTTTTCCCGGACCCCAGATCCGTCAGATTCATTACAAGTCCCCTCCCGCAAGCGAGAAGATCAACACTCAACCCATCGATGCGGCCACCATCCAGGGAGAGTGGGTCCTTTTCACGCAACAACAGACCTGGGAGTTTACCAACTTAAATTGGGGTTGGTTTGAAAAGACCTTCTTCACCCCCTCGCGCAGTCTGCATGTCTACTGCAATGCGGGTCAGAGCACCATCGTGGGCGAACGCATCACGGATCTCCTCAGAGAAGTCCACCTTTCCACCACGGACCGAAATGGGTACGCCTACTTCGAACCCACCCACGTGCAATACCTGCCGGTGCGTCAACCCTCGTTCGAGGTGATGGAAGTGCAAATCGCCAGGATGGCCGGTGCCTTGGCGCATCTGGGGGAGGGACCCTCCAACTTGACTTTGCATTTTCGCCAGCGTGTATAAAGAGAAGACAACCCTGTCGTGGTCAGTGCAGACAATCCCGTCGACGTGTATAAAAGGACACTCCCCAACACCCGAAGCATTTTGCGAGTCATGCGAGGAGGCAGTCTGGCACGGTACACCCCCACGTCGCAAGACGGTTCGGGGCTTTTCAGTCGGTTTGTCGGACCCGTGCTCGAAAGGGGGGGTCAAGTCGTCGCCAGAAAGGTACAAAAGCACGTGAAGAGGGCCTTGAAACGCAAAGCGGACAAAGTCCTCGACAGAGTGAGTAAACGCGTCAAGCACAGTGTGCACGATATCTTGGGACCCTGAAGATGGTGAAGCGGCACATCGTCATGACACCCATGCCCTCGAGGGGGCTTCAACGACACGGTCTGAAAGGCGTGGCACCTCAAGTCGGGGGACGGATTTGGCCGGGGGCTCCTGACATGGTGCCTTCCTGGACACGCGCGTATATAAAAGAGATGCAGAAGCGACCACGGCAAAGGCGACGAGGACGCCGGTGAGCACGATGAGTGAGGGACGGACACCTGCCGCCACCACCTGGCATCCCACCATGCAAATCTTCGACGTCCCCCCAACGGATACTTCCTACGAGAAGTATCGCATGGTGTTGGTGAAAGCGGACAGTGGGGGCATTCAACCCATGCAATTTGTCATGTCGGGCGTCAACGAGTACGTGGACTTGAATCGGAGTTACTTTGAAATGGAATTTCAAATGAAACAACACAATGGCAACAACGTCGCAGCCGCGGACAATCTGTTCCCCGCCCAGAATTTATGCCACACCATGATCAAACAATGCAGCGTCACCTTCAATGGCACGTTGATCAGTTCCCAGACGGACACCTACCCGTACAAAGCTTACTTTGAGACCCTCATCAACAACGATCGCCTGGATGGAGAGACCCTCTTGCCCTTACAGGGGTTCCAACAAGATGGATTGGATGTGGCCACCCCCTTGACGGCCAACAACTTGGACGACACGACCCCCCACGCCGACTACACGGCTCTCAGTGCCACGCAAAAAGCTGCCGTGAAGGCCATGAAGAGAGAACAAGGGCACTACACGGATGGGAAACGACGCACGCTGTACTTCAAGCCGCACTCGGAAGCCTTTTACATGGGCAAACCCTTGGTACCCTTTGTAGAAGTGGTGGTGCGTTTCTTCTTTCACGAACCGGCCTTCTTCTTCAACGGGGTGGCAGAGCAAGGCCGTTTGACGGACGCCGACATCAAAATCAAGTTTCACGTGTGTCAAGTGCAATTGTCCGATCCCCTCGCCAATACCTTGCAATTACAAAGAAACGAGGGGTTTTATGCCAAGTACCCCTTGGTGCGTTCGGAGATTCGCGCGTATGCCCTCCCTGCGGGTCAGACGGATTTTGACGAAGATCGCATCTTTCTCCACCGCGTGCCCGATCGGATGATCGTGGGGTTGTTGCACCAGAGCAGTTACAACGGCGACTACACGTACTCGCCGTTTGCCTTTCAACAGTTTGGGTTACAGTGGATCAAACAGTTTGTGGACGGGGAAGAGTATCCCTACGGCACGACCCTCGAATTGAATGCGGGCAATGGCAACAAAGATCTCGTGGGATATTTCCGCTTCATGCAGGCCACCTCGGCTTGGAAAGAAAGGCGACCTAACCTTGTACGGCCCCAAGAGTGGGGGTACGGCAAGAATTGCACCTTGTACGTCTTCGACAACGTGGCCAGTGGGGATGCCGACGGCAAAATTCTCAACCCGCAAAAAGAGGGCAACGTGCGCGTGCAATTTCACTTGAATGCCGGGTTGGCTCACGTAGCCACGGTGGTCATTTACGGCGAATTTGAGAACGTCATGCAAATCACCCACGACGGAGGCGTGTTGTACAATGCCTATGGCACATAAAAGAGCCGTCAGAAGGCAGGCCTAGGTCAGTCCCACCATGGAGTTGGTGCCCACCACGGACGAACAGTTGCGGCATTTGGCCGAAGACGACCCCCACCTTGGTCCTCATTTTGCCGGGGTCTTTCCCAGCGACCGACTGCCCCCTCGACCTATCCGAGACCGTGCGCAAGGGTATATCGTCAACGTGGACCCTCACGATCGTCCCGGCAGTCATTGGATGGCCCTTTGTGTAAATGTTAGCTATTAGTTTTTCGTTGCGTGACTCGCGTCATTTCCGTTTCTATTTTAATCATCTGAAGCTTCTTTGTATTTTGCGTGTGTCGGATCAGTTTTCAGTGTCACATAGAGAATTGTACGGATCGAAAGTAAGAAAGACGCGTGTGCCGTTAAGATAGTTTCTGTCGGAGAAAGAGGTATGTTTCCTTGTTTTATAGTTTTTAAGTTCAGTCCTAGTAGTATTGTTATTTCTTAAGTTTAGTGATTTCGTTATATTATTAGAGTTATTCCAGGTAATCGTTTTCATGCATGCCACGTGCTCCCAGTAGAATTATCTTAGAATCTATTGTAATCGCTCGCTTTTCGATTATTATTTTCAGTTTTTACGGGAATTTCAAGTATAATAAACAAGTTAGAATCGATGCTCGGGATTCTCTGTCTATAAAACATTTCTCCGACGGCGATGTTGATCTGAATATTTGAACTGATCTGAAAGAAACCCGATGTCAATATCCGCCCCCGCTACAGTAAAAACTCTTGGGTAGAAACTCAGCGGAGGAAACACGTCGCATTGCAATTGAACACTGAACACTCCGATGTCTAAAATGGAAGATTCTGAAGATACGTTGTCGATCAGATTTCGAAATCCTACAGAAAAGGGAAGAATGTATCACCTTAATTTACTCGAGGAACAAAGATCTTCCGCTCAGCGCGCGTGGCGCAAACAAATAAACAAAGTTACAAATCTGATAGGAGATTCAACGAACATCGATCTCCTAAAGAGCGAGAGAACATTCCTCGAGACGAGAATGGATATTCTATACGCGGCAAGTAATCGACTCTGCGAAGCGCTAGCAGATAATTACGAAGCAAAAAAGGAGGCGGTGGCGCAATTAGAATCACTGGAGCGTGAGCATTCAGACACGCTGAGAAGATTAAATAACAAACTCTCGGATCTTAAACAAGATGTAAGCGAACGCTCTTCACGATCAAAACATTCCAGCCGAGGTTCTCGAAGCCTTAAATCCGAGAAATCATCTATCGCATCTTCGCTATCAAAAAGAGCAGATATGGCTGCAAATGTTGCAAGACTTAAAACTCAGTTGGAATTTGCAGACGCCGAAGCACGGAAAACAACTACTTTGAAGGAGTGCGAGGACGAACTTAAACGATTTAGACTAAGCAAGGAGCTGGCAGTCGCCAAAGCCGAAATGGAAGCGGTCAACGTAGCCGATGAAAAGAAAATTGAGAAGGACGATCGCGAGGAAGATCAGTTTCCCCCGCAAGAAACCGACAGGAATTACGTTCTCCAAAATTATTTGAAGACTCGTGATCAAATGTCATCGGTGACAAACGCCAGCCTTCCGACCGTTGAAACGTATGTTGAATCTGTTTTGCATTGCAAGAGTCCCGAAACGAGACGGACTTTGATAAAGGAGGAACTCTGGACTTCTCCTTTTAAAGTGAGATCTACCGAAGATACGAATTCTAGACCGGTGTTACGTCCCGACTCATCACCGAATCCGTCCGCACCTCCGAAGTCTACAGCTCTTCGATCGTCGCTGAATCCTTTAGTAGCCGAGTTTGAGACAAGTCCCCACAGAGTTCCGCGCACGCGTGTTGACGCTAAAATCCCCGTAAGCGATACAGCCAAGATCGGAATCACAGCAGACAATCCAAGAGCCAGTCTTCCCCTGAACAGTTCGTCCGTCGAAGATTCACTGCATCGTTTAGCCGATGTGCTTTGTCAGCGACGTCTTCAAGACACGCTTCCTCTCCCAGAACCAGAGATCTTCGGCGGCGATTTACTGCACTATCCCCTGTGGTTGAAGTCTTTCGAAACCATCATAGAAGGCCAGACAGACAAGGTTTCCCAAAGACTGTACTACCTCGGGAAGTATACAAGAGGCGAACCACGAGAGGCGATCAGCGGCCTCCTGTTACTGGAAACTGCCGACGCATACCGACAAGCAAAGAAGATCTTAGCAGAGAGATTCGGCAACCCATTTCTGGTGGCAGACGCCTACAGAAAGAAGATTAACGAATGGCCGAAAATCCCTCCAAATGACGGAACAAGCCTACGCAGATTTTCGGACTTCCTCGTCCACTGCCAAACGGCGACAAAGACCATCAAATACCTAAAGGTGCTTGACGACCCGGATGAAAACCAGAAGATGCTCCAAAAGCTTCCGCGCTACTTGATAGATCGATGGAGTCACGAAGTTGATCGCTGGCTCAACAAAGAAGGAGAAGAGCAGAATCGCGGCGAAGAAAGCGTACCCGATGGGGATGGAACAGCCTACCCCCCTTTCAAAGCCTTCTGCAGGTTCCTCGAAAGAGAAGCAAGAATCGCGTGCAATCCGGTAACGACAAGGCCTCATAAGGAAGAAGCCCCAAGACAAGACGCAGAGAGAGCATGGAAGTCGAATAGTTACAGAAAGAAATCGGCCAAGGTTAGCACTTTCGCTACTGGTTCTAGTGAAGTGAAGACCAGCGCTTCCGACAGTAAGAGGGAGAATAAACCTGAAGCTGTCACGTGTCCGCTGTGCAAGGGTCCTCACGATTTGGACGCATGTAAAAGTTTTCTAAGTATGTCCCTGGCAGAAAGAAGAGATGTCATCAGATCGAAGGCACTGTGCCTGGGCTGCTTAAAATGGGGTCACATGAGAAAGGACTGTCGAAGAAGGCGAGTATGCAAAACCTGCAATGGATTTCATCCAACCTCCCTTCACAGTGATCCTGCCAAGATACCCGAGCAAGACAAAGCGGTAACGAATGCAACCGAAGTAACGAATGTAACCGAAGTCATCTCGAACCGTGCGAAGGTCTGCGACACGAAGAAAACAACTGCGCCTTGCATGCACTCGTTAATAGTACCCGTATGGGTTTATCACAGTAAGGATGCTCAGAACAAATTGCTGATCTACGCTCTCCTGGATGAACAATCTGACGCTTGTTTTGTAAACGAAGATGTTCTGCGAAAGCTGGATTTGAACGGACCAGAGGTAGACCTAAAGATTTCGACGGTCCTAGCAGAGGAAGTGGTTACAAGTCAGAAGATCGAAGGCCTGGTTGTGCGTGGTTACAATGAAGAGCGTGAAATCCCTTTACCCAAGACCTACTCAAGATCCACCATACCGGCTAAAAGGAGTCAGATCCCAAGGCCCGGATCCGCCCATGGTTGGCCACATCTCCAAATGGTATCTGAGAAGCTGATGCCCTTCCGTAGTGACGTTGAGGTCGGCCTCCTTATCGGTCTCAACTGCCCTCGTGCGATTAAACCGCTTGAAGTTGTTCCCGGAGTAGAAGATGACCCGTACGCTAAGCGAACCGCTCTTGGATGGGGAATCATTGGTACAGTAAACCCTCTAACACATGAAGATGAGGCTGAAACCGAGAGCGACATTTTCTGCAATCGCATTATCACCCGAGAAGTCCAAGTAGATTCAAGTAGGAAGATGTGTCACTTTGCGTTAAGGACAGAAGTGAAAGAGCTGCTCAACCCGCACGATGTTGCTAAGATGTTCACACTTGACTTCAATGAAAGACGAACCGAAGAGAAGTCGCTATCCTTTGAAGATCGGAAGTTCCTCAAAATAGTACGAGACGGTGTTCATCAGCGAGATGACGGCCACTACGAGATGCCTCTGCCTCTGAAGAAAGAAGATGTGGAACTGCCAAACAGTAAGGAATTGGCCCTAAGCCGCCTACTAAAGTTGAAACGGAGATTGACTAACGATGACCAATTCCGAAGAGATTACAGTGGCTTCATGCAAGACATCATAACTAGTGGATATGCAGAACGAGTTCCCGCAGACGAAACATCCTCAGACAACAAGCGAGTATGGTACATTCCACACCACGGAGTGTATCACAAGAAGAAGCCTGGGAAGATCAGAGTCGTGTTCGACTGCAGCGCGGTATGTGACGGACAGTCCCTAAACCAGCAGCTATTGCAAGGTCCAGATCTCACGAACAATCTCACAGGAGTACTATGCCGATTTCGTCAAGAGCGAGTAGCCTTTATGTGCGACATCCAGGCGATGTTTCATCAAGTTAAAGTCGACGAGAACCATCGTGATTACCTGAGATTTTTGTGGTGGGATAACGAAGAATTCAAGGGAGATCCAGTAGAGTACCGTATGACTGTCCACCTTTTTGGCACTACTTCCTCGCCCGGCTGTGCAAACTTTGCTCTCAAGACCACTGCTGACCAGTACGAAGAAGATTGCGGCACCGAGGCAGCAGATTTCGTGAGAAAGGATTTCTACGTGGATGACGGACTCAAGTCGGTGCCAACCGTTGAACAAGCAAAGAACCTGATCAGAAATACCAAGTCACTGTGTCAGAAAGGTGGTTTCCGTCTTCACAAGTTTACATCGAATAGCAAGGAGGTGATAAATTCCGTTCCCTCAGAAGATCAAGCGAAGGACACAAAGGATCCTCGCCTTGTCAGTAACGATCCAGTTATCGAACGCGCTCTGGGAGTCCACTGGTGCATCGAATCAGACACGCTCCAGTTCAGAATCGAGTTGAAGGACAAACCGCTATCGAGAAGAGGTATTCTATCCACAGTTAGCTCGGTTTTTGATCCTCTTGGCCTCGTCGCCCCATTCATACTGGTAGGAAAGAGAATCCTGCAAGAGCTGTGCCGTGATGGAGTTGGCTGGGACGACGAAGTACCCGAAGATGTGAGACCTAGATGGGAGAAATGGAGATCTGAACTTCCCGCCCTAGAGAAGCTCAAGATAGCAAGATGTCATAAACCTGAAGAATTCGATGAGATCAAGCACACGGAGTTGCACCACTTCTCAGACGCTTGTCAAAATGGCTATGGGCAGTGTACCTACCTACGATTAGTCGACGCTAAGAACCGAATACACTGTTCTCTTGTGATGGGAAAGTCGCGCGTGATGCCGTTGAAGCCTGTCACCATACCTAGACTGGAGCTGACCGCTGCACTCGTTTCGTCCAAGATAAGCTACACGCTGCGGAAAGAGCTGGAGTACGAGGAAGTGAAGGAAACGTTCTGGACTGACAGCAAGACGGTCTTAGGCTACATCAACAATGATGCCAGGCGATTCCATGTCTTTGTCGGCAACCGCGTCCAGGAGATATGAGAGAAGACATCGCCGGACCAGTGGCGCTACGTTGGAACGAAATCCAATCCCGCTGACATTGCTTCTCGCGGCGCTGGTGCCCAAGAACTAATTGACAGCTCCCTGTGGTGGAATGGGCCAGAATTCCTTTGGAATTCTCATGAAGATTGGGATCCTGTTGACAACATCCCTTCGATCCCCCCTGACGACCCGGAAACCAAGAAGATCACTGTGCGAGCAACTCAGGTTGAAGAACCATCCTCCCTATTGGAGCGCTTGAAATATTTCTCCAATTGGCATCGAGCAAAGAGAGCAATCGCCATTTGTCTCCGTCTGCAGAGAAGATTCCGCAAGACCAGTATCTGTTCTTCCCAAGATACAAGTCCAGACACGGCAGAAAGAATAGGAAGAGCGGCCACCTATGTCCCTGTAAATGTTCAAGAGCTGAAATATTCTGAGTTGCAAATTATCAAGATGGTCCAGAATGAAGTGTTTCCAGAAGAAATACAGTTGCTGAAGAGTCTCAACGTCCAACCACAAGTCATTAACCGAAGCACTGCCAAGGACAGAAACCGCGCGATGAAAGGATCAAGCTCCCTGTACAAGCTTGACCCGTTCCTAGACGAAGACGGTGTATTAAGAGTTGGTGGGCGGATCAAGCACTCTAGCCTCCCCTATGAGGTGAGGCATCCAGTCATACTCCCCAGAAAAGGACATGTGACTGACATGATCCTCTGCTATCATCATCAGGCCATCCAGCACCAAGGCAGAGGGATCACTCAAGGTGAAGTTCGCTCAGCAGGATACTGGATTATCGGCGGAAGTTCTGCTGTATCGAGCCACATATCGAAATGTGTCACATGCCGCCGATTGAGAAGCATGCCTCAAGAGCAAAAGATGGCGGACCTACCAGAAGATCGCCTAGAGCCTGCACCGCCCTTCACCTTCTGTGCAGTGGACTATTTTGGTCCCTGGTATATCAAGGATGGCCGTCGCGAACTCAAGCGTTATGGAGTTCTATTCACGTGCCTAGCGTCCAGAGCCATTCATCTGGAAGTCGCGGATAGCTTGTCCACAGATTCGTTCCTGAACGCCTATCGTCGTTTCATAGCACGCCGCGGACCAGTACGACAGTTGCGATCCGACCAAGGCTCAAATTTCGTTGGCGCGATGAACGAGCTGAACCAAGCTATCTCAGAATTAGGACATGAGCGAATCAGACAAGAGTTACTGAAAACCAACTGTGACTGGGTAGACTTCAGGATGAACTTCCCACACTCAAGTCACATGGGTGGGGCGTGGGAACGCCAAATCCGCACCGTGCGAAATGTATTAGCGTCGCTTCTTAGCCATCATGGAACTCAGCTCGACGGCGAGACGCTCCAAACCTTCATGGTGGAAGCCGAAGCTATAGTTAATTGTCGTCCACTGACTGCGGATACAATAAATTCTCCACAGTTGCCTCAGCCTCTCACGCCAAACCACCTGCTTACGATGAAGTCAAAGGTCATCATGCCCCCACCTGGAAACTTCCAACGCGCCGATCTGTATTCGAGAAGGCGATGGCGAAGGGTGCAATACCTAGCGAATGAGTTCTGGATACAGTGGAAAAAGGATTACTTGCAGTCCCTGCAGCCGAGACAGAAATGGTCTGCGACAAGACGAAGTCTTCAGGTGAACGATATCGTCGTCGTTAAGGATGATCACTCGCCCAGAAACGCATGGAAGACCGGGATCGTAGAGGAGACGTACCCTGACAAGGATGGTCTGGTCCGGAAGGTTCGGTTGAGAATTGCTGATGACACCTTGGACAAGAACGGTCGAGCCACCGCACCAGCATCATTCCTGGATAGACCAGTCCAGCAACTGGTCCTGCTGCTGAGGAATGAAGAGTATGAAGACCGGGGAATCCCCACCTGAGGAGCCATTAGAGCCGTGAAGACCTGTAGGGGCCTACAGCCCACTGAACATTATTTTAGTTAGTTTTGGTTGATTCTAGTATGTAAATTTCTGTCGTAATTTAGGGGAGCCATGTAAATGTTAGCTATTAGTTTTTCGTTGCGTGACTCGCGTCATTTCCATTTCTATTTTAATCATCTGAAGCTTCTTTGTATTTTGCGTGTGTCGGATCAGTTTTCAGTGTCACATAGAGAATTGTACGGATCGAAAGTAAGAAAGACGCGTGTGCCGTTAAGATAGTTTCTGTCGGAGAAAGAGGTATGTTTCCTTGTTTTATAGTTTTTAAGTTCAGTCCTAGTAGTATTGTTATTTCTTAAGTTTACTGATTTCGTTATATTATTAGAGTTATTCCAGGTAATCGTTTTCATGCATGCCACGTGCTCCCAGTAGAATTATCTTAGAATCTATTGTAATCGCTCGCTTTTCGATTATTATTTTCAGTTTTTACGGGAATTTCAAGTATAATAAACAAGTTAGAATCGATGCTCGGGATTCTCTGTCTATAAAACGTTTCTCCGACGGCGATGTTGATCTGAATATTTGAACTGATCTGAAAGAAACCCGATGTCAATATCCGCCCCCGCTACACTTTGGACGCCAGGGCCTGACGACGACGAAGAGGAGGAGACCTGCTTGGTGATGGACAGTTTTGGGTTACCGTTGTGGCGTTACGGGGCGCCTGCCCTGGAAGACTGGTTGGAACAGCATTGGTCCACCCTTCGTTTCAACAAGCGCAGTTTGCAGGCCATCGACAGCAACACGTGCGGTGCCTATGCCCTCCTGTTTTTGGTGCATTGCAGTCTGGGAGGCACGTTACAGACGTTTCAACAGTATTTTAGTCGTTACGATTTCGTGAAGAACGACGCGCGCGCGGCCGCCTGGTTCAAGCAGTTGGTGCGACGCGATTTGACGTGGCATCGTTTGACGGGCCCCATTCGCCAGAGTAACCACGTGCCCGTGCGTCTGATGGACATGCTCATGACGATGACGGGGAACCCGGAAGGCCAAAACTACGATACCGTGTATTAACAACAACAACGAGGTCGTTCTTAATAACACATTGAAAAAAAAGCGGTGACTGTCCTTTGTCTATATAAAAGGGGGGCGCACTCTTAGGGTAACCGTATCAGTATGGCCCATCGACGCCTCGACTTGCAACCTGTGACGGGGCTTGTACCTCCGCGACTGACCTCGACGGTTCCCTTACCCAGTCAAGCCACGTGGATGGGTTTGATGCAACGGTTGCAGGAACAATACGGTCCCGACCCACCTAGACGCGTGCGCAGCAAAAAGAAAAAGATCAAGATGGTCAAAGACACTGTGACGTTGGCCGAGGTCTTTCGGAAACTCCCCAAGACCTTGAAGACGCAAAAGGTGCCTCTCACGGGGCGTCTGACGTTGAATTCCATGCTCAGACGTCTGAAAGCGGGCAGTATAAAAATCGACGGCTTGCTGTGGAGTTGAACCAAAAAAAGATGATTCGGACACCGAGTAGCCTGTTGGTGGTGGGACCCTCGGGGTGTGGCAAGACAGTATTTGTCACCAAACTCTTGAAAGTGCCTCACCGGTACTTTTGCGACGTGGTGCCCAACGTCCACTATTGTTACGGGGTGTGGCAAGAGGGCTTTCACCCGTTGGCTCGACTGGGGGTACACATGCACAAAGGCATACCCGAGAGCGATCAATTACAACGTTGGTTCAGTCGCACGAAAGGAGGGGTCTTGGTCCTCGACGATCTGATGGAGGAAGGGGGCAACGACAAACGCGTGTTGGATCTGTTCACCAAAGACTCGCACCATCGCAACATCACTGTGCTGTATCTCTGTCAAGACATGTTTCCCCCTGGCAAGTACACCAAGACCATTTCGCGTAATGCGCATTACATCGTGGCCTTCAAGAGTCCTCGCGATCAGTTGGGGTTCACCAACCTCATCAGGCAAGCCTTTCCCAAACATTGGCCCGACGTATTAGACGTCTACGACACCGTGACGGCCCGACCTTTTGGGTACGTCTTCTTGGATCTGCATCCGGCCTCCGACGATACGTACCGGGTCTTTTCGGACCTCTTGGAGGACGAAGGGTACACCCGTGCCTTTGCCAAGCCCCACCGTCCAACATAAAAAGGGAACGCACGGCCCACGAGAGGTCACTCAACCAGCGAGCATGCCCAAGCAAAGAGTGTCGCGACGACGGACGACTCGACGGCGACGTCACAAGGGGGGCCTGTTTCCTCTACTAGCCCTCCTGCCTGCAGCCATCGCGGCGGGCAAAGCGGCTGCTGTAGGAGCCGTCAGTGGTGCCGCGGGGTACGGTGCCAAAAAAGCCCTCGAGGCCGCCACCAAAAAGCGGTACAATGCAAGCAGTGTTGAACGTGCTGCCATGAAACGACGGAGGTCTGGGTTGGTGCATCATCCGGATGGTTCCACCTTTGCGTGGACGCGATAAAAGGGAAGGGACGCTGTCCTCGCAACCTCAGACCATGGCCAAACGTGCGACGACGACAAAGAAGAAGACAACCTCCTCCTCGACACGTCGGCGGAGACGACCCTCCACTCAGCGAGGGGGCAAGATGCCTTGGGTGGTGGATCCTAAAAAAGCCTATGAGGTCACGCGAGACATGATTCACGCCGTCAAAAACACCGACATGACGACGGCTAAACGGCAATACGACAGCATGAGAGCGGCCTGGCAGGCTCACAAAGCAAGAGGGGGCAAACAATCGTGGCTCCAATACACTCGATCGCAAGGTTTCATCGCCAAGAAAGCCAGCCCTTGTTGCCTCATGTGACCAAAAAAAGCCCTGGAAGTTGCCACAAGAAAAGAGGGTATAAAAGACAACGTGGACCCTGGTCGACGCAGACGGTTCCCCTCGAGATGAAACGTCTTAGACGTCAGTGGCCGTTTTTGGAAAGTCTGTTACGAGATGCCCGCGGGAAATACCGTCAAGACCTCCTACGGCACGCCAACGCCGATCAGATCAATGCCATCAGCGAATTGCTGTTGAACACGTTGAAAGGGCATGCCAGGGTCACCCCAGACGTCGTGGCCCGGTTGAAAAGGCATAAAAAGGTCTTGCGCGAGTTAGCCAAGCGGAAAAATTCGGTGACCCGACGACGCGCTCTCTTGCTCCGACAGACGGGTAGTGGCTTATGGCGGGGACTGCAAGCGGTGTGTCGATGTCTCCAACGATGAGAGCGCTTGTGGCTCCTTGTTGCAAGCGGCCAAGGAAGAAAAAAACAGTCGAACCTTCGAAGGTCCGGCCGACAAGAACCTATAAGAGGTGGCAACATGAGTGTTGTGAACTCAGACGACGCCTACTGTGCGACCCCTGTTGGTGAAGCACGCGTGACCGGTCGCATCACCGTCTCGTCATGGAAGAAATGTTGATCGTACCCAAACGCGAATTCGCCCCTTGGGTGGCTAAACACAAGGCCGGTTTGTTGCAGAACCATCTGTTAACCCATGCAGCCACCTTGGCGGCCAAAGAGGAACGGTTGTTGAAGGATCCCCACCTGTCGCCTGCCGCCAAACGCATGAAGTTGAAGCCCGTATCGCGGGCCCTGCATCGAGCCATGAAAAAACTGCGAACTTTGGACGTTCCCGCAGCAGGCACGGCGGGGACAGCCGACGACGACGACGACCCCGAAACGGATTTGGTGAGCAGTGCGTTCGACAAATGGATGCGACGCATGGTGAGAGTGGCCCAAAAAACGGAGGGGGGAACCCCCACAGGTACGACCCCTGCCAAGACAACGGTGAGCAAAGCCATAGGGACGGACGTGAAACCCAGAGTGCCAAGAAAACCCAAACGGTTGTTCAAAAAGGCAAAGGAAGAAGAAGACGACTGGCCCCTCCCACCCCCTCCTTGGGTGGAAGTCAAAAAGGAAGAGGAAGACGACTGGTCCTTCCCACCCCCTCAGGAAGTGAAAGTGAAAAAGGAGGAAGTGGAGCCTACACGGAAGACTCCCTTTGATGCATGGGACCTCGAACAGGGTAAACGCCGATTGAAAAAGACGCCCCAGATCGAGCGTCCAAGCGCCACGGGTGAGGACGATTTATGGGGGGCGGTCGCCAGGGCCATGGATAAAAGGCGACAGGCCATGGAGGAAACGTCGAAAACACCCTTGGCAGTGAGACGGTTGAGAACCCAACCAGGGTGGGAGGATTGGGAGCGAGGGAAGCGCACGCGACGCCGACTCGATGAAGAGGACTACGATGAAGAGTAAGCGACGATGCCAGAAGCCGTCTCAGGGCGGCCGCGGGGTGGACGTGCAAAAATGGCTGGGCAAAACGGGCCTGGAATTTCATTGGCCGGGCTATCAGTACATGGGCCCCGGCACGCATTTGAAGAAACGTTTGAAACGCGGGAACCCGGGCATCAACCGGTTGGACAAGATTGCCAAACAACACGACATCGACTACGACAAGGCCAAGACTTTGAGGGACAAGCACGCCGCCGATCGTCGCATGATCAAGGCCATCGAGGGATTGCCGGGCAAGCGGACCCTCACGGAAAGGATCGTCAAGAAAATCATGCAAACCAAAGTCAAGTTAAATGTTTAAAACACTGTGTTTTTTTAAAAAAACCAGGTTGAAAGGTTAAAATAAAAGGTTCTTTTTTCAAACCATCTACGTGTTTTTTTTTTTCTCTTTCAAAAACTATTTGCCATTCTTCGCAATAACTGGTTACGATGCAGCGTCCAGCACGGGCCTCCCCTTTTACCCTTCCCCGGACAAAGAGGCCCAACCTCAAAGTCAGCCACACGTCCCACAACATCCCATTGGTTCCCAAAGAACAATAGCTCCTTAACCGGTCAGAACTGGTCAAGTTCGCACGTGGTTTGCTCCATCAAGGCGGGCGTTTTCCGAAACTCCAGAGACTTCTCGGGCCTAATTTGCTATGCATTTCAAAAACGAAAACGTTTTTGCGATCAATTTCCCTTTTCGTGTCTTGAAATCACAGTGAAAGACCAGCGCTTCAGCAGAAGTGCATCGCAGTTTTCAAAAAAGGCTTTGGGGGCCGCTTAGGTTTTCGGGACTTTCGAGAAACGGACCGAAGGTCATCCATCATTCCGTAGGTAATGGCCGCTCGCTCGCGGCGAACCCAGGTTTGGTCCTCTTAACATGAGGATAACTGAGCTCTGCAAAGCTCGACAGGAAACGATACTCTCCTACAGACGAATCGGCGGTGAACAGCAAGAGGATGTGGAGGTTTCAAAGGCGATGAAAGACTATTTTCACCTTTGGATTGCTTCATTTTTTTTACAACGCAACCTAACATGTTTGCACGACCGTGGAAGCCGAATCGCGGACTTGAAATGGATTTTTAGACGACCAGGAAAGAGGCTACAGCCAGGTAAATGGCGCTTTTGAATTTCGATTTTCTCTTGGAAATCCATTTGACCGATCCTTCGAAATGGTATAGTGTTCGCACATCTGATTTTCAATTTGTTTTCACAGGCTTGGAAAGTTGCGCCATATTTTACCGTGCAGGGATCGATGTGATATTTCCAAGATATATTTTTCTCACCTCTTTGAATTGTGATGAAGCTCCGTCGAACTCAAAATGACACGATACTCTCCTAGGACGAATTGGCGGTGAACAGCAAGAGGATGTGGAGGTTTCAAAGGCGATGAAAGACTATTTTCAAGTTCGGATATCTTCATTTTTGTTTTTCACAACGCAACCTAACGTGTTTGCACGACCGTGGAAGCCGAATCGCGGACTTCAAAAATGGATTTTTAGACGACTACAGCCAAGTAAATGGCGCTATTGACTTTTGATTTTCTCTCGGAGACGAGTCGGCCGTTTAAAACAGAGGATATGGAGATCTTGAAGCGAGGAAAAAACCATTTTGCGTTTCGGATCACTCTCGCTCTCTCTCACTTTTTTTTTTCAAACGAGCATGGTGCTCAAATATTACAGCCGAACTGTGGACGGATTTTGTGCGACCCAGGAAGAGGCTGCACCCAGGTAAATATTTTTTTGAATGTCGATTTTCTCTTGGAGAATTGTTTGACCAATTCTTTAAGTCGACCATTGTGTCGTATTCTCATTTTTCGGCTCGCCAAGTCGCATTTGATTCACAATGGTTTTCAACAATGGGGAAGCCAATTGAAAGACAGCGTGTTTGTACGCTCACAACAAAGTTTTTCTCGCTGCTAACAACACAATCCTTGTTTACTTCCATACAATTTTCTGTCATAAAAACGGTATGTTGATGCGTTTGTCTCTTTTCATTTGTGGTTGTCTTTAGAAATGCAAAGCCTTGTTGTATTTTGCCTGTCAGTGTGGTGACACTATATGCGAACGGCTACGGTGAACAAAATATTTTTTGCTGTCCAGATTTTTTTTTTTTTGTGATGGACCACCAAAACGTCGGGCATTGTTTCTCGAAGCATTCCCGTTTCAAGAAGGTTCAAAGCCTACCGTTCTCGTTCCTATGCATTGTCATTAATTTCTTCCTCGTCTCGACCAAAACCGGATTCATGCAAACACAAACAAAACCCACGAAGGAATTATACGCTGGATGACATGATACGGCAAAACAAAATCATTGCCGTGACCTCAGTCTTAATAATATTGTACAAAAGGAGAGGCCGGTTTCGGCTGGTGTAAGACTCATTAAAAATATTTTGACAAGATGACTTGACGTGTTTCTTTGTCAATGAATCCCGCAAGTGGGCGACGTCAGGAACTGTGTGGTTTTTTCATTCACCCATGAACTTTTGTTTTTCTCTTTTTTGTTTGAGCGCCAACGAGGTTATTTCATACACCCAGGAACTTTGATTTTTTTTTCTTTTGGAACGCCAACGATTGCCTGTCTCAAATTGTTTTTGTATGCCCAATCCGTTCGTTTTTTCATTCATTGACCCGCGCGAAACCTTCATCGCGCCGGGACTGTTTTCTTATCTCAATTTCCCCCCGCGCGCTTCACCCAACCCCTGCTGCGTGATCTCTGCCCCTAGGGACCACCCTTTCAATGTCGACCACCCGCGTATCTGGCCCAAGTCTCCGCCGCGACCGCCAGCGTGCCAGGTGCAAGTCTCTGCCACGACCGCCAGCGTGCCAGGCGCAAGTAAAACATGTTCATTAAACCATGTTTGAAAAACGTCCATCCGTTTGTGTTGTCTTTTTTTGCTACGCTTAACCTCATTTGCATATATGCTAATTTTTGGGGGGGTCGCGTGCCGTGGGTCTATACGGGCGCATAGTACTACTAACATTCCAGACCATGGCATCTCAGAGCTGAAATGTCATTGTCAAAAAATTTTGTGATTTAAAAAATTGTAACTGAAGGCGATTTTTAATACATTTATTTGCTATGGTAGAGAATTAATGATTTTAATTAGAATGTCACCATGGTCATCTGGTGACAAGTTCACGTGTTGATTTAACCACACTAAAAAGTACGCAGCACTGGCATTATAATCCCTAAATAATCGGTTGAAACGTTTTAGAATTTATATGTTTGATACAAATATACGTAATAACAAAAAGAGAGTCTCAGGGAATGGATATTTGGTGATATTATACACGTACCATGGTTAAAACACATGCATTTTGAGCCCTGTTTATTCTTTTAACCATGGTTAAGTACCCCGTTTTTGACCCGTTTTATATCTGCGAACAGTTGCTGTTAACAGACGCCATTTGGATTTGATTGCATAGCCAAATATGGAAGGTAGGTAGTACCAGTCTCCAGAGAGTCACGGGTAAGAATTGTAAACAAGTGCGAAACATAAAATTTTGCCTCTCTCATGAGAAACGTTAAATAACACAAATTGTAATTTTAAATATTTATTGCTATGGCTAAAAACTACAAGAATAGAACAACACTAAAAAATTAGAAACAATTCCAAAACCTGGATTTACTATGTTTACGCAATCGTTTGCATCAACACAACACGGTAAACGTGGAGATGGAGTCTGAGAAGAATAAATGAACTAGGTAGGTTACAGTTGTAAATTTAAAGGATGTTTATCACTGTTTTCGAACATCGTTTGATGAGCGAACTTTCTGCGAACTTCTTCTCGCGAAAGTTCGTTTTACTCAGCGATATTTCGCTCGAATATTCGCATGGTCTTGCGAAGAACAGCGCGAATTTTCGTTTTCATTAAAACAATAGTCGTTTCCAAAATTCATGAAACTTCGTCCGAAATATCGTCTCCTTCGAAATTTCGTCGAAAAGCACCGAAAAGTCAGGAAAAGCACCGAAATTCGTTTGCATTCTTTTTGCACAGTACTGTAAGTTTTGACGCTGCAAAAACCATTTTATCGGTATTTTTTCGAACGCGAACATGACCAAATTGCTGCCGAAAGTGTGATAAGCCAGTCTTTAATTAAATATGCATATGACGTCACACGGTTGACACATCGAGCGCCGGGAAATTTCTGTTCTCACGTTTTCAGTCCCATGACATATGAACACAAGAAGTGTCGCGCGAAATTCAAGGAGACGGTATTCCTCCGCCAGGAAGGATGGTGGCAAATGAGCCTTCGTTGTATTCTCTTCGGCTTAATCGAGTTTTCGGACCTTCCCTTTGTCCATTGAAACATTGGTATGCTGTGTCAAGCGACTGGTTTAACAGGCCAAGAGATTTCATTGAAGGAGCCCTGCTCAAAGATGAGATCGCGGAGGTCTCCATCTAAGACCTGATCAATCACAATGGCGCGTGAGTGATACCATCGGGGTTTGGGTCGAATTCGAAAAAGGATGTGGTCATTGTGTCGACACTTTTCGGGATTTTGGCGAGGGCATTAAGGAAGAACTATCAAAAGGAGAACAAGGTCTTGTGTTCAATCGAATTTAAGGCCATCAAAGACATGATTAATTGCCTTCCGATCGAAGAAATGGCGCGAAGAAATGAGTTTCCCACCAATGTGCCCAATACTCCCCCATCTTCGCCAGAGGAATTTAAAAAGTCTAATGTCTCACCACACAGCGCGGAGACTAAAACACTGTTTGAGACACTCGAATATTTAGAAAATGTTTCAATGGGACCTTGTATAAAGATGAGACAAACAGGAGCTATCGCCAAGAACTGTGTGGACGAAGTACAGAGCCAGTTTTCCTCGAGCGGATGTCTTCTTGGAAAGGGCTTTGGATATGGCTTCCTTTACTGTGACCAGGGAAGACAAGATTACATCCGAGATACCGTGTCAACTGCCTTAAGCACCGTCGCCCAAAAGCAAGCTATAAGGAAGGCGATACACAACATGTTGCATGTTGAGATTAATCAACAGTACTTGGAAAGCTTGAGAGTACCTGACTGGATTCAACTGTACGTGAAGCTATCAACTATGATACTGAACCGATCGTGGCAAACGCTTCTAAATTTTCTGAACATTGGTCACACTGGGGTAAGTGTTTTTCTTTTCTTTGATTTATCATCAACAGTCGCCAAAATGTGAGCCTTTCACCTTGAGGTGGGTGGGGGAGAGGAGAGGAAGGAGGGGGGGTGAGGGGGAGCTATTGAGAAAGCATGGTCAAATTTGTGAAGCCTGTCACTCACAGTAAAAAGTGATGTAGAACGAAAGATGGAAAACAAACAAAGTTTTTAATTTTGAAATGAAGTGTTTGCATGCATGTTACTGTTTGTTATGTTTGTCAGTTATTCATTTTGAGGTTCATTATTTCTTATCTATTTTCATGGTACATGTATCTCTTTTGTTAGAAATCTACCAATGTGGCACTCCTCCTGACCTCCAATGAGATGCAGGCCCAAAAAGATCTTGTGTTTTCCATCACAACAAATCTTTTTAAGCTGGAGCCCCTTGCTGAAGAACTAAGAGGCTATGGGATCAGCCTTTGATCTGGCAGATACGACAAAGCCATTTGCATCAAAATGTTCCTGAATCAGGAGTCCTTGAGTTTAACCTTAAACTTGATGGACGTCCTCTTGCGGGTATGACAAAATAATGCAAGTGTTCAATAATTGAAATTATTTTGTGCCTGGTTGGACAGATGAGTCACATTACCCAAGTTACCCAATGATGCCTTTTTAATTAAATTAAATTAAAGTAAGTTCCCCTTTCAGGATAGTTTTTTGGCACACATTTACTGCTTAGCCAGCACAAAATTATTGAACACTGACTGATGGTCAACATTTGGAAGATCTTTGATTCATTCTTTCATGGGGATGGTTAAATCTAAAATTGACACATTTACTGCTTAGCCAGCACAAAATTATTGAACAATGACTATATTATTTAATATTATTTCAGTTTCATAAATGAAAAGGTTTGCAGTTATAATAAATTATATAAAGAACATTATGTTCAGTAGTGACCAGTGTAGTTTCATCGTTTAGACTCATTCCTTTACTCTGCAGGAAGAGAGCAAATCTCTGTTGGAGTTGTTCCAATAATGGGAGCTGCAGGGAAGGGCCTCAAAGGAGTTCAAAGTGCAATGGCAGTTTTACCCATTGTGCAGAGAAAAGGTAATCCTAACCCTGTCTCATTAAATTACTGAGGGGAATACAGCCATGCCATTCCTTTTTTCTTAGCTGAGAAGTTCAGATATGTGTATAGCTGCTACACAAGTTCTACACTAATCCTTGAAGCAGCTAATTATAAAGTGCTGCTAATAAATATTGAGACAGCAGATGAAATAATTAAGTGCCATTGTCTGAGAAAACCGGGCAGAGGCCACGGATCAAGGTCAACCGATTCCTTTCATCTTTCGGCTGTTTTCAACCTTCATTGAGACAGGATGAATGGCAGTATTCTTAAACTTCATCAGCTTTTAGTTGCCGAGATCAGACCACCCCCCCTAAAAACCAGCCGACAGGAACTGAAAATATGTGTAATTTAGATGCTTAACTTTCGCAACGCGTAAAATGTTTTCTCGTGCTGCAAATACCTCCAACTTCAGGATGCTATTATTTCGATAGACCTGCTATCATTCTAGGTCATCACCGGCCACTTCCAACCATTTATCAATGTTTCAAAGGCAAAATAATTTGCACATAGAAAAATTTTGAAATATTATTTGCTTGATGAACCACTTTTTCAAGATTCGTTTTCTCAAAAAGGCGGCAGTTTATGAGGAAATGAAATACTTCTTTGTACTCATTATTACCCTTACTATACATGTAAAAAAAACCGAAGTTTGGGACCTGGTGAATTAGAAACGTTGTTAACAAGAGTTAAGAGTCCATTTTGTCGCTAATATCGGGCGAAAGGTCATGTCACGGAAAGTTTGTCACGCATTCTGAATTGACCGAGACTTAAATAAATCTCACTGAGAAATTCGGTACATTATAAAATAGAAAATTCAGCTTCTTATTAAAAAAGAAAGTTTATAAAGTAAGGCTATCCGTCAAACATCAGCATTCTTTCTTGAAAACTGTTTCCGTTTTGTTTACATTTGCACGATGGCACAATGCCAGTTTTACAGTCTGCAGATTCTTCGGGAAAAAATAATAAAAAGTTAAAAACCTCTTTCGGGAAATTTTCGATATAAATTTGGCAATTAGAATGACGGCTGAACTCAACTGATTAAAACTTTGATATATTAATTTTTATGGGGCTCTTTTTTAGCGAAACGTGAATAAGTTCAATTAATTTTCTTTACGTTTTTGGATTTCACCTGTCAGTCATCCTAATTACAACATGTTCACACACGCTTTAGAAAATATTCATCTCTTTTCTTTCGATGTTAAAAAAACGATAGCATCTTCAAAATGAGTTGCTCCTTTTTCCCCGAAGATTCACATTGTGGACCTGCTCCAGAAAAAGAGGATATTACTACCGTTCCAGTAAAGTCGTGTGCGAATAATATATTTGATCATCTGTCTGCAATCAGTGTAAGTGGAAAAACGCAAAGTGAATATACACAAATTGGCGAAGCTGAAGTTCTTTTAAACCGTGGCAGTTTTATCACGGTTTTAGACGAATTGACTGTGTGCCCGCGACATAGATATCTCTTGACCTATGGATGGCCGGGTAGAAAGCGATTGACATGTTTCCATCCTGATCATCTGGGAAAGCGTACGAAGCAGAATAATGCTCGATGCGTCAATCTGGAAATGTCAAGAAGCATATATTTCTTGGAAAACCATTCAGTTCCACTTGGAGCAGGTATGAGAAAACATCATTACATGCATTGATAGAACACTTCTTACCAGAGAACATTATCAGTGACTTCTTTTTAATAAACTGTATTGTTTTTCATAACCGAACAAAAGACAACAGGCATACCTTACTTGAACAATTTCCACGCACATTTCCAGGATATTTAGGTAGCAGTTCGCAGCCGAACAGAATACTGCTTTGTAATACATAGAAAATACGATTACATAAAACTATTGGAAAGAAATCAAACATATTCACGGAATACTAAGTTAGGTGAAATTATCATAACTGAGCTTGGGTAGCCTGTGATTCTACAGAAAGGATCTTTTTTTTAGGTACCTTGAGTAGAAACCCTGGTTTATTTCCATCACGACTGTGCAAAGAGTGAGAAAGGAGTGAATGTTCCTAATTTTTTTTAACCCCTGCATTTTTTTCTGAGAGAAAACAAAATCAGGACACGTTACTATTTAGCTATTAATCTATTTTACCTAGGCTTCATTAGTTATATGTACAAAGTGCAGAAAAAGACACTACCAGATACGACGAACAAAGACTTGAGACAACTGCAGTGGTAAGTTCATACTACCCTGATTAGCAATTTTACATTACAGTTAAATTTGAATAGCGAATGACACATATAACCAAACTATATAAATAAAACGCATAGCAGTTACTGTGTGGCACCAAATTTTTCTCGTGGATGCTAAATTTTGCGGGGGTGCTTTGCAGGGACTATGTTTTGAATTAATGAAGACTTAGCAACTAGTTCGAGAAAGGTTGTCGGAAAGAAATGTGCACGCGACAATCCCAAAAGGTATGGGATATTATCAATACACTGATCCTGACACTGTAGCTCTCGAACCTACTTTTGTTGCTTTCCTTTAGCACTTGCAAACATGCGTCCATGGCCTCTCTCGTGCCATTCTTTCAAAATTTCTTTCAAGAACAGTAAACTCAAAACCACCCACAACTATAACTTTTGGGATTGTCATGTGCACTTTTTCCGACAACCTTTCTTGAAATAGCTGTATACTGTCAGTAAGCTGGCAAAAACAATTTTGTGTTAATTGCCATGACGAGCAGCCTCACGAAGGTGCATTGTGAGTACAATGTATAATAACTATTTTTATTATACATTGTACTCGTGTCCTGTCGTTTCATTGGCCAGGTTACTCAGTTATATGCTAGCAGATTACTGGCTACTCTGGAGGTTGGGCGCACAATGCATGATTTCCAACTAGATAGCGACGTGTGTTTCTGTACGATTGCGTCTTTGTTGTTTCTTCAAAGAAATGTACAATAAAACAGGTAAAACAATAATGAGATTCGGTTTTTGTGATATCCGAAATAATCAAGGTCCCTGTAAGTGTTATCAACCTCGCCCTTCAGCTCGGTTGATTGATGACACTTTCCTTGACCTTGATTATTCTGGATATATCACAAAAACTGAACCGAATAATTGTTTGTAATTTTCTCGTGATGTTAGGAGAGCCCTCAGTGTTAATGACTTCTACTAATAAGTCCCCTGATCGACCAAATATCAGCTCAACTTCAGCGCATGAAAGTGAGGTTGACATTTCAGCCATGGATTCAGTGATTGAAACGGAGGATCAGGCAGAAACAAGCTTGTGGATAGATGAAAAAGAATTGCAACATGAGAAGAGAGAAACACTAAACAATGCCATTGCAAAGCTTACTGAAGGTCGTTACAGCCCTATTGCATCGACACCAACACTTCATGGGATGATGTGTCAGTCACAGCAAAAATATTACCACCGCAATATGAAGGAGGTTATTCAAGCAGCATTATCTGTTGTTGTTCCTGGACAAGAAGAGTACTTGTGGAACTGTTTCCGAGACGAAAGGGTAATTGCAGATGTAAGTGAGGAACCACCAGCGAAAAGAAAACGAATAGACACTGGCCTTGTACAAACGCTTATATCTGCACATAACACCACTGAAAACTGGCAAACTAAGCGCCAGATTCTTGCCCTTTTTGTAAATGACTTTAGCAAAACCGAGCTTCAAGAAATGATCCCAGGCCTGTCGAAATGGCGGATTGACCAAGCCCGTTGCCATGCCACTGACATAGGCGAAGGCCAGCCCATTCATGATAAGCCTATTTTTCGCGCACGCCTAGACCCTGTGAAGACGGATCATTTCATTGACTACATATCAAGACCTTGCTTCTTACAAGATGTTGCATACAGCACCCGAAAACTGAAACTAGACAGTGGAGGACACGCTGTAATACCTGCAGTGATAAGAACCCTAATACCGTCAAGGATTATTGCACAATATCAAGCTTACTGCAGAGAAATTGGATTTGATCCGGCAAGCGAACGCACTCTCTTCAGGATTTTAGAAGTCTGCTCCGCTTCCATGCAGAAGTCATTGCATGGCCTAGACTTTTTTACTACGGACGGCGTGCAAGCATTTGATTCACTTGAAGACATGGTCGTACTCTCAAAGTTGCTAAAGCCTTAACTGTCAACTGGGAAAAAGAAGTCAAACAGCAACTCTCAGATGCAAAGAGATACCTTAAAGCCGACTTCACGTTGCATGTGAGCAAGGATGAGAGGTGTGCAGACCATTGTACAATGTATGCACTGAGTGACCCCAATGATCCTCCATTTAAGGGCACGTGTAGTCATGTTCATGACATTCGCTGTGACGCCTGTCGTGGTATTGAGACGGTCATTAAACAGATTAGTGCTGAAATAGAGGGTGCATTCAACGAAGATGGTGATTTTTTAACTGAACGAAAGCTTCAGTTTGAGCACGGTAAAGCACAAGAAGCCATATGTGCATGGAAAGCGGATAGTCTACACGCTGTTAACCAAGATCTTGCCAAACAAGATGTGTTCAGTGCACTTGACGGTGGTAGCTGCCTTATCATCATGGACGCCAAAAACTAGTTCAAACGGCGACACACGCCATGAAGACTAACTTGATGGCGACACACGTCATGAAAACGAACTTAGAAGGCGACACACGCCGTGAAGACTGACTTAGGCGACACACGCCATAAAAAAC
>OX419338.1:20506529-20546529 GCA_948470475.1 Galaxea fascicularis
GAACTTGCTAAAGGATTGCAAAATTTCTTTTGGATGAGCAACTTGCAGATACTTTTACAAGTACCTTTGTTAAGGAATGATTGATCTTGTTTACTTGTTTGTTGGTTATTTAAATTTGTACCAGATCTTAGTATTTGCTTCCATTTATTAGGTATGGCGGATATCAGCCCAAAGAACTTAGTAAAGGGAGGCTTAAGACCAGTTTTCCTGCAAAATTGATAATACCCTAGGAAGGAGTTGTTTTCATCTAAAAGATCTTCTAATCTATCTATCCCAGCAATATGCCACTCTTTCCAATATACTGATTTTCCTTCTATAGTTATATTTTTGTTGTTCCACAAGATGCTACGTCTGATATTATTTTGGTGGAAATCAGCCTTGCATAACTCCTGAACTTCACCCCACGCTTTGACAATATCGATATAGAAAGCAGGCATGTTGCTAAAATCAAGAAGGCGTAGATCATAATCACAGTCAAAAATAAAGGGACCGCCTACATTTTCTAGGTAAAAGGATGGAATTTCCATCCATTGTTTTCCTATCCCTTCTTTCATCCTCTTCACCCAAGCGCATTGCAAAGATTTAGAAACTATCTCATAATCTGGTAACTCAAGGCCACCCTTATCTTTTGGCCCAATTAGCGTCTCCCTTTTGATTTTCGGGGTTTTACTATTCCATACAAAGTTAACGACTAATTTATTAACTATGTCTGACACATGTACAGGTGTTTGAACACAGGTGCTTGAGTAAATTAATTTGGATAATCCTAAGGTTTTTGCAATTAATATTCTACCATACAACGATAGGTCTCGTTGTGACCATATATTGAAAAGCTTCTGCAATTTATTTATTTTGGAAGTGAAATTCTCTGCTTCACATAAATTACCGTTATATGAAAACGCTACCCCCGATGCATAGATAGGTCTTTGTGGCCACCTAACTTCACAGGGCATATCCCTTCTGTTAGCATTTTTTCCAAGCCACATTGCCTCAGATTTAGCAACATTTAGTTTTAACCCACTGCAATCTCCAAAGGTGCTCAACAAATCCAGCAGTTTTTCAAGCGAGAATATATCCTTGCAAAAGACTGTAATATCGTCCGCGTATTGGGAAAGTTTGATTTCTCGATTTGCTATCTGGATTCCTCTTACATCGTGTGAAGCTCTTATAGCTATAGACAGTATTTCTACCGCTAAGACAAACAGTAACCCCGACAAGGGACAACCTTGTCTGACACCACGATGTAATTCAAACCAATTTGATGCATAACCGTTATTAATTGTGCAGCTGGTGATATTTGTGTACAAAATTTTAACCCAAGACACGAAATCGTGACCAAACTGAAAGATGTTTAGCGTTTTACAAAGGAAGTCCCATTCGAGGCTGTCAAAAGCCTTTTCAAAGTCAATAAAAAGAGCAATGCCCTCTGAATTTTGCTGAGCTGTGAAATGTAAGATGTCCAATATAAGTCGGATATTTTCGCCTATAAACCGACCCTCCATATAGCCAGTTTGAGCATCATTTATAATTAAGGGTAACACCTTTTTAAGTCGTAAAGCTAGAGCTTTTGTAGCGATCTTATAATCTAAGTTCAGCAAGGAGATCGGTCGCCAATTTTTCAGGCGCGATAAATCTTTATCTTTCTTCGGAATCAGCCTTATAATGCTTTGTCTTTGGGAGATTGTCAACTCGCCCTTTTGAAAGCCGTAATTAAAACTTTTTACCATTGTGTCGGATAGCAGATCCCAAAAGAAGCTGTAGAACTCTGCGGTTAAGCCATCCGTCCCCGGAGACTTGTTCTTCGAAAAGTTCTTCAGCGCCTCTTTACACTCTTCGACTGTCAATAATCCTTCGCAGCTTTCTTTTGTTCATCATCTAGTGTTTTTATCATATCGCCTGTGAAAAGCGAATTGAAACTAGGATCGTTGACTCGCGGGTTCTGCGAAGAATATAATTTACTATAAAATCGTCTTTGTTCTTCAAGAATTTCTTTTGGATCAGTTATACAAGTTTCATCGTCTTTCGTTAGACGAGTAATGAATTTGTTCTCATAATTTCTTTTTTCAAGATTTAAGAAATATTTTGAGCTCTGTTCTCCAAATTCATGCCATCGTGCTTTTGAACGAATGCAGGCACCACGAGCTCTGTCGAAAGAAATCCTTTCAAGTTGGTTTCGTATTTCTGTGTAGTAATTGATATTTTCAGCTGTTGGTTGGACATCTATTAATTTTTGTAGCCTTTCAGCCTCCTGTGTAAGAATTTTCTCATGATCTTTACGCTTTTTAGCCTTCATTTTTGCAAAGCTAATTGTAAAAGACCTTATTCCCATTTTTACCATTTCCCACTGGAGTCCTTTATCATCGAGGTATTCATACCTTTCTATGAATTGCGGAATTTTACGTGCCATCTCTTCAGTATAATCACAATCTTCTAACAGAGAACAGTCAAATTTCCAAAATCCTGGTCCCCTTGGAGGTTGGACATTTGTTTTAAGTTCCAGTAACACTAAAGAATGGTCACAATGCGGAGCGATTTGAATGTGACATTTGCGCTCGGGTGATTGTCGCAAAAGATGCTTTGAAACTAACCAGTAGTCCAATCTGCATTTAATTTTTTGGTCAGGCGTCCGCCAGGTTTATCGTTTGGATGTAGTTTTCTCCAGACATCTTCTAAATCTAAGTTGGACAGTAATAATTTTACCTCTACTACTACATTCTTCTTAGAGGAGAGATCACGTCCTCCTTCTTTGTCATCCTTTGCAAAAGGACAATTTAAGTTGCCGCCTATAATTATATTCTCTCCTGAGAACTGCTGGAGAAGATTTTGCACATGTCTAAAGAATGTGATCTGGGAGCTTGTGTCATTAGGTGTGTAGATATTTGCGCATACAAGCTTTAGATCGTCAACCTGAACCTGGAGGATCAGTATTCTACCATCTTCACTTTGGATTTGCTGTTCAATTTCAAAGCGAAGTTTGGGATTAAATAGAATTGCAACACCTTTACTGTGCTTGCTGCCGTGGCAAAAATAAATTTTACCACCCCATTCATTGCTCCACACTTTCCCTAAATTATTGCAACTGTATGTCTCTTGTAAAAAAATTATCGAGGCATTTTTGTGATGCAGCTGCCTAAAAATAGCGCGTCTCTTTCTTGAGCTGTTTAATCCTCTAACATTAAGCGTAATTAGACTTAATTTATCCACAAAGGTGATAAATAACTAACACCGGCATGAAGACCGTTCCTTATGCAAGTCAAAAAGCAATAACAGCACACAACAAACATTAACATTTACTGCGATGATCACTCTTCACTTGCAAACATTAACAAGTTACCTTTTAACAAAAATTCGAGCTTTGGCCGTGCGGAGTTCATTTAACCTCGCTGCGGTAGACGGTTAATTTAAGTCTCCTTTATCATCGCCCTTCTTCTTCCTGCATTTCGCCTTTAAGCTTTTTGAAATCTTCATCTCGCACAATTTTGAGGTTTCCATTCTCATCCAAATACTTCAGAGTAGCGGGGTAAGCGATAAAAACTTTGCGCTCTCTCCCAAGCTTGTTTTGCAAGTGTTTCTTGAAAGGGATGAGGGCCTTTCGACGCTCCTGTGTCTCTTTTGCGAAGTCGGCTCCGACGCCAATTAAGTTGCCTTGATAGGGGTTGTCTTTTAGCCTCGCGGCTGCATTAGACAGAATCTTGACCTTGTCAGTGTATCTTAGGAATGCCACATGCACTGGTCTAGGTTTCTTGTTGTTGTTGCCTAGTGCTTTAGTCGGTGTCCGGTGGGCCCTTTCTATTTCTACATCCCCGCATAAAGCCTCTAAGCCCATATGACTGTTAATGAAACCTTTAATGAAAGCCACACAGTCTTTACCTTCGGCCTTCTCCGGAATATTATAAAATACTAAATTATTTCTCCGCAACCTATTGCGAAGGTCTTCCACTTCGCGTTCGAGATCCTTAAGCTTGTCTTTCTCTGCCTTCTCTTCCAGCTTTCCTTTCATTTCAGCTAGTTCGCTGTTTGTGTAGTTCAATCCATCTTCTAATTGAGCGACCTCTCCCTTGACTGTGCTTAAATCATTCTCAATTCTGATTAAGCGCTCGTTGATTTGGTCCAATATATTCAGCTTATCTAATTTCGCTTGCAAATCTTTCAAAATGGCGTCGTCAACAAGCACGTAGGAAGATTTTTCTTCTTCAGAACTCGACACACGTGTGCGCTTTTTTTCACCTGGCTTTGGTGGCATCTTCGTAGATTTCAAATAAGTTAAATTAGGAGTATAAACTTGTAGTATTAGGCGAGTAATTATCTGTCTCCCTTCGCTTATATCGGAGAGCTAGGAAAAACACGTCTACTCCATCGGCTATCTCGTCCCAGTCTCGTGTCAGGCATCACTCCAGGAGAGAGAGGGGGCATTCCCGCAAGGATAAAAGATATTTCTTTCAAGCAATTCGTCCCTCTTAGAGTGCGGACATCAGAGCTGACAGAAGCGGCCTCACCATTATCTCAACCAGCTATGAGCAATCCCGGATTGGTCTCCTTAGACATCAACGCTCTCTCCGCGACCATATCAACAGCCATCTCAGAAGCGGTGAACACAGTATTGTCTAAGGACAGTCTCACCGAGATCATCAGACAACACACCATTGGAGACGGCACCTCAATTAACGCCTCATTAGCAGGGCAGCCTCAAGTCGACCTGTCATCAGATAGCGTGACCACAGCCGTGGGCAACCATATCAGTAACCTCACTGGTGCAGGTACAAGAAATGATTCCCTGCTTTTGCGTCCCGACAATGTTCAACCAACACAAATTTTTACGCGCGTCTCTGTAAATCTTAGTTCCCGGGTGGGTTTGAAAATTAGAGCTAAAATCTGGGCTAACGAATATGTGGAATTTGGGGCTTTATTAGCATCTTCCCCTCAAATTGATAAGTTTGCGTTATCTATGACACCCTCCACTGGGCCATCAAGGCAGCCGCGGCTGACCCTTGAGCTGTATCACGCACCTAAGAAAGTTTCCAACATACAACAGTGGGTTTTGGCATTTAACATTTTTGTCTCGGTCTATACTGAGCGATGCCAGAGTGAAACCCCACAGTTGATGAAGTGTTGCGAGGTAGTCCATGACATTGCTTTATCGCATGGGGATTGGCTCTGGTATGATGAGCAATTTCATTATCTGCGGCAATCTGCAACCGACAAATATCCATGGGATCAAATACATTGGGAATTTTGGTTAAGGGCCTCGGCTAATTTTCAGAGATCACAGCCAATCACCAATAAGCCCCAAGCGTCAACACGCCAGTGTTTTCGTCCGAATTTATTCCCCCGAGGAACGTGTTGGGCATTTCATGCCGGAAAACACTGCCAAGGGTGTCAGTTCAAACACATTTGCTATAAATGGGGAGCAAAGCACCCAGCAATTCAGTGCTCCATGTCAGCCCCTTAACAGCGATCTGGTGGAGTTAAACCAAACGGAAACTCTACTCAAGCATCAGGCCCTTCACAGCCCGCCAGTAACCCCCGCAAGGGTGGAACGGCTTGAACGCCTCTTACACTGTTATGAGCAAAACAAAAAGATTTTCCTTGTCGATAGTTTCAGTTGTGGCTTTCATGTTAATTTTGTTGGTGATTGGCTTCCTTTTGAATCGCCTAATCTTAAAAGTGTCCTTGACCAACCAGAAATTGCTAGAATGAAACTGCACAAGGAATGCGATGCAAGCCGAATTGTGGGTCCTTTTTTAAATCAGCCTTTCGTATTATACCAATTCATCCTGCAGACTATTCCTTGCTAGTTATGAAGTTTGATAATTAGTATTACTTTGATCGGTGCCTCCCCATGGGGCTTTCTTCTTCATGCAACATTTTTTAAGCTTGTAGTACCGCATTGGAATGGTTGTCTATTCATAGTCTGGGTGCCTCATTGGTGTTGCACATATTAGACGATTTTTTGTTCATTGCAAAGACCAAAGATCGGTGTGCGGCCGACTTGGGAAACTTTATTTCGCTCTGCCATCATCTAGGAGTATGTCTAGCCCCGGAAAAAACCGTCGGTCCTGATACAGTATTGCAATTTCCAGGCATTACCCTCGATTCGGTGAGAAGAGAAGCGCGACTGCCAGACGAAAAGCTTCAAAAATGCTGCATGCTCCTGCACAATTTTTATAAGCGTCGCACAGTAACGCTAAAAGAACTTCAGTCTTTGATAGGCTTACTAACGTTTACTTGCCAAGTTATTGTCCCAGGCCGTGCTTTTCTTCACCGCCTGATCGATCTTACCAAGGGCGTCCGACAGCCATATCATCATATTCGTTTATGTAAAGGTTCGAAACAGGATCTCCTTTTGTGGATGCGGTTTTTAGACGAGTTCAACGGCAAATTATTTTTCCTCGAAGATAGATGGGAGACGTCACATACCCTTGAACTTAATACCAATGCAGCAGGCTCAATAGGCTTTGGGGCTGTCTTTGGTAAGCACTGGTTCAGCGGCGAATGGCCGGTTACGTGGAAAACTTATAACATTGCAGTTTTAGAGTTATTTCCTATTCTCCTTGCGCTGCACATTTGGGATCATTTAATGGCTAAGTGTGCAGTATTCTTTACTGATAACGCTGCTGTTGTTGACATTGCCAATAAGCAGACGTCCAAACATCAAAGCATTATGGTGTTGATTAGGGATTTAGTGTCAAGTTGCCTCCGACACAATGTATTATTTCGCGCAAAACACATTCCCGGCTTTTACAATACTCGAGCCGATTACATTCATGTTCTCAGGTAGCAAAGTTGAAGGAACTCTCACCGGATGTAGACGAGAATCCAACTACAATACCCGACAACCTACTGCCCAAGAGTTGGTCTCTAACTTGAGTGACTTGTTGAGCTCTGCTTTAACTGAAGGCACTTGGAGATCGTATCAACGTGCGTGGGTCATCTTTTGCCAATTTCATGCTCAATTTTACCGGTCCCCTCACCCCATGTTACCATTATCCTCGGTCTGTCTTCCCTTTATATTTCATATCTTTCTTTTCGCAAATTGACTTATTCTACGATAACGTTACATCTTTCTGCCATCTCTTACGCTAACAAACTTGAAGGATTTTGTGATCCAACTAAATCGTTTTTAATACAGAAATTATTGACCGCATTAAGTCGTTGATGCCACTCAGATATTCATTTGCCCATTACCAGACCAGTGTTGCATGAGCTCGTCCGGTCCCTCTAATACACTAACTCTTCGACTCTCCAACGTGCTCTATTCTCAGCCATGCTTCTTACTGCTTTTTATGGACTTTTCTGAATTGGTGAGCTTTCAATCAAGAGCACCCACTTTGCGTGTTCAGTTGTCCAATATGTGATCTGCAAATTTTATCGCGTGACGGCATCCCATGCATGGCTAAGATCACTATCACTGATTATGAACATAATTCAGACCACCGGCCATTTGATATCCTAATTACCTAGGATGATTATGTCCCCTTTTGCCCTGTTAAAACCCCTCTTGGATACTGCAAAGTTCGAAGTAATTGACCTGGCCCTCTTTTTTGTAATTCTGATCAGTCACCTATCACTGTGCATCAATTTCATACCGACCTACAGCGTTGCCTCCAATATTGCGGCTTAGACATTAGTCAATACAAAAACCACAGTCGGGGGGGGGGGGGGGGCTTGCAACGCTACCGACAAGGGTTTTTCCGATGCGCAAATTCGGGCTCTTGGTCGATGGAAATCCAACGCCTTTAAGGTTTACCTTAGATCTGAAAGTATCAATGCGAATTGATTTAATTTCCATAGTCCTTCTTTTCCTGTATTCAGTAAGTCATGACGGCTTCGTAGGTCAGACAAGGGCTCCTATGTTGCTGTCCTTCATTGTATGGCCACTAAAGTAGGTCAGTCAGGGGCTGCTACTTTACGGCCTATTTTATTTTCAGTATACAGCCACTTATAACAGTATATTGAGTTAAATAAGGGGCGACTATAATATTACTTTACATTAGCAATATTCCGAACAGGGGATTTTTACTGAAGTTGGCAGACAGGAGCTGCGACTTCATTCTTAGTCTTTAATCCTTGTACCCCTTTTAAATATACATGTTTACTTCGTCCGAGCCTTCGGCTTTTGGTGAAGTCGGTCAGACAGGGGCTGCAGCTTTCCTAGCTCCTTTAGGTTCTCAGGTGATCTAACTTCTACGATTTATCCTTCTTCAGCGTATTAGTAAGAACGTGCTCTTTAGTTATTCATTGAAGCTGGTCAGACAAGGGCTGCAGTTTCACGCTTGCCTGTTAAGACCAAACAGTCCTGTTGCTACCGATAGTTATATATCTTTAGGCTCAGCATAACGAGTATGTCTCATGTTATTCGACTTATTCTGCCACGGTAACTCTGCTTTTGTCTTGGTGGGGCTGCCACAACCAGTGGCATGTGGCGTCTTTTTTGCCCCACCTTTGCTGAACAATGGAAATCCTGTAGATGTGCTGCCACAATTAAGTGTCTTAGATCAAATTAAACACGCCACATGTGTGGCCAAATTCATCCAATACATGTGTTTAGTTTTATGGCGCATTCTTCAGCAAACTAGTGCGACTTTAAACAGAGTTTAAAGCGCGAATAGCGAGAATTATAATTCTAAGCACAGTTACATTAAAGTGCTTGTGTAACGCTCAAGGTCCAACAGCGCTCCATGCTTTACAAATATGAGGCTGGCGACTTCCAAACGCATCTGCAAAAGAAGAGAATTTGTCTGAGTAAAGTTCATAACATTGTTTACAATCGAGTAAGAAAGGTTTTCAAAGATTGCTGACGGCGATGAAGAAATAAAGAATTTTCATGATCGGAAACTAATCTGTTGAGTACTTTTGATGAGTAAAATTAAACATTACTTACCCACAAGCGAACCTGTATCTCAGCCTCCAGTGAACGACGGTCGCTGATACAAAGTTGCAACACAGTTCAGTTACTGGTCTTCATATCCTGCTACATGTAAGTGTTAGTCTTCAGTAGGTTTAAAACGAAGAAATTCTACAAACAGTGAATTGGAAACATATTTCCAGTTGAATGCCATGTAAACGTAATGATCAAATTACCACCACGCTCATAGCAGAAAACTTCCCGAATGAAAGTACAATTCAAGCCATATTCCAGCTGAAATCTACAAGAAACATCGAGGAAGACCTGTGTAACCTCTCCTTAGTATGTAGGGGTGTTTTATAACAAAGCAGGGGCAAAAAGTAGGAGACTATGAGGTAATCTTGATTGCGTTACAATAGTGCACGAGGTTGGTCAAGCATTGAACCGAGATGAATACTGAGAGGAATAGCCTTTCAAATGCTGAAAAGATGAAGAAAAAAATTGCCTCTTTGTAGTATACATGAGTTAAAAGTAGTTGGGTCAGTTAATTTTGTTGTATTTCAGCAATAATAGTCATGCTAAGCAAGCCAAATAGTCAGATGCCACACCCAAAAAGGATTCTAGGTAATTTCTAAACTAAGGTGTAGACAAGAATTATTCTATAAAATTTTTCCAAACATGTTTGTTTGATGTTAATTAATATATGGCAAGTAAAGATGTTTTGGGGATATTTTACACATTTTCATGAAAGTGCCCCATGTTACACTGATGTACATGTGTATCGTACTTCATGTCCAGGCGATTTTATTTTTCGAACTGGAACCAACCGGTCTGCTTTTACAGAGACTGCCTCTTAATAAAGTATAAACGTGTGTGTGTAGATTGATGGGCCAGCGAGACCATTTGATGAATGGAGAGACGAGAAGATAAAGAAGAGGAGTACCCAACGGAGCCGCTCTGCAGGCCGATTTTCAACTGGCTGACGAAATTTTCGTTGAAATAAAAATCTCGCTGTCAATGGAATGGTTGGAATGTTCAAAACACGTAATTTCTGTCAGTTGCCTTAGTAAATTTTCCCGCTGGCTGAAAGTATTCATTTCTCAGGCTGTCCTCTAGGTCTTACTCTACGTGTTTTTATAAAGTTAAAAAATTGAATATATCTGTGGGCTGGTCATGTGTGGTGGCCGTTGTCAAATTGGAAGGTCAATTAAAGTTTTCTCGACGTCTTACTGTTACATTGGGTGGTTCGTGCAGCTATCGAGGCGTTCCCACAATGGAAGTTTCACTGTGCTCTGGTAAGATACCTTTCTCCTCACTTTTCATTTTTCTTTTTACATTATTTGTTGAAAATGATCAATTGTAACTTTTCTGCTCTGTTTTAGGGATTCCAATAGAAGTTTTTAGCGTGTAACCATTCAGTTCTCCCTTGGTGAAATAACATTTCTTTGTGGCTTTCAATTCGGTGAGTAATTTATATTCCTAAAACGTCAAAAGTGTTTTCTTCTTCTTAAAAACAATAGCATGAAGGAGTTGCAATTACTGAGTCGTGTTTTCTTTTATCCCGAAAGGTATTTTCAGCATATTGGATCTGTTGGATCAACCCTGCAGTGTTGTTCTCTGGAAAGCCTTTTTCTAGCATTCAAAGGTGAGGATATATGGTTTGTTCTCAGATATTAGACGATATTAGTAAAGCCAGTCACGAGTCTGACCAAATCCTGCTATGCTTTTTGATTTCTTTCGTACTCTCCCTACGCACGTGTGTATACAAGAACCAAGCTCATTTCTGTTAAAAGAGCGCAAGGAATTGATTCGCCAGGATTCGCACAGTCGGTAGCCGTGAGGTTTATTGTTACCTCGTTTGATTACACTGACATGAAACTGCATTGAATACATTTTTTGTCTTTGCGGTTTGGGGGCTAATTTCTATTTATCTGAAACTGACTTCTTTGAACTGAAGGCAGTGCGAAAGGTGTTACAAATTTTATTTAGTCCGTCCCCAAATTGAGAGGTGAAGAAAATTACGCATGTTAGCTTTCATATATTATAATTCACAAGTTAGCTTTGTTTTGCAGCGTTTGGACTCTGATCTTTCTGACTGACTTCCAATGCAGTCGATCAGGCTTTAGAAAAAAAAGTTAGTTAATTGCAGAGCTTGATATGAGGTTTTTGTATGCTTTAGTTTCGTCGCATACCAGCTTGTCAGTGGCTTGTCAGTGGCTTGTCAAGCCTAGTGCTGCGGGCTATTTTACAGGTCACATTCCACAGATCAAAGTACAGGTCACCACGCTACAGATAACTAAAAAAATCCCAAAAGAGTATCCTACCCATAATCACTAGCCAAAATTTGTTTTAGATCGATGTGAAACCGTTTGGCTTTCTTACCAATTGCTCAAACTGTGACCTTTACCTCTGACTCGTGGAATGTGCCCTGCAAAATCGAACCGCGCCACCATCAGTTTCATGTTCATCAATTAATTTAGCCGTCAAAGATCTCCGCACTGAAATGGAGTGTCCCAACAACCGACACTGAACCGAATTACCGCTAGTTGCATGCAAAACCGTTTTTAGTGTGTGTGTTTCACCAATTGTTTCATAACATTATCTAGTCATTTTGTTTCTATCTTTGTTTTGAATGTAATGCTCATGATACTTCCAATGAAAAAGGGGAACGTTTTATCTTTGTGAGACCACTGTACTGGCGTTACTCATTTTTGTCTTCCCTTACCTGTCTGCGTGTCACTGAAAATACAAAAACAAAACTTTTTGTCATTGTAGCAAAACTAAGGTGTTATGACTTTTGATTTATTTAATGAATATGTTGCTACGATCGATTCACGTCAATCATTGCATGCAGCAGGAAAAAAAACCTTGTAGTTATCTTCCTAAATGGCCTAGCTAACACCGAAATCTGTCTTTCGTCGCATTTTTTTCTTGGTGCCACGCCTACTCGCCATTTCCTGCCCGCCTGGCTGTTGCGGCTTCCGGACAGTGACAATAGCTGCAGTGTAATAATTACCCATTTTGAGGTAGTAAAAGGTACTTTGGATTCTCTTAAATCTTATTTGGGAAATCATTTTTTTAAAGCGTCTTTGTAATTAGTGTCCAGTGACCTACGTACCTAGTAGCTGACACGACGAAAGATCTTGTTGTTTTGGCTGTTATTTTTTTTAACGTGTGAGCAGTGTATTTCCGGTTGGTACTATCTGAAAATCCCAACATTCCTGACTATTAAGTGGGCAGTCTCGCAAAATCGTTTGATTTCCACTTTGGAGGCTGATTCTTGTGTTTTGTTAATTTCATGAATTGAAACCAATTAAATACAATTCGCTAGATTGCAGAATACCGGGCCCATTCATTTATATAAGTGTCCATTGCAATATACAGGAATTGATTACTTTTGCAAAATTTTGAAATCACCAAAAGGTTTTCTCACACGCATCATCACGCACAAACTTGGTGTCTCACAACGACTGTTATACGTGAAAATATACGATAGACACTCCTGTACTGAAATGACCAAATATTATTTTTGTTCTTTGGCCGCAATGCTGTCATTAAAGATACATGTTTTAATAGTTTTATGAAAAGCGCACTCCTTCCTATCTTTTTAGTAATACAGTGCAAAGAGGCTATTTCTCCTCTTTCAGTATATTTTTTCTGTCTCAATCGACATTTGTGTACACTCCCTTTCGGTTTTATACATATCTGTCAAATTTTAATTTCGTTATCTCCTTTGTTCACCTCAACTGTACACGTAGACTCAACCTCAATGGAGGAAACGCTCTGTTCATTTTCGTAAAGCGTAAACGCCCTGTGAGACCAGTGAACGTATTAATCTGCCCGCCATTTGCGGGGGATCAGATCAGATAAAGGTGCTTGAATCCCATTCCCTATCATTCGCAGTATTCTGACTGGTTTAAAATTTACAGAAAGTAACCCGCTATTCACATGATAAATAAGTGGCTGGGTATTCTGCGATTTTAAAAGCACGAAAGAAGGAACCATGAATTTTTGGAGATATCGGATGAATTGTCATATTAATAGCCGATAAATTGTCAATGATAGCCGATGAATGACTTGATTGTTTGAGACATTTTCTACCTGCGCCTTTCCATAAGTTGTCTAATCAACGCATTTTTACATTTCCGTCAGGATTATGATCACAATTGTTATGTTTGTCGGTTCGCAAAACTCTGCCATTATGCAAAAAAAAAAGTGTCAAGAAGAAGCCATTTTTAGTGCGAACGAATTTTTTTTCACCACGAAAAGTGTCACCAAACTTCAAAGATGCCGTCAACTAGCTTTAGAGACCGTAATTTTTTTTGTCAGGCGAGAAAATCTTTTGTTCCTTGAGATCCATCCTTCGTCGGGTCATCATATTTCGCAACGAATAAAAAGCAGTCATTTGTTTGAGCAAGAGATGGAGTAGCGAGGAAACAACATCGATCCGCGGTGCTAAAGTCCCAGACATTTACAATTGAATCCCATTAATTCGATGACGAAAGCCGGGGGAAAAGAAATTGGCGGGTTCCAAATAACAGGTTCAGCATAAAATACACCAAATATACTGAATATATGCTGGTAGGCCTTAATTAACCGAAAAGTTCGCACCCATAATTTTTTTTGAAACTAGAACCAATATGTATCTTTATCTGAGAATCTAGAACTGTGTAAAGAGGGACTATCAGGTCTTTCCCTCCAGAAATCTATGCGGCTTGAGAACACATCAAAGATGTGGTTTATTTACGGGACTGGCAGATTGCGCAAATTGAATTGTGCCCAATCAGCCCAATGGACAAAGACAATTGTTACACTGCATCAGATGTTTGCCAACTACCTTTTCAAAAGGAAATAAAAGGGTAGAATCAAGGCCAAATGAAACAAAACTTAGCTCGAATAAGCGTGGTATCCGAGTTCTAAATAACGTGCTCCAATTTAAGCCTTGTTTAACCCCTGACAAAGGTGGCATCGCAAACCGTTAAAGGTTTATTCCCGCCCATCGATGCCTAATCCCCTTGACGTCTGCCGTCGCCATTTATTTGAAACCACGACCGATGATTTATTGGTTAACATTTTTTAAAGTTGTTTCAAAGACAACTTGTCACCTTACAAAACTTTTGCCAGCAGGCAACACCATTCTTATCAGTAGAGAGATTAAGCACGACGTTACGTCAAAAGGCAAACGGCAAAAATGAAACTTCACCTGAAACTTGCCGTCTGTCTTCAGCTGCCTGTCAATAGCAGGTAACATCTGTCTATTTTTGTGTGATTTACAAGAAGAGATTAAAAAAACAGAGGTAATCTTTGCCTGCTGCCGTAAACGTCACGCTTAAACTCTCTATTGCCTCTGTGATTCTGCTCAGTAGTTTACGTGATTTCGAAAGGTGAAGCAGCTTTCAGCTATCTTATCAACCACGAGAGACAGTGCTTCTTTTTCTTTTCTGTTTTAAGACATATGTCAATTAAAACAGTCGCGATAACATATTTACTTGATTGCTCTATACCTGTTGGAAATAATTAATTTTTAAGTTGAAAGGGAAGAAAATCTTTAGTAAGTCTCTAGAGAGGGAGAAAGTGCTGTGTGTGTCAACCAGATTAAATATTCTGAACACCTACACTCAAAACACAACCGTTTCGAATCTCTCGTGTATTACAGTTAAGACACTCAAGTCCACCATTTTTCATTCAAAAGAGACTATGAGCTGCCTTTCACCATACTTAGAAATGTGTCCGTGAGCCAAAAGCTGAAAAAAAAAAAACAGAAAAAATACCTGCCGCTTCTGCCGGGTATGAAACACAATGGAGACGAGAGACCTCCATGAGTGCACAATGAATCCAATATTTTTTAAGAAGGCAATTTTTCCATACGCTAACAGTCTTTGAGTTCGTTCGATAGTTCTTTTCTATCTTGTGTAGTAGATGTTTCGGAATGCGTTTTTCACTTTTTGGCCATGTAAAGGAGGGGAGGATAATGACTCACTAAAAGTCATGTTGGAGGTCCATACAATACATTTTTTTTTCGCAGTTGGCATGCTGCGTAGTTCGCTGCACAGTTGAGTCAACCTTATGTGACAGGATGTTTGAAAAAGACTTTGTTTGTACTCCTTGATTTTTGTTTTGAAATGTTTTAATTTTAAAGGATTAACAATTAATTTCATTAGTAGAATAAATTTCGCTTTTCATTGTAAATTGCATTGTTCTAGTGCATTTGCTTGTCCAAGTCAGTTTGCAGACAAAACGTGAAGAAAGTTCGGCTAGAACCTGACCCAGGTGAGAACATACCAAGAGGAAAGAATCCAAGAACAGACCTATGATGCGCAACTTTGCCCTCAACTCTTTGAAACCCTAACAGTGAAGTGTCGTCTAATAAGAAAAGGCCTTTGCTGCGAAACTTTGCAATTAACTTTGTGAAACTTTTGCGGTGACGTGTCGTCTAACAAGAAAGGGCCTTTGCTGCGAAACTTTGCAATTAACTTTGTGAAACTTTCGCGGTGACATGTCCTCTAACAATAAAGGGCCTTTGCTGCGAAACTTTGCAATTAACTTTGTGAAACTTTTGCGGTGACGCGTCCTCTAACAATAAAGGGCCTTTGCTGCGAAACTTTGCAATTAAACTTTGTGAAACTTTTGCGGTGACGTGTCCTCTAACAAGAACAGACCTGTGATACGCAACTTTGCCCTCAACTCTTTGAAACCCTAACAGTGAAGTGTCGTCTAACAAGAAAGGGCCTTTGCTGCGAAACTTTGCAATTAACTTTGTGAAACTTTTGCGGTGATGCGTCCTCTAACAAGAAAGGGCCTTTGCTGCGAAACTTTGCAATTAACTTTGTGAAACTTTCGCGGTGACGTGTCCTCTAACAATAAAGGGCCTTTGCTGTGAAACTTTGCAATTAACTTTGTGAAACTTTTGCGGTGATGCGTCCTCTAACAAGAAAGGGCCTTTGCTGCGAAACTTTGCAATTAACTTTGTGAAACTTTCGCGGTGACGCGTCCTCTAACAATAAAGGGCCTTTGCTGCGAAACTTTGCAATTAACTTTGTGAAACTTTTGCGGTGACGCGTCCTCTAACAATAAAGGGCCTTTGCTGCGAAACTTTGCAATTAAACTTTGTGAAACTTTTGCGGTGACGTGTCCTCTAACAAGAACAGACCTGTGATACGCAACTTTGCCCTCAACTCTTTGAAACCCTAACAGTGAAGTGTCATCTAACAAGAAAGGGCCTTTGCTGCGAAACTTTGCAATTAACTTTGTGAAACTTTTGCGGTGACGTGTCTTCTAACAAGAAAGGGCCTTTGCTGTGAAACTTTGCAATTAACTTTGTGAAACTTTTGCGGTGACGTGTCCTCTAACCTTGCCTTGCTTCCTTGCCTCGTTACTGTGCTCCTTAAACCATTTGGATTGTCCAATGCATTAATCAGCCATGCACCCACTTTTTCTTTACTCGATTCTTCTTTCATTTCTTCCTACATTCTTTATTCCTTCACCTTTCATTCCTTATTCGTTTGTTCACTTATTCATTCATCCATTTTTTTCGTCCATTCATAGTGTACTGGCATGACTCAGGTTGCATTTGACTTAACTGATTTTTTTTCAGATTTACTTGAATACAATTCCATTAGTTGCCATGACTGCAAACTAAATTGTCTGAAGGTAAGTTGGTAATAAATTAGAGCGTGGTTCCTGCTTTCATTAACATTTCATGGCCTTGTTATTCAAACATGTTGTATGCGCATTAATTTCAATTAGTTACATTTTGTTTTAGGTAATTTGAAGGCAGCCAGCTTCACTGCTTGCTACATGGGTGCCAGGTCTCTCGTAACATGTCTGCCCAAACTTCATCAAAAAAATGTGGGAAGGCAAGTGCCAGCAGAAACATCAGTAGGTAAGATAATAACCTTACTGAGTCTTACATGAATGTCGTGCGTTAAATGGTCCCTGCTGAGACGAATCAACCTGAGTTACTCTACAATCCGAGGGTAAATAAAGTAATGTATGTATGTATGTATGTATGTATGTATGTATGTATATGTATGTATGTGACATACAATAATATTTCAGGCCATGTACTTTTACCTTTTTTTTTAGTTTTTTAAGAGTTTTTTTTCCCTACGAAAAATTACATTAACAAAGCTAAGAATCAAATAAAACTTGCATAGAGATCGCGGAGAAGAGTAACAAAGAATACAATTCGCGAACAAAGTTTACAGGCTATTTTTATACTCAGTTTTAACACAAAAACCGTGAAAATGAAAAAAAAACCACACACAAACCAAAAACAATAAAAAAAAACCGGGCAGACTACATGTATACAAATTGGTTTCAACTGTCCTTAGAAAATATGTCCTAGTTTTCGATTGAGAGAACATGCACGAGAAAGTTTCCATCTGCAACTGATACCTCGCTAAACAAATTAACTTTTCATTTCAGCAACACACAAAAAGGCGCTGCCGAAGATACGAAAAAAGGTCTTCGTAAGTTCAAGGTAAGTTGTTTTGTCAGTCAAAATGTGGCGATGCACATATTACGTTGGAATTTGAGGGTATCGTTGGGTTCTCGCTGACAGCTGAGATTGTCAGTTGAGAAACTTTGCTTAATGGCTTATCGCCTGCGTATGCATGTTAGAGCTTGGATGATGAAAAAATTAAATGACTCCAATAAAAGACTTAAATTCAAGAACGTCCTTTTGCTAGCTATAAAACAACTTGTCCCCATTACAAATACATTTGACTTGGTTGATCATATGAAAGTTGTCTTGTCATGGCTTAAACGTTGAGCAAGGTTTCGTTTAATGTCTGACTATTGGTTTCTGCCTTACATTTTATCAGCTATCAGATGTGGAGGGCTGGCCGACTAACTGTGTAAATGAGTCAGACGGAAGCACCACTGTTCGAAAAGAAGCATTATGGGAGAGGTTCTGTACTTATATGAATATCGACTTGGAGGTGGGAAAAAACCTTTTTATGGGTTATTTAGGAAAAGCATTTTCAAAGGTAGGCTACACAAAAGTCCAATCAGTTTTCCAGCGAGGTCGCCTTGTTTCATATAAGGGGATATATTTGAAGACGGAAAAGAGCACTTGTCCTGTCACGGAAGTCGATAAACCTAAAAAAAAAAACCAAAGTTCACAATTCAGACCTTCAGCAGTGGATGGAAAAAAACTATTGCGAAGGAGGACAAGATGACATCATCGACAAGCAAGACCTGTGGCTGCATTATTCTGGCGATTGCAGTATTTCAGATGACGACCGATCAGTTTTTTTTTCACTACTTGGAAATACTGTATTTAAGCAGCCTGCATTTCGACGGGTTACCCGGGCATTGTCGCACGGTAACACACAAGGAAGAAAACGTTCTGCTTTCAAGTTCCTGAAAAGAAAGGATCAGGTGACCGACTCCACAAAATGCCAAGCTTCTCAGGCTGGTGTGAAGGACGACAAGTGGGATCCCTCTACAGACACAGAAGATCGTTTTTCTTCAGTCGGAAAGGATCAAAGTTTATGCGTCTTGTCCGACAACAACCATGAAATCTTTATGGGCACCAGAGAGAAGGCCGCACCAGCCTCTTGCATTCAAGAAAATCCTCAACGTGATCCTCCCATGCGCTCTGAACATAGCGACGGGGTTGACGTAAAACAGTCACCACTTTCAGCTGACCTTGACGGCTCCTATTCACCAGTCCATGATAGCTTTGAACAAGCGTCTCAAAGTTCCGAAGGATGGAATGAGGACCCGAACGTCGTCTCCGGCAATCATGACTGCATCACATTGGACAAGCCTAATTCAACACTATCCCACAAGAAAAACAGGCAAGTCAATCCCATCTCTCAAACTGACTGTGATAGTAGTGAAGATTTAATGATTGAAAAGGTTCATATCATAAGTGATGAAAACCAGACCGACAGTGATGCAGAAGGAGAAGCATTATCAGAACACCTGTACGAAAAATATCATAGGAAGCTTGACCACCTACTCCCGTCTCATCTCCCTGGCAAGCCAACTTCATTTCAAACTTATCTTAGGTCGACATACCCACAGTCGTCATGTGGAACCACATCCGTTTACAAAGATGCCCGTATCAGATGCTTCGTTGCTGCTTGTTTTCCCCCTATTAAAGTTGGAAGTCTTATCGCTGATTGCGACGGATTCTCTTTCAAAGGTGATGTCTTCCCACAGTTTTCACAGGTCGGAAAGGGGAACTTCGCCTGCCAAATTTGCATACCATATTTAAAGTGGGCCATTCTCAACTCCCATCCACATTCTGCGGCAAGATCAAAAAAGGCAACCACAGACCGATACTAGATGGTACGGCAAAACTTGAGTTCTCTCGAATTGTTCAAATGCATGAGCATAGCTTATCAAAGTGCCACTTGGAAGCCAAATGTATCTGGCGGGAGGAAAAATATGAAGTGGAACAGATGCATTTCGCAACAAATAAGGGTCTAGTAGTGAAGTCGAAGCCCATTTACGATTTTCTTCAAGAAGACAGCGAATCCTTTAAACTAGCGGGGACCTCAGAGCCTCAACAAACAGGGTTAAAACAAGAAAAGGTCAGATGTTTATACCTTTGGGACTGTGAGGTCGTTAAAGAATTTTCAGCTGGTGCTCAAATTAGAAGATGTACGCCAAACAATTGCAGAGGTGTTCCTGGACATAAAGACTGCTCCACGTATGGCAGCTGGAGGAATAAACATGGAGTCGAAGCAGCAATTCTCAAAGATGAAGCTCACCGTAAGTCAAGATCGATGTACATCCCTGTTTCAAAAGAGGTCGAGGTAAATGGTAAAACTGTCCACATCGCAGGAGGAATTAAAAGTCTTGATCCACCTTGCAAAGAAGAAGCTTCTTCGTCCGGTAAGCATCCATACACCTGCGACAACTGCCATCTTCAGTTACGCGAGTTAAAAGATACACTTCGGCACAGAAGATCGGGTAGCCTTGCGAACCATAGAAATAGGCTTGGGCTTCAAGGGTTTAACAAGCGCTATGCTAAGAAGGGTGAGGTCTCCAGTGCTCTAGAAGTTGAGTCTCAAAGAAGGCGCACTGCTGAAGCTAAAGTTAAGCAAATGGTTAGGATAGCTTTATCACCGAGAGAATGGGAAGATAGGCTGCATGATTCCTGTTTGAATGGGGAGGATCAAAGACTGGCGATTGACCTTGTACGTTTACTGAAAATGGGTGTATCGGGGAGGAATCCAATGCAGTTGCTTGTTATTCGGAATCTGGTCTCCAAGCTTAAAAAAGCGAACAACCATCACTACGTCCACTTGGTGAAAGACATCAGTGGTCTTTTCAAAAACCAGCTTGGATTGACTAATTATGCCCTTCTAGCTGACATGTTTGGTCTAGCAAGGGAAACCACCGCATCCAAACATGCCTCACGGTTGAGATTAGACCCTGGTCTTAATATGGAGTCCATTGACTTAGCAGCAGAAACCTTTAAAGGCCTTCCCATCAACGAAGCTAGTGACAGTGCTAGATGTCTGCGTTTTCTTGAGCCTCGAAAGTTAAAAGACGACCAACCAGTACTTGTAAGGGCACACATGGGATTCTAACGTTGATACCTGGCCTCAAAACATTCCCATTCCACGGAGAGATGAAAGCAAGAAAGATTCAGACGACTTCGACGCAATGAAGAGGTTAATAGACAACCTTATAAAAGACGAAAAGCTGGCTAAAACTGTCTCTGTACATAACCTTACAGCCCTCACGTCCTTAGAAAAGCCAACAGTTATAACTTGCATGTGGCCAACTCCGGATTGAGGTTATACGACAAAGCATCTCTTGAAGTATTGGGAGAGGTTGAGAAAAGCCTGCTATTATGATAGCACCGGCAATGTTCGCAAAACACCACTGAATCTGATTGGCTATTCCACCGATTCCGTGGGGTTCTCCTTGGCAGCTGCAGTCCAACTCATGACCCCAACGGCATACGAAATTCAAAATGGAGTGCTCTATCTTGGCCTTGGCATTGACGAGGAAATGTTTGTGTTGCCTTACTACTGGCACCTTCCAGCCATCGCATACATGGATTACGATCACGAGCAAAGATTGTTTTTAAAGAATTTAAAATACGAGACTCGTGACCTCACCTTTTGGGAAGAAGACGGGAAGACAACACATGTAGCAACGATATGACACCTTCAAGACCTTAAGCACCGCTGTCAAGTCCTGGGACTAGACTGTGGCTTCAACACATCAGATTTGCTTTTAATTTATTTTTGTGACCAGAATTCCGACGCCTGCATGAGGTTGTTCACACCCCGCATCGCTGATCTCCTTGATGAGCACGTACCTGGTTCTCAGGCAACTAGCCTGTACATTAGAGCTGTCTATCATTTGATTGAGCCCTTCCGTGTTCCACATTTTGGAACACCTAGAGACGTTCAAAGGTCTGTTTCTTGTGGGATAACCAGCTTGCGGTTGTGGAGGAGAGTTCTGGAGCTGAAAAAATTGGCTCTTCATTCAAAGCCAGGGGCTAAAAACGATCCCACGAAGTGTGGCAAGTTCATCATGTATGGCTGCTACAAGATAGCGGAAATACTTTTTGCTGCAGCCACTCTTCATCAATTGGCCATGTTCTTACATTTCAAGGAATTAGGACCCGTTTGGGCCTCCCCCTACAATTCCGGCACGAAAACCACGGAGCGTATCATTGGCAAGATGCAAGGAAAGACCACAGAATTGCAGTCTCTTGATTCGCAACCAACATTTGGAGACATGTTTGATCGAAGTTCTAAAGTACAGTTTAATCTGAATGCAAAGCAGCGCCTTTCCCATGCTGGAGCCCAAGTTACGGTATCACACAAAAGGAAGAAATTAGCCTTTGCTTTCAAAGAGAGCCAATATACGAAGCAGTATTCCTATCCTGACAACTACGCGGATTTCAAAGAAACACAGATTGACGCACATAGAGATGGGGTAAAGGAAGGGCAGGCCCTTTTTTACAAAGTACCTACCTTCAGAATGTGTGGACCTGCTCCAGAAAACACAACATTGGAATAAACCGTATACCTTTCCAAAGCCACCAGGGTATACTGTGGTACACAGTCAACCTTCTGAGGGGTACAACAAGCTTGACCTGTCCTTTGCTGATGTATCAGATGTTGAAGGATGCGATACAACAGAAGACAGTGGGTGTGAAATTGAAGGGGAAGAAGAAGGGGGAAAAGAACTTGAAGAAGGCCGAGCATTGCCATCGACAAGCACTCCACGAAAAAACGCATGTGAGCCAGGTGTGACAGATGTTAAAGGATGCGAGACGAGAGAAGGCAACGAATCTGAAGAAGAGAACGAAGACGAAGAGGAAAATGATCTAGAAGAAGAGGCTGTACTACTACAGACAAGTACTCCAGAAAGAAGTGGTGTATGTGATCAAGATGATTTCAAAGACCATAACGATCAAAATGTGGGTGATGATGGTATGGACAAAGGAGGAAGAGCTTGGAAGATAAGCAAGTGCGTGGATGGCCGCTTAACGTACATGCACATAAAGCAAGCGATCAAAATTCTTTTGTCTCGGGAGTACGTATCACGTTCACGCCAGAAGAGGCATTGGGCTTCAAAGTATCTCCCAGGAAAAGAGCCTTTGAATCCAAAACACGACATATTTAAATATTGCGATGTTGCACTAAAGATTGTCCAGAAAGGGAAGAAGAAGTTTCATATTGGCCGGGTGGAGGCAATCCAGTCGACAAAAGATGGTTCAGAAATCACAAGTTTTCATACAAAGGGCAAAGTGCTGGTACGGGTTCGACGCTCCCTTTACAACTATGAAGAGGGAGGTGTTTATGGGGTCCAGGACGATGTCATTCTTACCAACTGGAAATCAAATTCTAGCATCATCGGTAAGATAGTTCTCCAGCCAATACCGGGACAACGTTTTAAGTACACACTTCATCCTTCATCCAAAGACTATCTCAGCAAACTTGGAACTGTTGCCGCCGACTGCAGTGAAGATGATTTGTCGCCCCTTGAGATGAAAGACGACAACCATAGCGATAACAGCTTTGAAGTTGAGACGTATTAGACAGACGTCTATCAAAAGATACTCTCTGCTACGAATACCAAGTCCAGTTCAAAGGGTATGGATCTGAAGAGGACATGTGGCTACCATCTTCATTCTTTAATCAACCCATACAATTTCAGTCCACGTCAAAATTTGGACGTAAAAGGAAGTACAATCTCGATCCGGAAAATGCCGTGGAGGCCAAGAAGAAGAAGAGGATTAACAAGAGCGAACCAGACGAAGTCAGAAAAGTGTTCAAAAAAGAACAACAGTCGTCGAGTAGCGCGCCTGAGGTCTTAAAGTGTTCACCAAAAGAAAAAAAGGAAGCTCTGGAGGAAAGGTCACCCTCGTTGGACGTAAGCAGGCATCAGACCCGGTCTACGAAGCTTAGACCGAAGAAACGCCATGCCGATAAGAAAGGGAAAGCTTTTCATTCATCACTACAGTCTTTAAACCTCACCCCAAGTATTGAGAAGTCAGAACAAACCCCGACTATCCACTTGATGAAAGAGGTTAACGTTCCATTAGTGGGTGGAATGGGAAAGGCGACGGTTGTGGAAAAAGGGAAAAGCTCAGTTGAGACGACGGAGGATGACAAGAAGGCAGAGAAGGAAGAAGCCGATGTCCTGGAAGCCATTGTTACTGATGATGAAAATTCTGACAATTTGTCACTAGACATTGGTGTCTTAGCTGATGTTCGACGTCGTGACGACAGGTTTTTCTACCCAAGACGCATTCTAGGAGAGTCTACGTTTCCTCAGGTTGACCATGCATTAGTGAACTACGAAATCTGCAAGAGAAGTAATGCAGCGATTTCCGATCCACTCAATGTTGAGAAACTACCACCACTCACCGTTCTCCAGCAATTAGATGGCGAGATGAGGAAGTCTGAAAACAAAGGATCAATCGCAAAATTCCTTTCTTAAGGAAATTTTGATTCAGAGGGTATTCGCATTCTACAAAGATATCATCGGCTAAAAAGTTTACGAACCAAAATTGCATTTGAGAGAACGTGGTTGAAAACTGTGTTTGGAAACAAGAGGCATGAAAGGGAAGTTACTGACGCACTTTTACACCGATGGAATGTCGATGACACTTGTCTAACGTCGTATCAAAACTACAGAATCACGTCGCAAGAGTTCTCTCTCCTTTGCAGAGAAAGATATTTGAGTGACGAAATAGTGAACTTGTTAATACAAAAGTACTGCGATAGAAAGAACCAATCAGAGAAAGCCTCCCACAACATATTGCTACCATCTTTTCTCTCCTCTGGGTATGTCTTAACTCTTTCTTGTCAAAGTTTTCTTGAGCCATTTCTGAAATTTTCTGAGTGTCAGCGATCGAGACGATCTGGTGATTCCTTATTTGGCGTTACCTTGGTGATTTTCGCTGATCTTGAGCACTGAAGGCTCTCTTGTTTTTGTCACGCTGGTCACGCTAGCTGTTGCTTGTTTTCAAGCGAGCACTCGGCGTGAAATTTGGTAAGTATGCGACGTATAAGTGTTTTTTCGAGCCATTTTCCACTTCAGAAGCCCCTAGCCTGGCATCATCAAGCTGGTTTGGGGGTAGAGGCAATCCTCTGAAAGAAACCAGAGGTGAAAAACAATTTCACAGCGATTTAGCCGCCACGAGTGTGTCGCCGAGTCATGACGGTTGAAGAGTGAGGTTGTCTTTCTGGCTTTTCTGAGGATGGATTCCAGGACCTAGCATGGCAATTTTGGCTTGTTTTGACTTCTAAATAATGCAATCAGTACAATATTTCGCCAGCAGGACTGGGTGGCTCAACACTTATAAAAAACCTATGAAACAGAAATTGGCGGACTTCCATGTCGCCGTTATCAAGGAATTACCCAGAATTCATTTCGCTCGTGACGACGAACCTTTCCGATGAGTGGGGATAGCTCTTCTTCAACAGCTTTTCCTCGGCGTGCTAAACAAGTGAGCAGAAAAATGTGGCAGAGAATTAAAGTGCTGGAGCTGAACTTTACTGCAAATGTCGTTTTTGGGCACCAGGAGGAGTTTTTGTATCGGAAACTTAAAGACAAAAATCGTATATTTTGGTGTTGTCTGAGGGCGTTCACTTCGGACAGTTTGGGTTTTGTAGGGAACCAAACAGTCATGTTCAATGGAAATCGGCCATGGTAGCGCATTTAAGGGGTGTTAAAATTCAAAGCACTAACCATTTCAAAGTATCAATGCCTCATTTCAACTTTCCAATTCTTAAAGAGTAACCATGCATCTGTAGAATGTACTGGTCCATATGGGCCAATACATTAAACGGCCTGACAACAAAGGTTTAATAAAAACACTCTTTCTGTAAGTAATTTCACAGTTTCAATTCGGGGACGCTGTAAACAGGCAAAACGCATGAAGAAACGTATCTCTGCAAATTTTTGTGTCATACTGAGCACAGAACGAAGAGTTGAACAAAGAGGGTATCTGGGACAGGCAGCAAATAGGTCAAGATTGTGGCAAAGCACCAATTGGAGGTAACGGGAGTAGATATTTTGAAGATTACAGGCTCAATCAAAACGGAATTGGTCTCAATCTAGTCAAATAACCTACCGTGCCTGGTCTATGTCGTCAAAGTGTGCTGGGAGTGTTAGCCACGTGACTTGTTCATGCTCTTGCCCCAAATCTGAGTCTAGCCCTACCCTAAGCCCCTAGAACTTAACCTGAAGGTCAGAAAATCAACTGGGGCCCTTAAATCCCAACTCTTGCCCTGTCCTTCACTTAATCTTAGTCACTGCTATCCTCTAGTGGTGTCAGAAGCACCGGTCACGTGACCTCAATATTTTGTTAACTCTTTCTTGTCAAAGTTTTCTTGAGCCATTTCTGAAATTTTCTGAGTGTCAGCGATCGAGACGATCTGGTGATTCCTTATTTGGCGTTACCTTGGTGATTTTCGCTGATCTTGAGCACTGAAGGCTCTCTTGTTTTTGTCACGCTGGTCACGCTAGCTGTTGCTTGTTTTCAAGCGAGCACTCGGCGTGAAATTTGGTAAGTATGCGACGTATAAGTGTTTTTTCGAGCCATTTTCCGCTTCAGAAGCCCCTAGCCTGGCATCATCAAGCTGGTTTGGGGGTAGAGGCAATCCTCTGAAAGAAACCAGAGGTGAAAAACAATTTCACAGCGATTTAGCCGCCACAAGTGTGTCGCCGAGTCATGACGGTTGAAGAGTGAGGTTGTCTTTCTGGCTTTTCTGAGGATGGATTCCAGGACCTAGCATGGCAATTTTGGCTTGTTTTGACTTCTAAATAATGCAATCAGTACAATATTTCGCCAGCAGGACTGGGTGGCTCAACACTTATAAAAAACCTATGAAACAGAAATTGGCGGACTTCCATGTCGCCGTTATCAAGGAATTACCCAGAATTCATTTCGCTCGTGACGACGAACCTTTCCGATGAGTGGGGATAGCTCTTCTTCAACAGCTTTTCCTCGGCGTGCTAAACAAGTGAGCAGAAAAATGTGGCAGAGAATTAAAGTGCTGGAGCTGAACTTTACTGCAAATGTCGTTTTTGGGCACCAGGAGGAGTTTTTGTATCGGAAACTTAAAGACAAAAATCGTATATTTTGGTGTTGTCTGAGGGCGTTCACTTCGGACAGTTTGGGTTTTGTAGGGAACCAAACAGTCATGTTCAATGGAAATCGGCCATGGTAGCGCATTTAAGGGGTGTTAAAATTCAAAGCACTAACCATTTCAAAGTATCAATGCCTCATTTCAACTTTCCAATTCTTAAAGAGTAACCATGCATCTGTAGAATGTACTGGTCCATATGGGCCAATACATTAAACGGCCTGACAACAAAGGTTTAATAAAAACACTCTTTCTGTAAGTAATTTCACAGTTTCAATTCGGGGACGCTGTAAACAGGCAAAACGCATGAAGAAACGTATCTCTGCAAATTTTTGTGTCATACTGAGCACAGAACGAAGAGTTGAACAAAGAGGGTATCTGGGACAGGCAGCAAATAGGTCAAGATTGTGGCAAAGCACCAATTGGAGGTAACGGGAGTAGATATTTTGAAGATTACAGGCTCAATCAAAACGGAATTGGTCTCAATCTAGTCAAATAACCTACCGTGCCTGGTCTATGTCGTCAAAGTGTGCTGGGAGTGTTAGCCACGTGACTTGTTCATGCTCTTGCCCCAAATCTGAGTCTAGCCCTACCCTAAGCCCCTAGAACTTAACCTGAAGGTCAGAAAATCAACTGGGGCCCTTAAATCCCAACTCTTGCCCTGTCCTTCACTTAATCTTAGTCACTGCTATCCTCTAGTGGTGTCAGAAGCACCGGTCACGTGACCTCAATATTTTGTTAACTCTTTCTTGTCAAAGTTTTCTTGAGCCATTTCTGAAATTTTCTGAGTGTCAGCGATCGAGACGATCTGGTGATTCCTTATTTGGCGTTACCTTGGTGATTTTCGCTGATCTTGAGCACTGAAGGCTCTCTTGTTTTTGTCACGCTGGTCACGCTAGCTGTTGCTTGTTTTCAAGCGAGCACTCGGCGTGAAATTTGGTAAGTATGCGACGTATAAGTGTTTTTTCGAGCCATTTTCCGCTTCAGAAGCCCCTAGCCTGGCATCATCAAGCTGGTTTGGGGGTAGAGGCAATCCTCTGAAAGAAACCAGAGGTGAAAAACAATTTCACAGCGATTTAGCCGCCACAAGTGTGTCGCCGAGTCATGACGGTTGAAGAGTGAGGTTGTCTTTCTGGCTTTTCTGAGGATGGATTCCAGGACCTAGCATGGCAATTTTGGCTTGTTTTGACTTCTAAATAATGCAATCAGTACAATATTTCGCCAGCAGGACTGGGTGGCTCGACACTTATAAAAAACCTATGAAACAGAAATTGGCGGACTTCCATGTCGCCGTTATCAAGGAATTACCCAGAATTCATTTCGCTCGTGACGACGAACCTTTCGGATGAGTGGGGATAGCTCTTCTTCAACAGCTTTTCCTCGGCGTGCTAAACAAGTGAGCAGAAAAATGTGGCAGAGAATTAAAGTGCTGGAGCTGAACTTTACTGCAAATGTCGTTTTTGGGCACCAGGAGGAGTTTTTGTATCGGAAACTTAAAGACAAAAATCGTATATTTTGGTGTTGTCTGAGGGCGTTCACTTCGGACAGTTTGGGTTTTGTAGGGAACCAAACAGTCATGTTCAATGGAAATCGGCCATGGTAGCGCATTTAAGGGGTGTTAAAATTCAAAGCACTAACCATTTCAAAGTATCAATGCCTCATTTCAACTTTCCAATTCTTAAAGAGTAATCATGCATCTGTAGAATGTACTGGTCCATATGGGCCAATACATTAAACGGCCTGACAACAAAGGAATGTGGTGGAGAGCATATGCCTGCGTTATGACATGGAAAATGTAGATACTATGTTTCTTCCTGTGCATATGGTGGACGAATGTCATTGGGGTCTAGCTGTCTTTTCAGTTAAGGAACAGACAATATTCTTCTATGACGGATACCACTGCCCAATACCAGGCAATCGAAATAATCTCCATCATGTACCAGACTACAAGAAACGAGAGATTGCAACCTGCAAAATGGCAGAAATTCGAAAGATTCAAGATTGCTATGCCTGATCAGCCACACGGTAACGCCAATTTAACAACTGGTAGTGAAAGTTGTGGAGTCGCAGTCATTTGTTCAGCTCGCGACATTTGTGATGGGAATGCCAATTTCACCTGGACCTATCAAGATACACCCCGTCTGCGTGCCGAATTGATGACGGAGCTCCTTATTTGTCTTCAGGGTAACCACAAGTAACCCGACAATCGCGATTAAAGCAACTGAGTTCGTTTTCGTAAATGTCAATTGACAGTCGTCCAGAAAGCAAAACAAATAATTGAAACACTATGCAACATCTTTATTGCTTGGCAAAACATTCAATCAGAAAGAACTTTCGCTTCATTTAAAAAAGAAACTCTAAAATTGTTAATACCAAGATGTGTGTGCAACGGTTGTCAAAAACCTCCCAGAGTGTTTTAACCTCCAGATTCAGATTCAGATTCTTTATTTTACACTATTTATGTCATTAAGTACGGTTAAAATAAAAAAAATAGAAAGGAAAGAAAAAAGAGCAAAGTTATTACATATTGTAGGAAAAGAAGGAAAGGTGCGTAGTGACCATGCAGTCGTGGGGCAGTCATGCAGCCACTTGCCAAATCGTTAAGGGTTACAGATTAATTAGTACAATTAAACTTCTCTTTCAAATCAGGATAAATTGTCCTCGAGGTAGCTGAATACGGTTTGCGCGTGACCTACGATTTTAGCGGTTAAAACCAAAGAGAGACTGTGCCTCCATAGGGATAAACACTTGATTCCAAATTGGCCCTCATTATTATGATCTTTTGTTTTCATTCAGATAAGCCCTTCTTTTCTCGGTTACAGTGAAATATTACTTTGAATTTTGAACTTACAAATGAGACAATTTGAATGGAATGAAAAGAATATTAATATGCCAGCCATTTTGGAAATCAAGTGTATAGCCACATTGTTAAAAATAGGTCATGGTAAAAAGCAACAATGTTACCTTATCAAACACATTGTTAATCGCTATGTGACGTCAGACTGTTTTTCAGTTATGTTTTTCTAAAATTTGGGTGATTTTTGTCATTAACAACTGCTTTGAATATAATAATAAGATAATAAAAATCGTGCTCAGCTAACTTTGCAAAACAAACAAAAACTGTAATACCAACATTAAAAGCTGAATGTATGATAACTCTTGCTGCGTGAGATACTTAATGCAGCAGGAACTATATTCAGCAACATTTTACTTTTGCATACTTACACGGATCACACAGCTGTCTTTAATTGCCGTTGTTTCAATGAAACCTTTTTATTCAGTTGTAGAGTTTTATCTTTCAAGTTATAATTGTGGCTGTTAGTGTTATTTCTGTGTCTTCAATCATAGCATCGATTTATTATAGTAAGGAGTGATGGGAAAACTGTAGACAAGAAATCAAACCACAATTAGTCAATAAGTCAGTTGATCCTCAAGTTGACGTAAAGAGAACCCAGTCCATTCAAAATACGAAGGCAGATAAACCGAAGTTTTGGTCTTCCTATGAAATGTGGAAAGCGACACCTACAATATAACCGTGGTGAAACTCGGTGAATGCCAAATCAGTGTGATCGAATATTTAGCATAGCCTAGAAGTATCATTTCCGAACGACAGCCTGCACCGAGACATTGCAGTATGGACAGATAACGCAGATCTACGAGAATCGCAACTATCCTATAACACGAAACTGACAAATAATGCAGAAAAGAACACAGAAACACTTTTCCTTTATGTGCTGAAAAACAGGCCCATAAAATGACCATCCTGGCTGGCAACATCCTTAGGAAATAATTTTTCTGGCTAGCATAGCAATCGAATGTGCTATTGGCTGGAAAAATGGAATACACCGAGCGATCCTGGCTAGAAAACCAATATTTCAAATTTAAGCTTGCTGGCTCTGAAGAGCGGTTATTTTTTTCCCAGGAAAGTTAATAATCAACCAGAAATGGCCCAGTTAATGATAAATAACGCTTATCAGCAACAACTGATCAATTTTGAAAAAAACGTCGTTGGGTACTCCTGAAAGAAGTGCCCACAGTTTCTCTATTAGGCAACTGTTCTAGATTTAGAACTTGTCTGTCTCCAGCTTGTGAGACCGATCCACAAAGCTAATTTTTCATTGTATCTTAACGCTATTACGGAGTTACTTCCTTGGATGTTTGCCCTGGACAGCCATAACTATGCAAGATGGCTATTTGTGCATTACCAAGACATGTGCGAGTTTCCCGTTAGGCATCCAGATGTGTGTACAGAATTCCATAATGGCTCTTTTGTAGCCCACAAGACAGAGGTTATTCTTGTCAATCGCCCTAGACCATGCCCACAAGCAAGGAAATTGTGTTGAGAAAGGTGAAGGAGGTGCTGTCGGGCTAACAGAAAATCCCACCGCCCTGAGAAGATGGATGGTAGCTGGTCAAGAGCTTGCACAAATGGTTGAAGAATTCGAGGAAGTAATCTCCGCTAATGAAAGCCAAAGCCATTATGAGAACAAACTAGCCATCCAAAGTGCCTTTGCTAAAGACGTTGTCAACCTGGCGTCCTCTTTCGAAGAGCTTGGCAGTCCCTTCAAGGAGGTTGGGGAGGATCTTCTTGCCCTTCACACAAAAGATATCATGAATGAAGAGGTCGTGCAGACCGTAAGACCTGCAAGACAGCTGGGAGAGCAACAATTCAAAGTGTTCCTTGAAGAACAATTTGAAAAAAAAAGAAAGCTTCTAACAGACGGCATCAACAAGAATAATCTTCCTACACTTAACGCCCGATAAAAGGAAGTTGTGTCAAAAGATAAGGCCAAAATAACGGTGTTGAAGGAAGACTGCACTGTTCTCGAGACTCTACATTGCCTGTCAAAACTGTGAAGGAAACCTTGAAGACTTCTTCAAGTTCGAAAACCAGCTATGGTGGCCTTCACTAGGGAGTTTTAGCACGGACAACGAGTACGATTACGATATCTGGAAGCTAGTTCTAGGGAACATTTTGTGGTGAAAATAGTGTGGAGAATGTGCATGTTAATAATAGAGTTTAAAGGATAACTGTACCAAAATCTGCTTTTTGATAGGAAAAAGTTGTTCATTTGAAAGCGGAATCATGACATACTTTTATTAAGAGAGGCACTTCACTTAGAGCCATACAAGTTTAAGTTTTCCACATCAGAAAGGGGGCAAATATGGACCAAGATCTCAGATACCTTGAATGCATGCACAGAAACCAAGTTTCAAGTTACTCAGAGATCATGCAGAGAAAGATTCAAGAAAATAATGGATGACTATGACAAGAAAGACAAAATGGAGCAGAAAGCTAGTGGAATAGATGCCCAGTATGGGGTGTATGAGCAGCTCTGTGAGGATTTAAAGGAAAGAGTGAAAGAGAAAAGACAAAAGAAGAAGAGGAAAAGGCTTGTGCCGAAGATATGCGCCCGCATGCCTTGGGAGCCATGAGAAAGAAGAAAAGCGAGGATGGTTCACCAGCCAAACAAGCAACAAAGAGGCGTGCAAGTGACACACTGGATTATTCTGGTTTCTGTGTTACAGTGTATTACTATTCTGAATTCAATAGCAAAATTCCAGCCTTACACAGTCATCTTGTTTAGTAGAAATATTCATTCAAAGTAGGAGGCATTAATTCAAAGTAATCACAGACTTCAATTCCATAGCGACATGTTAAAGCATTTCTGAGCAGGGTACCAACCAGGTACATTTTACCCACAGCAATTAGGTAAATTTTAAGGTTCTTCTTAAAATCCAGGAATGCCCAGTATCTAACAATTTCCCCAAAGGTCCATTCTACGGTAGACCTGACATAGGACATGGCTGTGTTGAATGCTTGTTGATCAGGAGTAAGATGTGCTCCTTTGAAACCAGTTTGAAGGTGCTGTCTCAAGAGATACACTGGGTTCCCATAAATACATAGCGGAGTGCCATCCGGAGACTAGGAATACGTCTCTAGGTCTCTATACAAGCCAGAATTTTGCAACATTCCTGCCTCGTCCCTTCTGCCCTCTGCAATGTTAATACAAATTATTAGTGTAGTACTTAACATTATTACACAAGTGTGATTATTATTTGATCACTATATTCATTTATGTAATCATACCAACTGGTCCAACCATTCCTGCTATAATCCCATTTGCAGCTAGTACATGTTCAAATTTGAAACCATGGACTCTCTTGTGGCCATTATAAACGATGCATTGATTCTGTCCAGGTCTGCTTATAGGGCGTACCTTAAGAGTTAAAAGGACAAAAAATCACTAGGAGGGACAGTTTACCCATTTCACAAAAGCTAATTATTGGGACCATATATTTTTGCCCTCACCAACTGAGCAAATATTTTTTAGCAAGCATAATTGTTCGAAAGAGGTGTATATATTTCGTAAAACTTTGTTGTTGGTTGGTTCTCTTCTCTGCTCCGAGAGGTTTTTCTCAGGGTACTCCTCCAAAACCAACACTTCCAAATTGCAATTCGATCCGGAACGCTCCAACGTTTGATACACAAGCCCCTGGCTTGGGAGATTGGGCAACTCCTCTACCACACTATCGAGCTTAAATAAATTACCTTTCTTTACCTTTTTAGGAAAGGCTTTTTTTCTTTAATGCTCCTATTACGTCCTTACAGGATTCAAAATAGAATCATCAGGTAAGGTAACATTATCCTTTTGTTCTAAGCCATCTCTCCCACCACACAAGGTGCACTGGAGTTCAAATTAAAGTTAGAGAACAGGTTTACTTCTCTTTCTACAGTCTGCATATTAAAACAAAACAAACTAATCTCACACTGTGCCATCCACAAACCCCCAGCATTTTTGAAGTGGGGCTCCTTTGGCATGTACAGCATCAGCCATCTCTTTCAGATTTTTGCGTGCCATCCACGGGTGATTCAGTGTAGTTAACAAGTGCCCATGAGTGTTGTAAATATAATCTATAACAGCATTTGTTATGAGGCTTAGCTCTGGCAAAGACCTGCCAAACTGTGGCATCAAGTCGACATAACAGCAGGGATAAGCAAATCTGCGAAGAAGCATACAGAAAGCTTCTTCTTTTCCCACACTTGTGCAGTTGCTGCAAAGAAAGTTGTCAGGTAATCTAAAGACGTTTGCTACATACGAAATATCCAACTTGCCGAATCGAAAATTCGTCCAACATTCTTAATCAGAAAAGTCTTGGAGACACAAACCTTTCATACTGGTTGTAATTAAACACAGCACCGCGGTTATGTATATAAAAAAACAAACAGAATTCTTCGTGATCAATAACACCATCTAAATGGCCTAAGAGAAGTGGCTCTTGAACATCTCGTAGCAACATTTTTAAACTTGCTCTTGTAGCGCTTTCATAAACTTTTGTGCTGAACGTGAAAGCTCCCGCTAAAGTTTAAAAAAGGCGCCAAATTATTTTTGTACTCGTTGTTGATGTATGCTTAACCTTATTTTTTTGACTACGAGTACAACTACGACTACAAGGACGTAGTCGTACTCGTCGTTGGTGCTAAAACTCTCTCCTGTTGAAGATGGGACAACTCCGAGGAGGAACCAAAGCAGACCTTGTAAAGTGCTTGCCACCAGCTACCAGCCAGACGGTGGAGCTACCGAGTGTGGATGCGATAATTCTGGATGGAGCTGTTGTAGTCCAGATGCTCCAACCCACAGCTGTAAGCACCTTTGAAGAGTATTTCAACTCCATATTTGCACCGTACATTCTGAGGTAACTAGAAGATGTGAAGAGGATTGACATTGTGTGGGACGAATAGAAAGATGACTCTGAAGAAAGCGGCGAGGGAGGAGAAAGGATATGCTGTCTACCCAAATACCGTCTGACTGGAAGAGATTCTTAAGAGTTGATGACAACAATGACGAGCTTTTCAAACTGCTAGCAACCAAGGTGTGTGTGTAAGACGAGTAAGTAAACCATGCTAATCATGCATTTTGCTGGCAAAACACTTTTAAAACTTTGATATCTACTTTCTAGGTGATCTCGCTACAGCTTCCAGTGGGAAAGAAAATCTTTGCAACACATGGCGAAAATGTGCTTATGTCTGAAGACAGGGCTGATATGAGTGCTCTTGCACCATGTAATCACGAGGAAGCTGATTCATGATTGATGATCCATGTACACAGTGCTAGCCTACATGGCCATCAACGAATAAAGGTCTGAAGCAATGATACTGATGTCATTGTGCTTGCCATTTCCATTGTTCCAACTCTCTCATTAGATGACTTGTGGATCTCATTTGGTTGTTCCAAGCAGGTCTGTAACCTCCCAGCACACGCCATAGCTACATCACTAGATTGAGAGAAAGCAGCTGTGTTACCGATGTTTCACGCAATAACAGGGTGTGACACAGTTTCATTTTTCAGTGGGAGAGGTAAGAAGACAGCGTGGGATGTGTGGAACGTGTTCCAAGAGCTTACTCCTATTCTTAAAGTGCTGCTGATGTTACCAGAGGATATAGATGCCACATGCATGGATGTCATTGAGAGATTTGTGGTACTCTTATATGACTGCATGAGCAGCCTCAGTAAAGTAAATTAAGTCAGGTAAGAGCTTTTCTCAAGAAAGGCAAGATCCCTTAACATCCCTCCCACGCATACATGCCTACTACAACACATCAAGAGAGCTGTCTTCCAAGGCGGTTTTGTATGGGGCCAGATGCTGTTAAAGCAGCCCACATTACCAAGTCCATCTAGCTGGGGGTCGAAGCTCGAAAGTAATCGCTGGGTGCCACGCTGGACGACACTCTCGCAAGCTAAGAATTCCTGCTATGAGCTCATTTGATGTGATTGTAAAACTGGTTGTTGAGGATGCTGCAAATGCCAGAAAGCCAATCTGACCTGCACTGGGTTATGCAACTGTGGAGGTAACAGTAACTATTAAAGTTAGCAATGTGTAACCTACACAAGAACGTTAAACAGTGGAACCCCGAAATTACCACATTCCTGATATAATCAAATTTTCAGCCCGGCCAATGTTACAGTAAAATGTGTGGAAATAAACCCGGATTTAACGTTCCATCATAAAGATATCCCAGATATATAACGATTACACCTTTGAAGCCCAAGCGCAAAATTAAACCCGACACAACAATAAAATAAATCATCACATGACTGGAAAGGAATGGCTGACACTTAGCCAACTAAGATAACTGTCACCATTAAAAGTTAACAATTGGATTATAGCGAATATCCAAATGCGTTTTACCCTCTTTTTCCTTTCACAGTGCTATTCATCTCCTGAAAAGCATAAGTTACTTGGAATTCCATACCCGAATATATAAAGTCCCTTCGTACATCAGTCATTTTGGCGTTACACTGAAGTTGACCGTTGTCATATTTCTCATGTCTGTAGTTGAGCTATCTCAGCAGCTCAGGGAGCAAGAAAAGCTAAATGAAGCTCCTTGGCACTTGCAAATGGTAGTTAGGCAAGTCTAAAATACAATGTGAGCATGATGTATCAATAATGCACGGTTGGAAACACATTAAAATTTTAAAATCATATAACTGGTTCTATGTTAAATATAGTGCCATGCCTCCATCTTTGACATTCCACTGCAGGCACCCCAACAAAAAAAGGATAAAAAGGTGACGTGATCACATCTTAATTATTATCTAGCACAGGATACCACATACGCTACTAATATATTATTTTGTACTCTGGGGCTCTTTTCCAAGCAATCTGATTATCAGCCTTGTTTTCATGTTGTTAGTTTCCGGGCATGCGCAAATCTCGAGTCCAGGGCTTAATTTAGCTTGGATCCATATCGGGAATTGTTTGTTACAGGGTTAGCTGTAATCATGCAAAGTTTTGTGCTTTTATCACAAAAGTGAACAATTTTGAACAATAGCAGCTAGACTATATGGCTTACCCAGATATACCTTTACACATTTTACATTCCTGATTTGATATGCCTTGCAAATGATGTTGAAACTAACCCGGGGCCTAATGTAGATTTTGCAACTCTTATCTTTACACCTTGTGATAAAGGGTCTCAGACGTTTTTATGTTCTGTCATAAATCTGCCATTAGTTGTAAAACATTGTTTGACAATTTCTAAGCCACTTGGAACACCTTCAGAACTCATTCAAACATTGGGTGATGGTAATTGTCTTTTTCAAGCATTATCTTATGTCATAACAGGTACACAAGTATGTCATTCTCAAATGAGAGCTCGAATAGTAAATCACATGAAGCATATTAAAAATTTCCTACTACCTCAAGCTTAACTTAACTTATTGATTTCTATAGTGCATTACCATGATGTAATGATCTAATGTGCTTTACAATTCTATACTGTCGAAAAAGAATTACATGCATAACAATATTTACAATAGTAAAGATAATAAAATAAAATAAAATAGTATTCTAAAAGTACTTGTTTAAAAAGATGGGTCTTGAGTTCTGATTTAAAGTGCCTATGAAGTGAAATTTTTTTCACATATTTGTGAAATATACTGCTTGTAATACACGATTCCAAAGTTTGAGATGTTCAGGGCGAAAATTGTAGATTTTACAAGCCTTCAAAGTTGTGCCATTTTGCCCTGAAAAATGGCATTTGAATCGCGCGGCCAAACTACCATGTAACAAGAGCCACTGACGTCATTTGGGTGCCACAATATCAATTGAGTAAGGCAGGCAAGAGACAAAGAGGGCGATATTGCGTGGCTGGTGCTCCCAACAAGCAAAGCTGTCAAAACCGAACGTTCACGCCAGGCATCCGCATGTATAAGTTCCCGAAAGATTCAGTTGTGAGAGCCAAATGGGTTCAATTCGTCCGCAGACATAGACACCACTTTAAGGATCCGACCTCGAAGTATATGTCGCTTTGTTCGGCCCATTTCGAAGAATCGTGTTATGAGAAAAACGTGGCCCTACTCAGCAGTATGGAAGCCCAGGGTATTAAAATGAATTGGTGCCAGAAAAAAGATGCTGTACCGACTAGAGACACCATTGTTCCACCAGCACCGGAGAAGCTTAGCGATCGCAGGAAAAGACAAGTAAGATGCCCTTTCCACTTGTTTTTAGTTGTAATGTATGTGCAGAATGCATTCCATAAATGGAACTTCTGGTGATCTATGTCAGCTAATTAATTACCATCCTTTTTATGTATCAATATTTTTACAATAGCTTTTAATGTAAGCTTGATATTCTTACAGCTTATTCTGCCTCCTAAATACTTGGAGGTTTCGATTTTTTTTAAACCAATCTCCCCTTATTACATGGTTAAGCGCATTGTGAATGTAGCTAAATTTGAAATGTTTTTAATATTTGGTTCATTTTGCTTTTGGTTTTGATGAAGGCATTTTTTTCAAACCTTTTACAAAGTTGTGCGTGTTCTTTATGAAGTTGAACTTTGTGCCATGTTTGAAACATGCAAAAATGTTTTTAAAAATAAGCTGGAACTCATATTGGAAAACATTCATTATTTTAGTTGAAACGTGATGCTCTGTCTGAGGTGAACAAAAGAAAGAAAAGAAAATCCTCAACCAATACAGTGGTGACCAACCCAGAAGCCACAACTGCTCTGCAATCCAGCACAGTGGTTACTACTCCAGAAACATTCCAAATTATAGTGACAAGGCTGAGGAACAAGACCTTACAAACCTTGAACCACAGCCCTCAAATGATGAGGAGATGTGTACAGCTTCATCAGCATCTCTTGTAGTGGAAAACAACATTGCAAGTACACCAGCTTCCTTTGTAGTGGATGCATGCAGTTCCAGTTCAGTTACATCAGGTGCTTCACTTGATAGCACACCACTCTCAACTCCCTGTAGCTGCAAAGAGTGTATCAACAGGGTGAAAAAAAAAGCCACAATTTACAGAGAGCAAACAATTGACTAAAAACAAAAGTGCAGACTCTAAAAGAGAGTGTCAAGCCTGAGGCATACTATCACAGAGCTCGAAAGTGTAAGTTTCACTCTTTGTCTTATTGTTGTACATCTACATGTATATTTATTCACTCACCTGGTTGCCATGCACATTTTTCACCCTCTCTGGAAAATTATGACCTGTAAATAATTCCTTTTGTTTGGTTTTACTTTAGAATTTATCAGACAGGGAAACTGAGGCAGAGCAAGTGTCCAGCAAACTATTGCGTTTGGTCTAGTACTGGGAATGAAACTGAGGATGAAGGTGACAACAAAGATGATGACTGGGGTCCAGGAGGGGAAAGTACTGAAGATGATGGTGCCACTGGGGACGAGGAGGAAATGCTGGAAGATCAAAATTACATCCAGTATGTTGAGCTAGAAGTCTTACTTATTTACTTTTTATTTCTTCATTTCTTTATGTACTGTTGATCTTTTGGTAGATGTGTTTCTCGCCTACATTCACTGAAAAGAGAAAAAAACCAAGCAGGGCCTAAAAAATTTATGCACTTGACTTAAGCCAAAAACTAATGTATGTGAAAGTTAATCAGAGCTTGGTCATCTATTAATTAAAAGCAAATTCTGACTGCTATATTTAAATAAATCTTGCACTTTCCTAAGTTCTGCCTTGCATTTAATTGTCTGTGCCCAACATGTATGCATGATTGCAACATTATGAACATCTGACTTACAACTATCTTTATTTTCAGTGTGGATCCTGTTGTATCATTAGCCATTTAAGTGTATTTTATGTTGGACACTTCGTCACTTATTATATACCCGGTACATGATCCACTGGCATATGGACATTTCATGTTTTATTACATGATGTATTGAAGTAGAACCTCGTGCTTGGTAGCCATGTTGGTCATTAAAGCCAAGAGTTTGTCCATTCTGTTCTGGTTTCTCGTGCATTGTGTATCGACAAAACTACAACATGGTGACCCTGACATCCGAATCACACTTCTGAGATACTTTAGAACGTTTACAAAGCAGTCGAAGGGCCATCCTCATCATTTCGATTTTGCCTTCGATCGGGCAATCTTTAATCTGTCTTCAACATTCTAGGGAACTCTCTAGAATACTCCTCCAGAAAGGACAAAAGGCACTTCACACAGTTTGCCAAGTGAGTTTTCTGTATAAAGTCAAAGTAAAATTGTCAGCTCAGTGGTTTTTCAAATGGCTGAAAACCATTATATGCCCCAAACAAAGGTCGATTGGACCTCCAACAATGCATCTTCACAGTTCAAATTGTGGAGGAAGGAAGTTGAAAGAATAATAGGCGGTCCTCTAGCATGAAGATCAGATCAAGTGAAGACGAATCATGTGACCTTCCATGGGAAAACGTACACTAATGCTTAGCCGTTTAAACGGCCTAAGCCGTTCGTTATCCGTTCGTTTGCCGTTTAAACGCTGTGAGAAAGCGTTTGATGCATTCATTTTACCGTTTGAACGGCAGGCACTGTCCGTTGAGTTAAAGTATTCCTCTGTTTAGTTAATATATTCACCTGCTTAACTCGTTCGCATCTATCGAAATTGTTTTCATGCCCGTTTAAACGTAAAAAGAAAAACAGTGTTTGAAACCGTTGAAATGCTGGCTCATGATGGTCCATCCAAATCGCTATCGTTGTAGTCGTCCTAGTACGTTTAAGTGAATTGAAAGTGATACAGCACGGTGCTTGAATCGGAAGTTGTGAGAGTACGATACATAA
>OX419338.1:20556529-20574029 GCA_948470475.1 Galaxea fascicularis
ATCACTTCAACTAGCGCTGCATTGTCGGTCACGAAGCAAACGCATTTATTGGCCATGGACGGCCCCCAAATATGTAAGGCAATGACGATGGGAAAAAACTCAAGAAAAGTGATATTTAAGGAGCTCCACGACTCTGGCCATGAACCATAAAACCATTTTCTGCCAAAAACTGCACCATAGCCCTTCGAACCGGCTGCGTCGGTGAACAGCTCAAGCGTGGCAGACGTGACCCACAGGTCGTCTAAAAAGAAAGCTCGGCCATTAAAATCCGCAAGAAATCGCAACCAAACCTGTAAATCGGCTTTAGCGTCTTTGTTTAGACGTATGTGGTGATGTGGGCGCTGCAGACCAATCGTAAGATCAATAAGACGGCGAAGGAAAGCGCGGCCTGGAAGGATAACAGAGCAAGTAAAATTCAGAAGGCCTATCAGTGATTGGAGCTCCTTAAGAGTCACTTTCCGACGGGAGTGAAATGAGGTTAGGAGTGTGTGACATTTTTGAAGCTTATCATCTGGGAGCCGAGCCTCCTGCAAAACAGAGTCAAGCATGATACCCGCGAACTGTAGCGAGGTGGCGGGACCAACGGTTTTTTCCTTGGCGATGGGAACGCCAAGATATTGACACATACCTAGGAAATTAGTCAGATCTAACTGACATTTTTCTTTGGAGTCGGCAATAAATAGAAAATCATCGAGTATATGCAATACGCTAGAGGCTCCCAGACGATTTATAGCTATCCATTCGAGCGCGGTGCTAAAAGCTTCGAAAATGGCACAAGACGAAGAACAGCCCATGGGCAGACAACGATCATAAAAATAAAGATTGTCCCATTTCATACCCAGTAAAGGATGATCATCTGGGTGTACTGGAATAATCCGAAAGGCTGATTTGATATCAGTTTTAGCCATGAAGCAGCCCCTCCCAGTGCGCTTTATGGCAGAAATAGCATCGGCAATAGTAGCATAAGTAACCGAAGAAAATTCTTTAGGAATAGAGTCATTTATAGAGGAACCTCGAGGAAAGGACAAATGATGAATTAACCTGAATTCCATAGGGGTTTTCTTGGGTACTATGCCTAAAGGTGAGCAGAAAAGGTCGGGGAAAGGACGATTATAGAAAGGACCAGCTATTCGCCCTGCATTAATTTCTTTGTCAAGCTTGTCGCGTACAATGTCCGGCTGGTCAGTGGCACTCTTTAAATTAGGAGGTTCAAAAAGGGTCCTGTCACCCTCAAAGTTGACATGAAAACCAAAATTAAAGCCGTGTAGTAAATAAGCTTTTAACTGAACAGGGTAGCCAGTTAAAAGTACCTCAAGCCGGTTGGCCTTTACGGGCGTTATCGGCTGCGGAGGTCGGTGGGAAATTTTCGGAGGGCAATGGTGCGCTAGCGCGTTTCTGACCGATGACATTACATCGCGTTGCGGGGTGCTTAGCTCCGCATTTGTAGCATTTATGGTCGAATTTGCAACCACCCCCGCAGAAGCGGCCCGCGTGAAAATTCCAACACGTTCCCTTAGGAAATGGCGACTGGTTGGAGCGGGGGCGATTGCCTTGTTTGTCACTGTTCGAGGGCGTTTGTCGGCCACGAAATGTCACCTTTAGCCATAGCTCCCAATGCACGGCATCCCACGGATACTTATTTGGAGCCGTTTGCCGTAGAAGGCAAAATTGCTCATCGTAGAATATCCAATCGCCAAATTTTGCGGCAATATCTCTTACAATTTCGCAATATTTCATGAGTTGAGGCGCTTCGTTAGGAAACCTGACTACGTAAATTGCAACGAAAGTATTAAATGCGGATATCCATTGATTAATATTAGTGATCTTCTTCGGAGGCTTACAGGGCTCAAGAGTAAGCTGTGCCCCCGAGCTGGGAGTAGAAGTATTGATTGATATGGAGTATCGGTCAGGACTGGGGGTTACTGAAACAAGGAGACCAAAATCTACGTACTCGTTTGCCCAAACTTTGGCCTTGATTTTATCTGGAACACCTCCTCCCAGCTCAAGGGCAAGGCTGGAAAAGACTAGTTTTTCTGAATCGTCTAAACTAGAAGAAGCGCCAGAAGAGCTGGGCTCCTTCGTACCTGCCGAAGGGGATGTGATGAGCGCTAGCTGATCGGACACGGCCTCCTCAACAGACATGGGAGCCATAAGGGAACGTACGCTTTCACGGGCAGGTTGCTCTCCTTCGTGCACAGGTGGCGTTTTCATGGCGGCTTGCACTGCGCTGGTGACAGCGGCCGTGATTGTGGCTTTTAAAGCCTCCATATCGATGCTTGTACCGGTCGGAGTGGCCGTCTCAGGTGGAACAACTGTTGCTGTTGAAACTGAAGGCATCGATCAAGCACGTTTGCCGCGAGCGCGGGAGGCACTGCCAGACGGGCGCTTGCGAGAAGACATAGCTTAGAATAGCAGAAAGTGTAATTAAGGTAAATATAATGCATAAGTAGACAAAGGGGAGTTTATGGAAGTCCCCATGAGAAACGAGAGGGCCGAACTAAAATGCCAATGCTGTACACGGTTTAAGGATACACAGGTCCAGAAGTAAAAACGAATAATTGCAAAGAAGTCAAAGCCAAGTCCCGGATTAAACACAAAACAGAGCAAGGACAGTAACCAAGTGCAATTGGGCACGCAAAAAAGCGGCCGGAATGGGTTGTACACTTTGAAAATGGAAACGTCCTGCTATCATGTCGAGATCCTACATGCGTCAATCAAGGGGGCAAATAATCAACGGCAGGAATGCAAAAAATAACAACGCTGCCATTTAAGTCGAGATAAGCAACGTGCACCCCAGTAAGATAACAGTAACATACAAAGACAACCGCCCAATATGGGCAGCACCCAAATGATAAACTCGCTACGCAAAATGAAAAACAGCTGCGGACGCAACACAGCATGAAAAGCCATAACAATGAATCACGGAACTGGCGACCAGTATTTAAGAATAACTTGCTAAATATCATCAAGTAAACGCAGGCATTTGAGTACTGCCCCTCGTAAACTGCGGTAAAATTTATGTTGCCCCCTCCCATTCAAATGAACGCCATCTCCGGACAAAAATGTACTCTTTGTTTTCCAAAACCCCCTGTGGGACCAAAAGAGTGCGTATGGGATGGGCTCAAGGACCGTTTTTAAATATCTAGTTAATAACCCAACGTTCTTGTTGAATAAAACCTCTGAAGAGGAACAGCGGAGGGTTTGGCAAACACAAATCAGGTCTACCTTGTAGTCGTCGTGTAATAAGGTGACCAGATGCTCTAGGGAGGAACCGACTGTTAGAGGGGAGGAACATACCAGGTCATTTGTCCCTAGCTGTAAAATAATTATATCAGGGCCAAAATCCTTCACGACGCTTAAATCATATTTTAGAACTTTGGCAATCGTTCGACCGCCAACACCGTGCCATTTGCAGATAAAGGCTGGGGTGGCAATGCCTAGCTTAGACGTATACGCGCTATTATGCGAACTAGTTATAAGAACGTGAAGGCGACGGATAAAAGAGTGGCCCAGAATTAAGACTCTCTTGTTGTCCATAGCGTAGAGCAACATAAAAATAAAACCTAGAACCTAAACCCCGGCTGAACAGAAGACAATATTGAGTACACTTGCCTTTAAACTTGAAAATTAAAGTTGGGAGATGGCGTTGCCGCTGAATGGTAAGGAGGCCGAAAATAATAGTGCAGGCGAACTTAATAGTAACAGTGAGCCCGCCCACTTGGATCTGATTGGATACACCTTAGTGATATGCCTTTCCCTTCTCCAACCCAATCCTTGTAACTGATACACGTAGTATATTTAGCCATGAAAATGGCTCGATATAAAATTACATTATATCGGCAGCATATAATGTTTGTTTTAAAATTGGTTATAGTGAGCATGACAAATGTACCTTCTGTGACAATGAATCAGAAACATTAGACCACCTCTTTTTTTATTGCTCTTTCTCGAATATATTTTGGACACATTTTGAAAAATACTATTTCACGTTAACAAAAAAATCTAGAGTTCTCAGCAATCAAAATATTATATTAGGTATTATAACTTCGCCTTGCCCCTTATTGAATTATCTAATATTAATGGGTAAGTTATATATGTGGGATTGCAGAAGAAAGTGTATACACCCATACATTGAGGGTTTTAAACAAAATATCAACAGAAAAATATATTGCCTCATTAAACTTTTATAATAAATGGCCAGAAAATTTTTCTCCTTAATTTCCTTTTCCCCCAATTTTAATGTTGTTAGTTAGCGTTTTTTTTCTCTCTTTTTTTTTCTTTTTGTGTATTTTGTATATGTTTTATTTATGTATGTATGTAAATGTAAATGTAAATGTCGTTAAAATAATGTAATACCAATACTTACGATTTGTAACTTATAAAAAAGACAGTAATTGTGCAACTGTTTTCTTTTAAGTTATTGTAAGTAAGTAACTGTAAGTGTAAGTGAGTATGTAAGAAGTTGGAAAAAATTAAAAAAAAAAAAAAAAAACAGATTCAACACCGCAACTAACAAGATCACGATCTGGACGGGTTATCAAGCCACCAACAAACCCATACTTTGTATACGATTGAGATGAACTTTAAGGAACTGAAACTGCATGTGTTCATTAAGGCGACAATGATTTGCTATGTTAGTTTGCATGCTGATACTTCGGTTCTAAAACTGTCTCAAAAGGGGACATGTTATATCATTAGCCGTTTAAGTGTATTTTATGTTGGAAACTTCGTCACTTATTATATACATGATCCACTGGCATATAGACATTTCATGTTTTATTACATGATGTATTGAAGTAGAACCTCGTGCTCGGTAGCCATGTTGGTTATTAAAGCCAAGAGTTTCTCCCATCTGTTCTAGTTTCTCGTGCATTGTGTATCGACAAAACTACAACAGATCCAACTGCCACCGACTATACATACAACCAACCAAAGTTTATTGTATTTTACAAGATGCTTTTGAAGCTGTTCTTGCTCTTCTGCTTTAACAGCAAAGCTGAAAATTCACAAGTCACCATGCGACAAAATGGTACCATGGTGACAGTGAAGCAGCAGTGTGGCAAATGTAAAGGCTTTGTTTGGAATTCCCAAAGTTACATGCCTCATGGCAAATATTCTGCGGGTAATATGCTGCTGAGCTTGGCTGTATTGATGGCTGGGGCCTCAATAAGTAAGGTTTTGCTATTATTTCGTCACCTTGGACTGTGCTGCTACTTGCCACGTACCTTCTCACACCACCGGTCGTTCATTTTCCCAACTGTCATCCACCACTGGGAGTTGTATAGAGCTGGCCTTGTTAGTAAGCTTAAGGACATGAGAGATGGGAGATTCGACTCCATGGGACATTCTGCCAAGTACGGGGTTAACACAATGTTCTCTACAAGCATAATGACGGTGGTGCATTTGTTCAGCTATGAAAGCCATCAACTTCATGTTGTAGTTTTAGCACTAAGAGTTTTTAATAACTGTTATGCCAGTGAATTGTTTCACTCCTTGACACATCGTATGAACTATAAATTAATTTGTCTGTCTGCTTATTGACAATGACAAATTACACCATGAGCAGGGAAGGTCTGCAGTTATTGTAAAATCTGTATTTTGCAGCACATTTCTTTCAATGACAAAGAACGTTTGTACCTATTTTGGTAGGCAAATGAGACAGGGGGCAGGCAACAAACTGAACTTGAGGGAGCAAAACGGTGCTTTCAGTTTCTTCAGAATCTTGCCTTGAAAATTAGTCTTTGTGTCTGACCGGCACCGAAGGATTGCCAAATGGATGAGGGAAGTGTGCAAAGAAACAACACACTATTATGACATCTGGCATGTGGCACGTTCTGTCACCAAGAAACTCCTGGCAGCAGGGAAGGAGAAAGGATGTGAAGTCATTAAGGAATGGTCAAAGGGTATTCGTCGCCATCTTTATTGGAGTGCCACTTCTACCAAACCAGGTTTTAGTGACATTATACTGGCCAAATGGAAATCATTTCTTCGTCATGTTGCAAATAAACATGCCAACCACCCTGATCCCCTTTACCAGAAGTGTAACCACGAAGAACTTCCACCCAGAAAGTGGATTAAAATTGGCGGGTTGTCACATTTTACAGTGTTTTGGAAGAGATAGTTAATAACACACATGTTATATTATTCAGTCTAACAAAGGAACAGAAATGTAATAGATTAGATTATAAATGGAGGTACTCTGCTACTCAAGACAATTACAAAGCTAATTAAACCTCGTAAAAAGGTTTCCATCGAGTTACTACCAGTAAACTTCATTACTCTTTACAATAAATGTCAAGAATGTATTCTCTTTGTAGGTACTGCTGCCTATGACAAACTTACAAGTTTGCTTAGCAATAAACTGCTGTTGAAGGACATTGGAAAACTCTCCCCAAATGCCCAGACAAGTTGCTTGGAAGAATTCCACACCACCCTCAACCACTGGATTCTCCTGGTTGGGAACTTTTTGCAGGTATCATGATTATGTCTGGTATTATTTGAGGTATTAAAGACCTGTATTTAACCAATAATTGATTAAAAGTCAAACAAAGGATTTGAATAATAGCAAAAACGTGTCATGTTCTGAACTATGCAAATACATCTGATTATGTAAAGGTACACTGTATGATTGCTTTGGGTAAGGAACTGGTAACCACCTACAAAACCACCTGAAACCACTGTGTTCATCATGATAAATGATGATGAGGAGGAGGAAGAAGACAATGACAATATTTATAAAGAAATACATCTTTGTTTGATTTTTCCTCTGTATTTTATGTGTACATGAATATATTTTCAGGCATATCCTTGCAAGCCTCCATTTCAATGAAAATCTTCAGAGGGATACCCAGCTAACCAAGGATGGCGAGAGGTACTTTGAAGTTACTTACCCCAAGTACAAACTGGGTGAGGAAGTTGTTTGCGAGGTTGCATCACCACCTACCTATGGTGAGTTAAAGTATTCAACAGTGTGCAGTGATTATGTAGCCTGGTGTAATGCATTTTTTTCTTAATTTTCTGTGCTTGACTTTTTTGTCATTGATAATTTGAAAATCTAGAATGTTACTGCAACTGTATTTCTCGGATTATTCCATTTTCAAGATATTTTAAAAAGTCAATGTACTTGACAAATGGAAAATTTTTCTCCTGTTCCTGTATTTACATTGAAGGTTATGTTGAAGATATGAAGGAACTTCTGTTTACCCTGACGAAACCTGAGATGGCAGAAGTATACAGCAAATATTCTGCCAAGGCTCTAGACCCATTCACTGCACAATTCACTGATCGCATGGATAAGCAATCAGCAGTGAAAGCATACAAAGAGAAATGTGGGAAAAGGACAAATCTCCAGCTTTTTCCAACAGGTATGTTTTGCCACATTTCAGGTAATGCTTTGTGCTTATCTTTTCTTGTCATAACAGCATACTGACAAACTTACTTATATTACTTTTTACACGTTCATTCGAATCAGTATGGTAGGGGTTTGTTAGGAGTGTACTGTTGCCACAATCTTGATATTTCCCATATTGTGATAATAGACCAGACAATTAGCTTTCAGGGATCACTGTCTACTGGAAATGTCTTAAATCTATACTGATCACTATCTCTTTCAAAAGGTAAAAACACATGAAGACAGCTTGCAGGTTGGAAACAACCAGACTAACAAATTTGTTTACAGGTGCAGACCAAGATCGTTTACAACAACATGCTGCTACTGCAGTTGAAAGAAAGCTGGTCACTGGTTCTAGAGCTACTTGAAGTACCAGAAAATGTTCTAAATGTAAAACGGCTGGTCATACAAGGAGAAACTGCCCTACCTGAATGGGCTAAAAATCTGTTTAATTTATCAGCATTCCTTATTTAGTTGCCTTGTTATTGTTCTATATACATCCGTAGTTCTTGGAAGCACTGTCAAAGTGTTTAAAAGTTTAAGTAAGAGTGTATTTTGCAAATTCCTCCAAAGTCTGCTGATATGCAGGTTAGTTCTGATTTGATGTATGTGTCATGCAAAGCCCCTAAAAATCTTAACCCCGTCCCCTCCCTCTATACCATGATAGGAGAAGTCTCAACTGTTGGGAATTTTTGGTAATAAACCAGGCTAAATATGCAATTTTAATATGAGTGCTACTGTCATGTGAACATTCACATAATTTAGAAGCTTTTATTTTAAAAGTATTACTTATTAGCAGACAAGAGCACAAAGCTATCCCTTACATTGTGCCCCAAATATTCCTTCAAATTATTCTTCTAATAAAAGTAGTTAAGATTTGTAAATAAAACAAAGTATCAGCTTCAAAAACCACAGTGCTTGTTAAAGTCCTTATTATATGAGAAAGTGCAAATAGCTTCAGAGCCTCAGTTTCTCAAGTTGTTAACATGAGTTATGTTGTGGCTTGTTACATTTTAATGAACAGTTTTGCCAAATGTCATCTCTTTTATATTAAGTGTCCACACCACAATACAATGAGGACCATGGGGATCAATAGTTGCTAATCCCACAATTTAGACTCATGGCGAGTCCTTTTCGGTTTGAAATCAGGCAACAGGATGAGAATTTAACCATGGAGATTACCTTAGTCATCCTATTTTCAGGGACATTGCCTTAGTCATTTTTCTCCAGATTCCCAAAACTATGCCTCATTATAGCCGGTTGACTGCCTGTGTAGGATCTGGTAACGTGTCCTTATGTTGTTATAAATGCAAGCTGGAAGTGGTATTTTATTTTCCCAACCCATGAAACCACACAGCCAGCGAATGATCAAATAGGCACTTTATGAATGAGAGGTACATAGTTTAGCCCTCCTGTGTATCTCACGATAGAACTAAACTCACTCGTTTTCGGAAACTTCAGATTAACGGCGGTACTTTCAGCCCTCTTTGTCCCTCAATAGTGGAGCGACTTGAAGCAGCACTGTCCTGTTAGTGAGTGCCATGACATCTTCGTGTTGCATTACGCAGTAAATGCGTTCAATTGACCCATCAAAGGTCAATATTCTCGATGCGTTGGCCACTTCTCTACAACAACGGAACTCCCGCGCTCCGGCTAAATTTTCGTTTCTGCAGTGTTCACATATTAAAATGACCGTGCGATAAACAGCGACCTTGTCAGCCCGACAGTGTTTGTGATACCACGTGCATGCGATGGTAAGTAAGTGATAGGCGACTCTCGGCATGTTAAAAAGTAGTGGCACAGCGAAGAGGTTTACACTGAAAAATACAACAGAAGTTATATGAACCATGAATTAACAGGAATTTCTCTTTTGTATCTGGCTTCCATTACAATAGGTATAAGACCATCTTCGTCAGCTTCTTTGTCGACTTCATTTCCCTCAGCCGTGCTGCCATCTTTGGCTAAAGGTTCGTCCTGACTGAATATAACCTGGACACTGTCTTCTTCCATTTCTTCTTCCTAGGGTTCGCTTGATGTTTGCGAATAGTCGCTAATTTCAGACTCGCTAGACATGTCTTCTCACTCTAAAAACAGCCTGCTTTACAGTATCACTTCAAAGCATAAACAAACTTTTGGCACCCAAATGACATCACATAAGATATTTTGGACTTTAACTCGGACCCATTCCCTTAACCACATTTGAGGGCAATAGGGCACAACTTTGAAGACTTGTAAAATCATCAATTTTAGATCCGTTTATTTCAAACAATATATTTTGCAAATGTGTGAAAAAAGAAATTCGCTTCATAGGCACTTTAAAACTATAGATGCTAGTACAGTTTGGGCCCACAGTAATTGGCATCAGCTGTTGTAGACACCCTGCCTTAACCCAGTATTTGTTTATTTTAGAAGGTGAAGTTCAATAAATAGTAACCGGTAGATCATTCCAAAGTTTTGGTGCCACTACTGCAAAGGCGTGGTCTCCGAGTGTCTTATAGGTCCTGTGAGACCGTTCATTAACGCAATCCGTTAAGGATGATGCCTTCCTGGCTGCATAAATTGAATCTCCCCTGAGACCGAATACATATAGGGCAGCTAATGGAGCCAGCCCGTGGATAGCTTTGAAAGCTATCAATATCTTGGTAATAGACAGGCAGCCAAAGTAGTTGTCTTAGCAATGTAGTTATATGGCAATAGCTAGACTCTTTAAATATTAGGCGCACTGCTGTGTTTTGTACCCTTTGCAGCTTAGCGATCTGATATGCCGCAAGACCACACAAGAGACTATTACAATAGTCGACGTTACTCGTAATGAACGCATGAATAAGTATTTCTGTGGCTTCATGTGATAAAAACTTCCTTATCTGCTTAATGTTATGGAGGTGGAAAAATGCCGCACTGCAGGTCTTAGTAACATGCGTGGCCATAGTAAAGTTCTTATCAAAGTATGAGCCTAAATTTCACAGACGTGGAGGCAGCAACAGTCACATCACTGACCCTCAGATGGCTGATATTAATTTTGCTAAGTTGTTGGTGAGTTCCTAACACTAACAGTTCTGTTTTCCCATCATTAAGCATGAGACTATGTTAACAATAATAAGACAAAAACCAAGAAGTTTCATCAAGTGTAAGGTTTATCCATTTGCATATGAAAATCAACAGAAATGAGCCAATTTTTGTATGGAGGCCGATTTCGAAAGAAATGTTCTTGAACCTAGAATACGCTTCCAAAAACTGGCCAACAGCTAATAAAACCCGCTTTAACTTCGAAAATTGGTGGACAAGAACCACTATCCATTTAAGTTTCAAAACAACCATTTCACTTTCGTTCGAAAATGGCGCTTCTTGCCTCAGCCAGCCTTTGTTTTTATCACTCGTATGCATAACAATGTTAAGGTTTGCAATTAACGTATTCACAAAACCACTCAGTCATGAAACAGTCTTGTCTCGCAAAATTTAAAATCCCGGAGTATCAGCTCAGATGATTTATTTAAACACAGAGAAAACATCAATGAATAAGGAAAATTACAAATTAATATGGTGCCTCCCTATGTTGATGTCAGCAACAAAATGTTTTCTTTACAAATAAACGGGGAGGTGCTGTGCAAATGGAGGGACATCAGTGCAAAACCAGGAACGGCGTTTGCGTTGATCCAAAAAAGTCTTCAACCACTCGGTTACCAACTTGAGGACACATCACGGGATCGCTTAGGAAACGCACTCGCCTCTGCCAGTTTTGGACGAAATTTACCATAGTAACAGCTGATGATGAAATAATAGTCAGTGCTGGTCAACAACTAAAGTTATAGTTTAATCATGCAAAAGTTTTATTATACCCTCAGTTCACCACCTCGGTTTGCCTTTTGGTTCTTTTGTATCAAAGCTAACTCGCTAAAAAGCTGATAACTGCTACCAGCCACCTCAACTTCAACATTTAGAAACATTTATCATCCCGTTTCATTCTGATGCACCATTCTATGATTCTTATGTACCCTTAAGTTCATCACTGAGCTACCTTTATCCAAGTAAACAAGATATGAGCTTGTACTGTTCAGTGATGTAAAATAAAGAGTAATTTAGTGATTTCATGTGCCATGACAAGTCCACTGCAAATGACTTAAGGATGACTGAAATCAAGAGATCAATCTACGAAGTTTGTACTTAAACTACTGTAAAATCAGGGCTTGAAATAACTATTGGACAGGCGTGGGACACATCGTCCAGTCAAACGTGATTTTGCTCGGACATAGGCATTCTTGGCTGGACAAATTTAATCCATCTTTACTAGTTGCAATAGAGGCTCCATTTTGCAAGTTACATGAAAGCCCAAATGACCGGACTATATGTCTCGTCATCCACAGATTTGCTTGGACAATGCTCGATTCTGACCGGACATTGTCCCTTGACCGGCCGTTATTTCAAGCCCTGAAAATAATGCAGAAATTTATCAAAGCATCTCGTCTTTACAGATCTTGATAACAGAGAGGCGTTACAGGCATTGTTTAAGGCTGAGAAGGCACTTTTTGGGAATAATTACCCACAAGTCCTCATGGCTCATGCAGTAAGCAGCTTGTGTGCCAATTTCGACTTGGCAATAGAGACCTTCGATGGATGTGGCATTCCAGTCTTAATAGGACATCCCGAGTCTGGCAAAGGCACTGCTTTGAAATCAGTGCTTAGTGTGTTTGGAGGTTTCACATTAGTAAACAGTAAGTAATTATTTATGTCTGTGTCTATAAATGCATCTATATTTATCAATTATACATAATTATATCCTTGATCCATTGATTTTGATTCCGCACTCGAAGTAGCACTTTTCACGAAATATTTTCTAACTGCTCTTCAATTTTGAAAGTATTGGTCATTTTTTTGAGCACTCAACAATCCTCGGTTTGACTGGCCTCACATGAAGTCTTTCCTTTCATTATTGTTTAACTATCAGCGAAGTGAGTCATTATGAATACTATGGTGAATACTTTCGATCACACAAGTACTGTACATCCCCTTTTTCTGGATACACGATCATAGGCCGAAGATTAAAGTCCCAACATCCGTCCTTTAAGTAACAAACCCCAACATGTTAAGGGACACTGTCACGGCAGTTTTGCGTTTTTAGGTCAAAACTGACTGGAAATTGAAACTTATTTCTGACACTCACAAGTAACAACATTCCTGACAAATAAAAAAAAATCAAATTAACTTTAACCAGGAAACCACCTGTACGAAATTTTTTGGCAATTTTTGGAAATACACCGTGTCCAAATTCGAAAAAATAGGCAAATTTTTTCCTCAAGTTTTCCATCCTCACCTTCCTTAAATGCAGATAAGAAAATATGGTTCTTGTTAACGAAACATGAGCACTACTTTTTGGTTTCCATAAATGCAAAAGCGTTGTCTAGCTTTTTAGATTATGGCTCAAATAGTGCAACACTGCCCTTTAATATAAGGAACAAGTCAAATCGCCGAATAAAAAACGCATAAAACACTTTTCACTTTTTCATTGTAACAGGTGCAACCAAGAAGTATATTGAGATTCTGGCAAACTGAAGTGAGGAAAAAACGTCCTGTCAGCAAAATCAATTCGTATTTTTATAATCACTAGTCACAAAGAAGGAAATAAGAACAAAAACAAGTGTTTGGAGGTAGTTTGTGTATGATTGAGTAAGAGCAGATTTTGCATTTGGGGTCATAAGAGATAAGACCTGTTTGTTTCTATACCAACTGTCTGAACCTCAACCAGTGATCTAGTCGTTAATTAATAATAATAATAATGACCCCTATACATTGCACTGATGATATCGATATATTTTATTTCTTTAAAAATAAACTACTCTAATGTGCAGCATATACAAATAATGCCGCACTCACTTCAAAGGGTCTTAAAACCAGAACATTTATTTTATTCCAGAAAACATTACAGCTAAATGTCAAAGTTACTTTTACTTTCTGATGCAAATAATGATAATGATAATACTACTACTACTTATAATAATGTGTTGATGTTAAAACTGAAATGATGAAGGCTTTCCCAACATTCTGGACACCTCTGCTCTTGGGAGGAGGCCAGACGCCCTCGTGGACTTTCAGCTGACAGAGAATACTGTTATTAATTAATAACAATAACAACAACGTTTTCCACTTTAGGTTTCTAAAATTTTGTTTTCAAGGTAAGTTTGTTTTAAAATTATTGTTTATGTTTCCTTAGATCAGCGGAAATCCTGGATAAAAGAATAACAGTAATAATAATAATGATAACACCAACACTAAAAAAACTGAAATCTTGTTATTTCCTTATCGATTTCAAAGGCCCTACTAATCCTCAATGTGAATAATATTAAAAGTTCTAATCCTAAAATCCTGCTAGTTCGCTACCGATTCCAAAGCCCCTATTATAACATAACATAACTTTATTATTTATATAGTGCAAAATACATAGGTATATGATTTAATGCGCTTTACATTACAGTGCTTATAATATTACAATAAAAAGAATGAACGATATGTAGGTGTATATATGCATGTAAAACCTATGTTTAAAATACTAAAAGCTAATTTAAAATAATAAGTTTTTAGACTGTCTAAAGCTCTCAACTCATCTGGGAGGGCATTCCACAGGGTCGGGCCGGTACGACATGGTGTCAGGAGTGAAAGTAAATTAATGCGAACCGAAACTTCAAATCATGGCTACTGCTGCTGCAGGATTCAAAACCCCGGAGATGAATTGGGACGCCACTGACTTGCGGGATGAATTAGCCAAGTTCAAGCAATACTGTGACTTAATTTTCAGCGGGCCATACACAAAGAAGTCGCCTAAGGAACAAGCCACGTTCTTTTTATTGCGGATTGGCAGGCAAGGATTACAAACGTACAACAGTTGGACCTGGGAACAAGCCGAAGATAGCACGAGTCCAGCGAAAATATGGGAGTGGTTTGAGAAACACGTAGCGCCGAAAGTGAACCAAAGGTTAGCCAGATACCAGCTTCAACAGCTCAGACGGAAGGATGATGAATTTGTCGACATTTTCCTCATGCGTTGCCGAAATCAAGCCACGAGGTGCCGATTCAGAGAGAAGGACGAGTCAGACAAGCGCCTGTTCGAGCAATTAATCGTGGGAACCAAACACAAGCAAGTACAAGAAAGGTTACTAGAAAAAGGCGAGCAGCTTACTCTCGACAAGGCCATTGATACCCCAAGGACCTACGAAGCAACCCAATCACAAATGGAAGAGTTGGCTGGAGAAAGCAACAAGGCTGTTCATGGAATTAAAGGGGACGAGAACAAGAAGTGCCCTGCATTTGGATCTGTGTGCCTAAATTGTCAAAAAGAAAATCACCGGGCAAGGGTGTGCCGTTCTAGAAGCCAAGGAGGAACACGAGCCAGGCAAAAGAACAGAGAAAACCCGAGGTCGCGTCGTCACTCCAGGAGTAAAGACCGATGGTATAGACGAAGATCCGCAAGTGGAAAACGTAGAGATCGGGATAGAAGAGAACTGAGCGATCAATTTAAAACAATTACATTTGAATCAATCACGGTTGATGTTATTGGGCCTCAAGCTCACTCTGCAAATGAGGTATTTGTGACCGTAAACGTTGACCTTCACAGCATCAACAGTCGCCCAGCTGCACTCAAGGCCAAGTTAGACACAGGAGCTCAAGGAAAAATACTTCCTTTGAGACTGTATCGCCGGATATATCCTGAGAATCTCACACCGGAAGGCTTTCCCAAACCAGGAGTTCTTGAACGTTCACCTACAGTGCTCACTGCCTATGGAGGGGCCAAGCTGGTGCAACATGGGAAGTGCCGAATTGATTGTGATTTTAACGGCCAGAAATCAGTTGCAACTTTCTTTGTGAAGGAAGCAGATGGACCGGCCATTATTGGGCTGCCAACATGCCTGGATCTCAACCTTGTCACTCTAAACTGCTCTGTACAGCAAAGTTCACCATTGACCGCCAACTGCACTCGTGAACAAGTTACACCTATTAAGGACAAGGATGACTTGGTGAATTGTTACCCTGATTGCTTCGATGGCATCGGAAAATTCCACGGTCAGTACCATATCACCGTTGACCCGTCTGTACCCCCGGTTGTCCATGCCCAAAGACGGGTGAACAGCCTGGTGTACTGCAGGAAACCGAATGGTAAACTGAGAATATGCCTAGATCCCAAGGATCTATATAAAGCTATTTCCAGAGAACATCACGTGATCCCTACTCTGGAAGAAATTCTCCCAAAGCTAAGCGGTGCCAGGTACTTCTCCATCGTTGATACGAAATGTGGTTATTGGAACATTGAACTAGACCAAGAATCGAGCTATTTAACCACATTCAATTCACCATATTGTTGCTATAGATTTCTACGCATGCCATTTGGTCTGAAGATGTCACAGGACGTATTCCAAGCAAAGATAGACCAGACCTTTGAAGGTTGTGAGGGTACCGTTGGAATCGCTGATGACATTGTCATTTTTGGAAAGTCAGAACAGGAGCACGATAATCACCTTCATGGTATGCTGGCAAGATGTAGAAATACTGGGCTCAAGCTTAACCTGGACAAATACAAGATTAAACAGACGAAGATCAGATTCTATGGTGTCATTTGTGGTGAAGATGGTGTTCAACCAGACCCAAGAAAGGTGTCAGCCCTGAAACAGATGGGCCCCCTACTAGTAAACAGGAATTACAATTATTTCTTGGATTAGCAACCTACATGGGTCCGTTCATTTCCGGTCTCAGCACCCTGACAGCCCCACTTCGAGAGCTAGTTAAGGAGAATCGTCTTTTTGACTGGAACCCTGCCCATCAATAATTTAATAATAATTTATTACTTATTAGGCGCAAATTAGCATGTGAATATGATCAAATGCGCCTTACAATTCTTTGCAATTCTAAAATCAAACTAAATCAAATAAAATGTTGGTTTTTGGAGAGAGGGGAAAACCGGAGTACCCGGAGAAAAACCTCTCGGAGCAGAGTAGAGAACCAACAAACTCAGCCCACTTATGACGCCGAGCCCGAGAATCGAACCCGGGACACATTGGTGGAAGGCGAGCGCCCTAACCCTGCTCCCCTACAAACCTTTGATGCAATCAAGAATGCCATCAATGCAGAAGCTTCACTGGCATACTATGATCCGGCCAAAGAGGTAACCCTCCAGGTTGATGCTTCGTTGACAGGTCTTGGAGCTGCCTTATTTCAGGAGAAGAAGCCAATCGCCTTTGCCAGTGAGGCCTTAACAGACACTGAGTCACGTTATGCTACCATTGAGCGAGAGCTCCTAGCTGTAGTTTATGGATGTGAGCGTTTCCACACATACCTCTTTGGCCGAAGTTTTATTGCAGAGTCCGACCACAAACCTCTGGAGGCTATCCAGCTGAAAAACTTGATCTCAGCGCCCCCAAGGCTGCAAAGAATGCTCTTACGCTTACAGCCATATGAAGTCGCAAACAAGTGCTGGTAGCCGATGCTCTCTCAAGGCTTTCATCTGAAGAGGAAATGTGCAGATTCATGATGTCTGTCCACAATTCTCAAGCGAGTATTTGCAAAGGATTTGCGGAGGAGTATGGTTTCAGTCATGTGACGAGCTCTCCCAACTACCCACGTAGTAATGGATTCATTGAGAGCCAAGTCAAAAGCGTCAAAAGAGGTCTAACTCAGACCCAAACATAGCCCCTCTATGTCTCCAAGCAACTCCAATCGACAACAAGTTGCCATCCCCAGCAGAACTGCTGTTCGGAAGACAGGTGCAGGACAATCTACCCAGGAAAATTCAAAGTGACCACACCCATGATGACATCATTGGCAGACTGCAAGAGAGACAGGTAAAACAGAAGTATTACCATGATCAGCATGCCGCTGCCTTACCCAGACTGGTTCCAGGACACCAAGTGACCATTCAGAACCCCAAGACACTGGAATGGAAGTCAGCTGTGGTGCTAGATAAAGCTAGGGAAGTCCCTCAGTCATACATAGTGTCCACTACAAGTGGAAAGGAGCTGTGCCGTAACTGATCTCACATATGTCAGGTCCCTCATCCTGGCCCCAAGCAGGTCAAGTTTGATTTTAAGAGCAACCACGTTCACAGTTCCCCTCCTGGAATTGACCTTCCTG
>OX419338.1:20581529-20609029 GCA_948470475.1 Galaxea fascicularis
ACGGTATGGGAATGATTGCAGTCGTAACACCTGGCACCAAACACAGTCGTAATGTTGCGCGACGCAAAGTTACTCCCGAAGAAATCTCGGCAACTGGAAGGGTAGAAATACATCCATGCGGGCCCCGACAGGTGAACGTGGAGATCAAATATAAAGACTTGGTTCTTGTACGAGCAGAAGACCCCACTGCTAGCCTTGACATCTTATGGAAGACTTCTCTACTGTTTGGCAACCCACGCCCATCTTGGAGTGGAATGATGCAACTTGTTCACCAAGGAAGACACCAGGGCAAGTCTTCTGTTATGTTCCTTCCTATGATCGATATGAATCCAAGTGATGTTACGTGTGTCTCTTCCACCTTGCACTTTGTTTCCGAGCATGCTAAGCAACACAGTATTGCAAATCCCATCGTCACGTTTGACCAGCCACTGTGGTTAAAGGCCTTTAACATCATACAGATGGAGCCAGCTAACAGTGATTTGCGCAAAGTTATCGTGCGTCTAGGTGCCTTTCATGCGGAGATGAGCTTTCTTGGAAGTATTGGCCATCTGATGGCAGGGTCCGGTTTACGAGAAGTGTTGGAATTGATATATGCGTCTAATGCGGTAGACCATATAATGACCGGAAAAGCTATTTCCCGTGCAGTGCGTGCACACCTCATTGTCGATGCTGCATTGAATGCACTTCTGTATTCGGAAGCTCTGGAGGTGCCTGTACCGCATCTTCACCATACAGGTATGAAGTTTTTATGTAGTTGCAATCATTTACTGTTATCTATAAAATATGTCTTGTCTTTTTTAATGTTTGAATATTTTATCACTTTTGGGTCATAGCTTCTGCGGATACAACAAATAGCGACGAGAGCCCAGAACATGCAGCAACAGCATATAGAGAAGCTGAGACTGGGCAGAGAGGTACTGTCTTTCTTTAAAAATAATGACAAGATACTCCTTACAATACCACCTCGAAGCAGACAGCAATTACATGAGTTTTTTTCTACATGTTGTCATTTCAGATAAACAGTGTACTTTTGTGCCTGAATTACCTGACGAGTTTGCCGTGTCAGCGATCGACTCCCCTCACAAACAAGGTGCATATAGCAGTAAGTATATATTTAAGGCAATAATTTTACCCCCAAAACTGATGTTTTAACAAGAAAAAGCATTAAAATGTTTTAATTTAATATTGCAGGTGGCCAACGTCTCTTGGAGACGATACCAGAAGACACTCACTTGGACACTGTAATTCTGAAACTTGAAGAGGCACGAGCACTGTTTGATAAGCTGATGGAAAAGAAAGTCTCAGCTGATGAAGCAAGCACCTCAGAGGTTCTTGATAACATTGAAGAATGCGTACACAGAAATCAAGACCTCCTAGCTGAGAGAAGCCGCACAGCAGCTCTGTGGATTCAGTACCTAGAAATGGTAGACATATTGCGCTCCTTTATAAGAGCAGAGCGCACAGCGAATTGGGAACTTCACCTAAAGGCATTGACCAGAATGCTGCCATACCTCGCTGCGTCAGGCCACAACTTGTACGTAAAGTGTGCTCGACTTTACCTACAGTCGATGACAGACCTCCGTACGGACCACCCGAGTAGTAGTATGCGTCAGACCACGGCAAGCAATGAAATCAGTAGGGAAAAAAAAAGACTGCGTTTGCCGCTACGTTCAATTCGATACGAATTTCCCAATACGGCCATTTTGAACGTACCATCCGCCCTGGTGTGAAATTTGGGTCACGTGACCTGTTTATGCATAAATTAAAAAAATTAGCATATATGCAAATGAGGCAAGACACAAGAATAAATGGCAAACAGGTTTTTAATGACACAGCAGCTCCTTGATTTTTTTTTTTCACGAAAAAAGTGGCGGAAAAAAACAAGGACGACAGCAGGAACAAAAAAACCGCCACGGTTCACGACAATGAAAAAAAGAAAGAAAATCAAATAGTTAACGTCTGCGCCTCCTTCGCCTCCTTCTGCCTCCGGTGTGTGGGTGGTTGGCCGCTTGCATGTTGGCCATGAAATTCACCAAATTGGGGATACTGGCTGTAGGGGGAACCAAGTCTCTCAGGGGTGGTGGAAAATGCTGGGTATGGTCCATCACGTTGCAGTACGGGAAGAGCATGCATACGATGAGGGACGATGAGGTGATGTGCGGCAACTTCCGTTTGGGGGTCATCATCGGCTGCAGAGAAGAGGGGAAGGCGTCAATCCATTATCGTGGGCTGTGGAGAAGGGGGAGGAGGAGGTGAAACGCTTTGTCCACGGGGAAGGCTTCACGCAGAATGGGTACGGCTAATCGCTGGGAAAAAAGAAAAGCTTGATTAGCACTTACTGATGTTGGCACATGCATGCGTGGTGTTCGGGGTAGCGGCACGTCAAGGCATGACCGGGGATCTGAAAAAACATGTGCAGTTGTGGTAAAATGGACACCATGTGACACCGAAGATTTTGAAAGCCAAGGTACCGTAAGTGAGATCTATCTGGAAAAAGAAAAAACGAGGGAAAAAAGACTTACGCGGCGGCGGGGGCGTTTGGAATCATGCGAACGCATGCACTTTGGATGGTGTGCGGCCGAAACCAAAAGGACCGAAATGACGGCACGTACACTTGTATCGGTGCGGCCAAATGGAGTTTGGATAAATCCTACACGTCAATACGTGACCGGGGATCTGAAAAGAACCAGAGGAAAGACTTACTAATGCTGGCACATGCACGTTCGGTGGATACCGAAGATACCGAATTCACAAATCAATGCGTGCCCGGGGATCTGAAAAAACAGGAAAAAAAGACTCACGCGTATGCACGTCCATACGAACACATGCACGTGGTGTGGTGTTGGGGGAAGCGGCAAACGAGTGCGTGCCCGGGAATCTGAAAAAAAACTTACTGGGTCAGACCCCACCATCCGTCGTCCGTGTAACACATGCACACGGTGTGTTCCCACGGATTGACGACGCACGTCAAAATGTGCCTGGGGATCTGAAAAAAGGAATGAAAGGACATGAAAGGACGTACGGTGGTGATGGTGGTTCGCACATGCATGCGACGTGTGTCCAAGGATCGACGATGCACGTTAGAATGTGACCTGGAATCTGCAATGACGGGAAAAAACACTTACACTCATCAGCTGGTGCATGCGTTCGCATGGCAAACTATGCAGAGGTGGATCGTACCGCAGAGGGCGCAGAGCATGACTCTGTGGGGATTTAACTGAAAAAAGAGAATACCTTTGGTACAATCGAATTAACCCCCAGTTGTAAGTGAAGCCGTAGGCGCTGGGGCAGGTGCACTTGTGAACGTGACCCTCTAGGGTAGCGATCTGTCGAAGCAATGGTCAAAGGTTGGTGTCTAGAGATTGGATGCCCCATTTGTATTTCTGCGCTAGGATGGATGGGCACGTGCAATGAAGGGTGCTCAACCAACGAGTGATCTGTGAAACGAATGATACGTACTAGTTGTAACCGGTTTGCCAAGGGTATGTACCGGGGGCGTGCCAACGACTGTGCCAAGTCAAGCACAAGGAAGAGGGATAATATTGATAGTAACCCGACCTCGTGAACCCTGCAATCTGAAAAAAAAGCAGCACCTACGTGTTAGTTCCGGAGTGGGAGAGTGTAGAAGAAAGAGGGTTTCCTTCCCCAATCTGCCACGTGCAAACGGTCTATGAGGTGGCAATCGCAATCTGGAACGAGGAGATCTGTGGTGGCCGCCACATGACCGTGCCCGAATGTGGAGAGTATCCAATCCTTCATGAAGCAATTTTTTATTACCTATGGATAAATGTCGTGGGTCACCAGAGGTGTTATATGCCAAGGACCATTGCTTCGACAGACGTGTGCGCGTATGATTTTGAGAGGGTTGGGGCGATGGCACGCTAGGAGGAGTGCCGACGCCCCGGTCGGGACCTGTGTGGCGATGGGCACCCATATGTAATCGCATACCGTGTGTTTTCCTGCTAAACCCTGGAAAAAAGAAAAGTGGAGTCTGAGCATGGGGTGGGTGCTTCCGGTCCGTGGCGAAGGAGATAATTGTGGCGTATGATGCCGTGAATGGACAAGAGTACCTGTTGTGGGACAAAAAAAAGCGCGACCCTGAGTGTAGGGGGATGTGTTCGGGACTACGTTGGTCAAATGCCGATGGAATAGCACCCCATTGACCTGCATTATCTGCGTATGGACCTGTGAAAAAAAGGATTTTTTACCTGTAGGTCAGTGAGTGAGGGCAAAAGTAGTAGAGGGGTACGTCGTGAACGTAGTGTCTGTGGTAGCCCACCCCGTGGCTGGTCAGTATCTGTATTTCGATCTGAAAAGAGGAAAGGATGTACGTACGTTTGGAATATGCGGGTCAATTTGTAAGCGTGAAAGTGGCTTAGCCTCGCGTTGCCCGTGCATGCGTCTGTGGACGGGTAGTACTAGCAGAGCGTTAGCGAAGGGAGCATCTGGAAGGAAATAAAGATGAGATACTTACACCCTGTAGGGGAGGTAATGATGCGTTTTTTCCTTTTGATTGTAGTGAATGTGAAGGGGATGGGCACCCATCCACATTCGCATCGCCAAGGGGTAGCAGGAGATTTGAATGGGTAATGGCTGAGAGGAAAAAAAAAAGGACACTTACGCCAAGATGGCACCGATGATGGCTGTGAACATGTGAACTAGATAGTCGCTGTCCACTGGTACCCCTTGGTGATGATGAGCCCCCGTCGAGTGTTTGAATACACACATTTCCCTGGATGTCAAGGGCTGTGTGGTGAAATGAGAATGTTACCACCCCCACCAGTTTGCATCTGGATCGTAATCTATCCACGTATGGTACCACTCTTTGTAACAAAACATGCACACGTCTAAGTGAGGTGTGAACTATGCGAAGGAAAAAAAAAAAGTACCTTAGGCGTTCGACTTTCGACATGTTTAGCAGCGCCCCGTCTAATAAAGGTGTTACGTGAAAGTGCCAACGTGCCCATTGGGGCCAACATTCAGTGTCGGGGTTGACTAATGGCTGATGTTGAGAAAAAAGAAGAAAACTCACTGTATGAACGCATATGAGTCCAGTGGTTACGTTGCTTGCGGAAGAAATGAGTATGATGACGCGGTGGATATTCATTAGGGGGGTACGTGCAACATTCCTCACGGGGTAACAAGGACTGAAAAAAAAGAAGCCAATGACCAAAGTAGGCCCCTAGCGCGAATGACAGAAAAAACGAAAAAACATACCGTGCCATGGACGCGACATCGCGGCAAATTGTCGAGGTGTTGATGCACCTTGTCCCATCCCATGGCTTTCCTTTGTTTCACATTGTCTTTCGCCTCCGCCTTCAACTTTTCCAACAACACCGTTTCTTTCAGATGAATGGACAAGGTGTCCCACGCGCTCCAGAAAGGGGGTAGCGGAGCCGGTGCGGCGGCGGGAACCCACTTCATGGGGCCTGTCCTTTCCCATGTACCGGGAGGCTCGCCAGCCCACGTGCAGATATCTGGTACGGCGACCAGCTTTGAGGTACCGTCCGGCTTCGGGAAGGCCAGCCATTGTTGATCGGTCGATAGTCGAGGGCACTTGACGTTGGGTTGGTAGATGGTCACTTGTTTCGAGATGGTGTTGCCGTCGTCGTCTGTCACTTCAGCTTCGACGGTAGAGTACGATTGTCGTGAGGCTTGTGACTCGTACGTCAACGAGGTTTGCATGCAGTCCTCGAGGTGTTGTGCACTTGCTCTGGGTTGCGATGACATGATAGTGAATGAGGAGGTGCGCGTTCGGCGCGCGTAAATAGTCCGATGGGTCGTCCAATCAGAGACGGGGACGGCCGTCACGTGGGGTGGGAAGAAAGGGGGGGTACCCCCCCATCCCCCATGAATTCCCACGTGATCGGGGAGGGGGCCAATGAGAGCAAGGGGGTGACGTGAGCGACCGAGTTGGATAAAAGGAAAGGTTGACGTACCGAGTAGCACAAAAAGAGGATGGCCGAGAATGATGATGATGAGAATGGACGATTTGACTTTACGCTGGAACCCATGTTCGACCGTCGCAGCCAGAGACTGGGGGTCCAGGAACGGGTCTTTCGCACCCGTCTGCGGCAACGAGGTTCCTTGGGACGTGGGCGTCGAGTGGGAGGAGCGCTCACGGAAGGGTTGCGCCGAGTCGTCCGAGACCTGGTGAGGGATGAGGATATCGAGGATCGGGATCGCGTGTTCTTCACGATAGGCTCTGATCGCATCGCCAACAATTACAACGGATGGGGTCTGAGAGCGGAGGAATGGCGCCGGAATGACCTGCGCGTGGATGCGATGCTCGAGCACATGCAACGAATGCTCAATTCCAATGAACAATTTGAAGTGGACGATAGTTTTCATCTCACCTTTGTTCATGTGCGTGGGACGCCCCGCGGCGGCGGAAAGAGAAGGAAGAAACCCGGGCATTGTTCCCTGGAGGTATTGAAAAAGATGAAGAAGACCGTGGTGCGCATCGAGAGAGATCCTCAGAATTTGTGTTGCGCGCGAGCCATCGTGACGGCCATGGCCAAAGCGAAAGAAAGTCCGAGATGGGAGGAGTACATGCGAGGGCGGTGGTTGCAGAAGTACGAAGCGAAGCAATTGCATCGCAGGGCCGGGGTGCCCTTCGGACCGTGCGGCGATGACGAATTGAAACGATTTGCCTCTCATCCCGATTTGTACGAGTATACGATCGTGGTGGTGGATGCCGATCGTCTTTTCAAGACCTTTGCCTGTGGGTTCGGGCACAAGCGGATCGGATTGTTGCACGACGGCGGCCATTACGACGCCATCACGTCCTTGCCGGGGTTCTTCGGGACCAGTTACATTTGCGCGTACTGCTACACGGGGTACGATCACCAGGGACAGCATCGGTGCGAGAGGAACGACAAGCATTGCCCGTCGTGCCTTCAAGACGAATGTGCGGAGTACGCGGAAGCACGCGCGGCGCGGATGGGACCCACCGTGGAGTGCGCGAGTTGTCGGCGGTCTTTTTACGGGGGGAAATGCCTGGAGAATCACTTCAGTCGAACGCTCACCGGTCAATTGCCCGGGTTTGGGAGACCGTCCGTCTGCACGTGCCGAAGGAGATGCAAAGACTGCTTGAAATTGTTGTGCGGTGTCGAGGTCATCCGGAGGCACCTTTGCGGTTATGCCGACTGCCCCTCTTGCGAGAAATACGTGGACATCGCCAGTCACCAGTGTTACCTTCAACGGGCGAAACGTCCGGATCAATTGAGGAAGGAGCGTGCGAAGAAGAGGAGGAAGTCGGGTCAACGCGGAGCCGCAGCGGGATGGCGAACGGTCTGTGCCAACGAAGGAGGCAGTGACGCTGAGGCCGAGGATGTCGCGACGGAGGTGGAGCCGCTCCACGTGTTCTTCGATATCGAATGCATGCAAGAACACGGGAAGCACGTCCCGAATCTGGTGGTGGCCGAAACGGAGAGCGACGATCGCCCTTTTCGTTTCCCAGGCGAGGAGTGCATGCGCGATTTCCTGGAGTGGTTGGATACCCTCACCAAGGGCGATAAACAACCGTTGATGGTCATTGCGCATAATTTCCAAGGGTACGACAGTTATCCCGTCATCCGACAGTACCACGCGGAGAAGAGGGACATCCAACAGATACGGAATGGAGCGAAAGTGTTGAGTCTTTGCCACGATGGTATCCGCTTCATCGACTCGCTCTCGTTCTTCCAGATGCCGTTGGCGGCCTTTCCGAAGACCTTCGGGTTGACCGAACTGAAGAAAGGGTACTTTCCGCACCTGTTCAATGTGCCCGCCAACGCCCAGTACGTGGGACCCATCCCCAGCCAAGATTATTTCATGCCCGAGGGGATGTCGGTGAAGGGTCGCCAAGAGTTCGAAAAGTGGCATGCCGAACAAGTGAGGGAGCACGTGGAATTTGACTTTGCCCAAGAACTGGTCAGTTATTGCGAATCGGACGTGCGACTGTTGAAAGAGGGTTGCTTGACATTCAAACGCTTGTTTGAAGCCGAGACGGGATTCAACCCCTTCGATCAGATTACCATTGCTTCCGCTTGCAATAGGGACCTTCGTATGAATCGGATGGCCGAAAACACGATCGCGAGCGAACCTTTGACGGGGTGGAGGCGTCGCACCAACCATTCGCGCGTCTCCATGGAATGGTTGCTGTGGGTGGAGCATGGGCTACGTCGAGATCGTTGGGCGGCTATGACGGAGGAGGATGCGGACGCGGAGGACATGATGGCACTGGCGTACCCGGACACGGCCCATCTGCATCATCCGCTGTGGCGCACGCACGTTCAACACGTCGCCAACGAGGGCGAGCACAAGGTGCCTGGAACGCGGTACACCCTGGACGGGTTCGATCCGCAATCGAAGACGGCCTACGAATTCCAAGGTTGCTTTTGGCACGGGTGTCGAACGTGTTTCCCCCAACGCACGGAGGACCACTTGCGTTTGCTCGGACGCTCCATGGAGGCCGTGCGCGTGTTGACCGATGAGAAGAGGAAGGTACTGACGAGCAAAGGGTATCGCGTGGTGGAGATGTGGGAGTGCGAGTGGGACCGCCTGAAGCGAGAGGACGCCGACGTGAAAGCCTTCGTCGACCGCATGGATTTGAAAGACCCACTCGACCCCCGCGAGGCGTTCTTCGGGGGTCGCACCAACGCGGTTCAATTGTACGCCCTGGCGGAAGTCTCGAAGGGGGAACAGATTCGCTATTACGATTATACCAGTCTGTACCCATTCGTCAACAAGACCAGCTGCTACCCCATCGGCCATCCGGAGTTCCTTTACAACCCGGAGGGCACCGACATCAGCAACTATTTTGGGCTCATCAAATGCACCGTGCTGCCGCCAGAAGGGTTGTATCATCCAGTCTTGCCCTACCGCACGCACGACAAGTTGACGTTTCCCCTCTGCAGAAGTTGCGTGGAAGAGAATGTCGACCGCCCACTGTTGGAGAAAGTGAAAGAATGCCATCATGGCGATGCGGACCGGTGTTTGGTGGGAACCTGGTGCACCCCCGAGTTGCTGAAAGCCCAGGAGAAGGGATACTTGATCGTGGACGTGCACGAAGTATGGCATTTCCGACGGGCGTGTAAAGGTCTGTTCAAGTCCTACGTGAATAAATGGTTGAAATTGAAGGAAGAAGCGAGCGGTTGGCCGGAAGGGTGCGACACGGCAGAGCAACGCCAAGAGCACATTCGTTCGTACGAAGCGCGAGAAGGCATCCGCTTGGACGAGACCAAGATGGCGAAAAACCCGGGGTTGCGTGCGACGGCCAAATTGATGCTGAACAGTATGTGGGGGAAATTCGGGCAACGCGAAAATAAAGTCCAAGTCAAAGAGTTTACGGAGCCTCAAGCCATGCACGCCTTCTTGGACAGTGATCAACATGAGATTCGATACGTCAGTCCATTGACCGAAGCGCGTGTCGAAGTGCATTTCAAGAAAGAGCACGAGGACCGTGCGACGTCGCCCAACCTCAATATCTTCGTGGCCGCGTTCACCACCTGTTGGGCCCGTTTGCGTTTGTACGAGGCGTTGGAGTTGTTGGGGGAACGCGTTTTGTATTATGACACCGACTCGGTGATTTTCAAACATCGACCCGGGGACGCCGAACCGTCATTGGGGAAGTACTTGGGGGAGTTCAAAAATGAGCTGGAGGGAGACGACTTCATCGTGGAGTTCTGCTCGGGAGGCCCCAAGAATTACGGGTACCGCACGCATGGAGGGAAGACGGTGTGCAAAGTGCGTGGGTTTTCCCTCAACAGTGAAGGGCACTTGCAGCTCAATTACGAGACGCTCAAGAAGAACACCCTCGACGAACTGCAGTCCCCCCTGGAGGAACCCCGATGGAATCGCATCGTCAAGACGCATCAGATTGTTCGGGATCCTCTGGAGTACCGATTGTACACGCACCCGCAGTATAAAGATTATCGGTTGGTCTACAACAAGAGGGTGTTGGATCCCATGACGTCCCGTACCTACCCGTACGGCTACGAGAGATTCACCGAGGAAGATCGAGAGGTCATGCAGATACTCGGAGACCTTTGAGAGACAATGAACACTCTGTTTTTTGCTGTATGAAACATGTTTTATTTTGTTGCTTGAGTCATTAAACGTTACAATTTCAAGCATAACTTGGCTGTCATAATGTGTCTTACAATACATTCCGTCCACGTCTTGTCGCCCGGTAGGGCATCGATGGCGCGTATCATTTTTTTGTCCGCTTTCCATTTGTCCCTCAAACACTTGGCGATGGCATAGTCTTGATCGTGCGTTTTGGCAAGGGCGTCCAACCGGTTGACGGGCGCGTCCTTGCGCGCTAAGCGTTCACGCAAATGCGTCCCCGGTCCCAAGAAACGATAGCCCGGCCAATGAAATTCAATCCCTGTCTTGGTCAACCATTTTTGTAGATCCAAGCGCCCTCTTTTCCTGCGTCGTCGATGCAACCGCAGACTGCGGCGACTTGCCCCTTTAGGTGTAATCCCTCTCATGCAGAGCGCGTCTCAGTTTGCGTCCCGCGTCGAAATCTTCCCACCCCGGCAAGGGTTTCAAACGAGACGCTTCGGATTGTCTGGCCTGTCGCTTGGCTTGGATTTGACGCGTGCGTCGTCGGGAAGCCGCAATGACTTGGTCCGCCCTTTCGAGGGGTGACAACCACGGTGAGCGCCCTTCGGTTTGCGCGAAGGGGAGCTGTGATCTCCCAGGGCGTGGTGGAAGGGGTGGTTTGACAGTGCTCGTTCCCGCAGACTTGACGGTGGGAGTGCGTCGCGAGGTCTTGGGTGTCTGCTTTAGTAAGGACTTGAGCATGGTGTCCAAAGGTCCCGTCACCAGATCCGCCTCGTCCTCGTCACCCCCTGCTGTCGCTCGGGCGGGTGCCCCCGCCAAACGGACGCGTTTGGTGATCTGGCTCAATTCCCGACCGATGGGTTTGAGTCGCGCCGTTTTCAATGAATCGGGCATGTTCGATTTGAGGAGAATCTCTTCTTCGGCCGCCAGACGCGCCGCTCGATTCAGTTGAGCATTTTCCGTCAACGTTCCTTTGTGCGCATCCATCAATCGTCGCATTTGAGCGGGATCCACCAGGTACCGCGTGTCGAAGGAGGACGACATGATTTTTTTCACGGAAAAGGAAAACAACAAAGTTTGATGGGGCACTCGGCGTCGTTTCTGTTCAGGAGCCGCTGGATGTGTTCCGCGCAATTGGTACAAGCCGCTTTATAGTTTAAGCAGTCCTGCAGGGTCTTGCACTGATCCTCCAAAGCTTGACAACGGGCTTCCAATTCTTCGATTTTCCGTACCAGGTACGCGGTACTGTGCTTGAAGAAGGGTGCGTCCGTTGCATCGTCCTCTTCCTGCTCGTTCATCATGCCCTGACGCGACAACAACACGATTCGAGTACGCCGTTCAATCCTTGCCAGACCCCTCGACCCTTCTGACGCAACATGGCTTCGCGTCTCTTTTTTAAGGAATGACGTCGATTACCCATCGTCCGGAGCGAGCGTTGATGCGGACGCAGTCGTTCCACCAACGGCGGTGCGATGGGGGCATTGCCCCTTAGAGTATTGAGAACGATTTCACTGATGGCATTGATCTGATCGGCATTGGCGTGCTGCAGTTGTTCTCTCCGTTTGTGACTGTCGGCTTCTCTCAACACGTTTCGCAGAAACGGCAATTGACGCTTGATCCGCGGAGGTGCCATTACGATTGAAAGGTGGAGTTACGAGTGACGGTGGGGGGTCGTCCGTCTTTATAGACGGTGGTGATGGTGTTGGTGTGCGTGACGCCGGAAATTTGACGCCCGGCAGTGCGTTGTCTATTTTCCTCTTGCAACATGTCCAAACGACGCCGCAATTCGGCTTGACCCTCGGGCGTTCCCCGGTTGCGCGGTCGTCCTCTTCCTCGCCTTCCCCCGCGACGCCCTCCTCTGCCCCCACCTCTGCCTGGACTGCCGCCGTCTCCGTCACCGCCTCCGGCGCCTCCCGCAGCTGCTGTTGCTCCTGTCGTGGTCGTGGCCGTGCTCGTGGTGGCCCCTCTCGTGGTACGTCGCCGGCCCGGACCGGTCTGTCCGGTCCTCGCTTGAATGGGTCTTCGTCGGGGTTGTTTCTGCGCCACCGTAGGGCGCGTCACTTGACGCGGCGGCGAATCGCCTATGGCCGGTCGGGGACTCGTCACGGGGACGGGACCCACGGTGCTTCGAACCGATGAGGCGCCACCGAGGCCGGGGAACATTTCTTCCAACATGGCACTTGGGCTGTACTCATCCAATCCCAGATCGAATTCGGTTTGCACGTCGAACGGAGAGGTGGGTGTGGACAGGGCGGAGTTACTGCCCACGCCTGCGGCCGAGACGGTCGCAGGGCGACTGGGGGACGCGTACCGTCCCACGCCGGGCGACGGTGATTGAAGAAAGGCATCTCCCATGGGTGTGGTCTGTCGTTCACTCAGCTGTCGGGCTAATCCTCCCGAGGCGCGGCGTTCCGATGCCGCGCGTGCTCTCGCCTCCGAGCGTCCGTCCGCTTGTTGTCGCCCTCTTTCCAGGGCCAACAGCTCGTCGAAACTCGGTAACGACGCACGGAAGGAACTCATCGTTTATAAACCTTTCTTGGGGACGAAGACTCGCGGAGGTCCTTCGTCCGGTAAGATGTCCGTCCACAAACGCAACTGATCGTCTGAGGCGGGGTGAAAGTCGAACATTAAATAGCCGTAGGGTCGACTCGTCACCTCCTTGAACAAGTCCATCACCTCCCGGAACTTTTTGCCGTAGGCTTGCAGCAACAACGCTTGGATCGCCGAGGAATCACGCGGGTTCTTGAAAATGACGAAATAATGGGCGTTGCGAGAAATGGTTTTGGAATGAGGTCCACCCGGAAAAAGATCCTGTAAGAGACTGACGACGCTGATGCCCTTGTGATGCGAATACTTGGTAAACAGGTCCAACACGTTTTTGTCCCGACCGGCTTCGTCCATCAGATCATCCAAGATCAAGAGACCCCGTTGCCCCTTGAACCAATCGTCCAGATCGTCCCTTGTCGGCAGCCCCTCGTGAAAATGCACGTGTTTCATCTTCCCGAACGCCGGTTGCCACGCACCGTAACAGTAATGCACCGTCTTGGGGGGTGGTTCGAACATGTCATTCCGGTTGGCGATGAGTCGACGGGTGAACACCGTCTTGCCACTGCTGGTGGGTCCTACCACTAACATGTTACACGGCGTCTTGAACATGATGTGTCGATACCGTCGTGGTCTCCACCCCTTTTTAACGACGACGCTTTCTCTTCCTGAACTTGCGACGCAGCATGTAACTGCCCAGTGCCATGGCCGCAGGGACCATGATGGCGCCTCCCCGCGTCACGCGCGCTTTGCGTCGGGGCGCTCGCCTGCGACGTATGATCAAACCACCCGTTTGGGGCGTTCGCGAGCGACGGTAATAATCCGACATGTAAAACAACGCCATCACGTCTTTTCGAAAAAAAGTGACGGATTTGCCTTGCTGTCGTCTTTTTTTTATACTCTTCTCACACGCCGTCGACGTCGTCGTTGACGCGGTGCTCTGATCGCAGTCAACCCCTGCATGGGCATCATCAATCCACCCCATTGTCCCCACACTGGGGGCGATCGGGGCAACGCTCTCGGGCGTCTCCGTCGATAAGCCATGGATGTGTGAGGAACAAAGGGAACGATGCTTTTTTTATAGCGTTCATCGGTACAACCAAGGGGTGGGATTGCGCTCGTAATGCCCCGTGGCGCCCTTGGCACCCATACGACGATACCGTTTGCTTTTCCCCAATTCGTACCCCACCGCGGCGGCTTTGCCCAGGACACCCGAGAGCCCCATACCGTACACGCGTCGCCGCCTTCTCCTTCGACGGACGGGTCGTCGCCTGTGGACGGTGCGTCGTCTCCCTCTTGCCATGCCGATACGAGTGACCTTCCTCATACAGTGACCTTTTTATAGTCGTGGGTTGGGAAAAAAAAAATGGAGCCTGTCGGATTCGAACCGACGACCTGGGACTGACTGCACTCCGAACTCAGCGATGGCCAAAGCCCCTTAATGCGGCGATGCCGAAAGCCAAGGTAGTTCGGACTGCCTGCAAGGTCCCCGCTCTCCCCCTGAGCTAAGACCCCTTGGTCCAGGGGTCCGCGACTCAAAGAACACTCTGAATCGGGTCCCCCGGTAACCTTCCCATGGCATGTCCATCCCTTATATATGGTATGGGACGAGAGTTCTCGTCCTTGTGGGAGGTCAAACAAAACACACACACTGAGTAGTTTTTGACATCACTTTTTATTAACTCCAACACGCGCTTGCGCGTTTTACAATGTTGAGAGCAACAACCCTTCACATAATCGTTTTCTACGGGTGGGCCTTGTGCTTTGATCAATTCTCTTATCAGCGCCCCGGCAACGTGATCGTTCAAGACGAAATCGGTCGCCGAAAACTCGTCGAGGAACGTTTCCAAGGATTTCCCTTGCACTTTGGCTTTAAGATACAAAATGGCATAATGCCCACAGGCCCGACTGTTCATGGCTTGCAAAGTCTTGTTCGACCTCACAGCGTTCGGGCAATGGTCGTTCAACCACTCTAGGATGTCGTCCACGCCATAGACTTCCAGAGGCAACCCGTAACTGTCAAACACTTCGCACGTACCCCCTTCCGTCCATATGGCCAACCAATGCGTGCCCGGTTCTCCTTCGGGGTCGGTATTGACGATGTACGCCGCGCGAGCTCGGGTCTTGGTCGGTTTGTCCGGAAGGCGATTTTCGGGAAACACCCCCACAAACACCCGCTTCAAGGTGGGATCCGTCCTTGCCAATTGCCGGAGATCCGAGTCTGTCAACGCCACCCATTCCATGCTCACTCGATGACTGAGGAGGTCCTTCAAATGTCGTGGATGTTATATTGTACGGCCCCGTTCCCGTCGATCGTCAGGATATTTTCGTACTCGGCCCAGACCAACACGGTGATGTGCTGCCCGGGGTTGGCGCCGAAGGTGATCTCGAGTCTCACGTCTCCAGCCTGTTTGGGGTTCATCGTTTTCGAATCCGCATTGCCGCTGGGGACGTTGTTCCACGCGAACAGGGTGCAGTTGGCGTCGTGGCCCCATTCGTCCGGTTTCACCATGCAATCGTGACTTTTCAACCAAGGGCCAGTGGCTTGCAAGAAGCGAAAGTAACCGTGGTAATCTTTGAGTTCATCGCCTGTATTCAAATTCAACGCTTCGTAGGGGTATTCTTCGGCCCGGACGATCTGCTTGATGTTGGTCACGCCGAACTTTTGAAACGCGAAGGGATAATAATTCACCGTGCCGTTGAAGGCTCTGGTGTCCAAGAGCCCCACGATGACACGATCGGGCACGCGTCCGAAGAACAAGTTATCTTGAATGAACTTGGTGCTGTTCCCCTCGAAGCCCAACGAGCGGAGTTCACTCCTCACGGTCGGATAGGCGGCAATCTTCCTGGGACCATTGGACGATCTCATTTGATCCCTCAAACTGTTGTACACGTTGTCGTTCAAACCCACGCGACACATGTGAAACCATCCCTTGATGTTCTCGGCCTTCAGGAGAATGTTTTTCTTGGTGGCTATCGTGGTGCCGAACATGAAGAAGTCGGGGCTGTTGAAGAAGATCTCGAAGACGATTTCCGTGAAGGGCACCAACAGCCGTCCAGTGTGAAACGCTTCCAAATGAGGTCGCATGATGAACGTCGCTGTTTGATTTTGCTTCAAAAGACCGCCTAGTTGTTTCAAAGGATTGTCCGTAGCAGTCACCCACTTTGTATGCGCCGCAGCGGGTCGATCGTCGTCTGCAGCCGCTGCAGCCAGCGATGGTTCGACATTCACCATGTTCTTCCAACCTTGAGGGGCCAACAGCGTCTCCCCTTCCGAGCGCGTGTAATTCAGCAAGGTTTCGATGTACGCTTTGTACGCGTACATGTCCGTCTGAGGGCTGAGCAGGGTCCCATTGAATCTCAAATTCATCTGCCGGATGATGGAGTGCGCGAAATTGTTCACGGGGTAAATGTACTTGGTGTAATCGGCGCCCGATGATGCGGTACCGGTTCCTGCTGTGGTTTGCCCATCCGGATAGAATCCCTTGTTGGTGGCATTATCGCTGGTCAAAGAAATCTCGAAGCGAAAATAGCTGCGGGACAGGTCCACAAATTCGCTCACCCCTTTCGCCCTGAACAGCATCGGCACGATCCCCGATCCTTCCTGACTGACCTCGGACATCCGATAGGATGAGAGGGAGACATCCGTGGTGGGTACGGTGAATAGGTCGAGTGATTCTGCCATCATGCGCGTCTACGTCGTCTGCGTGGTCGTCGGAGTGCACGCCTCTGTTTTATAGTCCTGCCGAAGTAATACCCCAGGGGGTGCGCTATATACGGTCCCAAGTTGCCACCGCGTTGATTTCCTCCGAATCCTTTCAGCGAATGCAAAAAACGCGGCTCTCGTTGCACCAACGTCATTGTCTCAACTGACCTTTTGTCGACTCTTTCAGGCTCCTTTTTATAACCCGTTCAAAAGAAAATATCTCGCCTTCGTCTTTTCTTCTTCCTTCTAAGTCCACTACCAGCCATGGATCCCCTCCGACGTTTCACAGGCGCCGGTGCAGCCATCACAGGCACGGGGGCTGCCATGGGTACAGGGGCTGCCACGGGTGCTGCGGTCACGGGGATGGGTGCTGCCACAGGTGCAGCTGCCACAGGTGCCACCACAACAGGTGCCGCTCTGCGCCGTGCAGGGGCTCGGCGTGCAGGTGTTGGCGCCACTACGACAGGCGCTGCTACGGGTAAGGGAGCTGCTGCCACAGGCGCTGCCACGGGCACGGGAGCCGCTGCCACGGGAGCTGCCGCCACGGGAGCCACCGCTACCGCCGCAGCAGGACGAGCCCTTTTGCGAGGTGCTGGCGCCGCCGCAACGACGGTTTCCACAGACTCCGGAGCACTGCTGCTACCGCGTTTCCCACGTTCCAAACGCGTCGCCACGCTCCTGAGACCTCCGGCAATAGCGGGTTTCACGAGCCCTTTCAGCGTGTCCTCGAGCCCCGACCCACCCATGTCGGGCGGATAATAACGCGTCAAACTTCCTCCCCGCATCGCGTGTGATGGATGGTTTGCCATGTCACTCCGTTTTTATACCTTGCCCGCGTCGAAAGTGCAACGTCAAGAATGTTGGACTGTGCAGGTGACTGAACTTTACCAGGGGACCATGGGCTTCCGCCACATTCACTTCGATGATTTCCAAAAAACGGTGGCGCACGTCGCGAAAGTGTTCTCGCTCGGGTTCGTAGAACATGGTCTCTTTCTTAGAATCGTAAGGCACGCCCCGCAATAGATCGGTATCCACGGTTCCCACCGTCGTGCTTTCTCCCACATTCGTGTAAATGTAGACAGGTCGCACTCTGTAATTGAAAATTTCTTCGAAGGCTTCGTTGAGGTTGACGAACCGCCACTTCACTTTGGTCGAGAAGAGGATCATGCGCGTTGTCACATAAGGTGCGTTCGGATGGTCGACCTCCGCAAAGAGATCCCCTTGTGGTATTTGGCCATTAACGTCCTCACTTCGTCCATACACAATGGCCTCCTTCCCATCCACGGTCATGGTGTATTCTCGCAATTGAGGCACGAGATTTGGACCGAAGTCCAGTTTGGTGGTATCTCCATACTTTACAAATTTCAACCACTTCATCTTAAGGGCCAATTCTTTACTGAACATCATCTCTCCGTAGCCATTCCGGTTTGTGGGTTGATGGTGACTGATGGCGGTGTCCATCTCCAAAACGGTTTGCCCCCCAAGCTCCTTCCACGCGTACTTTGGCAAGGCGAGGAATCGATCCCCCTTCTCCAAACGAATGCTTTGAAACGCTTGTTCGCTGAGATTGATGAGATGTTGCATGAAGTCAAGTCCCGTCATGCCCTCCATCGATTCATGCATGCTCATCACGTCCTTCATGGTCACTCTCCCTCTCGGCCATTGTATATCGCTGGTTGCAAACGGCGGTATTTTAGCAAGTTTAATTTTGCCTTGGAGCACCATCACATCATCCTTCTCGGTCAAACCCATCAGGCTCCAAGGCACGTCCGTCAGTCCCAACGTCACATCGCTCAAAGCCACTTGCCACTTCTCCTCGGGGGAAAATCCAATCGACGCGGCAATCGCACGCGGAACGACGCTCGCGTATTATTGGGAAACTCGGGCGTCGGATGACTGGGTAGAATGACATGAAAGGATTCCATGCTTCACGACCCACTCGACACTACACCTTATATGGGGTTTTTCCCACGGCGAAAATGCAAGGTCACCGTGGTCTGACCATGCCTTTGACTGAAATCCACCAAAGGTCCATACGTCTCAGCCACATTGATTTCGCACACTTCCAACAAGCGGTGGCGCACTTTGACGAATCGTTCTCGATAGGGTTCGTAAAACGAGGCTCTCTTTTCGGGTTCGTACGCCACTTCTCGCAAAAAGTCCGTCTTGGAATTGCCGACGATCACGCTTTCGCCAATGTTGGAATAGACGTACACCGTGCGCGGTATTTCTTTGAACACTTTGGCAAACGCTTCGTTCAAATTCACGAAACGCCATTTCACTTTGTTCGAGAAAAGGACCATGTCATCTACAGGATTGTGCGTCATCATGAAATCGCGACTAGGCACGAAGGGATCCTCGCTGCGCCCGTACGTCGTGGTCTTGGATCCACTCACCACGGTCTCGTATTCGCGCAACTGAGGAAGGGCATTGCTTCCCGGATAGGAGTAAAGGACACCATGGACATTATCAAATTTGGCCCACCCCATTTTGAGAGCCAATTCTCTATTCACTTCGAATCTGCCTATACCCACACCCGTTTCGACAATGCCGTGGCCCACACCCGAATCCACGTGCAACTCTTCTTGCCCTCCTTGCTGCTTCCACTCGAACCTAGGTAACGTGATGAGTCGATTGGCGGCGTACATGGAAGAGGAATGAATGTCCGAATCCACTTTGTCCGTCAAATGTTTAATGAAATGCACGCCCTGCAAACCTTCCACGTCCACGTCCAAGTCCTGAACATCCTTCAACTTCACTTTAGCATATCTCCACCCATAGTTGTCGGCGCTGAATTTAATCCGAGCCTCGCACGTAATGAGATCCTTCTTAGAATCCAAACCGAGTTTATTCCAGTTCACTGCAGCTCGACCCAGGGTGATGCTGGCCAATGCCACTTCCCAATTCTCCTCAGGGGGAAACTCCATTACATTGGGCAACCTCACCTTGAAGGAGGCTCTCGTGTTGTTGGGAAACTCGGGCGTCGTATGGCTGGGTAACACCACATACACATCACTCATCTTTGCAACAAAATGTCATTTTATTTCACATTCACACATCCTTATATCTTGGGTTTGCGACGGAAATGCAAGGTGACAAAGGTCTGCGCCCGTCCGTCGTCGGAGAACTTGACCAATTGTCCATTCGTCTCCGCAATGTCAATCTCGATGACCTCCATGATTCGATTTCGCACGGGATGATAGTGTTTATGCACTGGTTCGTAATAGTACGTGCCGCGTCCCGACCGTTTGTAGTTCACTTCCCGCAATAAATCGGTCTTCAAACCCCCCACGATCGTACTACCCCCTGCGTTGGAATACACGTGCAATGTCCTCGACGGTTCCCCCATCACATTGCGAAAAGCTTCCTCCAAATTCACGAAACGCCAATCAAATCGGCTGCTTAAATTGAAGATGGTATTGAAGGCCCATTTATCTTTATGAATCAAGTCGCTCGCCGCTGCGAACTCCGTATCCACTTTCCAAGACCTATTCCCGCGTCCATCCGTGTTGGGCGGCAATTCCGGTATCAGATTAGGCCCGATGCTCACGACACCCGGACTTTCCAAATTGAACCACCCCATGTTCACCGCCAAGGTTTGGTCCAACCCAAAATACTGACCCTGCGGGAACTTGGCAATCACCTCCGGTCGCCCACGGCTCGTATCCCACTCGAACTCCACGCGCTCTTTAATCGTTGCCCCATCCTTCAAATGCTCCGTGTTCTCTTTGGTGACCAATTTATCCAGCAACGCGCGCATGAATTCCACCCCACTCTCGATCCGTCTCGTCACGTTCATGGTGATGATCTCTTTCATGGACACGTACGCACCCACCGGATTAGTGAGTCTCCCGCTCTTATCTTCTTTATCCAACGTGCTCATGACGAGACGCGTCCTGTCGTCTTGCACCAAAGGCGACAAATCGGCACTGCTGTCGGCCAGAGACAAGGCACTCAACCCGACCTCCCAGTCATCGTCGAAAAATTCCAATCGCTCCGCCAATCGCACTTTGAACGACGCCCGCGTGTTCCGGGGAAACTCGGGACTGACGTAACTCGGCACGGCCACGAAAAACCCGCGACTCATGACGTCCGTTTGCAATTACCGACCACTCCTCTCCCACAGAACCCCTTTATAGAAACGACGCCACTTTTCGTTTCGCCCCTGGGGCGTGCGAGACCAAGCTGGACAATGTCGATACCTTGGGATAAAATTGCTGCGAATGGCTCCTATTGGGAAACGCGTTCATCAATTCCGTCAAGGTCTTTTGCAATCGCTTGTCCGCACTCTTCTTGGTCATCCCTCGCATCTTTTTGACATAAGCACGCCTCCGCTGCTTCGTACGTGCGGTTTTCTTCTGTCGGGACGGTGCCGAGGGCCGACGCGGTGCACCACGCGCCACAGCATCGATCATGCGCCGAAACGATCGCAACCCCCGCTGCCGTGCCGCTTTGGGCGCCAAGCGCTGCGGCGTCGAACTCTTTCTCTTATGCCATTTCGTTTGACTGGGTAACACTCCCGGGGCGGGCAACGTAAACCGCACGCGTCGCCCCGACATCACACGCGTTGCAATTGACTCCTCGCTATCCAACTATCGTACTTGGCGGGCCACCCCAACCACCGCACTTTTATACTGTTTCCGCGCCTAGACAGAATCTTCTCGACGCGAAACAACGCATCGTCCGGCACCGTCACTTTTTGCATGTCCTCTTCGTAAAACGTCCCCTCCACTGACGTTCCATCCCACTCTTGAATGCGATACGTGGGAATCACCCCGGGCACCACGCGCCGAACGACAAACACTTCTTCCGTCCAACCGGGCACGTACCCTTTACGGAACACGGCGTGTTTCTTATTCAAACGCACTCGATCCCCCACCGCCAAACGGGGCCGTTTCTTCCCAGGACGCAAACGCGCTCCGTACAGACGTTCCCACACGTACTTTTCCCCTTCGGGCGTCACGTCCTTAGGCGCCAAACCAATGGCCCGATGTTTGGAGGCATTGTAGCCATTCACGATATCTTGCAACCGATCCAGATACTTGTACGTCCCTTGCGCCGTGAACCATCGATACAATCGCCCTTTGAACGTACGGTTGAATCGTTCCACCACCGCGGCTTTGGCATCCCCGGAGGTCGAAAAATGTTCGATGCCTCGACGTTTGAGCAACGCTTGGAACGTCCGGTTATAAAATTCCTTTCCCGCGTCGGTCTGCAAACGCAAGGGTCGACGATCCCCTGCCCGTCTGAGAATGGCCTCGAACGCTCGCGTCACGGCCGCTCCCGTCTTATCCTTCACGGGTTCCACCCAGGCGTACTTGGACAACACGTCAATGACCGCTAAAAGATAACGTATCCCACGGTTAGCCCTCGCAATCTTCTGCACTTCCATCAAATCGGCCACCCACTGTTCGTCCATGCCAAACACCAGCACGGGTAAATTGGCAAACCGTTTTCGGGCGGGTCGGTGCAAGGTATAACTGAGCACCCCCTCCAACACGCGACGCGGTCGCTCGAGGGAAATCCCATGGGCGCGCGCAAAACGCTCCACGCCCCCCAAACTGCCTTCGGCAGAGGGGTCTTGGTACGCCTGGATCAAAGCGCGCTGCCCTTTAGACATGACTAACACAACACACGACAGGGTTCATTCCTTTTATTAATTTCAACGTTCTACATCTTCCTCCTCCTCCTCGCTCAATTCGTTGGGCATCACCATGAAGGGTTCGAACCGTTTGCAGGTGATGCATCCCCAAGGCGCCCATCCCAACTTATCGTCGTAATTAGGGGATCGCATCGCATCGTGCCGCATGTCCAGACACTCCGCGCACAGTTCGTACTCCAGGATGTGATCCGCCCGCCGCTCCCACACCCTACGCAACAAACGCTCGTCGCGCAACTCTTTTTTATAGGCCTCGCATTGTTCCTCCAACGCGTGCATGCGATCGAACAAAAAGTTCAATACTCCCCTCTGAATGTCTCCCACCAAATCCGCTGCGTCTACACGCTCGTCCCCTGCGTCTGAGTCTGCGTCTGATTCTGGGGGTGGAGGTACCGCGCCGGGTCCTGCGTCACGGGGCCCGCTTCCGAGCATTCCAAGGCGTCCGCTACGTCCTGCAACCAATGGGCAAAACACTGATCAAACGAGTATCCTGATTGCAAGCCTTTCTTGACGCGAGCGAGCATAAACTGATCGTCCGACGTATAATCCCCTCTATTTACATCAGCGTAATACGCTCTGTACGACTTATCATCCATCGCGCAAACACTGACGCGATCGCTGACGCTTTCCCCCTTTTTATACGGGACGCGGATGGCGTCAGGTCCCACGCCATCCTCTCTCCTCCACCAATCCGAGCCCCGCACGCGTCATTCTCCAGTGCCTCCACCAATCCACGATCTGCACGCGTCATTCTCCGGTATATAAACGAGTGGCGCCCACCCACTCGCTTCACATTCACACCAACATGTCCTCCGTCCCTCCAAACGCCGACCCCGTCTCCTTCGAGAATTGCTTGGAAAGAGAGAAAGCCCGGCAACAACGCCACGCCCAAGGCGGTCAACACTTGGAGTTAACGGAGAGACTGTCCACTCACGCCAACAGTCGAGACAGCGAATGTGATGTCCCGGCGCGAAAAAAGACGCGCCCCGCTAAACCTCCTCCTAGCAAGAGACGCAAACAAGCACCTCAGCCGCCGCCGACCCCAACGCCCCCGCCGCCCTCGCCCCAAGACATTCAACAACTCATGGACCAACTACCTTCGTACGAGGAGGAAGTCCTAGATCAAAAAGAATCGGGCTACGACACCTGCCCGTTCCACGAGACGCCACTGCACTTCTTCGACTCCAAACTGGGTTATCCTTACGTCAAATGCAGCACCAAACCCTGCGTCTTCTTCACCTCTCAATTTGACTTGAAACCTTACATGAACACCATCCGCGACCAATTGCATCCCGCCCTCACCTTCAGCCAAGGCAATCAGGGACCCTACCCCGATCACGAGTGCTGGTGCAAGGAACCCCTCGCTCTACGCACGAGCCGATCGGAGAAAAACCCCGGACGCCTCTTCCTATCCTGCAAGCAACGCGATTGCGACTTTTTTCAATGGTTGAACGCCCCCTGGACTCGATTCATCTTGGAGAGGATCGAACACGGCACCTACACGGGTCCTCCCACCCTTCATCCCATGTGGTTCGACGGCAAGCCCTACCTACCCATGACCGCGGATCAACTACAACGTTATAACGACGCAAGGGTCGTGACGGGGTGAAGAGTATGGAAAAAGTGACAGTTCTGGGACATAGTATGCGCAAGTACCCGCCAATGCCTCGCTCATTGTAAATATCTACTACAATTAAAAAATGGACAACACACACTTTGTAGTTGATCATTGACTTTCGTAAATTTAATGTGGGACTGAAAAGTCCCGGGGGGTTCTTCTTCAAGGCACCCTGCGCGCCACCGACGAACGGCTGCGACACCACGGACAACACGGTTGCGCTTCCCGCAACATCCAATAATCGATCAAACACTGGTCGTGAAACCACACGCCGCAACAATCTCTACGACGAGGTCCGGTCATGCGCGTCACGCACCACGATTGACGCTCTTTCCTCCATTGCTTCGAACACAACAGACAATACGGCGGACCCTGCGGTTCCATCCCTCGACTACGCAACATGGTTTGTCTCAATGCCGCTACCCGCTCGATCTCTTTCTTTTATACCACCCTCCCTCTTGACGTCACTCCCAGCATGCCTAGGGGAATAAATGGGGGATGGGGGGGTACCCCCCCCTTTCTTCCCACCCCCACGTGACGGCCGTCCCCGTCTCCGATTGGACGACCGTCACGACTCATATACGCGCCGCGCGCTCGATACGCTCATTCTTCCAACATGGCCGAGTATCAGACAGCCCCCGTTGATGATGACGCCATGTACGCTGACGTGCCGGAGTTGATGGATGTCCGAGACTATTTGCACTCCACCCTAAATGCCGTGGTCCCCAACAGACGACCCGACAGTCTCAAACCCATCGTCGTGGCCTTCGAATGCCAGAACACCTCGAAGGCCGATACACTCCAATGCGTCATCTGTTTGGAGACCCGGCACGCAGACACGAATGAAGTCATTCGCCTGGCCAAGTGCTGCGAGTGTCCCATACATCTCTCCTGTGTATACAAGTGGTTGGCCGCGCAGTACGACATCTACAAACCCCACGAACAGTGGGGCTGCCCGCACTGCCGCGCTCCGGTGAAAGATTTAGCGGACAACCCGGATCCGTGCGTCATTTGTGGCAGCAAGGAAACAGATCAGCTGTACCACGAACCCGTGGCACAAGCCGTGCCCTGTTGCGATGCTTCGGCGCATCAGCAGTGCTTGTACCGCTACATTACGGAAAACTTCCGCGAAGATCGCTTCCCGTGCCCGGCGTGCAAAACGATGCTGGGAGCCCAACGCTCAATGACGATGAGCATCCGAACCGCCGGAGATCCACCACCACCAACAAGCTATTCCGGCGTACTCACCGAGCGATTAACACCACCGCGGCACCCAATGATAACGCGAAGCCGTGGCCGGGGATACAGGAGAAACCAAACACCACTGCGTTATCCTGACACCAACTCATCGTGGCCATGAACTTTCAGTGTTTTTTTCATTTAGTTACAAAATATTCATTGTTCACCGTGGCGGTTTTTTTGTTCCTGCTGTCGTCCTTGTTTTTTTCCGCCACTTTTTTCGTGAAAAAAAAAAATCAAGGAGCTGCTGTGTCATTAAAAACCTGTTTGCCATTTATTCTTGTGTCTTGCCTCATTTGCATATATGCTAATTTTTTTAATTTATGCATAAACAGGTCACGTGACCCAAATTTCACACCAGGGCGGATGGTACGTTCAAAATGGCCGTATTGGGAAATTCGTATCGAATTGAACGTAGCGGCAAACGCAGTCTTTTTTTTTCCCTACTGATTTCATTGCTTGCCGTGGTCTGACGCATACTACTACTCACCCGGATGTCTACCGAGACTTCGCGTCGGGTCTTCACGTAGCAAGAAGAAGTAATCGATTTTGGGCTGGATTATCGATAGACCTAGTCATCGAGCAGGTTCTTATGAGAAGTCTGAAAACCTGTGGTGGCTTGACCAGAGGGAGGGGCCTAACGGAGCAGCAACGTCTTATCTGGCTGTTATCCATGCCTGCGTGTGCTGAAACAAACCACATCATGCAAGAGCTGACAGGAGTTCAGTTTAACTCTGGAGAACAGAACAAAGATATGTCTAAGGCACGACAGACCAGAGATATGAAGGACACAGTGACCATCCTCAGGGCTCTGGCTACCCACAACCCTTTCTCTCTCGACATTGACAGTAATCTAAGAAACATCATGAATGGTGTAAACGCCGATAGTAATGTCAATGCTGACACAGCCAAGATTGTCGGGGAGATGAATGGAACGTTAGCCACTGATTACTCATTCAAACGAAGTGCCCAGGCAGTCACCATGGCATCGAAGTCCTCCGTAAAGATTGACAATGACCAAGTACAAGTTGACCCTCAACTTTTATTTCAGCAGCTCATTATCGCCTGTGATAACTCCCACCTTGAAGCATTATTTCAGTACGAGCTCTGCACGTATCCCACGGCTCTTTTCAATTCCCCATTCACGTTAAGGCAGCCACAAAAGCCAGCGCTAGCAGATGCACTATGGACAAGGCTTACACCAGAGGCCAAGACGCAGCCTGAAGGGAATGTACAATACGTGCTGGACGGAGGCGCTCTTCTCCATCGAGTGCCCTGGCCAAGAGGTTCTCCATCATACAAGGAAGTCTGCGACTTGTATTGCACTTACCTGCAAAGGAAATACGGAAGGGCGATAGTAGTGTTTGACGGGTACGACGAGATATCAACTAAAGCTATGACACAGCAGAGGCGCGCATCAGGGAAGGTTGCTGCCACTGTCACCTTTACAGAAATCATGTCTATAACGATGAAGAAGGATAACTTTCTCTCGAATCCCAAGAACAAACAAAGCTTTCTGTTAATGCTAAGTGAGGCTCTCCAGAATGTAGGATGTGTAACACACCACGCAAATGGTGACGCCGACCTGCTTATAGTCCAAACAGCTGTAGAGTCTGCCCGAACGAAAACCACGATTCTAGTAGGGGATGACACAGATTTGCTTGTCCTTCTTTGTTATCATGCTTCCGAAGATGGCTGCGACCTCTATTTTAGACCAGAACCAAAGGGAAACGCAAGAGGTGCGCGCGCCTGGCATATGAAGAGAGTCAAAGAACAGCTGGGTAAGGAAGTTTGCAGAAATCTCCTTTTCCTTCATGCTGTCACTGGATGTGACACAACATCACGCCTCTATGGAGTTGGCAAGGCCACAGCCATAAAGAAATTTGAGAATGTACTACACTTCAAACAGCAAGCTAACGTCTTCAGCCGTCATTCTACCGTTTCCGACGTTGTCAGTGCAGGTGAAAAAGCACTTGTATCGCTTTTCGGTGGTAAACCAGGGGTAGGTCTTAACGCTCTCAGATATCAGCGTTACTTTGAAAAACTTGCTAACAAGACGTCTCATATTGAGCCGCAGAATCTGCCCCCGACAGCAGCAGCTGCCCGATTTCACAGCCTGCGCGTCTACCTACAGGTAAAGCAGTGGCAGGGAGAAGGTGCTGGCATGTCAATGGAGGACTGGGGTTGGAAAGTCAGTAATTATCAAGTATTTCCTGTTGCAACGGATTTGCCGCCTGCCCCAGAATCTCTTCTCCAGTTAATCAGATGCAACTGTTCGTCTGACTGTAGCAGTATGAGGTGCATCTGTCGCAAGAATGGTATGCAGTGTTCTCCGGCTTGTGGCCAATGCAAAGGGTCTTCGTGCACAAATTCTTTGAACACTGTAGACTACGAAAGTGAAGATTCGGAAGACTAGCATGTTTAAAAATACGTTATATATAGCACATGTAGAATTCAATTACAGGGGGTTGTCTGGTATAGGACTTTTTTGTCGTTTAAGCATTTTTGACTCGTAATGTTTCCGCAAAATCAAATCTCGCTGCGGGAAGTACATAGACTCTAAAAAACCTTAATATTTGGTTTATTTAAATGACATATTTTTGGGAACTTCACTTATAATGCCTTAAAATAATTGTTTTTAAGGATATATTCTTAGGTTTGGTGAAATGGCTCGATTTATA
>OX419338.1:20614029-20651529 GCA_948470475.1 Galaxea fascicularis
ATAACTATACGAGTAATACTCGACTGACTGAGGATTCTTTTGCTGCTCTCCTCTGTCATTAACACTCTTACACATTCTTTTAACTAGGAACTTAGCGAGCAAGATGCAAATATGCAAGAGAATAAAATAATTTCTACAAATTTGTGTCAGTCTTCTGTGTGGGTTCCGAACATTTCAAGAACTAGGTTCAAGTCCAGCGCTTGCTTTTTGCTGGGCTTATTGTAGGAACTGTAATTTTTGACACTTAGATTTTTTTCAAGTCGACTGCCGGCCAAAACACTAAATAGCCATCGATTAGGAAAGGTCAAGCGATCCTGAAATGATTTTAGATCACAAGTCCAGTGCTGGCTTTTTGCTGAGCTTATTAGCTGAACCGTGATTTGTGACACTTTAGGTTGACTGCCAGCCAAGCTGTTAAAAACACTAAATGACCGGCAGTCCGATAATTTCTCTTCGTCAGAACGTCGATATGATAGCGCTGAAGAGTATTTCTAGCTCCAGAAGCAGCAGACTTTAATAGCTCGAACTCGTGGAGATTTTCAGCCAGTTTTCAATGGAAGGGATGTGTGAAAGTTCAAGCTAATGACATCAAACATCGCTTCTCGTGCCTTGCTTCTGCATAACATTGTCACGAACATCTGTCGACTCATGACTAAGAGAGTACAACAGTACAAATGATGGATAAATCCTACAAAACCGGTTGCATAGATGGCTGATCTTTGACAGTTTAAAATGACTGGAATTCTTCGATCTTGCAATTTTTACTAGACTGCTGGTCATAGGGTTTTTAACATCTTGGCCGGCAGTTGACCTGAAATTTTTTTTGAAGTGTCATGAAATATGGTTCCCCCAATAAGCCAAGCATAAAGCAAGCGCTGGACTTGACATCTAAAATTCATTTCAGGATCGCTTGACTTTTCCTAATAGACATACAAGGGTTTGGATTAACCAGGATTCTTTGATTCAACAACTTTTAGACTGCCGGCCATTTAGTGTTTTTAACACTTTGGCGTGATCAATTGACACGCTCATTTTTCAGAGAAAGGCAAAAATTTGTGAAAAAAAATGCCTGAGAAGACCGCCGATGGAAAAGTTTGCTTATCACCTCGAGCTATTCCCAAAAAAAAAAAGGAAATTGAAGCATCACAAAATTTCCCTTATGACAATTAATCAATAAATTTGTTCAGTTCAAGATTTAAGAGTAAAAATTAAAGGTAAAATATTTATAACATAAATATAATAAATATACTTCAATACATTGAGCACCATAAGAAGGATAAAGTTTGAAAGGCAATTGTCACTTGCTGTCTGTTACCTTTGAACTTAAATTGTACGGTCCTTCTGCAAAACCACTGGTCTCTTTCATTCATCACTTAAGTTTGAGCGCGGCACAAGAGTGATGCAATGAGTGACTTTACAACACCGTTTTGGCCACACCAAGTTGGCAGCCAATTTTGGGCTCAACCAGCCAGCATCAAACAGCTGGAAAAAAAGTTTCCACTTACCTTCCCCCCAAAAAATGGTTGGCAGTGCTTGTAAGTAAGATTTAACAAAAAATCTCAAACATGAAAATTTCGTTTTCCTATTAATCTTCCTCTGTTAACCAAGTGAAGTATGCCTAAAACGTAATTTTGTGACAAATAAACAATGTGACAAGTGGTGTAGGAGGGGGGGGGGGGGAAGAGGGGGGATATAGGAGACACCATGGATCTCCATTTAAGGGGAGGGGGCTATAAAGGGCACAAGGGGCCTCCAGTTAAGGGGAGGTGGGGGTATAGGAGGCACCATGGGTCTCCAATTAAGGGGAGGTGGGGCTATAGTAGACACCATGGGTTTTCAATTAACGGGAGGGGGGCTATAGTAGACACCATGGGTCTCCATTTAAAGGGAGGGGGCTATAGGAGACACCATGGTTCTCTATTGAATGGGAGGTGGGGCTATAGGAGACACCATGTGTCTCCAAGTAAGGGGAGGTGGGGCTATAATAGACACCATGGGTCTCCATTTAAGGGGAGGTGGGGTTATATGGAGACACCATGGGTCTCTATTTAAGGGGAGGGGGGGCTATAGAGGGCACCATGGGTCATTCGAGGTAGGAGGGCTATAAAGGAAAGGAAAGGTCTCGTTACAAGGGTGGGGGGGGGGGGTATAAGTGAAAGCAGGGACCTTTATTCAATATGGGAGGTCCCGAGGTTGTGAAATAGTTTTGACCACTCTCCTAAGTAACATGAAGCGTGCCAGTTTGAAAATTTGGGGTATGCAGCACAGAAGTACAGTGGTTGGTTAAAAAAGGAGTTAGTCGCATGAAAACAATACTTGGCTTGGCAACGTGTCAGCTAAAACGTTTCTTTTGTACTTTACTTCACTTAAGTTTTTTGAAAGAGGATTATAGCGTGCATTTGTATAAAAGAGGTAATAGATTAGACACGGAATGATACTGGAGTAAGGCTATAAAGGAGATTAAGTATTAAAAAAGGTGGAGTTTGCATGAAAAGCTGAAATGAGACAAAGTATGTTACAACATGCAACAAGACGTTTAGAAGCATTCATGTGGGATGCATTGGTGATGCATGGCCAGCAAGCTTAAATTGTTACTGCGGTGGGGTTGGGAGCTTGTTGCGGCTACTGCCTCGAAGAGGCGAAGCCATATAGTCATCGGGTTGTGTCCGTAAATGCGTAACTATGAACTGGAGACCCACGAAATAAAAAACATGTAACATAAAACATTACAGGGTGACGTAATCTCATTCCCAGATCTCACTGCTCACACTCTAACCGTGGGAAATCTGGGTACGACGTAGATCTTCGTGATTTTCAGAGACCTCGGGAACACAAGGAACAATAAACTTCGGGACTTCGGAACCAATCACTGAGCGTAATTTACGAGAATTTATCGACTCTGCTTCGTGGTTCTTCAGCAAAGCGCAGCATTTTGGGCACACCTGCATTGGAGGTAAGGAGAAAACTTTACTTGTAACCCAAATTATTTACCACACCTTTCAATTATTGTCTGTAGGTAATAAAATGAAGTGCTATTCAAGTTTTAGGCCGATGCATGCGCGGTAATTCACTTTACTTCACAAGACAACAAACAAAGCGATCGTTATTGATGTGGATTCCAAACAGCATCTCTACCGTAACTTGCTGAAGATCACAAATGCGAAACAAAAACCCTTTAAGGAATAAATGAGCCTCTTTGGAGGAATAATGAACCTCTTAACCACTTGATTCAAGCAGACTGAATAAATTTAGATGCCCACCTGGTAGTATTAAACTAACGAAATATCTATGGTTGGTAATACCACGTTCAATGTGCAAATGAGCAATACACTAAAGCATATTACAGGTAGTTCACTACCCTTTGGTGGTGTTAGTATTATTGCTATAGGTGATTTATTCCAACTCCAACCAGTTATGGATAGATATATTTTTAAAGACATGGACAATAATGCATATGGTATTCTCTCCTCTAATCTTTAGAAAGAACTTTTTTCCATGTTTGAACTATAAGAAATTATGAGACAAAGGGAAACTAAGCAATTTTCTCAATTGTTGAACAGACTAAGGGAAGGTAACCACACTAATGATGATATAATGAAATTGAAGAAGAGAGTGATTTTCAACACTACTGCTTCTGACTATCCAAAACATGCACCACACTTATTCATACAAAATGCTACAGTAAATGACTATAATGACAAAGCACACCGTGCAATATCAAGTACTACTGTAAGTATTGCATTAAAGCCCATGACAGTCACAACAACTCAAGCAGAAGATTTTAAAACAGGTTCCGAATGATCCTCGCAAAACAAAACAGCTACATTCTGTGCTTAACTTAGCAGTTGGAGAAGGAACTGAGATCTCTTAACACCAGAACAGATGATGGAATGACAAATGGTGCAAGTAATGTTATCAAACTAATGCAAATCGACCAGAGAGAAATGCCTTCTGGTATAATATGGGTACAGTTTGACCATACTGATGCTGGCATAAAAACCAGACATGATAATAGACAATTGTATGTTCAAGGTATTGAACCAACATGGACACCTATTAAACCTGTCACTACACAGTTTGCTGTAGGTAGAGATAGAACTATACAAGTGATAAGGAAACAGTTTCCACTGAAACCTGCTGCTGCAAAAACTATACATAGATTGCAAGGTGATACTGAGAAACAAATTGTTACTAACTTTTACACTAAAAGAGCAAAACCACATATACATTATGTTGGACTAAGCAGGGTAACAACTATAGAAGATCTACATATAACTGATCTTTCAGTTTTTCTGAAGATCTGCTTCTTAATGCTCATAAACATTTTCAAGATATACTTACAGGCTAATTAAAATTGCACTAGCTCTGATGTTAGCATCTTTTTCTGAGACAATAATAAATTATTCTGAAAGTGATTATCCTCAATTCAGCTCAGTTTTCCCCAAAAGGGGCATAGTTTTGCTCAATAGAGGATTAGTTACTCTCAAAAGAGTCTCCGTTTTCCTCAAAAGACCCTGATTCATTCTTAGAAAAGGTTCATTCACCTCCAGAAGATGCATGTTTGCGAGCACTGGGTTCACCGTGCTAGCTTGTTGGTCCTTTCCACTTTGTACGAAATGACTTAAACCTAGTGCAAAAGATAAATAGTGGGGTTTTATTGGGCCGACATTCATGGTTTCCTTGTCCATCCTAAGAAGAGGCTCGTTCGTCTTCAGAAGATGCTTGTTTGACAGCGATGGGTTCGCCATGGTGGCTAGTGTTAATTTCACTTGGTAGGAAATGACTTAAACTTGATCCAAAATACAAACCGCTCCGTTTTATTCGGTGAAGATTAACAGTGTCAATGTTGTGGTAGGTAAAGGGAGTAATTCTGATTAAAAACATTGAGTAAAAAGGACAATTTACTCACCCTGAATTACGAAATCACTTGCAATGCGTCCGAAGACCCTGGTTAAAGCTCATGGCAACCTTATATCACGTGATATAGTTACGAGTTACGGACCAAACTTAAAGACGATAGCAATAGTGCAGGCAAGGTAACCTAGCCAGCACAAAAATAAGAAATGAGTCCTTAATTGATAGTGACTACTCCTTACTACAAGTTTTCCAATACTAAGCAACATCGATGTCTTCTTTGATTGTACATCAGTCATATTAGCACTTAGAAATAACCTGGGGAAGTGGTTATGTTCTAACATGCAAAAACCTTTTGGTCAGAGGTTTAAATCCGACTTGTCCCCAGTCGTCTTCATACCGCGCAGGGAGAGAGATGGGTACCGAGAAAAGGAGCGCAAGGTGAGATGGGTAAGGAGAAAATGAAGGAGCAAGATAACTGGGAAATCCTGTGTCGTAAAGTTGTGCGAGGCCGATTCAGCCAATTTTTTCGCCATACGTTGATTTGCTGTGTTTAACTTGTTATTCGGATGTTTTTTCTTTATCTGTTTGGCAATGGTTAGTGTTTTATCGTGACTTGGGATCTCATTCAAGATGGCGTCCAGTAGAGGAGACGATTCCATCGACGAACTTAGTATTCATGGTAAATTATGAAATGACAAGTGGATTTTCCGTGTATAGAAAGATTAAAATACAGTTGTTTAAAAACAAAAGCATTGAATCGAGATTGTATTAGGTATTAGCAGAAGGTCCATTTTTCTCAGATGATGATGCGGATCGTAATATACCCAAAACAAGCACTCCAGTCAAAGCACGAAGAAGACTTGCCAGTCAGTTCAATCAGTCAAGTAATGAAGATGGTGTGGAAAGTGACAAAAATCGCAGAAACACGATTTGATATTTTTTGTAAATAAGCCCTTAAAAATTGCACAATCATCCCAATTCCTACAGTTTATAAGTTTATAAGGTAACACAACTTTTCATTGTAATTTTTACATCCATAACATACATAATGTTATGTATTTAGCAAAAGGATTGGGTGTTCCCATGGTGAACATTATAATTCTTTTACAACTACCTTTGATTCAATAAGCATAATATTATTGCTTAGCGTTTACAATTATGCTGTTCCAGAAAATATTATCAAATTTCCCATCCCATTTCCAACTCAATATTTTGTTGGTGTAATGACTGCCCTCGAGATAATCTTCTTTACCCTTCGACTTTATTAGGAAAGATTTGGCAATTGAGCCTCTTGAAAATTACATTGACTGTTTGGGAAGGGAAAGATGCAACTGATTAGGCTTCTAATGTTATTACAATTGAACCACGTTTGTTGACTTCGATGACTCCAAGGTTCCCTTCACCATAATCCCTGAGCTGTCCAAAGTGCATAAGAACTACTCCTCCAAACTTTGCACATTCCGTTGGATCTTAAGAAATAATGTCAAGTAAAGAACATCCAGCGTAATTGGTGGAAACTGTATAACGTTCGTAGCCCTGGGTGAATAAAAAGCCGCAAAATAAGCTCGGTACAACCATGCATGACAAAGATTTCAAAACATTATATATTCCAAGTTGAATTGTGCGTGCAATATAATTAACAAACCTTGCCCCGACGAAAATTGGACAGCCATTCCACGTGTTGCATAGTTTCCTCGCGGTGCTTCACTCTAAATAATCGCCACGCTTGCCGCTCGATTTTTCCATCATAACATCTAAAGTGATCTGCTGTGTGTTTTGCCCGATAATGTCACACAAGCCCTGTTTTCTCAAAAAATGCTCCACCAAGCTGAGCTGTACAATGAACACAAGGACAAGGTAATTTCTCAACTAAATATGCTCGATGAAACGGCCTATTTTGCAAATTTGAAATCTCACTATCTTCCGCCATTTTGAAAACAGGATTTCCCAGTTGTCTTCTCCCCTTCTCCCTTCCCATCATCCCTTTCTCTCGCGTGCTTCTCTCCTTTGCCATGTGCTCTATGCAGACGACTGGGGTCGAGTCAGGGGTTAAATTTAGATGGTTTAGAATACAGCTTCAGGAACTGGACCCGAAACACAAAGGAAAGCAAAGGTGCAAGCTGGAGGAAGACCTTAAAAAGGCAATGAAAAATGCAAACAAAAGCATCCGTTTGGTCACTTCATTCATTCACCAATGCTTAAGGACAGTCTCCCAAGAATATAAGGAGGTAGAGGCTTTTGTGGACCCATTACCCTTTCCCAGGTGGACCACAGGGCAAGAAGGCAATTCTCGGTGATGCTGTTTTGTTGTAAAAAGGTACTGAAATTTTCCTTGATTAACATTGAGAATATTTAATTCGGTACAAAAGAAAAAATGATTGTAATGGGTTAAAAAATCTTGATGACTACACCTGAAGTGTTCGAAAAAAAGCATTATCTTTGTAGTTTTGCAATACAATGACTCTTACTAAATTGTGTCTTTTCTTTATTGAGGTAAAAGATTTTAGATGCTGTGGAGATGTCAGCAGATTTTGAATTGATCCCAAACTCATAGGAAATGAATTAAACAATTATTTTGCAACCATTGGCTCATGGTTAGCAGCTGAGATACCAAATTGTGCAATGTGTACACAAAAACTTTTCTCAATAATCCTCATTGTCCAAGTTTTTTCCTCTCACCAGGAACAAGCTTTGAAATCATAGATATTATAAAAATGTACTCTTCAGTATTCCTGTAGTCCTCTTGTAAGTTTTAAAAAATTATATTTCTTACCCTCTTGCAATGATTTGTAATTGCTCCTTCACATCAGGCATTCTTCCAGATCATTTTAAAGTGGCAAAGGTTATTCCAGTTTTCAAAAAAGGCTCACCTCTTATGGTATCTAATTTTCGTCCAATCTCATTATTATCTATATTCAATAAGATCTTGAAAGACTAATGTATAATAGATTGATTAAATCCTTTGAGATAACATACATATAATAACATATTTTGTGAAAGTCCTGAGAGGAATTAGTCATGCTTTACAGCCACAATGTTTTTGAGCGATTCTGGGTCCGGCACAAAACTTTTACTTTGTAAGGTGAGATATTCAATCCATCTATTTATGCTTTGTGCTAAAATTAACTTGCTTTTCCAAATATTTTCTTGTTATAGCTGCTTGTCAGACCAAATTATATCCTCGCAGAGAAAAATGTTTGCAGTCGCGATGCAAAAATTGACTTAACATTTCCTTCCCTCAGCGGGGCACTTTTGTTGGGCCGCGGAAATTTTAACACAACAGAGTGCAAAGAATGCACTTTAACAAAATACTAATTTCAATGTCAAATTGTATGTACCAGTGGGCTTTTTGTGGTGTGGAAGTTAGCTACATGTTGGTCATTCGCTGAAGCGTTTGAACTCAGGTATTTGTAACAGTCAAAAACGGTTTTATACCAGCAGATTTTTCAAAATAAATTTGTGCCTTGGAAAGAACTATACATGTGTTATGTTCTGGTCAAGTTGCATTGATAGACGTCACCATGTTCATCTACACGAGCGATGACAAAATACATCATTTTACTCTATTTTCGGCAGCGACATGGGGCTAACATATCGCTTTTCAAACTTTCCTCGATTTCAGAAAAAATCAAGCGATTCACGATCTTTGAATATTATTTTCGAAAATAACTCACCATAGGTGTTATTTAGGCAAAATATGAAGAATTTCGAAATTTCACGAGTGACGCCGGATTCTCGATATTTACAGAAATTAGCTCTTAAGTAGAGTTAAACAATTGTCTTCACTTGTAGTAAAGCCAATGACTTTTAACAGACTTAAAAGTATTAAAAAATCAAACGCCCTAAAATACAGACAGCAAGAGGAAGAAAGATTGAATCAACTTTTTGAAATCACAAAGAAGCTATTCAAATAACAAATTTAAATAAGTGCATGTACGTGTAATCAAAACAAATAACACAAGTAATTCTTTCAATTTAATTTTCTTTTCAGGAGGCCCGAGTATGAATAATTCAAGAGGTAAGTTTTTTACCATTTTTTTTCATATCCTCAGTAAACAAAATAAAAAAAATGAACAATGTTAAAATACCAGATCCACAGTTAACGTCAGGAGTTTATTTCTTATACCAATAATTAAATTTTAACTTGAATTAGAACATGTGATCATACATTATAAAAAAAATCCCTGCAAGTTCTATACTATAACTGTATGTTAACCTAAACTGATGCAGTACCTGTCTTGAAATGAAACATGCATAACAAGGTTTATCACTCAAACAAAAATTGATACAATACTGTCTACTTCCAGTATTCCTTTCTTTTGATCTAATAAGTAATAACTCGATCTTGATAATTTTGTCCTTCTATTTAAGAACAAAGCATGGTTTGTTATTTACAGAACCTATCACCCATAAAGACAATCCAAAACAAGAATCGGTATTTTTCCTTAAGTTTCCAGAGAAACTCTCAAGTGCATCGCACTGTCTGCTTTTCACCAGAAAAGCATTCAGTGCTCAAACACAAGTTCGAGTCGTCATCACCCGTCAAATAAACAAGTTCCAACTGAAGAAAAACCCCAAGACTGAAAAAGAAGAATTAATTCTTAACAAGAGAACAGAGATTCAAGATCGCCATGAAAATGAAATGCATTTTGACCTTCAGCAAGTGGAAGATAAAACCCTGGGAGCTATAGACAGCTCAATAGAGGAAATTCAACAGAGAGAGAACAATATACACTCAAACATTGCTGGCTGCATTTCATTCAATAGTACTTCTGAAACTGTGAATGTACGTGGAAAAACATTAACTAAACAAGAAGCCTTGTTTACAGACAACAGTGGTTCTCTTCGCCTGGTCTTGTTGGAAGAGGACAGAAAAAAATGAATTCTGGCTTGTGTTACACCATGTCAACTGTTGCCATAAAAGAGTTTAATGGCGCAAGCTACTTAACATTGACCAAACAGTACTGTAAATGAAGCCGAGGAATTGAACATAGATCGACAGGATGATATACCAGACAAAGCACAAGGACTGAAGGTGCAATTCCCACCAGATGGAATAAACTATGTCCAATCATATTTAAGCTGCAACAACTGTCACTTGAAAGTCATGCTTAATGACAAGGAAATCATCAAATGTTCCAAGTGTGGCCTGATGCAACTGAAGTCTAAATGTTGCAATAAAATTATGGCCAGTATCCTTACAATCACTGGCAAAGACATACTATCCCTTAATATATTTCATGATACCATAAAAAAACTGTACAACATCAAAACAGAACACAATGATGACTTTCAGAAAGAGTTCTCAGATCTTGATGATGATGACATCACCTAACCGATCCTTACTGTTGAGGCAACAGTTGTAATTAATGACAAAAATGCCAAAGAAGTCATCCAATCAGTTTAAAATCGTAAACAACACTTACTTCGAAAATGTAAATAGGCGTACAATTTGTTATTTCCCTTTACTTGGAAAATTCAGTTCACTAGTTATCTAAGTAAAAAATAGTAGTATATTTTTTAGCAGAGCTCCAGTGGCCCAAAGGGCCGCAAAGTGGACCCCCATACCTATAGAAACCAGTCAACTGCTTTTCTCACGGTAATCTTGGCTAGCAGTATTGCTCGTGGGCGCGACCGACGACGACATTGCACAATAATTAATAATGTCCTAATAATCCAACATGGCGACGATACTCCAGCTGACCATCTAGTTTACAGCAGACATCTTTGATATTAACAGGGTGCAAAAAGTCGGCATCGATGGATCGATATCTAAACCATTCGACTTGTGCTGTGGAGTTCCTCAAGGGTCGTGTCTTAGACCGATTCTCTTTATCATATATGCATCTAAGCACTTTAAGATCATCGAACACGAGCCTCCTAGTGCTCAGTGTTACGCTGATGACACCCAGCTCTATCTGAGTTTTAAACCTAATAGTACATCTCAAGTCCAAGTCTTGCAAGCAATGGAGAACAGCATTGAAAAGATCAGGAAGTGGATAATTCATGATAGACTGTTGATTAATGATAGCAAGACTGAACTGATTTTAATAGGCCCCAAAAAACAATTAGCTAAACTACAACCAATCAGCATCTCCGTTGGCAACTCGACAATTAATAACAGTTCCACTGTTAAAAATTTGGGCTGTTGGTTTGACGCTAACTTAAGCATGTCTAAGCATATTTCTAATGTTTGCAATTCTGCATTCTTTTATCTTCATAACATTAGAAGCATTAAGAAATATTTACACGAAGACAGTCTCCATACTTTAGTTCATGCATTTGTAACGAATAGATTAGATTATTGTAACAGCCTTTTGTATGGTGCCTCAAAGGAACTGATAGCTAAAGTACAATGTGTACAGAATGCTGCCGCTAGGCTGCTTATGAATGTTGGAAAGCATTCGCACATTACTCCTATTCTATATGACTTACATTGGCTTCCAATCCAGGCTCGCATTAAATTTAAAATTATTCTATTTACTTTTAAGGCGGTTCGTAATCTAGCTCCCTCATATATTAACAGTCTCTTAACTATTAAATCAAAATCCTCTTATTGTCTTCGATCTAATGATGGTCTTTACTTAGGGCCCCCTAAGGGTAAGATGCTGAAGCCATTTCGAGCTTGGTCTTTTCAGGCAGCAGCACCATACCTATGGAACAGACTTCCTCATGAAATTAGATTGATTGAGAGTTTAGATAAATTTAATGAAGCTTTTAGTAATTATTAACTTAGATATATTTTTATCCGCACATTAGTGACATTATATTCTGCTGTCAATTTTATTTAGAGATATAAGGTTTATTTTTATTTAGTGTAAAGCATTATTGATCTGTACATGTAAAAAGGGCTATACAACTTATAAATTATTATGATTATTATTATATTAGACATCCATGTTATGGTCAATTGACACCTGTCAAAACAACGTATCCGCTGACCAGTATCAAGTGACCATATTGCGGGCACAAGTTATGAGCCCTCGAGGTCACCTGTTTTTCTTTTAAGTTGACCGCTGATCAGGTACTCGTTTTTCAATTGGATCGCAGGCTCAACCCAGGCCAAAACGAGGCTTAATTTTTCGTCCTGTAAGCAATATTCGCCGCCTACCTTGACTACTTCTCAGTTCTTTTTTTGTTTAAACCGATGAGGAGCAGCAAATTGGATTCCTTGAGCGCCCACTTTGTCAAAAAAAACCCTCTGAAATGAAACAATATCTACAACTCGGCATTCCGAGTAATTTATAGGGCGCATGTGTTTACTTCTGCCCAAATTGAGTCATTTGCACTGCGTTATCGGTTGAGAAATTGGAAGATGGAGAGATATTGTTCATTTCAGCGGCTAGTTGGTGGCCAATGCGGTCAAGACCCTCGAGGCATTAAAGTCCAAGATTTAGTTCCCTTGCTATCTTGTAACAAAGATATATCACGCTACAAAAGCTCGCTAGGTCTGATGGCTGTGGTGAGTGTCCATTCAAATAAAATCTATAGACTGTAGTGCTGCATTACTTTTCACAAAAGCCAAGTCACATTCGAAAGGGCGATGCTGACCTTTAAAATTGAATTATTACTAAATATTTATTATTTTTTATTGTTTTTCAAGGAATATGTAGTGAATGTAGGATAACTGTTGGAGAACATGTCACAGCCGATAGCCAAGACCCACAACTTATTGCCCTTTCAGAGAGTGTTCACAAGCTTTCTTTGGTAAGTCCTAGCTATTTTGGGGGTCTCGCACGTACCATTGATTTGATATGCAACAAGTCTGAATTTACCATACAACTCTGATTCTGCATTGTCCTGTTTTAATCAGACTACCTAATTATACTTATCGACGCTACTGTTATGGTTATTTCTAAAGATTTTCAATCATTTATGCCACACCTTGTTTTCTATATATTGACATGGAAAAGCCTCACAAACCATGCACAATCTGATAACAGTTGATATTGCTGTTCTAGACTGAGGAGATGACTTGTACTCGTCCTGAACACAGTACCCCAGCTACCACAGGAGGAAGCTTCTATTTACCACCAGGCGACGACTCGTCCTCCTGTGAGGAGATATCCATTGACAGCACACCAGCTACAACAAAGAACAAACCAAAGTCAAAGACCACTGACCCACTTAATGATTAGTTGTGCAATCGAGGAATCAGTCCCATTCGTTCTCGGCTACAGCCGCCTTAGGAAGAAGCAAGTGAAAGAACACGACACTACTACGTGCGGAAGGCTGGTCAAGGTCTAAGTACACTTCTACAAGACATAGCTCCAAGTAATAGTGGTTCTCTCTTCAAGGCAGTCTATTCCTCTGGTGTCATACAAAGAATCTTACAATGTAATGGAGATGAAGCCACAAGCAGTTCGGTCGACAAAACCATGATGAGCACACTTGCTGAGTGCTACCACGCACCAGACAGCTGGGAGACGCGCCGGCAAATCTTGTCCATTACGGCCGATAAGTTGACGCTAAATCAGCTCTGACACTGGATACCCGATTTATCTCAGTATCGTTTCACTGAGGCCAGACGCCACCGCTTAGTAGGAAGGGGTGCACGGGTGCTAACAGTCCCGACGCCAAGGATGAGAGTATCCACTGCTCAAATCGATCACTTTATAGCGTTCATCACTGGTACCCATATTGTCCAAGATTTGCCTTTTGGTGAAAGAAAATCATGCTGTCGACGAAGGACATTATCAAGGTTCCAAACATCATATGAATGATTATCCCAGAGCGAATAGTCATCCAATATATGACTTAATGCTACGAGTCTGGGTTCATGCCACTTAGCCGCACTATCCTTTTACGGATTTTGAGCATGTGTGCTCCGTCTGTCTGGACGTCACTTCAAGGCCTCAATTATGTTAGTTCTGCAGGCGCAGAAGCATTTGACGATCTGTGAGATATTGTTGAAACCCTTGGAGATGTAGGAGAAGGCATAGGGTGGGCGAAACAGCAGGAAAATAATCTACGAGCAAGCAAGCGAAACCTTAAAAGCAACTTTAAGGTGTGTGTGACCCGCACAGATCCATCCACTTTGCTTTGTCACTTGCCCCCATCACACACTCCTGGTCTTCCGCATAAAAAAAAAACACCCTCTACCACCTGCTATCAGTTTAATAGAAATGCCATTAAATAGCATAATTTCTATTGTTTTATTTAGTTTTGTTGGTGCTATTTACCTCTAAATGTTTGTCAGTTTCATGGTCCTACTGTCCAGCACTCAAACGCTGATTACTTTAAAGGACTAACTTAATGGGCGTGCCAATCTGGGGCCATACAGAACATATGATAACAAAATGTTAGAGCGGATTTCACTTACTGTTGTAGAACTAAAAGAAAATAAAACCCCTCAGCCAATCAAGAGCGGAACTCATTAAACATAACAACCAGGAGGCGAAGTATGTCTGACTTGCGTTTAGTAGTGACATGTGTAAACGTGCGTTTGGGTTTAGTTCGCCAATTGATTGGCTCAGTGACAACAGATCAAGCTACTCAATAAATAGGAAATTGAATAGAGAATGCAAATCTGGTAGCCATATGAAATACGCTCTATCATTCTAGTTAGTTCTTTTTAAAGTGTATATGACAGATTTTTTTATTTGCTCAATTAAATCTCCTCTGAATGCACTGATATGTATAGCAAAGAAAAATTTTCGATAGCGATTTTCCTTCCCCGTGTTTTGATGTACCAAAAACGTCAAACTTCACTTCCGGTGGGGTACAAAACTGCGAGACCAAAAACAGGAGACTGGGAACGACGTCATTTCAGAACTTCAAGCTTCGCGAAAAATAGATTTCTCAGACATTTTCTTACTGTGAGCTAATCAATTTGCTAAGAAATGGTACAATAGTGCGTTGTTTATAAGAAAATAAGAAAATGTCGGAGAAATCTGTTTTTTGCAAAGCTTGAAGTCCTGAAATGACATCACAATTGTTCCCAGTCTCCTGTTTTCGGTCTTGTGGCTTTGTACCCCACTGGAAGTGAAGTTCGACGCTTTTGGTACATCAAAACATGGGGAAGGAAAATCGCTATCAAAAATTGTTTTTTGCTACACTTATGAGTGGGGAGATTTAAGCGAGCAAATAAAAAAAATCTGTCATATACACTTTAACGCAGCGCTTCTTTATTATAACTTTTTTTCAAATGTTTATTACAGGTCCACGTTTCCCAGAATTCTACAGTAGCAGATCACTGCAGGTCATACACTTTAAGCGACCCAAAGGAGCCTTCGTTTCAGGCCACATGTGATCATGACCACGGTGACCTGTGTGAGTGCTGCGCTACATTGGCATCAACTCGAAATGATATAACGGAAGGTTTGGCCGCGCAAAGTCAAAACATGACATCCAGCAAGAAGGAGGAACTTGTTTTCCGAGTCAACAATGCAAAGTCCCCTATATTGGCATGGAAGTCTCATCTCCTCTGTTCTGTCAATCAGGATGGTGCCAGAGTACAGCTTTTGAAAGCAATTGATGAGCCGTCTGTTTTAATTGTTCAACATTGGGCAATGAAGTATCTTCCTTGGAAGTATAGAGAAAGTCATCGACTGGTTCGGTAAATGTGGGATTCCATGACATTTGACAGTTGCCACAAGACGAGAGGGAGAGGAGCCGCAGATGCTAACGTTTGCACACATTTTCAAGTCCTGTAGTCCAGACAGCTGCGCAGTCCTTGCCGTTATGGCCGAGGTTATTCAGCAACTCAAGATTGCCATGCCCAAGCCCAAGACCGTCTGTTATCAGCAGGATAATGCCGGCTGCTACCGCTGTGGAACCACTCTCGTCTGTGCAGCAGCCCTTAGCCATGACGAAGGCATCAAGATCAGACGTCTAGATTTTTCTGATCCACAAGGGGGCAAGGTGGCATGTGATCGGAAGGCTGCGACTATGAAGGCTCATATGAGGATTCATCTTAATGCTGAGCAAATGAGAGACGCAATACTCTCTTCTGGTGGAGTTCCTGGTGTTAATGTAGTATTGTGTGAGACCGTCCAAGTCCCGAAGGTGCTATCTTCAAAGATAGAGGGTATTAGTCAACTCAGTAATGTCACGTACAAGGAAGAGGGGCTACTAGTTTGGAGGGCGAATGGTATCGGCGATAGTAAACTCATCGTACAGACAAATTGCATTGCCCATCCCCATCTGACCTACCAACACTTACCGGAGTTACACGCTCTTCCTCAAGCGCATTTACATCTGTCAAGGAGAGATGCACAAAAGCATCAGTTCGAGATCCAGATCCACCAGCGAATGTGGAAGAGGAAGACAATAACACAGTGATCTTCAGTTGTCCTGAGGAGGGTTGTGTCAAAATATTTCTTAGATATTCATCAATGCAGAGGCATTTAGACTGTGGGAAACACCAACGTTCTCTTAAGCGATATACTCTCCTGGATTGAGCTGCTGTTGGATATGCTCAAAGGCTTGAGGGACAATGCGAAGCTGTTCCCGAGCTGGACGCAGTTGCAGAACCATCATCTTCTCACAACATGCTACCAAAGGGTTGGGTGCTAAAGTCAACTGCTTCCCGTAGGTGTAGATTTATGTATAAGCAAAAGAATTACCTGACTGACAAATTTCAACGAGGTGAGCGGTCAGGGCGAAAAAGTAATCTGGCATCAGTTGCGCGCTCTATGTCTGCCGTGGACTCGCAAGGAAAACGGATGTTCAGTAGTGAAGAGTTTCTGACTGCATCTCAGGCCACTGAATTCTTCTCCAGACTTGCGGCAAAGAAGTCTCTCTTTGGTAACGATGATGATCTTGAAGAGGACATTGAATGTGCCACCCAGGAAGCAACCATTGAAGAATTGACGAATGAGGTTTCTAGGGAACTTTTTCCAGGACACCCCATCATGTGGGATAAATATAATCTATGTCAAATGACCTCAGGAGGGAAACTCAACATGACCAAGTTATCCGTTGCAAAACTAAGAGACATTTGTGCAGGGCTTGACATTGCTGTCAATGTATCGATCAAACGTAAACAGCCCTATGCGGAAAAAATTGAGGAGTACTGTTACATATGTTGCTGCAAAGCAGACAAGTAAAGCTCAAAGTTAGAACAGGGGTGGGAGGAGGGTAAACAGAGGGGTACCTTGTTCAACCAATCACGACCCAAACACGCCTGTGCAAAACTTTTTTCAAAATCTTCCAGTCACCCACCCACAACCCATTCCCCCCCTCCTTACCAAAAATAAGGAATGGACCGTCCTTTACCCCCAAAACATTTTGTTCACTCACTTTAATTTAACAGTTAGCATTAGGTTGGGGTACACAACTGCACGGCGATGGAGAGTGAATAGGGTGTGGTTACGAACTTTTACTGAGCCATTTTCCACTACCCACTGAGCTGAGCAAAAACGGGAGTTTTTCCAGTTTTAAATTGAAAGAAAAACGTATTTTAAGGAAAGACAATTGGGTAAACCAAAAACACAGGTCCTACGAGGTTGTTAAATATTTTGAACAAAATACATGAAAAAGTCTTGTGTATGTTCATATCATGATAGAAAATCTTAAACCATTAAATGCATTGTGTGCAACATCAACAAGAAAAAGAAATTGTTCTTTCCCCCTCTGCCGTCAGAAAAAAAATTGTTCGTTATCAAATCACCGGCGGGGACACAGAAAAGATTGCGTTACACCCACCAGACTGAGATTTACGTCTTATTACGCGAAGCAAGTTTTTTCCTTAGACAAGAAACAAAATGAATATTAAGAGGTTGCTAAATGAAAGGTAGATCTTGCAAAATATGGATTAATTTTCCGTAAAAGTATTGATCAAACCTAGCCTGGAATCGCCAGGCAAACTCGACATCAAGATACGACCCTAAATTCTAAAGCGTGGCAACAAGAAAGCAATGGCAAAATTAACTGAGAACGCCAAAATTAATTGCCTTGAAACACCCATTTGGGGTGTCATCCAGGTATTATCTCAGGTTTACTGAGTATTTTTAATGGCAAACGGCAAATTTTTCAGTGGTTTGCTCAGAAAGCGAGCTAAAGCGAGTCGCAATGTTTAAATTTCCCAGTCAAACAAAATCTCTTCGAAAGGTCAAATTGGGTCAACTTGCATGGGGCTGCTCGCCTCAGAAATAACTTTTGCCAAGAAAAAAATTATACCACATTCAAAAACAGCTCTTCTACTTGCTAGAATTGAATTTTGAACGTATTCTACATAATACTGAGTATGTTTTGAGATGTTTCAAAACGGTATGGAATTTTGGATTTTCTAAGTCTGGAAATTTCGGTTGTCTTCTTTTGCTCTCCAGGAATTCGGAATTATAATTGTAAGTCTAAACTATCATGAAAGCAGCTCAGCAATAACTCCTAAGGAAAACCACAATTTACTATGGGCCTTCATGCGAGTTCGATTGTCTGATCATGAAATCTGATCTCATTTCCGTGATTTTTTGGCTTCACGGGTTGTCGACGGTTTTTCGTAATTTTCTCAAAAATGTAAAACCTCTAGAACCTAAGGCTTATATCTCGATTCTTAGCATACCATAGGTTATCTCTGGACGAGATATCAAGAAGTCCATTTTTCTGACCTTATGCCGCCCCTCACGCAGTGGTTAGGGAGAATGGCTCTTAAGAAGTTAAAAGGCAGAAGGGGAACAAAAAATGCTGGATAGTGATTCAGTTGTAACATTGTCTTTTAAACATACAGTCTCTTAGAAAACACAGTTGTGATATCAAATGTGATGTAAATCTTTTCAAAAGTGACATTCTAGCACCTACTGAAACACAACTTTTACCTGGAGATAGTGACTCTGATATTAGAGACAACTTAACTCCTTTTACATTGTATAGGCATGATCACAATTCAGACAAATTTTCAAGTTTGGGAATCTGCATAAAAAATAATATTCACATTGTGTATCAGGAACACCTTGCCAGCTTAAATGCAGTTAAATTTGAAGTCGCATTTGGCAATAATGTAGAACAAAAAAACATATCCTTTCTTTTAGTTTATCGTAAAAATAGCTCAAATATTCTTCAATTTGTCAACAGTCTTGATTACTTACTAAGAGCTCATACAATTGATAGAATCCTTGGAGATCTGAATATAAACTACTTTAATGGCAAAGATGTAGAACCACTTACATCAGTTATGTACAGATTGTAAAGAAGCCAACTTCATTTCAGGCAGTTTACTGGACCATGTTTATGTAAAGCAGTCAAATGAGCTTAATATTCATTCCTCAGTTATAGGTGTGTACCACTCAGACCATGATGCCATAAGGATAACTATACCAATTTAGACCTTTGTACTACATTTATATTAATCATACCAGGATAAGACTCATACAGTGAAATATTATCTGTCTTGACTATTGGTGCCCAAACACTCAGTTCAGATAGTAAACAGTGCTAGCATTATGCTCAGTACGATTATTTGGACTAAGATTGGACTTTGCAACTTGGCACAAGGAACTCTTTCTTGTTTTGTTTATACAAAAAAACAAACTCTTCCTCCCCTTCCACGGCGTCTTCTTGTTCAGTTTGATAAAGACCACAATTAGCTTCCTGTCTGCTAGATTTTTTACATTTCTTGTGATTTCTTACAACTTATGTTGATATTTTAGATGCCAATTGCTTCAATAAAGTCAAGATCCAGCTCTTAACTAAGCCTGGTTGATATTATCATATAAGAGAACACATCAGCAACGACATGCAGTACACTTAACACAATTAAGAAACTTGAACAAAGTAACTTGTTGAACAGGTGACATTAGAAAGATTCCAAACATCTAAAGAGTAAACTAGAAAATTAGTTCTCACTCAAAAGAAGACTGGATTCTCTATGCAAAATAATTTTTAACTTGAGTGCATTCCAAGGACAACATGCACCTTGACAGCAAACATTTACTGTCACATAGAATGCGATCTCTCTTAAATATCTTTTACGAGCATTGGTCAATCCTATTCAATCCTATTACACAAGGATTACTTATCTTAGTCTAGGAAAGCATATAAGCTTTTCATCCAAAGCTCCACTTATTCAAAGTACAGTGACCCTCCTTATTTTTGGACCAAACCAGAGACCCAAAGAACTGAGCCACATTTTTTGGAGGGTACTGATCCCCCTTCCATGCGAGGCCATACTTTGAGAGAGCACTCCCCCTCCTCTCAGTAACAAAGGAGAAAAGTGACTGTTATCTGTAAAGCAGACACTAGTCTGCCCAAAAGTCACTGCAACTATTAACAATTACCTTTTACTTTTCTTTCTCTGTAGAAGATGTCAACAAAGCGAAATCATTGTAAGTGCCACAGTAAACCCTGTTAAGTTTACAATTTGAATGAACTCAGAAAGCAACTAGAAGTACAAGTAAATAGTGCCCACTAATTAAAACAAACAAAAAACAGCGACTTAAATATCACTATTTATATTTAGCAATATTTCATGCGTGAAGTGTTGTCCGTAGCACCATCATGGAAATTTGCTTCTGAATATCAATATTCTCTTCCATTTTTCTTAAAACTATAAATTTTTGTAAAAATTCCTTTTTCAATTGCTTGATAATAACTCTTGCCAAGGAAATGTAAACATGATTGGAAAATATACAACTGTATTTCACTGCTGCTGCAGCCTTGATAACTCGCCAAACAGAGATGAGCATTTAGCTCGTCTCACCTCCAACACGTCCAGGGTTTAGGGCCATTGGCTGGATGTAACTGTATGCCGCCCATCTGTGGTGAGAAAAGGTAAAGCGCTTTTATTTTACTTATTAGGCCGAACAAACAAGAAGGGGTAGTTTTTCATCATGCATGTAAATATTGTTAAATATTATTATTATTATTATTATTATTACTATTTGTTTTCAATGATGTCCCTTGTCAACGTACTTTTGTTGTGCTTACGGCAATATTTATATCTTGCATTTCTTTCTCCTTTTGTAGCCAATGAGCGTGGCTTCATACATAACCTAAGTCAGGTAAAGAAATCAAAGAAGACAAAACGTGATTGGTACGAATTCCAGTTTCAAACGTCCTCATACAGATGTAAAAGAGTAGTAGGATTCAATATCCCTTAACATCAAACTTTAAAGCATTACCAAGAAAACAAAGTGCCTGTGCAACTGAAGAACATAGTAAGAAAGGAAGACAAAGATTTTATCTTCAATCCACAGTCAGTGGTGTATCAAGCACTGGTTTCTGACATAACATTTCAGCACATCGAACAAGTAAAGCAGGATGGCCTTTGGGACGTTGTAGCCCCCACCTCTGTCAGGTTATCTCAGATTAACGAATTAAGACCAAACCAGAAAGTAAACCTAACAGCAACAATAACAATGGGGAAAGACAAGCCAAAACCTGTGGAACTGAAACCCTCAGACGGAACTGCGTCTGTCAAGGAAGACTGCATCTTAGAAGATGAAACAGGGGCCATTATGGCTCACATCTGGAATCCACTTATTGATGAGTTAAAAAATGGTCAATCGTATATGTTCAAGAACCTCACAGTCAAAAATTACCAACGTAGTACATTTCTCAGCACAACCCCTTTCACCACGGTCTCACCAACCTCTACTGAAGTTAAAAGGCCCAAACACCAAGGAAATAAAAGTTGACAAAATTAAGCTCGTCAGCAAACTAAACATCTTTTCATCATGCCTAGTCTGCTACAGAAGATTAAATGACGTCGAATCTGCAAACACACTGAAATGTCATAATTGCGGAACCAGACAACGTTCTTCAGATATTAAGCGTCAAGCATCGCTGAGACACTGCGTCCTTGACAAAAGAACTGGAGAGGATCTATGGCTTCAAGTGTTCACTGAACACCTGCATGCCCTGTTAGGAGATTCTGGAGTCACTCTTCAAAATACAGTCGATGACATTGAAGAACACCTCATGTCACTTGTTAGTGCCAACATCAAATACAATATCCAAACAAAGAACATAACAGAAATTGGTCTTTTTTGATTCTACCACCTTTGTAACTTGAGTTCAAGTTCCAGTCTTCAATGTACAATAAAATTACCCTTCAAGATCAGCATCAACTACGATGTCCAAACAACATCACACAGTTGTTTTCGTTCTCTTAAAAAACCATCGTTATAAAACATGTTGTTGTAAACATATTCAGCAGAATGATATTTCTTCGTTAAAACTTAAATTATTTCAAGCGTTGAGTTTAAATCCTACAAGTGTTGAGATTATAACATTAACACTATTGATGAGTCTCCTAATAAATCCTACCCATAGTTACAAATACAGGGGAGGACATTTATTACCCCATTCACAAGTGTTCACCAGAGTAAAAACTGTAACTAGCACTCTAATTCCTTCAAGTCATTGTTTGTTGACGTAGTACAAGTAACACTTCCCTGCTAGCAGAGCCTCTTTTCCTGGTCTAAACACCAGGAAAAGAGCCTCTGCTAGCAGAGAAAAGTAACACCGTTTGTCATGCTGTACTGAGTCATCATTAAATCCCCATTGTCCACGTATAACCAAAGTGACTGTGTGTACACCTTCATCAACCAATGCGTCCCACATTAACGCCCCCAGGCATCTTGGGTTTTTTTTTTATAAAATAACCAGGAAGCCTTTTCCTCAAGTTTAAAAATATTTCCTTCTGACTCACTGAATCCTGCATTTGCACAATTCCTAGGCTGGAGATGTGATTGAGTTCTGTAGCATGGTCAGGGGTAACAGTTTCATAAACAGACTTCTTTGTACTGCTGTCATGGGTTAATTTGGCTAATGTGATGATGTCTTGAGGAGGTAAGGACCCATCCCATAAATCTGAAGTATGGCTACTGCTTTTACACCGAGAAGATGCAGCTAGAGAAATGCCCACTAGAAAAACCTCCTTAGTACCATAATGAACATCTTGTGCCATTTTCAAAAAACTTGTTTTGTTGTTTGACCCTCTGAACAAGTGGCCTTCCACGATCCTGCAAACCTCTTCTCTTGCTTTGGCCTTCTACAAGCAGTTTGGTAGGGCCATGACAGCTTGCTGGTGTAGAAAACTCATTTGATTGATGCGAAGATTGTGCTGGTGTTACTGGTTCAAATGCTGTCTCTGGAGGGGCTTCTCGTGTAGGGGTAGCTTGTTCAGTCTCATGATTGGATACACCAGGTCCTTGAGAACTATACACAGTGGGTGCTTGAGTGCTAATCAATCCAGCAGGTGGAAGTAGAATTGAATGTAATAAGTGTTTTCGCAGAGGTTCAACACTGTTATCTGTACCTTGGTATCTGATGGCTAACATCACAAATGCTGCATATCTAATAGCCTCTGTTGCGCTGATTTTTGTTAAGCACGAAGCTGTTTTGAATGCCTAGGAAGAAGATTTTTTATCAGAGTGTGGTTGATGACTGCATAAAAATCAAAATATTTTACATCTACAATGTACAGTGAAGCTCATATGATGACCATATTACATGTAACCATCCCTCGAAGTTGTGACCATAATTGGTTCACTGGCTGGAGTACTCACTGAATGCCAGGATGCGAGTATATCATCCTGTGGTTCACAATCTGTTCAAAACCAGAAAATTATTTTCATCACCATGTCAAATAATAAACTCCACTACTGTTAACATACAAATGATAACTAATACAACTTCAAAGTCGATGAAGTTTTAGTTTAAAACTATTTCAAAAACTTATGCAAAAGGTGAAGGAAACTTACAGCTGTACCATTGTCAGAAAGAAACTTGTCAATAAAACGAAAGCCTTGTAAATCGGCCATCCACTAATAATTTTCTTACCAGGTAAAAAAAAAGGTCATCAACGATAAAATCGCGGGAAAGTAGCAAGTCATTAGTTTTTGCCAGAGTGAGTTAAAAGCCCTTTGTTTCGGCTTTATATATGATATTAAAAATATATTCAGTTTGTTTGTTTACGTTTGGCTACAACGACAACATGGAATCGTGCTCTAAATCAAGGTAAACGGTACGAGATATAAAAGACCAGTAAATAAACACCCCTTATTACATAAAATTCTCTCCAGTGAGCGATGCACGCTGGTTACTGGGCTGGCGATTTCCTCCCATTAGTGCGGGCTCATAAATAGACAGCGATTTGTTTCTTAGAACTGCGCGAGTTCATAAATTGGCAGCAGATTCCTGTCTGAGAAGAAAAAAACAATGGTGGAAAGAAACAAGCTTGATCTGGGACAGACCAAAGGGCAAACTTAGCGTGACGATAGTTTTTGGAACTGGTCCGTTGTTCTCTTGAAGTTGACAGCCCAACCGCAATGGCTAGAAATGGTCCACAACGCAAAACGGAAGCCAAGCTATGGAATGCGTGGCTTAAATGGCATTATGGAGGAATGAATGCTCAATAAAATCGAACTAGTTGGCCCCGTCGTCGATTCCTACGTGAAGCACATGGGGAATCTGATTTTCAGCAAATTAGCAAGGTGAAAGAACAGTGGGCTAATGTCACCAATAATGCTATTCAATACGTGGTCCATTTTTTGTCATATCTACGTTTTAGTGATTGAGTATGATGGTGACATGAAGATGACCACCCTCGAAATCATTTTAACATTATCCTCTAACAATACTGCTAAACTAGCAGTAATCACAGATTATAGAGTGCGTTCAATGTTAGAGGGACTTACTGTATGCTTTGCCGTGGAACTGAGGCTGGGTAACTACTTGACAGGACTAGTCAATAGAATACTTACCCAGCCTCAAAGTTCCACGGCAAAGCATACAGTAAATCCTTGACTAAATCCAACACTGCTGAGGTATCGAGAGCACATGGAAAGAAAGTTCGAAGTTCACATAGCCTGCTCACATGTTCACATGTTTGTCACATCTCACATCTCTTAATTGCGTTCCCAGTTTACTGGCCATGACACCCCTGCAAAAATCAAGCGGGGTGGCCATTTTGGTGTCCTTACAGGAGTGTGGATTTTCCAGAATATAACCTCACACAGGCATACCATCTCCTGAAAGCCACAGGCCAAAATTAGGCTTGCATTCCACTTTGTTGAATGCAAAAAGTGTTTTCGTCAGTTAGGATGAAAGGCACAAACTGTCTCAAGAAACGAGTCTACAAGTCTCTCATGCATAAAGGGAAAAGAGTAAGCGTGTTGAATGGAAGAGCTGCCGTTGTGGCCCGGGGGGGGGTACTGCCATATATGGGCTATATAGGTATGTGCCACGGTGAAGGGTATGGTTTTCAAGCAGTTTACTCTAGCATAGGGTATATAAATCAGAGTGTTTGGGTCTAGAATAGGGTATCATTTTTCACGAAACTGACCAGATGGTTGAAGATTTTATCTAGACTAAGGAAACCAACTGGAATTGCTACTCAAAAATATATATAAACAAATGAAATCAGCAAGTTTATATTTTCACGACTAATGGCCTCCTTGACAGCGTTGATAGATGACTATCATAGAACGCAACTGGATATTATCAACTGTCAGAATCGGGTTTCAGACGGAAATCGGTGGTATTAATAGCGGTTAAAATCAAACAATTTATTGTCTCTATAATGTGGGCGTACGTGCTTGGCATTGCTCTGCATGTAACCAGCGACCCTGGCCAGCGACGCGATCAGAATATGGAGTTGAAAATCGAAAACCAGGTCCGTGTCCAAAATTTGAACTCACGACTGCTCTTTGTGACTGCAAGAGAGAAGGTGGACGGTTTTGTTAAGAAGAAGGAGGTGAACTGGTTTTTTATGACTCTGAGAAAGAAGGTAAGTGTTTCTTTTTTATGATTGCATGTAAATAATTCCCACGTGGGATGTAGGCCTTAAAATGATTGCCCTGGCCTCCAAACCTGACCTGACCTCAAGACCAGAACTTTGAATTATCACCAGAAAAAATTATAACGAATACACACAGTGATGGCTTTTCCAAAGCAATAATGAAGATTTAGAACAATTTTAATTTGGAAGTTGCAATCGCGGGTGGTGGAAACAGGAAAAGCTTTGGCGTGGGAAAATATAACAGAAAAATTACTTGCTTCTTTAAAGTATTAATTAACGGTTCTCATCAGCTATTTGCGAGGGCTTGAAAGGGAAAGGAAAGTGAATATTGCCGGGGTTAATGTCCGTATTTCATGCCCGAATTTCGTCTGCTAATTGCAGATATTTTCTTGCCTGTGCGACCCAGAATCCTGGGTTTAACCAGATGCCATACTGGAGCCTGCTGGACTGTTAATACTTTTTTAGGCTTGTTAGATTAATACTGTTTTCGCTCTTTTGCATTTGAGAATATTTGAATTAAACCTGCATCTACGGCGTCTTATCGAATAAATACGAAAACACATGGCACGTATATAAATCCAGACAACAATCTATAAGTACTCAATGGTAAGCGATAGGTAATTACTTTGTTAGTCATTGATTACTGGTGATGACTAATCAATATGCCACAAGACTTTTGGTGATCGATTAGTCATAGATTGCACTGATTAGTCACTGATTTCATTCATTACTCATCGATATCATCTCGTGGGTTGGCGAATAAGAATAAAATAAAGACAACTTATTAAATGTGAACAGATGTTTCCAGCTTTTGTGAAGATGTAATTGTGTCAACAGGAACACCAGTTATAAAGAAAAACACGTTAAACAGAGATAAAAGAATCACAAAGGAAAAAAATGATAGTTTTATGTCTTGGACCAAATAACCCAGTTCTACACTTTCATTTATTTGTAAATAATATATAAATACTAAACATGACAACTCAGATTTTAGGAATTTCACAGCTACTTGCATACAACGATTTACAGGTGGTACTCCATGACATAATCGCACGCAAAACTAGCGAGTTAACATCAGTATAAATGGTCGTGTAAATTAAAAAAATCTGGGCTAATATAAGCTGTATCTGGTATGTCACAGGATCAGCTGGCAATAGCGGGCAAGAAAACAGCCTACAATGGGAAAAGACAAGAGAGGCGTATGCGTGGGAAATGCTTGAAATGTGAAGAGTGTGATGAGTATGAAACTACTGGTACTGACAGTATTATGTTTGAGTATTGTGGCCACAGACCAGTCGAACACGAGGTAATTACACGCACAGAGGAAACAATGCCAGCAAAAAAACTGAGGCTGGAACCAATACAAGAAGAGTTAGAAATTGATTTGTCCTGTGATGGACAAGGGCTAGTGGAAAGCATCATCAACAAACCAGGCTCAGTTTCAACTTCAGCGTCACTTAATCTCGGGGACGTTTTCCCAGCAGAAAATACCAGTGCAAGGCCGTCACCTCCCAATGGTATTCCTGAAGAATGCATAGAGGTAGTGGAAGTGGTAGACGTAGATAACGAACTGAAAAGTCAGCATTTAAAAGCAAATGAACTTGCAAAGGAGGAACCAGGCGTACCTTTTAATATTAAAAGAAGACAAGGTAAGCTTTTCCAGAATGCAATGTGTGCTCATCAGAAGTCACTGTAGGACAAGTGAACCATTATCTGAGTTTGTTAAAGCTGCCCATTACAACCTCAAAGCACAAGTTAAATACAGCCATTAGCTGGTCCAGAAGTTCAGAAATACTGAAAGAAATTCAAGATCTTCGTAGTCAGATTAGAGTCAAGTTTTTCACTTTCAAGGGGAGGAGGTTTTGTGCCGTTCCTGCAATACATCATTTGCTATTTCTCAAAGATCCCTTCTCTTCAATTTGAAACAGCATGTTGAAGGACGTGGTCATCAGCAGAAGGCGTCCCGCATTGGCTCAGTGGCTGATATTGCCTCATTTTTCCATAAATCAGCTCGCACACAAGATGAGAGCAAATGATCTAACACAAAAGGTCCTGGTAAGCAACTTTGTCATGGATTCTTTTTGGAACGTTACGAGTATAATGTCGGTGATAAAAAGGTGACTGTTAATACCAAAGCGCTTATTTAACAACACAAAGCCAGGTGATGACAATAGTAGAATTTCCTGGTATCCAGAGCCACATTACAGATTTGTTAGAATTTGTAAGGAAAGCTCCAAATGGCTCCAGACAACGATTCAAGAGGCTCTGACAGAGACGGCAGGGAGGATGATGATGACCATAATAACGATAGTGGTGGTGGAGATAACAATTGCTTTTATCGTCCATTTCAGTATCCAGCAAATAGGTTTGGCGATCTGCAAGGACACCCAACCATAGGTGCAATCATCTGGTGGCAGTGATGAGGAAGATGTCACTGCTGGAGGGCAATGTTTTTCAGGTAAGATTATGCACGAACTAGATGTAACACATTTTTGCATTTGTCAAAGTACCTATAGAAAAGAAGCGCATAACCTTAAACCTTAATTTCATGCCTATCACATGTTCATAGATGACTTAAGAGGGATTGAAGCACCTGATGCTGTAGAGATGCTGGATTGTGATGCTGATGGACAAAGTAATACAAGGAATGAACCCAGAGTTAGAATCCCCTCCCGTGGAACAGAAATCTACAGGCAACGCAACAAGATCTGGATAATCTGTCCTCATGGTCTGTTGCCTCTGGCCTTGCCTTCAATGATAAGAAATGCAAGCTTCAGACCATTACAAGGAAGTACAAGCCCACTTGTATGAGCTACGAGGTTAACGGCAACACCATCAAGTCCTGTGAGGAAGTGCGTGATCTCGGCGTCTCCTTGGAACATGACTTGACTTGGCACGCCCTACTCTCTTACCAAGCTGTACGTGCAAACAAGTTTTTAGGTTTCATTAGGAGAAATTCTAGGTTTATCCACAGTATTCCCGTAAGGCGCACATTATACCTCGGCCTAGTGCATGCTCATCTTGGCTACGCAACTCAGGTCTGGGCGCCCCAAGGCATCGAATTAATTTCTAAACTCGAAAGTATTCAAAGACGTGCCACCAAATTCATTCTTTGCTTGCCTTTTTTTAACAAATATCCCTTACAAAGAAAGACTAATATATGTAAATCTACTTCCTGTGTGTAACTGGCACGAGTTACTAGATCTAATATACTTTTACAAGGCTACACATAATATAATACACTTAGATCCTTCTGTTGTTCCCTTCATGCGCAATTGCGCGCAAAGGACCCGTATATCTGTAACGAGCTCTTAATCTTTCGTTCCTAAAAGATGCAGGACTTCTACCTTTCAGAAATATTTTTTCATTAGAACCACTAGAATTTGGAATCTGCTTATTACTAGATTTGACCTGGATAATATTACCCTTGGGAACTTTAAATCTGTTCTTTACGGCTATTACTTGCGGGCTCTAGCAATAAATTATGATCCGGACTCTCCAAGGAGCTTCAAAAGTATTTGTTTAAAATGTAACAGAGCCAGGTTTTTAGACCAAGAAATTAGCTGCTGCATGTGATCTTAACTGCTTTTTGTATATTTTTTATTTTGTGGGTCCGCAGTAATTGGCTCCAGCAATTGCGGTGTCCCTGCCCAATTTAAGAGGCCCTGCGCCTAAGAAAAGACCGATGATTCCAGGCTAAAAAATAAAATCGGCCGATTTTTATTTCTCAGGTAGAGGTTACCAAATACTATTCCGAAATGAGTTTCTTTTGTTTCAGTTTCACTTTAGTCCAAAAATATCGACCCTCGAAGTTATGTTGCCTGGTGGCAGCCAAATCAGGTCGAAAATAAACCCTTTCGACAACTGGTTCAGAAATTGTTTTCACAACTCAGAATAATAAAAAAAGTCACACAGGGTTCAAGAAAGAAGCCTCTCAATACAATATCATTCGATAACCATCAAAATAATGCAGAAGCGAAAGCAAAATAAATATTTCAATTTTGCATACCAAATTAGATAGAGCGTTAGGGCTGATTTTAAAATAATTATTTCTCAAAAGTCCAACGGTATATCTGGTAATCACAATGATAATCAAACATTGTAAGGATAAATATTATGTTCTTGGTAAAACATTTTTCGGCCAAACAAAATTGACGTTGTACAAAGCGCTCAAAGTTGTCGTGTTTACCGTTATTTTGCTGCTTCTGGGGGAAACACTTCTCTGTTGACAATACAGCTGTATATAGCGTGGTAAATGTCACTTTAAACCTTATTGGGAACACAGAGACCAGCCTAAATAGAAGAAAATAGAATTAACAGTAGAAAAAGATGGAAAATACGTAGAAAAACAAAATGATTCAAATTTACCGTCCGCTAAGGGGAGATGGATCTTGGCAATGTTGTCGCGTGACAGCGTTCATTTCTTCAAACTGAGATGGAATCGAGACAAACGCACAGAATAGGGACAGGAAAACGATGTTTTCGCGGCCAGAAATCGTGTAGTAAAAAGGTGTTATGGTATTTTCATATCTGATGATGAATTGAAGTAAATATTTCTCGTACTGTACTAGCCGCAATACTGAGCGTTGTATTTCGTTACATACGTTCCAATCGATGTTACGGGTCAGCGCTTACAGATGTGCTGGGGTCAGCGAAATCTAATAATATTAATCCACAGTGCGTATAAATCTGGATCAGATAATCATGGCAGCTGTTTGCTCTTTGCACAAGAGAGGTTTCTTGGAGTGTGGTTCCTCACGTGGACGTACAGAGACTGTTTTTCTATACGAATGTCGAGATGATATAAGTACACACTTGAAAAATTGTTGTTTGTCACGCTCTAATCTAAAGGAGTACGAGGTTATCCTTCAAAGGGTTGGCCTTGATCGGATGTCCCAGGAAGAAGTAAAAAAAGTACGTGTTTGTGCTCGCCATCGCTATGGTCTAGGGAAGTATTGGAGACCCTCGAAGTTGTGTCAGTATCCAAGCCACAAAGGACAACCCACCACCGTGAGAAGTCGGGATGTAATCAACCTTGCCACAGCACAGGAGGTGTATCAGATGTTTCAGATATCTGTTCCCATAGGTTCACGTAAGAATCAAACACATAAATTTTCGGAATTTTCCTTGTCATAAGGTCTTGCGATTTACAGTGCTTCTCACATGGTGCATTTTTCGTTTGCTTTTGTTTTAATTTTTTTAGCCATATGTTCACCCTGTCGGAAAAAACACAAAGCAGATTTGAATTCTATATTGTTTGCGCCTGACGAGGAATGTACAAAGACGCAAGCTGCTGGCAAAACGTATGAGCTAAGGTGCGCTTAAATTGCAAACGTGATAGATCTCATTAACTGAATCAGCAATGACATTAGTTTAAACTCTTAGTAATGATAAGACAACATCAACATTCAATTATTTTCTTTATTTGCCTGTTAAAATTACTTATCAAATGGCGTAATTTAATAATATTATGAAAACACTGCGGACATCATTAACATGTTTGTAATAATAATAATAATAATAATAATAATAATAATAATAATAATAAGATATGTACTTCTATCTTTGGGACAATAAAGACCATACTAATAATAATAATAACAAAAATAATAATGGTCTTTATTGGCTCAAAAGATAAAAGTACATATCTTACGTTACAGGAATATAAATATTAAAAATGTGGAATTGGAGACTTTTATCAAAGCCTTCATTCTCTTGGCTCAAGCTAGAATTAAGCTCTAATGATATTACTCCCCGCTCAATTTGAAGCATCTCTTTTCTCCTTTCATTTCTCTTTCTGACTGGGAGTGCCTCCTGATATCATTTCTACTGCTTTTGCACAGTTTAACGAATGAACAGGAGTGTTTTGTCATTTTGAAAAAAAGAGGCGAAGCCCACGGTATTGGACTCGGTGAAAAGGAAATGCATGTTTACTGAAAGGCTTGAAAAACTTATCTATAGATCTATTCATTTTTCGAATAATTTAAGGGGTTTTAATTATTTTCCCGAGAAAATCAAAGCTAAAAATTCAGCCATATTTTATCAAATTTCTTTGTACTTTGTTTATGAATTATTAATGAGATCGAACCTAAGCACTGTTAACAAAAGATATTTATTATTTACAGAAAGCCACTGATGACAGTAGACTATGCTAACCCGAGTCCAGGTTTTGCAGCAACTCCTGAGACAATCATCCGTCCTCCAGATTCAGCCTGGACACTAAGTGTCTTGAGTGCACAAGACAGTGATAGTTCCAAAGAGGAGTCCTTGGTAAGTCCTGCAGATGCTGAAACTCTTGACATTTACAACACCGCAATGTCAAAACTAGCATCGTCAAGTTCTTCTGTGGGCACCTTTTCCCCCTTGACATCTCGTCTGAAGACATCATGGGAGAATGCAACCGAACCCGACCGCTAAAAACGCCAGGAAAAAGCTCTACAAGGTTGTCTTCTTGTTTGTGAGGTAGTAGCCCCAAACGCAAAAAACGATTTATTTCATGCGCTATCCAAGTTGAGTTCAAAGGAATCAGAACACGATGTTAGTGAAGAGCTGTCCGTGCTGATGACGGCATATAGAGATGCACCTACTAAAACTGTCAAACTACAGATTTTAAGTCTGTACGCCTACAGATTTTCTACGGAAAAGTTAATGAAATACCACGAACCGTATGAGGCCCTCACATGTTGGCAAATCAAACAAGCCAGGAAAAATGCTAAAGAAAAAGGACCTGGAATGCCGCAGGAAAAAGCATTCCAGCACCGAATTCGCCTTCCAGTTTCTAAAGTCAATCACTTCATCGATTTTGTTAATAGGCCGTACTTCTATCAAGATGTGGCGTATGGTACAAGAGTTATTAAACTAGAGACAGGAGAGAAACTGTCGATGCCTAATGTTGTGCGCACCGTAACACGAACTACTATGATTTATCAGTATCTACAGTACTGTGATGAGGAGAAATTCTCGCCCCTGAGCACTCGAACTCTATAAGATTCTTGAGGTGAGGGAGGCGTCTCAGAGAAGGTCACTTCAGGGCTTGGACAACATCGCCACTGATGGTGCGGCTGGATTTGAGACTCTAGAGAAAATACTAGATGAATTGAAGACGTTGGGTGCTGAGCAAACATGGTGTGTAGAAAGCAAATCGACCCTTAAAGCATGCAAACGGTACTTGAAAAGAGAGTATCCTGTAAATTGCAGAGATGGCCAGCTGAGCAACTGTCCAGACCACTGCCGTAATTTTGCTCTCAGTGATAACAGCGATGACGCTTTTAAAGTCAAATGCGATCATGTTCACGATACTGTCTGTAGCAGTTGTGAATCCCTAAAGATTGTGATGCTGGAAATGGAAGACCAGATACGAAACAAGCACGTTGCATTTTACAGCAAAGACCACCAAGAGGATATATTGTACGATTTTGTGAAAGCAAAACAAAGTATCCTTGACTGGAAGGCACACATTCTAAGATCATGCAATCAAGAAAAGGCAAAGCAAGACCTCTTGCAGAACCTGACCACCTCAGAGGCAATCGTTGTAATGGATTGGGCAATGAAATTTAAGCAAATGAAGTTGAGAGAGAAACAGTCAGAGTGGTTTGGGAAGCGTGGATTAAGTTGGCACATAAGCAGTATCATATTTAAAGACGAAAACAGCAAAGACGTAGAGGTCCAATCGTATGCTCATCTGTTCGACTCCTGTACACAAGACTGGTATGCAGTCACTTCCATCCTAGAGGATCTGCTTGTCACGCTTAAGTCCACAAATCCCTCCATTTCTCAAGTCTATTTGCGTTCGGATGAGGCGGGTTGTTATCATAACAACTTTCTCATCGCAGCTCTACCAAGCATCAGAGAACGCACTGGAATCGTGGTGAAACGTTTCGATCATTCTGAGCTGCAACACGGCAAGGACATTTGTGATCGCATTTTGTGCCCAATGAAAGCTGCTATAAGAACTTTCTGCAACGAAGGTCATGACGCTCTAACGGCAGATGATATGCACACAGCGCTGAGAGGGACAACTGCAGCCGTATGCCGTGTGGATGAATCAAACAAGAACGCAGAGGTTAAGAAATTAGACGGTTTTAGCAAATTTCTCAACTTTTCTTTTGAGGATGAAGGCATTCGTGTCTGGCGTTGTTACGGCATTGGTAACGGAAAGTTTGTTGCCTACAAGTCTTTAATTGTGCAACCACAAAGTTCAACCTTGCTCCGTGTCCGGAGTCCTTAAACCAGAGCGGAAAACTGCGACCGAAAGCACAGCTTTATTCGTCTGTCCTGAGCCTTACTGCACAAAAACATTCACAAGATTTTCTGACTTTGAACTTCATCTGGATGTTGGAGAGCACGAGATACAGAATGAATCTGTGGAATCGGTGAATCAGCAACAAAGCATCTATGACAAAATAAAACGTGACTGGGTTGCTATGTTTACCACAGTGCAAACTGAAGAACGTCAACCACAGCATTTTCAAAATGATTCCCCTTGTACACGCAACGAAGAAACTGTTCCCGAAGCAAACATGGGATGGGCTTTGGGGAATGCTAGAAGAACCTCCTCTCAGTTTTCTAAAAAGGTTAAAGAATATTTGACAGAGAAGTTTGACTTCGGTGAGAAAACTGGGCAGAAAGCTTCTGCAGAACAAGTAGCAAAGGACATGCGCAATGCAAGAAATCTTGACAACCAAAGGCTCTTTGCAAGGGACGATTGGCTTACAAAAGCTCAAGTCCAAGGATTCTTTTCTCGCTTGGCATCCACGAGAAGAAGGCAGGGTTCCGGGGTTGACACAAGCGAGGAGGATGAGGAAGAAGACGACGTTGGAGAGTATTGCCGTACTGTTGAAGAGGTGATAGAGGGTCTGGGCCTTAAACACCCAATTGTTTTTGACGTTTGCAACCTTTGTGAATACTATAATAGCAACAAGCTATCTTCTTTCAATGTGAATACGTTAAAAGACATGTGCCAATATTTCAAAATACCGTTCAAGTCTAAAGATCTGAAAAGGCACCTTTTAGCCAAGGTTTCAGAACTTGTAAAGGACTGTGAGTGCAGCAAGAGATAAATTATGTATCCTTTTATCTTAACACGTTTGATGGTATGCTGTCCATTGCCGTACTTCGCAATGTCATTTTTGGGACAGAACCATTGCAACTTACACAGTGACTAACTGTGCATGGTGTACTCGTGTGAAGATATTTTGTAATATTCATATTTTTATTAAGGTTGCTACATTTTATTTTATTGTAAACATATTTCGGGGTAAAACTTCATCTGTCTTCATTGCAGAACAAAATACAAGAAATAAACAATATAGCTCATTACAACGTGACAACAAACAAAGAGAATATGACTAATTACAGCGTGACAAGAAAAGTAAAAATATAGCGGCTTGACGGAACAGTATTATTAGTGTTCCGGTCTCTTATTATCGTCACACTTTATTTATTCATTTTTAATTATTATAATTATTCAATTTGAAATATCCCAGCGATGCTCCCCACCGCGGCAGAACACCAAGAAAACACTAAACACAAGGCTAATCAATGTGCTAAAAACGAGAATTGTTACCCTTGACATAACTTTGTATTTCTTGATGGCAACAAAGAAAAAATACAGTTTTCACGACTCCTTGTGTTTACAAAATATATTAATTGTAAGTATTACAAAACACTTGAATACATCTTCTACATTATTCTACCCGTGGGATATTTACGTTACTAGCTTTTCCAAAAGTTTTAAGAGACCGCTGACCCAAAGCGATGACTTGTAACGTCCGTCAGAATGTACCCCCTGTGTAACAAAACACAACGCTCACTCATTCAAAGTATTTTCACGGCGGCCTAGTACGGACAATGTGTGCTTCAATTCACCATCACTTATTGAAATACCATAACACCTTTTTACTACATGATTTCTGGCCGCGAAAACATCGTTTTCCTGTCCCTATTCTGTGCGTTTGTCTCGATTCCGTCTCAGTTTGAAGAAATGAACGCTGTCACGCGACAACATTGCCAAGATCCATCTCCCCTTAGCGGACTGTAAATTTGAATCATTTTGTTTTTCTACGTATTTTTCATCTTTTTCTACTGTTAATTCTATTTTCTTCTATTTAGGCTGGTCTCTGTGTTCCCAATAAGGTTTAAAGTGACATTTACCACGCTATATACAGCTGTATTGTCAACAGAGAAGTGTTTCCCCCAGAAGCAGCAAAATAACGGTAAACACGACAACTTTGAGCGCTTTGTACAACGTCAATTTTGTTTGGCCGAAAAATGTTTTACCAAGAACATAATATTTATCCTTACAATGTTTGATTATCATTGTGATTACCAGATATACCGTTGGACTTTTGAGAAATAATTATTTTAAAATCAGCCCTAACGCTCTATCTAATTTGGTATGCAAAATTGAAATATTTATTTTGCTTTCGCTTCTGCATTATTTTGATGGTTATCGAATGATATTGTATTGAGAGGCTTCTTTCTTGAACCCTGTGTGACTTTTTTTATTGTTCTGAGTTGTGAAAACAATTTCTGAACCAGTTGTCGAAAGGGTTTATTTTCGACCTGATTTGGCTGCCACCAGGCAACATAACTTCGAGGGTCGATATTTTTGGACTAAAGTGAAACTGAAACAAAAGAAACTCATTTCGGAATAGTATTTGGTAACCTCTACCTGAGAAATAAAAATCGGCCGATTTTATTTTTTAGCCTGGAATCATCGGTCGTTTCTTAGGCGCAGGGCCTCTTAAGTTGTTACTGGTGTATTGTTGTCTCGTATTCTCAGTATTTGTATATCTTCAGTTTATTTTTTCGTTATTTCTTTAGGGCAAAGCTAATAAAATAAAAAGTTTCACTGCTGAACCAAGATCCACAGTTGACACATGAAAGGTCAGTAAATCTCGTTTTCTCTATATTAGAAAGGTATTCCGCTTAACATAAATAAATCCATTTGATCGTTTGTTTGTTTGCCAGGTCTTTGTTCGTTGATACATTCAGATTATTTTCAGTTTTTGCCATTCATACATACCATCCATCTGTCCACTCCTATTTCATAAATTGTGTCCGTCACGTACACCCCACAATCCATGTCACTATGCACTAAAGAACTTTAGTATTTAATTTGTTGCTTTTGCTATATATGCAAGTGACTACAATCGCACAAATAAAAAATTGGCTAGTTTGTAATATTGTTTTATCTTTTTTGGTCTTTTATTTGACTGGAAAGGGTGCGTCAACGCCAGCAATACCAAAGAACAGAGGGTCCTGCATCAGCATCCAGCGGCAATTCAGTCTGTCTTTTCAACAACTATGCTGTACTTGATCGCGAGAAAATAGCATTTGACCTGGGTAATCTTATTCACGTGGTTTTGAATGGTAATCACGGTCATGTTGATTATAAGAGACCAGTTAATTACGACGATTCCAAGAAGCAGTCCATCATTTGTTATTTCTATGTTTACAGCGAAGTCACTAGAGACGGCAGCGTCGTATGCAGGAAGTACAAGCCATCGTTGTCAGACATACATGAATTCCCATTCTCTGACATCATCTCGCACACGAACATGTCAATAACAGAGGAGGGAATACTAACTGTCCCTGAAGAAGAGCTGATGGAAATAGAATCCACTGCTGCTACAAGGTTGCAACCTCGAACATCTGTTGAACGAATGGCCAGTCAGTTTGCTTTTGATGAAGGAATTCCAAGAACAGTAGTGACTCCACAGCAGTCAAGCGCAGATGCCCCACGGAGATCAGGGAGGACACGAACGGTTATTTTATACAATACTGAATAACGTTTTAGTCTGATCTTTAGGAGGGATTTTCTAAACGACTATGCTGTGCTTGACCGAGAAGTTTATAGCTACCAAACCTTTTGACAATTAGTGAAAAGTACACAGATTTTCAAAGACAAAGGACGAATTTATTTGACATAAATTATCGAAGTCCATTGTAAAGTTTAA
>OX419338.1:20674029-20686529 GCA_948470475.1 Galaxea fascicularis
GATTGATAAATCGTTTAAGCTTGTCAGCTGTCATTATACTTCTTCGTTATATTTCTAAACCCATTCATCTAATGAGATGAAAGTAACCAGCTAAAGATGGCTTACTGGCCGGCAGTTTTGATAGCCCTGGTAGCTGGAAAGCAACTCTGAAATTATGGTCAGCAACTCAATTTTTAATTTAATTGCATCATCGTTTACCCTCAAACCCAGGCTCCTGTGCAAGCACTATGTCATGACAAACAAATATTGCCACTGTTAGGGAGATAAACTGGATCACTTATTGCTGCAGAGCCAGAGGCGAGCAGCATTACTAATCTCGACAAGTATCGGAGTGTGGGATGCCTCCGTCATAAAAGCTAGCAAAAATCTCGATTTTTCGAAAATTTCTCAGATGAAACTCGCATGAAACTCGGGAAGGCTCAAACACACGGGATTTTTTTGTTGAAATTCGGGGCGCAGGTTGGATGAAACTCGGGAGATGTTTTAAACACACAGGATTTTTCAGATGATATTCGGAAGACGCTCATATATGCAAGCTGAACATGCCACGTGCCACGTTTTCTTCTCTGGGTACTTGGTGCTGTGCTGTTCTGTTGCTTTAGGTAAGAATTATTTTAACTATAGCTATGTCAAACTCAAGCGTGTTCATCTCTGGAAGCATTCATAAAGGTCATGAACGTTTCAGTGACATTTCACGGGGAAGACAATGTTCTTTCATTAGCTTTTTGGCCCTGCTATGTGCTCAGGATTTACCAATCGAAGAGTGGACTGCCGCCACCGTCGATCACATCCTCGTGGAAGGAGATCGACTTTATTTGGATGCTCTTTAAAGTAGATCCATTCCTGACACAGAGACGTTGTCTCTGAACTATTTACCTGATACAGTATGTTGGTCTATGCAGGCTAATACCAACAATTTCACTGTTGCTTCAAAAACAAAGCAGGATTCACAAATTTGCAGAGAATCACAAACACACAAGTCACTTACTTGGGTGACTAGTACTGATCTACCGGTGGTAGAGGCACATAATAAACCTTTGTGGGTGATAAATTACAAAGATTTTTATCAAAGAGAAATCACTCGTCACAAGCAAGAAAATGAGATTCCATACTTCACTTTGCCTTTGGCATTGATGAATGCTTTCCGTGATAATGATTCTGCATTTATAATATTAGTATTGTATTTACATGTTTGATTCTCATGCACATAATTGTTTTGGTATGCCTGATCTAAATGGCACTTCTGCTGTTACAAAATTTGGCGACATTTCTAAATTAGAGGAATATTTATTGTGTGGTTCCAGAAAATATCCATACCCCCCACGGAGGGTCACGGAATTTCCTAGGGGTAGGGGGTCTAAAAGAGACAAATTTCCGAGGGGGAGGGGGGTACATAAAGAGTTTTTCTTTCCAGAGGGTTTAAAATGCGATCGAATAAACACTCACATATTTTTCCAATTGATTCAGGTAACCAAGAAAAACGAAAAGTTCTATCAGTAGAAATAGACGTAGGATTCCTTGTCATATATTTCCTATTATTATTCCAGCGCCAGACGACAATACACCACCGAGGCACACCTCTGAGCAGCACGTTCAACGTCGAGTAAAACAAAATGGCCGACAAGAAAATTATCGTTCCCAGTCCCCTACGATTGGCCGTATTGAGCGAACGCGCGGAAATGAGTTTGAGCTGAAGTGGGTAATTTCTCTCTTCTCTTTTGCGCACTTTCACTGGCTCTTCATTTTCACTCGCTTGGCTTCTCGTTCGCTTGATTTGTTTTTAATATGAGACGAATAACCAGTTGAAATTTTCACAATAATTTTACAGTGCATGATTTTATTGCCATACGATACTCTTGATTTGACAGACCATGTAAGAATTGCGTGACTCAACGAAACATTCTGCGTAAAATATTCATGTTTACAACAAAAACTAACTACTAAGGAAATTGTTCTTTTCTTGAGGAAAAGTTCGATGTTCTATTTCAGACTTTATTCTTCGTCTCCTGAAGAAGCGCTTTCTACACCGCTGTTTTCGTCTTCTGAACCACTAGAATTTGAAGAAGTGCTACTTCTATTAGCATCCAGTGGTTTAAGTAGTTTTTGTCTCGCATCGATTGCCTTCCTCAGTGAATCCTGCGCTCTTTTTAGCTCAGCCAGCTGGGAATCTAATTCTTTCTCGATCTCCTCTACTTTAGTCATAGCAACTTGGCGTTCAGACTTTTTGCTGTCAATTAACTCCATTCTTGCAGCTGTTAGTTCTTGCTGGAGTTTCTGTAGAGAAGTCTCACCTTTCTCCACTCGCGTAATGTTCTTCTCTAAAGTAGCTCTGGATAATTGAAATTTCTTCAGCAAATGATCTGGACATTTTTGGTTTATTTCATCATTGATCTTGTGCACCTCATCCTTGATTAGCTTAGATTTTTCCAGTGTCCAAGCAACATGTATCACCCCTTGAATTTCCCTGGGTTTATAGTTGCTCAGCGCACTGCTTCGACAAAGTTCTTCTCCTTTGGCGTTCCAAAACTCTCTATAAACCTTGGTCATGCCTGAACTGTTGGCAATTTCTGAATGGCTATAGATTTTAATCTTCCTTGCTCTTGCTGCTGAATAAGGTTGTTTTGGCTTAGCCTCGGATCGGCGAGGGGAAAGTAAATCAAACAATGTCGGCTGTTGCGAGATCTTGCGCTTTTTAGTCGGTGTTGGGACGAAATCCTCTTTCTCTCTGTCTGCATCTTGAGACGTGCTGGGCTCAACGTGGATGGCGGATTCTTCGGTCTTGGTTTCCTCTCGAATAAGATAAATTGCAGGCTCCTGAGATTCTTCCATGCACTGTTTCAATTTGATAATTCCTTCTTGTTCAGTCCCCACAATGACACGCTTGCCGTTTACCAATCGTGTAAACTTGAAAGGAAAACAGAGAAGATCATCGACTTGTGCTTCCATCTCGCGGCGAAACATTTCCAATGTTGCATCAGTATCTTCAGCAATTACACAGCAAAAACTACTTTCGTTGACATAGACCAAAATATCGGACATGATGGGTTTTGCACACTGGGAGAAAACTGCGACAACTGCGAGCATCAAGAGCTGACTTTAAATGAACTGTTTTGTTTTGTTTTTGAACGGATAATGGCATATTGTTTTTTGCAGTTTTGACACCTTTCTGTTTTAAACAATTCGTTTTCACATGTTACTGAAGTGTGAAGTTTCTCTGTTTGATCCTCCATTCACTACTACGTGGCTTCCCTCGCTAAACACACGAAACAGCATGGCCTTCAGAGATCTCAGAGATTTAGCTGCCAATCGCGGTGATTTTAGCAAATTTTGTGCCTTATGCCAGCAACTGGAAAAGCGATGGGGTGATTGTAAGTGGAACGTTGAAGAAGCACATTTCTTCGCACATTTTAGATCATCTCAAGTTGACAAAATCTCCTGCCATATTATTCCTTCAAAGTACGCAGATCTAGTTCCTATTCACAGTACTGGAGATGGCAACTGCCTATTTAACTCTGCTAGTTTGGCTATTTGTCAGAATGAAAGCCGCGCAATGGAACTTCGACTACGCACGTGCTTCGAGCTCGCCAAAAACAGGGATTTTTACAAGACACATCCTGTGCTAGTGAACTCCGGAATCCCTTACCACTCGGGAAGAAATGGTCCTGGTTTTCTGTCAGTTGAAACTTTGTGTGATCTTACCTGTTTTGATGCAAGTTCATCCTGTGAATTTGGGAAAAAAGGTTTTGATGCAGCCTTTGAAAACGAAATTACCAGAACATCGCTAAACTATTCGTACAGCGGAACTTTACAAATCATGGCTCTTGCAAGTGTTCTCGGAGTTCCCATTCAAACAGTTTATCCTGATCAGAACCACAAACTTTTGCCCGTTTACGAAAATGTTTTTCAACCCAGACAAGGGCACCATTCTGCTAATAATATTTGTTCGGATTCTGTGGACTAACACTCAAGGTTGGCCGGATCGCTCCAAAGAATTCACTGTGAATCACTTTGTACCACTATTCAAACGAGGAGATGAGGTATTCAACACGCAAAACACCGCAAGAAAATTGACAAAGGAAACAAAATCTTGGCATGTTTTCGTCCAAACAAAGCAATCAAAGCAACAGACGGACAGAAAAGCATTCGAGCAACATAACAGCAAGAAAATAACTGAAAATGCTAAACATAATAAAAAGGAGAGTCAAAGTGACGAAATATCCGGGAAAAGCAAGGGTGTGAAAGGCAAGCGAGAGAGTACATTAGACATGAAAGACAGTCCACACAAATTAGGAAAAGACTTTCAAAGGATCAAACATAATGAAGGGAACGGAAACATCCAGAACAGAGAGGGTAGAAGAACTACAGCTCAGCATGGTGAAAAAAAAGACACAACAAACAAAAGAAAACTTCAATCAGAAAACGAGGATAAAGCATTCTCAGCAGCAATTGAAGACAGAGAAGTCAAAGAAAAAAGACGAAGTGAAGAAAGCACAAACACAAGAAAATCAAGGACAGTCAGAAGAAAAACCACCCCGAGTGCAGGAGGAGAAAAGAGATCAGCCGGAAAATAAGGAACAGAAGAACGAAGAAAAGTCGGGAGAAAAACCACCTCGAGTACAGGAAGAGAAAAGAGATCGGCCGGAAAATAAGCAACAGAAGAACGAAGAAAAGGCACACTTTAGGATTGATGATCATCAAAACGACCAATCAAATGACCAAGAAACATTTAAACCACAGAAAACGTCCACAATAAACGGAAAGAAAAGAAAGCATGCCATGCTTTTCGACATGAATGATTCAAAGACTGACTCGTGCTCTTCAGCAAAAAAGAACATACATACACCATCTGAAGCTGCCATCAAGTTTGTCCAAGACCATTCTGCGTTGCCCTTTCCCTGTGCTTCTAGACGCTTTTATCTCAGACAGAATAAAAAAGCAGTTCAAAATGCAAAAAGGACCAAGCGACGCCAGGAATTACCAGTACTGTATGAGGACAGTAAACTTATTGGTTTGCAAAGAAGTATAGTGGAGGGGTCGCTCGAACAAAACATAGAAAGCATCAAAAAGGAAGTTAATTCCTGTACAAACAAAACAAGATGTGCTGAACTTTGGGCTGTAGTTGATGTTGCCATGGAATTACAAAAGAGCGTACTCTTGGAGACTTCGACAGCTGCTACAATTTATAAGAAAAGGAAAGCTTCCCTCACTAATAAAGAAGAAAGCTCATACTTCCGTCCGATTGACACGTATGAAAAGTTATTGAAACATATTAACATAGCCCAGATATACATCGATCAAAAAGCATTTATAGTAGAAGCAAAGGATACTGACATTCGCAAGGTTGTGGAAATTGTCAGCGACACCTTGGAAAAGCTTAGTAAACACACAGCAAGGGAAAAAGTACACTCCTGTTTGAAAGACAATTTCAGAGACGTTTTGCGGTACTTAGACAGTAAAAGAGATAGAGATGTCCTGGAAGCTGTCATTGCCAAGATAACAAGCGTCAAAAGCATTGTGTCCATAAAGGGCACAAAATTCAAAGGGAGTGTGAGCAAGCATCGTGCTACATTGGATTCTACACTTAAATCATTCAAGGAGATTAACCAAAGCTGTCAAACTGTAAGAAATGATATGACTGTTGCTCAACAGCATGCAAAATTTCAAAGAGAAAAGGAAAAAATTAAGAATGAACAGTTAAAGGTGGTTGCTGAAGGAAGGGGAAGAAAGCTCAAGTGTGAAGAGTTTCCAGAGCTCGCACAATATTTAGAATTTGCATTCGGAGAGGGCGACAGAGTCCTTCGCGGAGGTGGTGGCCTTCAAGCTGATCCTCGTTTGCTAGACAGTACTTTGTTCAAAGCTGCTGATAATGCAACTGTAATGCGACATGCCAAAGAAGTGTTACGTAAAATCAAACCAGATTTTAAGATATCCACTTCATGTTTGTATACGTATACAATGAACTATAGGAAAGGGACAAAACAAGCAGAACGTCACCATCATGGCAAAGGAGTGAACGCCGACATATCCCTGCATAAACCACCCAACACATCGCAGAACATTTATCCGATCAATTCGCACTGGTCCACATCCCATGTCAATTATCTTATGGACTCTGCTGCTGAAAACGCAAATGGATTTCTTTTGGACGCCAAAGATGCTAAGTGTATAGTGTGCGGAGATATTGCACCTGTTCTAAAGCCTGGTAAGAGCTGGTCAAACTTTGAAACACCGGATCACTCCTTTGATCAGTCACGCGTGAATGCGGTGACACCTATGACTCACCTCTTCATGGATATGCCCAATGTTGATCTAATTATTCCAGGCAGCGAGACTGTAGTGAACGTTACCAGATCTGGCAAAGCAGTGACTCTCATCAATTTATCCTTAACTCAGCCCGAAACTGTTTTTCGTGTGTTTAACGAAATAATGTACTTAATGACAATCCCTTCACTCGATAAGTTCTTTCGGAATCCAGAGACAGGAAGACTGAAGGAAATCATGGGCTTTATAGTTGACAACGGACCTTCAGAAGCCCCAGCCAGTTTTCTTGTCCAGATGCTTCTCGTTCGCCTTTTGAAATTCCTGGATCTAGACAAGGTGACACAAAGATCGTTCGCTGAGTATTTAAGCAAAAGGAACCCTGTAGAGCGAGTCCATGCAGCTGAAAACAATGCGCTTTCAAGTCATAGGCCTTTCTCTTCAAAGATGATCCACAAGAATGCTTCACCTGGAAGCAAGCAACACAAAGAGAACATGGAGAGCATGGCACTAGAAGTCATCCAGTGTATTGGTAAAGGAATGTACAATAAAGAAACAATGAAGTGCTTCAGAGGAATTGGTTCAGAAGAAAAGTTCATCTTCACGGATGAGGAGGGTTTAAAGTCGTTTGGTTTGTTGTCTGACGAGAGGAAGGAAGAGGATGAATCGAAGTATCAACCCATTAACAATGAAATATTAGCATATCTTGAAAATGTTTGGGCTGTGAAAAAGAACTTTATTGGAAGCTACAGCGACGACTATCGCACCTTGAAATGTAACAAAACAGCCTGCACAGACAAATACAGTACGTCAGTATTCCGCGAAAATGAGTCATGGAGAGGACAGGTGCTAGAGCGGTTTGATAGACAACCTTTGCCGGATTACAAACGATGGGAAGACTCTGGTGAGCTTCATTACCAGAGCTATGAGACCAGACGCGATTTTTCAAGTGGACCGTGGGATGAGTGCCCTGGGCTCTTTTTACCAGACAAAGTGCTTGATACTTGTTTCCGGGCAAATCCTGTTCCATCACCGGAAAATCTGAAAGCTATTGCTTTTATTGCCTGGGTTTCCGTGGAGGAAACAGCACAATACTTTGAAAACGCCAGAAAACAACTAACGGAGCAAAGAGTGGATGATTTGAAAAGGGAAACCTGGAAGTTACACCCTCTTTATAAGGAGAGCAGGGCAGCCTTATCGAACAAGTGTACAGAGGCCAATTTGATTTCTTCCGGAAAAAAGTATGATCTGGTTCAGCGAATCGTAGAAAACCAAGGCAAAGCTGATGAGAGAAAACTGCTGACTGAGGCTGACCTCTATGATGGCAAGATATCGACAATACCCAATTCTACGGCAGGTCTCCTAAAGTTATCTGTGGCGCATTTAAGAGCTATACTGAGATGACACAATATCCTGGAAGTCGGCACGAAGGATGAACTGATAGCTAGAGTTGGGCTCCTTAAAGCCGGTCATCCGGAGGCAGCATTTTCGAGAGAACGCTTGTGCATTCTGCATTACATTACAGTGGCCAAACAGATTTACAGAAATCAGGCGGAGATGTCCTCTATCCGTCGTTCGAGGACATTCGCGCATGGAAAAGAAGAAATTGTAACCACCAGAAATTCTTGTCTACGAGATATGATGAAAAGCAAGACACCAACCATAGAAATCAGCAATTCAGAAAAAAATTTGTACAGTATCCTTATACCGTTGGAAAATGAAGTTGCACAACAGGAACAAAAAGTAAGAGCAAATATTGATGAGTTGGAAAAGAAGGCGGCGAAGACGCCAGAGTGTGTAAAAGCGAAAGTACAAACAAGCAAAGGGAACGAGACTGAAAGCACTAGGCGTTCCGATAGAAAGAGGAAACAACCAGCTAAACTACTGGAGTCTGCAAATTCACCGAATCATTTAGCACATGCTGGAACTGTGGTGGACGTCCTGTGGCCAGAGGAAGAATTAGATGGGACAAACTGGAAACCAGGATGGTATCGCGGAGAGGTCCAGCAATATGACGAAGATGACGATTTGTTGTACATTTTATATTTTAAAGATCGCACCGTTTTTAGCTTGAACGCAACTGGTGCTTTTTCAGATGGCATTATTCGTGCAGTCAGTTGATTTACGATGGTTATTAGTGCTTTTACTCATACGAGTTATTCCTGTAAAGTGCAATTCTTGCGAATTTCAAAGCTTCAATAACTAGATTATCACATAGTTTCATCATTATCCGTGTAGTTTTAATATGTTAGCTAAGTTGATATGATGCCATTTGTCTTGATGTATAATTTTTTGTAACCGTGAACGGCCACGAGATACAGCGAAGATTTCATTTGGTTGTTTAGTTACCGGATTGAACTTCAAAAGTATGTTTTACAAATGAAATGTGTGACAAGTTAAAAAAATTCTAAGGCGTGAAATTTACTATCAACAGGTCAAAGCGTATAACTTTATCGAAGTATTCCTGGTGAAAGACAAACTTAAGTGATGTTTGACAAACAGCTGTTTCAGGAAACATGTTGCGTGACGACTTATGATTCCCGCTGATAAGCGAAGTCACTTCAAGGCTCCACACACGAAAAATAATATTTATAAACAGTACTGTTCACACATAATACAAGATAAAAATTACACCTGCAACATACAGAAATATTGTGGAGATTAGCACTGAGTTATTTTCCCGAGTTCCACTTTGACAGCAAAAATAAGACGCAATAACATAGCTTGCGCGTACAAAGTAATTCGATATCTTGTTTCAATTGTGCATAAATTAAAAAACTTCGACAAGGTTACAAAACGTGAACAATACCGTCAACTTTCAGTTTTTTCTTGGATAATTTTTAAAAGGAAACTTCTTTCAATTTGACAAACGAAAGGTGAGCTGCCAGGACTGTTTAGTGTTAAACAAAATTAGTAAGGGATTCTTTTATCCCTAGCTAGACGGTTTTGACACCTTAATAAAGTTTTCTATCTATCTATCTATCTATCTATCTAATAAGCTCAGTTGTTTATAGTTTGAACATTTCAAAAGAGAGAAAGCAAGATAAGCGCGTCTATTCTTCCACGGTCGTTGTTAGGAAAATTAAATCTCACAGCCTCATCCAGCAATTTTGTTCCTTAACTAGTGAATATCTCCTTAAATAATGTTCCATGAAATAGCAAGTGTGGTGTGGCCAAATCGCTTACGTGAAAAATATGCCGCTTTACGTCGTCATCTGAAGTGTAACTGTAATCGGCCGCAACTAAATTTCATTTCGGCTCTAAGTAGATCAAAATAAAGTAACGAAGTCTCTTTATTTGTGGATTTGGAATTTCCTGGGGGTAGGGGGGACCATGTGGAAAAATCTTGGAAATTCCAGAGGGGGGGGGGGGAAATAACGTGAAGCCCTCTGGAACGGAAAATCCGGGGGGGTGGGGGATCAAACTGGAAAAAACCCTCCATGGGGGGGTATGGATATTTTCTCTTTCACTTGAATTGAATACTGCATTTTTGAAATAGTACCAGTTGCATTTGAAGAAATTACCATTCAAGGTAACATTACTAACAAAGCACATTCAAAGAAAAACAAACCAAATGAATCTGAAACAAAAAATGAATAGGCTTCAAAACGCTAGAGAATACAAGAGAAGAATTTTAGAAGAAACTGAAATCGAAAGAAACATCAGGTTAGAAAAATACAATGCATATCAGAAACAAAGACTTTCCAACCAAAGTGAAAGTCAAAGACAGATCACATTAGAAAAAAAAATGCCTCTCAAAAAGAGTAAAAATTCAGAAGAAACTCCATCTCAAAGACAAATAAGGTTAGAGAAAGATAATGCCTTGCACAAGAGAAAGAGATGAGATGCAACTGAAACGAGAACAAAATGTCAAAAAACTAACAAAGTTGTTTCTCAAAAGCACTATTTAAATTAATTTGATGCTGCCGAATATGGTGAACTACATGAACAAAACTGGGCAAAGTGCAATACCTCAAAGTTCCACAGTTCAATCGAATTTTCAATTTCCCAATGTCTATTTGCAAAGAGTCATGGCCCATGAAATCGAAACACAGAACACCAGACACTATGTTTGTTCACGATGTTCTAGGGACAAGAAGTCCTCAAAAAAGTTTTCAAAGGAGAATTCAATGATCCCATCTCCAAGCCCACCTCAATTACAGGGTTTGACTCAAATAAAAGAGATGTTGATTGCCCGTGCTTCTCTTATAATGACAGTTTATATTAAGCCTGGTCGACAAAGAGGTTATTCTGGATATTGTATTAACATTCCACAAAATGTGACTGAACTTGCATCTTTATTGCCTAGATATTCAAAAGATCTCTCTGTGATCATTGAGGTAGAGACAGTACATGTGATGAAACTGTTGAACTTGATGTTGATCCACTCACTGATACTCCTTCTGAAGACCAAGTCTATGATGTGTCCACTGAAATAAGTGGCTTTTTACCTCTTGGCAAACAACAGCAACAAGAATTAGATGCGGTTAGAAATCAGCTTTCAGCTGAAGAACCAATGTCTTGGCCTAGGGTTAAAGAACAGCCTCTTAATAAACATTAAACCCCATACCTTGCTACTATGGCACTCTCTATTCTATTCCCTGATGGTAAGGGATATCCAACCAATCAAGCCCTTGTAAGAGATGTTCCTCTTCTTGAGAAGATCAAACATCTAATCAAATTTGCTGAGAAGATTGATGCTATTTTAAGCATCCACTAGACAACAGATTTGGTGCAAGCCAAGATGGAGTAAGCATAGTTCAGGATGTGTTCCTAGTTGAAATCAAGACCCGCTTATTACCTAACAAAAAGCAAGGGGAACAACAGGTGAAAATAGAAGACATGCAAACCCCATTACAACATGTAAGTAACAACTGCTTTCTCTCTCTGTGTTGCTTATGACCTTTTGTTCAAAATTCTCTTTGATTCCTCTTCAAAATAGAAATTCCAATGGTAACCAGCAGTTTTTCTTTTTACCCCCTTCCATTTTCAACAGGGTCAACTTTTTATTTAAAAAATCTCTTTCTTCTTTCACTCTATACTAATTTAGATCACAGGCAGCCACTTGATACAAACTCACATGCAGATGGAGTGCACAGAAACATGCCTTACCTACTTGATGCCATTTGCACCTGAAAAGCACATTGCAAGTTATTTTCCTGTGATCAAAAATCATGTTATGATGGACATATTAATACACATCCTTGAGAACAGGCCAATGCCTGAACACTGGTCAAATTTTGAGCATTTGCATCTTGTAAAACTTGGAAAGCAACTCTCTGGCTCTGTACCTTGTTTTGAAAACACCGGCCATTTTAGAGGCTGGGTCAATTCAGCCTGTCAATTTCTAGGTACATGTAAAATTCACATTTATCAGTGACAACAAGTAAGTGCTTCAACAAAAAGGTGATATTCAATAGCATCAAAGGGCCCAAAGAAAAATACATTGATTTTCTCTCCAAGTATAATACTCTGATGTTCAATCATGGATTTTTTTCTGTTTTTAGACTGTCAAGACACTACAGTGTGTGTGTGTGTGTGTGTGTGTGTGTGGGGGGGGTACTCGCAGGAAAATTGGCTGGGGGTGTGTGGCCTGCTTCCCAAAACCCTCACCCAATTTATGACCTGACCAATAATTTGATACCCTATGCCCATGTCGTGGTTCTTATAAGAGCTAAATGTTGCACTGCTGATGTAATAATTCTCAGAGGAAGAAATCCAGTTTTCAGTACAACAACCCAGAAGAACAGTATCCTGAAAACCTGAAGCCCAGAAATCTCTTGGTAATAATGAGGACACCTCTCCAGGTAAAGGGCCGCGGTCTATTGCATCGAAAACAGTAGAAAGACAAACTGCCCAGGCAGTAAAAATTCTGGATTGAGTTGAGTCACTTGTACTTGTCATAAACCCCATTACTCCTAGATGGAGGGTGTGCCTGCATATCGTTAAAAAGCACATAAGTTCTGTCCTCTTTGTTAGCTTTCTTTGTCCACTTTCATAACCTTTGCAATCAGGATAGACAATTGCAGAAATATAAAGCTGGACACACTTTAAAAGACAATCAAAGTCATTTAATCATAATCCAGTCATGTACAGAAATTGTTGTGGATACAATTTTAAACAAGCATAGAAAAACATAGACTTTTGTCTACAATGAGCAAATTGTTTTAGTTGTTTGGCATAAGCTTCTTTCTCCGCTTTAAGTGAGTTCAATTCATCAAACATTTCATTTACTAGTTCTG
>OX419338.1:20691529-20694029 GCA_948470475.1 Galaxea fascicularis
AAATTGCTTTTGACTGAAGAAAAATTTCGTGAACTGAAGTCGTTTGTTGACTACTTCTCTGGCAAGTAAGACGAGTTGTTAAAGAAGATTCAGAGCAGTAATGATAAAACAGGGAAGCTCACTGATGATGTCAGAATTGTCAAGCAAGATCTTAGCATTACACAAAAGCGTTCTGTTGAAGCAAAGAAAAAAATTGACAAGCTTGCACAATACCTTAGAAGAGACTGCACTGAAATCTCAGGCTCAAAAACGAATGAAGTCGATTGTTTCAAGCTCATGAAGAACATTGGAAAAGAAATGGGTATGGACCTTGGCGATGAGGACATATCTACTGCTCATCCTTTACCTATGTTTAACCAAGCGGCTGATTGTGAAATTCACAAGGAGGGCAGTTCGCGACGAGTTCTATGCCAGCAGAAAGGAAGTGGCCGGGAAGAAAGCTACCAGCATTAAATCTCTTAAAGATCTTGAAGTGGAGTCGCTAGATTTAACTAAGAAGGTTTAAACCTCTGAATCTTTGACCCCGATGAGAAAGAAGCTGTTTGGCAGTTTATACAAGCTCAAGAAAGACCTTAAGTGGAAATTTATATGGACAAACAATGGTGGAACATACTTAAAGAAAGCGGATAATTTATCACGTATTTTCAAGTTTGAGTCGGTTGATGACCTCGAAAATTTCAAGAAAAAGGAATTGCACTAGTCTCCCCTAAATGGCTGAAGTATCTTTGTTTCCTGAAAGGAATATGTCTCTATCTTGTCAAGTAAGCCGTATTTTTGAAATTTATAAATATCTGCAAATGAGTGCAATATGCTAAATTATGACTGCTCTTGTTCGGGTTCACACGCATCAATGAGTTTGCTAAATTTTGACTTTATAATTTACTAGCTCATATACAAATGAATGAGTTAAGCGAGTTCCCGTTTTACAGCCTAGAAGATAGAGCTGGTGCATATTTTCAAAAAGCCTCGACTAAAGGCCTTTCGATTCTGAGTTGCAATACCTGCAGATTACCTAAAAATGTATGTCTCCTCAATGATATCTTATTAACAGTAAACGAAATACCTAGTGTCATCGCTATCTCGGAAACCAAATTAACTGACAATGGTATACAAAATATTTCTATGCCTGGATATGAATTCATTGGCCAAAATTCAGAAACAAATGCCGGAGGGACAGGTCTATATATAAAAGACAACATAAAATTTATCAGAAGAATTGATCTGGAGTTCTCCACCACTGGCCTTGAAACGTGCTTTGTAGAACTTCCAAGAGACAAGCAAAAGTCCGTTATCATTGGTTGTATTTATAGGCATTCACACAATGACTGCAAAAGCTTTCTGCAAATTATGAAACAGAAACTAGAATATCTCAACAACCAAGGCTTTGAAGCGTATATTGCAGGTGATATAGATATCAACTTTTTCTCTTATAACACAGATAGACAGCCTTCTGACTATTTAGACATGTTATTAAATCTTGGATACATGCCAATGATTACTAAGGCCACCAGAATTACAAACCACAGTGCAACACTCATTGATCACATTTATACAAATTCTCCTGAGAAAATAATCAAATCTGGCATCTGTCTGTCTGACATTTCTGATCATTTACCTTGTTTTTGTACTGTATCAACTACGCTCCCAGCATTTATACATGAGAGGTATTATAGAGTTCACCCATTTTGATAAAGAATTATTGGAAGTAGACTTAGCAAACATTGACTTTTATTACCTCATCCAAGGCGAAGATGTCAATGTCAATATGAATAATATAGCTAAAGGCCTGTTCAAAAGCACTATACACGCACTATACAACACTCGACTTTGTATGATCGACATTGTATAGCGTTGTTGGGTAAGGTGTTCAAACGTACTATACACGGACTATACAAATATGATGAAACAGAATTGTGGGTTAAGATTACCCATAGTTCCACGCACGTTTCCATAGAAATGACGTAAAACATGGCGGAGTTTTCAGCTGCCATCATTGCACATCAAAAGAAACGTAAATGCTTAGCTGCTTTAGTCATAAATGAGCTTCTAAATGACATAGAGAAAACAAGAGCATGGATCAGACAAAGAAGTGAGAAAGGAAGCTTCAATCATATCGCCCAAGAGCTCATGATAGAAGACACGGCCGGTTACAAAGAAAGGATGAGGATGAACTATGGCGATTTCTGCGAAATACTAAGCAAAATTGAGCCTTTTATCACTCCACAGGAACTACTGGGTGGCGCAAAAGTTGTAAAAGCCCCAGAAAGGCTAACTCTAGTTATAAGATTCATCGCAACTGGAGAAAAATTTCGCTCTTTGAGCTTTCAATTCAGAATATCAATTGCTGCAATTTCCTACATGATAAGAGAAGCGTGCCAGGCTCTAAAGGAGCATTTCATGCCCAATCATGTCAGCATTCCCTCCTCAACTGAAGAGTGGTTGGAGGTAGCAAAGAAATTCGAAGAAAAGTGGAACTATCCCCCTTGTTTAGGTGCCATTG
>OX419338.1:20701529-20709029 GCA_948470475.1 Galaxea fascicularis
TGCCATACGGGATCGCTATGAAATAAACTCTCGTCCAAGTATAGGAAAAAGTTAAGCACCGAAGAAAGAGCGAGTGATATCGAAGTGGAGCAGACCGACCTTAAGGTGCTTCTGGAAGAGTTTATTGAACAAGAAGACTTAAGCGAAGAAGAGGGAAAAGAATCTAAACAAAAAACTAAACAGGATAAGTCTAAAGCCCAGGAAATAAGAAAAACTGCAATGGAGAACCTTGGAGAAACAAAGAAGAGAAAGCTTGTAAAGCGTCATTGCTTTTGAAGAATAAAACAAGAAGATTCGTGTCAGAAGTAATTGGCTACCTAAAAGAAAAGCACGTCTCTGACCTCTTGAAATCCGGTCATGTTTACTGTCAGGAACAGAAACGACGGTCGTGTTCCCGCGGAAGCTTAACTTCAATTTTGGCAACACGAACCCCGTCTTCGACCCAGTTTCCCCGCGGAAGAAGATGCCGTCCGTGGCTCACGAACGTTTGCTGCTTAAGGTCTCTATAAACACGACAGGACCGTGGGAACACAAACAAGCTTAGTTTTCTGCTTTTCTGTGACAGACTTTTTAGCTTTTTACTCGGGCATCCTGTGGAAGGCCTGAGTCTAAATCTGTCGTCTGTTCTTCGTTTTCCACAAACCTCATTTCCGGCGTATTTGCGCAGGCACTAACGATGAACCGGTAAAACCCGGTGAAAACCTGTTTACGTTTTGTTTACGCTTGTCTTGTGTGTCGAAAAGCAAGGCACAGAGCAACTGTAGATTCCTTGACGGATTTTCAAAGGAAAAAGTTGACCTGTCTACAGCTATGGCAAATGGTGTCGTATCCAATACGTTCAAACCACTTACAAACGCACACGCCGTTCGCAATAGACCCACACTACTAAATGATGATGGTGAGCGTACATTTCGAAACGGTTCATTCTGCCGGCGAACTCGAAGCAAACGTGAAAAATATAAGATCAAATGAGCTATCATTGAGTACAAAAAGTGCACAAAGGCTTTGACTACCGATGAGAAATGTTCCTTGAAGAAGTTGAGTGGAAACTTTGACACGAACAGTTTAGGTGCTGGCGAATACAAGATACCCGTTGATGATGAGATTAGAGGTACAAAGACGAACAGCAGTAGTAACAACAGCAACCGGAAAGCGTCCATGTTGGGTGATGAAGAACCCATGCATCGAAGCGAAGATGCAAGTAACGTTTTTACTTTTATGGCTATTGTCACCAGTATTTCATGTACAGATAGCTGCATTGCCTTCTCAAATACCTCGCATATTTCAAGTACATCCGACAGTTGTGTTGATAAAACTGATAAACTTACACATAGATGTAGAACACGCGAAGGTACAAGATTACACATAAAACTAACATACTACACAGCCTTGATACAGCTGATAATCCACAATCTAAAGTATACAAAAGAAATGAAATACTGGTGACAATAGCCATAAAAGTAAAAATGTTACTTGCATCTTCGCTTCGATGTGTGGGTTCTTCATCACCCAACATGGACGCTTTCCTGTTGCTGTTGTTACTACTGCTGTTCGTCTTTGTACCTCTAATCTCATCAGCAACGGGTATCTTGTATTTGCCAGCACCTAAACTGTTCGTGTCAAAGTTTCCACTCAACTTCTTCAATGAACATTTCTCATCGGTAGTCAAAGCCTTTGTGCACTTTTTGTACTCATTGATAGCTCATTCAGCTCATTTGATATCATATTTTTCACGTTTGCTTCGAGTTCGCGGAGCGATCCGTTTCGAAATGTACGCTCACCATCATCATTTAAGTGGGTCTGCCGCGAACGGCGTGTGCGTTTGTAAGTGGTTTGAGCATATTGGATACGACACCATTTGCCATAGCTGTGGACAGGTCAACTTTTTCCTTTGAAAATCCGTCGAGGAATCCACAGTTGCTTTGTGCCCTGCTTTTCAACACACAAGACAAGCGTAAACAAAACAAACAGGTTTTTACCGGGTTTTACCGGTTCATCGTTAGCGCCTGCGCAAATACGCCGGAAATGAGGTTTGTGGAAAACAACAACAACAACAAAAAAACGACGAAGAACGGACGACAGATTTAGACTCGGGCCTTCCACAGGAAGCCCGAGTAATTACGCATAAAGATGATGGTCATATATTATCAATCAAGTTTATTTAGAAATACATATCTCTGGTAGAGAATTGTCAACACCGCTCCTCAAAACCATATAAGTCGAACACTGCTAAACGTTGATTATCTGGGCTGTAATCCTTATAAGGTGGATGCAGGAAAAGTATACCAACATGAACAATAAATAAAAAAATTGTAACTAAATATGTCTTTGTTTCACATTTTGAGTTTATCTGTATACTTGTTGGTTTTGTAGCATATTCATGTATCCTTGAGGTGGACTGTCCTGCCAATGGCTTTGTTGCTCATTTGCACTCACAGTACCCATTTCAATTTCAAATATAATGTCACTGATACGCTTTTCAGCGATCATTCTTGAGCGTTTGTCAAAGCCTGAGAGCTTCTCTGCAATATATAGAGAGAACAGACACTGTCGTTTTGCTTGAGGCTCGGGAGTTGGGAATGGAAGAGGCTCTTTCAGAGCCTGAACACAGGTTGACAACAATTCATTTCTTGCTTTGGATTCCAAATCTGCTGCTTTCTTGCGAGATTTTCCCTTTCCGCGAATTGGAGAAGGGCTTGGGGTTTCATCTTCCTCATCCACAGAAATCGAAGTACTGTCATCAAGACAATCTTCGTTGTCAACAGATTCAGGAGTAGAGCTGCGACTAGTTGGTAAAGTGTCTTTACTTTTTCCTCCCTGCATTACAGGCACCAGGAACTGCAATCGGTCCCAGTATGCCCACGATGACTTATCGCATTCGCTTCTGGCCTGTCCAAACTTCTTCACTTTGCTTTTTGCAATCTCTTGTCCCAGCTGAGAACGTAAGTTCATAATCTTTGTCTTGATATCGGCTAACTCAATGTTGCGCTCCCCTTTCGTTTTCTCGTAAGCTCGCTCCCGAGCATTTCTGAGGTGGTATTCTTCACTATAGACATCCCAGAGACAAGTATGTTCTTCCAAAAGGTCAATCAATAGATTAGTTTCTTGATCTGACCACTTTCTTCCTTTTGTTCGGCCATTTGTGGCCTTATTTTGCTGAGTTTCTTCAATCTCGTTCTGCTTCTCGCCCTCAACCATTTTAAACTCTTGTTTGTGTGTGATTTTGTCCACTTCGACTGCGCATGTTCGCATGCAGTATAATGCTCTACAAGTCGAGTGGTGCCTTCATACGAGCTCGACTTTGTAGAGTGTTGCTTCAGTGATCGCGAAACAAAGGAAAAGTCGAGTGGTTGTTGAGTAGAAGTTTGACCACTTTCAAACATATACACGATTAGACTTGTCGAATCGTGTGTAGTGGGCACTATACAAGGTTTTCAAATGCACTCGACTTTGTAGAGTATACAAGTTGAATGTTGTATGGTATATAAAGTCGAGTGCGTTTAAACAGGCCTTAATGCTTTGCAAGAAATAACGAATAGACAAGTCACTCACTCCAAGAGACGACAGTTAAAGAAACCATGGATTTCGAATGGCATACTAAATTCGATTAAGAGAAAACATAAGCTGTTTAAGTCACACTTCTTGCGTTATGATTCAGCAAAGGTGAAATTTTATAAAGCATTTAACAATAAACTAAATAAGATTAAACAAATTGCTAAACAAAACTATTTCTCTAACCAATTTAATACAAACAAAGATAATACTAAAATGACCTGGAAGTTAATAGGCATGATTATAAACAGGAAACAAAAAGCTAATACTGTAATAAATAAACTTTCATACAATAACAAGTGCTATACCGATAAATTAAGTATTTGTGATCAGCTTAACGCCTATTTTATCAATGTAGGCCCTAGTTTATCTTCCAAATTACCCAACTGTGACAATGTTAATCCAACACAATACATTCATAGAGCGTTCTCCAATAGCTTCATGTTCAGGTCTATTCACCCTTACGAAGAGCATGACCTAATAGTAAACTTAAATAGTTCTAAATCGACTATAGGGACCCCTGTTAAATGTGTAAAATTAGCCTGTAATTATATTTATCAAGCACTAGCAGAAGTATCTCATCAATCCCTGGAACAGGGTATCGTTCCTGATGTACTCAAACTTTCTAAAGTGACCCCAATAGATAAGGGTGGTGATATTTCAGATGCCGCTAATTTTCGCCCAATTTCAACTTTCTCCGTTTTTGTGCAAATCTTAGAAAAACTTGTGTGTAAACAACTGATAAATTATATTGAAAAGTATTGCGATTGTTTTGATGATAAATCACAACACAGGCTTGACTAACTTTCTCACAAAATTACTGTAACATGACAACACCAACATCCACAGCAAAGCTGTTAAAATTTGCTTGAAGAAAGTGTTCGCTCTTTAAGTGAGCCGCCGACCACGTTTTAAGTTTTCTCTATTCCTTGCAAAGCACATCAAACATTTTGTGCCTTTCTTTAGCGTGCACTGCTTTAGCGTGGATATATTTAGAAGTGACTGTGTTTCCACTGTCAACATTGTTGGCTTGTTTGACAGCTGCAGAGTGCCGAAAAAGACACAATCTCGTAGTTTTGTTCCCATGATTTTTCAACCTGGGTTAAGTGAACAAATAAAATTCCAGCCAACTATCGTAAAAAGACATGACTGCAATCCGAAAAAGTTGACGGAAAGTGTAAAAAACGTGACCATTGTGACATTGATAACATATACATGTATGCAAATTTTTGATAATTTGCCGAATGTGTAAACATTCGCAGTGGCTGTTAGCAAGAAAGGAGTTAGTTCTTCATTCAATGACCATCATTCCTACCAAACATGTGCATTTTTGACTGAGGAAATGCTGTTTTCGAAGAGTTCTAGGTTCAATCAACTTTAATGGAATGCACCGAACTGCTTAGCGAGAATATTTCAGCCAGGGAAGCGATCATGTTACCTTTTCAGCTCATGAAAGAGCTGCCGAAAAAACTCAGTCTTGCGCTTTAGTTCCCTTCACTGATTATATGCTTTGATTTTAAAGGATTCAAAATTTTCTGGTGCACTATACCTGTATGGAAAAATTTAGGCATGTTCACAGCAACAAAACAGATGCATTTGCTACATCTGGCTAATTAAAAATGTGGTGGAAGAACCGTTTTGAAATAGATTTAAGTCAAACACTCACAGTCGCCGATTTCACTTTTTTCTCTTGTTTGAGGTTCAACAAATAAATTGTTTCCTCAAAACTCAATACTCGAAACTTGAGCCTCGAGGATCAAGTTGAGTCGCGACTGTCTACTTACTTTTGAGCGGTACTGTATTTGTCGAAGTGTCCACATATATGTCCAAATGTCAATATATATGTCCAATTGCAATATTTGTGTCAGCTGTTTACAAAATATTTGTTGAAATCAATGTATGGGATCTCATTTTATATTGCCTCGTTTCAATGTAATTTTCGACATATATATCACAGATGCACCTTTGACATATATATTTTGATGCAAACTTATGCAAATGAGCTGACCCGTATCTCGCGAAGAACGAAAGTGAGGCTGCAATAACATGGCGGCAATGGAAGAAGACCGAATCCAACACCTCGTGAGAGAACTTGTGAGTTCAGAGATAAGAGAAGCAGGACCAGGTTCTTCAGTGCAACAGGATTCCAGCAACAACAGTTCTCTTCTCCCCGGTAATGTTGTGGGTACTTTCCAAAATGTGAACGAAGAGTTGTCCTCAAGATTTAACTTTCCAAGATCATGAGCCTCTGCAGCTTTTCCCGCCAACAGCCATCCTTTGCTTCAAATAGCCGACCGGTTGGCTCAGTTGGTAGAGTGCCGGACTACTGTGCGGGAGATCGTGGGTTCAATCCCTGGCCGGACCAACACTCAGGGTCTTTAAATAACTGAGGAGAAAGTGCTGCCTTTGTAATGACATCTGCAAATTGTTAGACTTTCTAGTCTTCTCGGATAAGGACGATAAACCGGAGGTCCCTTCTCACAACACTTCAATGTTCATAACCTTGTGGGACATTAAAGAACCCACACACTAATCGGAAAGAGTAGGGCATGGAGTTCCCGGTGTGCTGGTCTGGTCTTTCTGCTATTTCATGATTTCATGGGTTGGGTGGGTTGGATAAGGTAAACCGCATTTGAATATATATACATAGAAAATGCCATTATCATTACCATTAGTTTCAACCCTGTGGCAAATTATGGTGACAGGATTGCTGAAAGACGAGGGCGTCGTCAGCGAACATTACCATACTCCTGGGATTTGAGGCAATCGTTTCACAGTACCAGGTCAAGCACGTCCACTACTTCTCAGCTGTTCAACAAGGACGTCCTGTGGCTGCCTTCTCCAAGTTTGAGGAAGGTACCAAGAGGCTCTCAGAAAGTGGAATTGCAGAGATTAGGATGCTATGTATGTGGATGCACTCTGCTTTTCCAAAGAGATGTCCGAAATTCAAGTGAAGCCAAAGTTGACAGAGGTGTTTGACAAACAACTTGTCAACTCCGAAGAAAAGCCAGTCAGGTGGGTTTGACAACTCATATTGACAATGTAAGCGACCTTTCATGTTGCTTTCCTAGTTTAGGCATTTTTTGCTGGATTCAACATTTTCTTGAAAGAAAGCTAACAATGGTGACCAAAGAAATTAGCATGCACGGTACAGTTGTACTTGTGTTGAGTCAGATTTCTTTTGATTCAGTTCAGCTTTACATTTGTAAAGTCATGTGGGTCAGACGTTGTTGATGTGAACAAGGAGAGATCACAACAGATGACAGGGCAGGGACCGGTTTACATCATGGCCTCCCAGGAACTTCCACTGTGGAAAGAGGTACAGGTGAAATGGCTTGTTGAAGTTTACAGCTTGTGGATTGTCTATGGTAAATTAAGCCATTGGCCCTCCCCACCACAATTCCCTCCTGATTTTTCATATTTAGGTTGACCCCCAGCAGGCCATTGTACACCTCCCTTTGACAAAGTGGACAAATTATTCAAATTCATGAGTATGACATTGTAGCAGGACCAGTGAGGGGGTTTGGGAAAACCCAAATTTTTGAAATCTCAGCTGAGGTTTCTGAGACACAAAGAAGAGGGTTTGAAATGCTGACAAGTGGTAACAGAAATTTATTGCAATAATAGAGTGTGCAATTTGAGAAATAAAAAAATTACATGTAATTATGATGTAAAATAATAGCTACACTGTAACTTAAATGAGAGGCAAAGTGGGAGAACAAACCCCTGTGAGGTGCAACCCAAGTTACCCAACATACACTGCATGAGACATCATCAAATTGAAAATACTATCTGTTTTATGTTTTTAATGGCTATGCAACATTTGCTATCTATGTATCCCACTGATCACTCCTATACAGTGTAGTTTTATCACTCAAGGTAGGTAGACACTTTTTTACTTGGGCTGTTCTTTCTGTAGAATAACAGTGGACTCCAACTGTATGCCAG
>OX419338.1:20739029-20796529 GCA_948470475.1 Galaxea fascicularis
TAAGGTTTTCACAGTTTATCATGTGAATAACCCGATTTCTAAAGCCTTATTTTCAGTAGCAACACAAGCAGAAGCGCATGCACAAGTGCAAGCACAAGCGGAACCCACGCGCATGTACAAGTGCATGCACAGGCACAAGCGCAAACACAGGCGCATGCACAAGCACAAGCGCAGGCACAAGTCCACGCACAAGCGCAAGCATAACTGCAAACACAAGCACAAGCACCATAATTCTTACTTTATGGTGAAAACGGCCTTGATGCAGGCAAAAGCACAAATGCAAGCTACAAGTACTAGGATGAAATTGTTTCTTGTGCTTGCGCTTATGCTTATGCTGCAACAAGTGAAGATGAAAGAACGCTCAGGAATAATACAAGCACTAGTATATTTACCACACCTGGTTTGTTTGGCCAATGAAAATACTGGATCCAGATTACCTCACACCTAAACAGTTTGTATGGTTTGGATGATTTTGCTTGTGTTTGTATTTGAGGCAAATTTCGTTTTCACTAGTACTTGGGTCATCCCTGTTGCTTGTGTTTGCATTTGTGCTTGTACTTGCGTCGCTAACAAAACCAGGCTTAAAAAACGGGAACAAAAGAATAAAAAATGCTCACAGATGCACACAACTACAAAACTGCCAGTCTGCTACAGAAGTGCACTACATTGTTCCAAAAGTGCCCTAGGTTACAAAAGTTCCCTAGCTTTGTTACAAAAGTGTCAGTGCCTATGGCTTGCTCTCCCTCTCTCTCTCTCTTTAGATTCTTCGGTGCGTATTTGCTCCTTGTTCTCCGTGTCCCTTTTATTTCATATGTATAATTCAATAAATGATTCTTTCACGTCTACAACATCTATCATTATTTCAATATTACGGCATTTCATTCTCGTCGCTGTCCTCAAAAGCCTCATCAAATTATTATCGTCCAAACATCAGTAACGTAGCAACTACTCATTCTTTGGTACACCAGCCCAAAATATCGTGAAAATTAAAAACCTTAACTGCATTCAGAGGTCCTTAAAGTAAGGAAAAATCCTTCCGAAGACCTCTGCATATCATTCCATTTTTATTTTTGTCAAAACTTAAATTTCCTTATCAAATGCTGTTGTACAGTATAACTCCAACAACCCTTGTAAGCTGAACATTTTTGGAAAGGTTCTGAAAAACTCTTCGATCTAAAAACTCTTTTAAAAGACTAGAAAAATGTCTGTTTTTTAAGGAAGGTTTGCGCATGTTAGTTTACACTGGTATTAATCGGTTTGGAACGTTTCCTTTACATTTATGGGTATTTATGACAAAAAACTGTTTCCTAGCAATTACGCATTCTTGTGTGGTCCAGTTGATAGTCGAAATAAAAAGGGCCAGGAATGAAACAATTAAATAACTTTTGTTGCCCACTTTTTGAATCAGACTAAACCTTTATTTTTTCCTCAAAACTGCTGTTTTAATTGCAAAACTTCCCTTTTATCGCCCATTTTTAACGATGTAAGCTGTAAACTCGCAAAAATCATTTTTGCTTTTGGAGCATAAATTCGCAATTTCACGTGCATGAAATTATTTACAACAATTAACAAGAACCGTCATCTATATTATTCCCATTTTAACGGATAAGGGAAGGATGTTTCTTTCGTATTTCAACTAATGTTAAACAGAATATTCCGCTACAAAAGAGCAAGAACTTCCATCCCTTCACACGCTTTGGGGTGTGGCACTTCGTTACCTTTGATGTCTGACATAGAAATGCCTGACAGTAATGCAAGATATAAGTTTCTTGGTCAGCAAGCAACCCAGTGTTAGAGCGTACGTTGTTTGCAATTTGTTTTGATGGTTGAGTAATGAAGGTGAGATGTTCAGCGCAATCTCCTTTCACAATGGAACAGTTTTCCCTTGCCCAGCAAGGTCTTGTGCTCATAAATTCATCTTATGGAATAATACATTAAGGAAATGACACATGAGGATACATTGGCTCTGCAACACTACAACAGAAAACATTCTTTCTCAGATGTTTTCACGTGAAGACGCACACACACATAAGAACATCCTTTTTTTTTCTGACAGACTTAAAAGCAGTTTTGTTTTCGCGGCAAATGTTTCCAGAGCGCGCAAACGGGGAAACATGAGGGGAGAAGTGTTTCCAATCCACAATGCGGGAGTTGAATAATTGGCGTGATAGTTCTGTTAAATATCATACCAGAGACATCATGAATGCATGTTGAAATATTTAATTACAACCCATCGTTATCATTGGAATAGAAGGTAACATAACACAGTAAAGCAAGAAATGTTTGAAGATGTTGAAAGATCCGAGGATTATCAAAGCACCAGTATCTGCAGCGCGCTGGTGTTAGCTTGGCTGACATGTGTAAGACACAAGGAAAGGGCTAGAGACAAAATAAAGCAAGACGTGTTGCTCAAGTGTACGAACAGCGCGACTACACAAGCATTAAGCGCAAGCACGGGGCAACCGATTGAGTTGCTATTTCTTGTTTTTGTGCCTTATTTTGTATTATTACGCCACTTGGGCAATAGCGCGCGACAAGATCATAAGCACTAGCGCTGGTCTCGTTGAGATTATGGGTCGATTGAACCCCGCTGAAGCCTTATTTTTTTCTACAGATTTTCTTTTTCTTTGATAAGCTGCGATGATGAAGTGCGATGGTCTCCTTTTTTTCTCTCTTTTGGCTGCTGTGCATTTTCAGTTTCAGAGTACATTCGATGTTCAAAACAGTCACCCGTCATTTTAAACTTATACTGTTCTTTTTGGCCGAAAAGATAGTAGCTATAAGCCAACAGAACTGAACTAAACGAAACTTTTTGGTACGAAAATACCTTCATAAAAATTCATTCAAGTATCCAGAGTTAGTCAATCTAATGATAATCCAACGCGAGTCACTCATCATGATCAGTTGATCATCACTTGAAATTAACAATAATTTCAATAATGATTTCAATAAGTCACTTTGCCTTTCCTTTCGACTTTCTCAGGGTTTTCGCCATTTTACGCACTTTGTCACTTAAGCGCTGTTTAATCTTCGTTTCCTCATCCTCGTCTTCTGCTCCTGATATCAGCCCAAGTTGCAGTGATCTTTCATCGCTTTTCACCCTCTGCCAGACAACTTCCTTTTTAATGGCATTGTTGTCAATAAGATCTCTGTCAAGGAAAGGAGATGATCTGTCTGCTCCTCTGTGAATTTCCTCCAGAACCTGGATGATTCAACAGAAACAGATCCGGAGGTGTGAGCTAGGGATGAAGGTTGGGGTGGAGCTGAATGGAGAAACTTCATGACTTTGTCATAGCATGTATCTTCTTGGCAAGGAGGTTCTTTAGCTTTCATGTCTTCTCTCATCCTACAGAGCTTTAACACAACTGCTTTCAGGGAGCGTTCTTCCTGGAGGTGTGAAGTTGACAATATTTTCTTTACTTTGGGCTCTTCAATAGCTCCTGTCTCGAGGTCTTCTTTGAAAAGCTGCCTCAGTTGCTCCGTTTCCCCTGCTGTCCATTGTTTATCTGCGGCTGGCTTGTCTCTCTGTATTTCATCCTGTGCCTGATGAATATTTGCATTGTTCAGGGAAACAAATTTACTGACTGCTCTGCGACCCAAATCGGTTTCTCGAACTTTATCATGAACGCGATAGTAGTTGGCTTGTGTCTGCGTTTTGTGCTGTGCCAGGGCAGCGAGATGCTCTTTTTCGTTGGGCATATAAACATGCATGCCTGTGGCAAGTGACTTCCTAAGTATTGTCGCAGATATTCTTCCTCCCGTCACAATGCCTTCCCTCTGAAAGGTTCTCCACACTGATGTTGATACCTGTGAAGAAGTCAGGGGCACTCCGTTACTGGAAACAAACAGCTGCTTAACTTCTGGATCAGATGCAATAAACTGGCTTTGCACAGTTCTAACGTACATGTCCATCAGCTTATGTAATTCAAAGTAGACCCAAACAACAGCAGCACCATAATTCTCAGCTGTTTTGTGCTCCTCAACCAGCATTCTCCATCGAGCAAGGTCTTCTTCTGTTCCCGGGTAAAATACTGCTGCCTTGAATTCACTTACGGTCAAATTTGCTGCTACCCCACTTCTTCCGCTGTTGTCAATGAGAAGTCGAGTTATCAGCCAATTGCGAACCTCGCAGTGCGTCTGGTCGCTTACAACTCTTCTAACGTCCACGCCTCGATTTGTTTCTACTGATGTGGCACCCAGCTCTTTCACTGTCTTTATGCGCTGCCCACCGTGGCAAACTTTATAGAGTTGCTCACTTAAAAGAAGTTTCTTGAAGTCTTTGTCGTATTTTTGGAGCTTTCTCTTTAACACCTTCTTCTTTTGTGTGGCTGACCACGAAGTCATGAGATCTCGCCGCGCATTTAGGGTGTCTACACTTACATCGACCATGTCGGCTTTATGTTCTTGCATCAGAAATTTGTAAAAGAGGCGTAAACTCATCAAATAAGATCGAACAGTACCAGGCTGATACTTTTCCACAGCATACGATAGCCAAGTCTTCAAGAGATTTACTCCATCTTTTCCAGGCTGCAGCAGCAGGTATACTGACGTTGGATTCTCTTGAACATCATCAGTTCCTGTTTCTTTCATTTTCAACCTTTTTATCACACTCTCCAATTGTGACTTGTATTGCTGGGCCATTTTATCGCTACGATAACCTCCATCTACGTCAATCAACCACTTATAAAAGTCACACAGTAATTCCCCAGTGATCTCATCGTTGTCACCAGCTTGTGATCCAGTCTTACTGCCTTCTCTTTCCTCTGTGTCACAATCGCTTGGGACCCATTCTGTGTCTAAAACATCATCGTCATCACTTTGATCTCCATCAAGAACATCTCGAAAAATGTCTTCAATATCACCACTGGCTTCATAAATGCGCATTAGTGCTTCCATTGACTCTTGGGGAGTTTTGAAAACGTGGCCCTCAGATAGACGTCCGTCTTTGAAATCTTTGACAGCATCGCGCCAATTTGGTTCGCGGTCTACATGGTTCATACAGGTGAAAAGAGCTTTTATTCAAGGACTTTTCCAGGACTTTTCCAGGACTTAATCACAAAATTCAAGGAGTCCATCCGATCACAGCATTTGCATAAGGCCTTTTTCCAGTCACCTTTGAACGCAGTCACCCAGCTTTGTAGAGGGAATTACGTTCCCAGTGCCAATTAAATATATGCAGTTTCTTCTTTGAGCTTTTGAATTCATTTGATAATAAAATGAAGAGCGCCAAAGTTGAATAACTTTCATGCTTCGAGCGACACGTCAAGCTACGTTTCCATTGTGGTTTTGTTTGCTTGGAGGGGGGCTTCACAATACACTTGGGAAACCCTATTGGAAGGCGCGGTTACTTAGATGTTTTGAATAAGAAACACTGAATTGTCCTGACATAAAAGCTTTGTCTTTTTTGAGACTTCAAAAGCGTTTCTCGGGTGATGTGATACAATCTTTTTCATCTTTTGATGTGAAAATGAACTTATTTTGCTTTATTCTTAAGTATTCAAGGACTTCTTCATAACATTCAAGCACTGCACCTACAAATTCAAGGAGTTTTCAAGGACAAAATCATTTTCAAGGAGTTTTCAAGGACAAAGCAGTTTTTCAAGGAGTTTTCCAGGCCCGTGCGAACCATGGTCTAAGAAGGATCCTTCGTCGATATTGCCTTCTCCAACTACCTCAACTAGTTCGAACATCAGCCCCTCTCCTTCTTCAAAAAGGGAAGATGACTCTCTTGACATGTCTGTTTGACTGGACACTTCCGAACCAGCGTTTCCTTCGTAAATATAATCTGGATCTACGTTGCAGTCGTTACTGTCGGAAATTACAACAACATCTTGCTGAACCAAATCTTCATCTTCTTCATTACTATCTTCGCTATCATCGCTACCCTTACCAAACCAAAAGTATGGGAATGATATGGGAAAGTTTGGGTCATATCTGACCCATATATGGGAATGGCATGGGAAGGTTAGATGACGATATGGAACTGGTATGGGGCCATATTTTGAAAAATTTTAAGGTATGGGAAGTATATGAGAAGAAAACCTGACGCTACCCATTATATGGGAGACCTATGGGAATAAGTTTCCCATACCTGCCCCATAACAATGAGACATTTTCTTCATATTCTTTATCTATGGGAATTATATGGAATATCCACACTGTACTGTTCCATAGTTTACCCATACCAGCTGACAGAGGTTAAATATGCCCCATAGATTTTCCACAGTAGTAATTTTATGGGAACTGTATGGGATAAGCACTCTTTGTAACTGAACTCTTGGAGTTCTTGTTGCCCATAGATTTTCCATGCAATAGTTCTATGGGAAATCTGTGGGTATAAAATATCTTTTCTCACCCCTATGATGACAATAAGAAATGAAACAAGATGCCCACACACTGTCAAGACTTGACAGCATGATTTTATTGCCACAAAAAAATCTCCACCTTGTATGAATTACTTTAGAGCAAACGCAAGAAGCATTCTGAAAACATCCAGTCTTGTATGCCGTCGCATGCTGTATGATTCGCAGAGCACGAGACTCACCGAAGAGAAAATTTCTGGCCCAACTTCTTGGGAAACAAAAATAATAATTACACTTTATGTATTTGAGTAAAACTTAACATAAGGTATCTCAAATTAACAAGAACGGTTTGAACAGCAATACCGGTACTCAATCTGGTATATTCAGTGACTTTGATAGATGAGTACAATCCATAGGTACAAATTTCTTTCTGAGCAAGAAATAAACATACCGTAAATGGCTGGGATGGAATTTTTTTCAATCAGCGTCTACTGTTATGATGAAAAATTTTATCAATTTTCTGTCCCACATTGTATGCTATGTTTACTGTTGCATGAAAAAATTAAACAACAAAGCTTAGACCAGATTGTATCTTTATTCCTTAATGGTACAGGTGAAACTGGAAATATATATATACCATATTCCCTCAAATAATAGCTGTCCCACAAATGATGAACTTTTTAAAATAATTTCTCTTTTAACACTTTAATTTGCCTCAAATAATCGCCTCCCTTTTAGAGCAGTTAAACCTGTCCAAATAATGGCCACAATGTGGCTTGCCTATTATTTGCCTATTATCGTTCATGTGTGCAGATATGTGTTACGCACATGCGCGAAATCTTCGCTCAGTCTTGGGTTATCTTTGTCTTCCAATTCAATACCTGAATCATCCATGTCTGGCATTTGCTCGTTGCTGCAGAACACGCCAGGCGACGCGTTTGTGGTCTCGGCTTGAAGTACTTCATCAGTGGTGTAACGACGTTCACATGGCCGTTCGCAAAACATTTCTTGAACACCCGATTCACATTTGTTAAAGCCATTACAAGCTACAGTTGGCAATCGGTTTACTTTTTGGAGGTTTCCTTTTCGTCTCCTTGCAGTGAGAAATTTACATGGATTAGAATGATGCATGCATTCTCAGTAACGGCCTCTTCGTTTTCGTTAAGCTCCGTCTCATCCGCCATTTGCAATTTCGTTCCCACAGGCAGAAGCACGTGGAGTGCGCATGCGCAGTCCATTTCGGAGCCAGGCCTTACCGAACCTTATCACATGATATTTTTAAACCAATAGCGTGAATGCTTCGAATCAGCGCGTCCTTTTTGAAATTTTCTCATTCCAGCGAGCGATTTCAGTGTGGAATTCATCGATTTCAGCAAGTCTTTTCCGAAAATACATTCCAGAGTGAGTTTTCTGTTTTATTTGGTGTTGCTATTTCATTGAAATACGACTGATGGCTACACGAAACTCAAGGAAAAGAAGTGTCCCAGCACGTCTTAGGGAAGGTAAGCTTAAGTGATTCATACGATAGCATGACACATCACATTTGCACGTGTAACTTGTGTTGAGATTTTTTCAGAAATTTTGAGTCTTTCTTCACAATAGGATGACATCTTTTATCTACTAAAAGGCTTAGGACCAAGGTACTAAACTGTATCTATCACCTGTAAGCTTTGTTTCCTAAAAGGGCAAGCTTAGTCAACTCTAAACGCTACAAAGCTTAAATACTCTATCTGATACACTTCAACTCTCCATTGATAATTTCCATACAAGTTTCCTCTGTGAAATCACCTGGAATATATATATTGATGAATATCTAACATGGCATTCCCACATAAATAAGCTGTATAAAAAGATCGCTTCAGCAACTGGAGCCTAAGCGAGTTTAGCCATTTGTGCCTCACTCAGCCATCTTGCACAGCATATAAGCTTACAACTCACTTGTTCAATCTCTCTTTGATTTCTGCAGCCTAGTCTGGAGTAACTGTGGCAAAACAATATCAAGCAAGCTACAAAACTGCATGCTGCACGAGTAATAACTTCATTGAGCTATGACGTTGATGTTGATTCCTTGTCTTACCAAATCAGCTTACATGCAATGTCAAATCTAGAAAGCCCTAATGGTTTTCAAGTCTTTAAACTGTCTGGTTCCCGAATATCTCACGTCTAAATTTTTAACACAAAATGAATCAAACTATTAACTGAAGGACTCGGTTAACTTGTTCCTTTTCCAAGAATTAACTATATGAAAAATAGTTTTAGTTACAGCAGCACAACTCTTTGCAACAGCTTACCCTGTAATATTTAAGAGAGTCTGGTTTAATAAATCTATCGGAACGCTTACTCTATCATAACTTTCAAACACACAGCTTTTATGGAAATCAGGTGTATAAGTAGCATATTGTTAGTTAGTATAGTATTAGGATTAGGATTTTAGGTTTTAAGAATCTTGGACATCTTATTGGAATTTATTGTACCTGATGATTTTTACTGTGTATAAAATAAGTCTTAATAATTTGTTTAAGTAAAAACTAGAAACCATGTAATAGCCTTACATGTAAAATGGTCATTGCAACTTTTGAGGGTGAGGGAATTTGTCAAGTAATAAGAAGTTTTGATTGTATAATATCGTTGATTGTTAAAGAAATTCAGTGGTCATCTCTGTACAGCAATTAAAGATTGTGTGAAGAATAACAACTGTCTGGATCACTTATTGATAACAATGTACTATATGAGGCTTTCTGCACTTGACAGATGGTACAAAATTTATTAAAATAGGGGTTAGAGCCTTTCAGCCAATTTACCTGCATGAGTGAAGTGTCTTATAGGGGCCAGGCTGTGTGTGAATTATGGGTACAGCTGTACTTGTTTCACTGAAGTTGTATCCCATAGATTTCCCATATGTTGTGGAGTAAATCCTGGATCATGTATGGTATTGGTATGGCCAGGACTTGAAATCAAAAGTACCCATAGCAATCCCATAGGGGAGAATCAATGATCATATGGGATTGGTATGGGACTAGTGCATATCGTTCCCTGGATGTATGCTATGGGGAATATATGGAACTTTACGAAATACGTAGTGATCCCATAGAGACAAGTCAGTCAACATATGGGATTGGTATGGGACTATCCCACGTCATCCCCATACCAGATCCTATGGAGAATATATGGAACTTTACGAAATACGTAGCAATCCCATAGCGAAAGACAATACAATGGTGCTGAATGAAGACAGTCACTATTTATGGGTTTGATATGGGAGGCAATAACCCATATCAAAGTAATATAACACCTACACATGGGCCATAGGTTATCCCATACCATTTCCATATTTGGACCATGTATGTCCCATATCACCAGCTATGGTAAGGGTATCTTCTTCGGACTCTCCTCTGCTATTATCTTCTCTATTCTCGTCAGCACTTTCCCGACCACAGTCATTCTTTCTGCTTTCATATTCCTCTCAACAGCTGTGTGCAGTCTTCATCGTTATCTCTGATTGCTTCCCGCCTCTTCAGTAGAACTTTGTTGAGAGCTCTTTCTTCTACTTCCGCATTCTTCATCCACACCTTGTTAGCCAGCCTGTCGTATTCTTCACTGTCAACTTTATTTTCTATCCTTCCGGGTTTGGCTTTTTTAGGCTTTTTACGCTTAACATTCTTTGCTCTTCTCTCGATTATATTTTGTGCCCTTCTTGTCAGCTCTTCATAATCGTCATCACTGTACTCAGGAATGTTTTCTCGACTACATTCCATCCTCTCAACTTCTGTAGTGTCATCTTCATTTCTCCCTTCAGTCTCGTCTTTGCCTTTCAGTTGTCGTTCAGTTTGATTTTCCTCTGCATTGGCTTGTTGATGTTCTCTCTTATCTTCTGACCTTCTTTTCCTTTGCTTTTTGAGACAGTTCTCCACTTTTGAAAGTGAAGCTCTTGGAGCTTGTGCTAACGTGGCCAAATAAGCAGGAGTGTTTGGTTTTAGGCTGTGGATACGTGTCTGGAGGTGTTTATCTAACTGGAATATAGGCGTTTTAGCCCTCTTACATGGGGACAAAGGACAAAATTTCACTCGTCGCTTAGGCGCCTTCTTCTCTTTAGTAATATAGGCATCAAGGTTGCGCTTTATCTTAGACATCCCGTGCACTTCATTCTGGTGACAACTGAGGTTTTGGACAATGTTTCCACACTTTCTACATTTTTTGGAACTTCATTTTGGGCGATTTGGGAGAGTGATGTCTGCAGATGTTGAAGCATCATTATTGACACCTGTCACAGAAGGACCCTCTCCAGGATTTTCCGTCTCATTCATTCTACAGAACCAAAAATAAGACAAAAAGAAACAGGAATGCAAAAAATAGGTAGTCGAGGACTACATGTAGCTACTTCTGCAGGAAGGAAATTAAAAAAAAAAACAGAAATAAAGCAACTTAAAATTGTTTGGTCTCTCAACCAATTGAAAATGGGCCTCTGAGAGGACATGAGGTTACCGGTCAGAAATATAGAAGTGCAAAACGAATGAAAGTATACTCTGCCAGCAGAGTTCTCATCTTTTAACTGTTTGTATTTTTGTAGTATTTCCATTCCTGGGGCCTGTTTCTCACAGATTCTCTTATCTCTCTGTCTCTTGGTATAACATTCCCTTGATCAAATATAAGGTACCACTGGAAATGTTAACACAGAAATTTACACCATAGTTAGCGAGTGAGTGAGAATGACGTCAATGATCCGACATCACAAGATGAAAGGCCAACATTTTATTTTAAACACAAAGCAAGCAAACAACTTGATCCTTTCTGAAAACTAACTTAACAGAACAACTTGATTCTTACTGAAAGTAACCTAACATAACAAAAACTTGATCCTCCATGAAAACTAACTTAACCAAACAATTTGATTCTCTAGGAATCTTGTGCACGAGGACATGGAGCAAAATTTGCTTGAAATTGACTTTACAGATAGGCATATATTTTCACAGATACTGAGCTATTATTTTTGCAGTTTTGTCTGCAATCATATCTTGTTTCCCTGATTTCAGTAACAACAATTTTAAATCATCTATGGGTATATCTGCCAAAGGCACAGGGTGGTTTTTTCTAAGATAGCTTTTGACTGCATCATTAAAACATGCATAACTGTGCATTCCCTTATCAGTTTTAATAAGGACATGACATACAAGTTTGGTGTTTAACAGTGATGACAACGTAGTAACCTTACAGTGTGGACATACTATGATTTCTTCCTTAATAAGCTCAACAGGAAGGGAGTGATTGCAGACAAGGCATGACATATTTTTCTTTATGTCTATCCCTACACACTCTCCTGTGAGGTGGTTCTCTTGAAGACCTGATGTATTTGTATTGGCATCTGTAATTTCCTCTATTTCTTGTATAACTGGTTTCGTTAGTGTTTACATATTTTGTGTCGTCAAAGGAACGTACGGTTACATTTTGCAGAAAATAGCTTTTACCTGCTGAGACTTTGTCAATAGTGTCTTCCCAAAGTGTCAATTTAATGGAATTTGTGCAATCAGCTACTACACACTGAACTTTGTAGTAGGTTTTCTTGTTCTTGACAACGGCTTGTTTGTCTGGTTGTTATGTAATGACTTTAACTTTGAGGTCAATTTGCTGATAAACAGGTGCCTCTAGGGCTTCTTGACACGTGTGAAGCTTGTTGTCAAATTTGTCATTGTAAGGAAATGCAAGACTTGTGGAGTGGAGTTTGGCACTTTTGGAGAGAGTATATTCTTCCTTGTCAGAGAAGAGTCTTTTGGTGTTCTTTCTTGTTCCAATTATTTTGATGGGGGACTTCTTTTCAAAAGCTTGTTGTAGTGTTGGTCTCTGCTTTGGAGAGTAGCACACCAAACTGACATTTTCTTGTTCACTAGTTTGTAGACTACAATCAAAGAAATTTGTTTTTGATTTTGTTGCAGTTTTGATGGGACTCAGCTGATGAAGATACCCTTCAAGTGCTAGAAAATAGAAAATAAGCTAAAATTAGTTGAAAATTAAAGAAACTGTTTAAATAAGATCCAGTTATGAGATAGATGAGATACACTAGTTCTGAGAAATTTATGAGAGCTGTCATTGTTCAGTATGCTATAGGCAGGTACAAAACTTGGACCATACTGGACTGGATCACCTAATTTTGGTTAAATGAACTCAGATCAACTATAATTTGAACTGAATAAAATTGTTTTGCTACATGTAGTGCAGACTCAGAGTTCTCAAGCCTCAGACATTGAGTGTAAGATTATCACACTCTTGTACTTAAACAATACTATTTCTAATACATTCCAGTCTTTTGATTATACAGTACAAGTTTATTTGAGGTAGAAAATTGTGAGGAAAGTATATCAACATAACCTATGATCATCGCAAAAAGTGAGTTAATTCTCAATGTTTTTTTTAGCACTATGAAAAGTGCCTTACTTAGAGAGTTGTCTACCTTACAGGGCTGATATTAGCCCAATATAAGGAATAAGAAGGGATCTAAATAGCTATTAGAATGGAGCATAATTTAGCTCAGAAGTGTAAGACACATGTCTAAGGTGCACAATTGTTCTTGCTAAAGGTCAAATACCACTGATAAACTATTGGGTAAAGTCACAACATGATTGGCTACTCAGAGGCACTCTATCGATTGGTAGACAATTTTGATGTCATTGCACAAATTATGACTGTTTGAAATATTCATAAAGTAATAATTTTATAACAAAATCAAGAGAAAATTAAAGATAGTAAAATAATAAGACAGCTTGCCAGTTGAGCTTTATATACAACATGACCTGGGCATTGCAAAAAAAAAAAAAAAATTGGTGACTCAACCAAACCAGTGAAATATCAGCGCAAGGGAAAACTTAACGTTCACGAAATTGATGCAAATAATTGGTAAAAATATCATTGAAATTTTAGGTGAAACCACGACTACAGGTAAGTGATACAGTCTAGTCTACTCCAATCCAAATTGATCTGGTCTGACTTACAATATGTATACACCTGCCTTTACAATAATATACTGTACATTGTACTTACTGTATGGATAGTCATCTTTGCTGGTGTGGCTAAAATAAAAAAAGAGAGAAATAATGTAATTAGGTTATTTATATTGGACAAAACTTGGGTCCCAAAGGAAACAAATGTGCGAATTTCTATGAATTAAAGATATAATAAAAAAAAAAGAGCAGATAACAGATACTTACGTTGACTGAGATGATGCTTGAAACATTGTTCTGTAAAGCAATTTACATGTAACAATACGAGTGACTTCATAACTCTTCTTAATGATACTCTCGATGGTTCCCTATCTCTTACCCGCCGAGTTACTGGTTTTTTACTCAGTTTGGAATGATTAATGCACTGATTAACAGTATCGGTAATTGTATTCACAAGTGAATCATTATTAACATTTGTATGACCAGTATATACATGTACTATATTATCATACTGCAAACCAGGCACAGATATCAAGAACGCATGAAAGCAACCACGGAATGTTGTATTGGCCATCTTCTCGTGACCGAGGTTTCCGCTCCCATAATTTGTTTCTCTAAAAGTTCCCCGAAGGGAATTAGTTGTGTCTCGAAAGACAGTATTGGTTTCCCGATGGAAATATTTGGTTCTCCGAAGAGAGTTAGTCAAGTCCCTATAAGGGTTCGCCAGATGATGTACGTGGACCAATTCGAGGTGTTTCGCTGCACAAATTGCTCCATCATGGCCGCCCAACGAAGTCAAACATCTCAGTTCAGCGTTGGTTTTTCTGGTGGAAATTCTGAGCAGACTGTCAAACAACCTAGAGAAGTCTTTTCTGGAAAACATCGTGCACATTGCTTGAAAGCTGTACCTGGTTACTGATGCAAAATAGCAAAACATGGTAAACAAATCCTCTTACCTGTATGACCTAAGAATGAAACAAAAATATTCACATGAGACACCTACACCACAAAAGCTTGATCAAGATCGAAAATGAAGAAAGACGGAGACGGATTTGGAGACATCTTGATGAAGAATATTGTCCAGCCTTAACTAAACAAACAGCACTTTTGATGGAGATATTATTACTAATGATATTCAGAAAATACATTACAAACATCTCACCTGAAATTGATTCTCGAAAAGTGGAAAACTCACCCTAAAGTCCTCTGATCTTGATATAGACAGCACCAAACGTTGTGCTCCTTCCAGACACGTCTGAATGAATGAGGTAAAGTTGTGCAATCGTACAGCATCACATGACCAGAGTTTCCCAAAAGCTAGTCTCGTTGTCCCATGAAGAAAAAGGCCCCAATTTTGCACAAACATGTTATACCTCGTAAAATACGGCTTAATTACACTCTTTCCAGTTAGAATATTGCCCAAAATGAAAAACTATTCTGTTTTGGGTAGCAAATATGCACTGACTGAAAACTGCGTAATTGCTACCATAGGAAATGCTCACTTTGCCGTAGCAAATATGTACTGACCGAAAAATGCATATTTCCTATGGTAGCAAATACGCATTCATGGTAGCAAATACGCAGTGACTGAAAACTGCGTATTTTCTACGGTAGCAAATACGCATTCATGGTAGCAAATAGGCACTCAGATCTAACTCTCTCTCTCTAAAGATTGAAAGTGGGGCATTTTCGCCACGTTCATTTCACTCATTCCTTATTACACTCAGTTTATAAAACTTGACGGTTTAACACATTGGAAGCATAGGGTCTTCAATAATGTACGTCATATTAGGTTATCATTCCATTGCCTTTAAATTTCTATTTTTAAGGTTTTTTTTCTTTCCATGTACATTGCGAAAGTTCCCTACGCCGTGGAATTGGGAAAATAACGCCAAAATGATGGCTTTTTTCGTGGTTAACAAGATATCCAGTCCTTTAGGCATATTTTAATCATTCTCTCCATTTCCAAAAATTAATCTCTCCAAAAATTTCGCTGCCCGAAAAAATACGGTATACGTACATACATCTTCATAGACTTGTGAGGTTTGCTTAACATCGAAAGTTATAAGAAGACGATTTTTGAGCGCTTTAGTGAATATTTTTCGGAAAGCCGAAGAAGACCACAATAAAACGGTTGAAACTTGTAAAGCAGCACTTCAACTTTATTTTTAAACTGTAAGACTCTTACAAATTGATATCAAATATTTTTTTTTAGACTTTTTTTCTACTATGGACTTGGAGCGCTAGCTGGAGTGGCAAAAGTGCCCTAATTAGAGACTGGACCAAAACCCAAAGGTTCTGTGTGATTTTGAAAACTCTTCGTGAAAATTTAATTTTGCTCATCATACTTATGGCGGGAATGTTAATTCCATGTTCATTACTGTAGATTTAATAGCATATTCCACACTACTTTTTCTCGAAACGTTTTAGGGCACTTTTGCAACGCTTAGAAAATGTGCCGCAATCAGTGACGTAAACGTCATTATAATTATAAGTAGATATACTAGAGCCTAAGACATTCTCAATCTTCAAGTAACAAAATCGTGCTTTTTTGCGACTCTTTTCCACTCCGGCAAATTAAGAAAAGCTTTGTACCTTGAAGGCTTTTCCCCTAACCCCTACATGTCAATCCTTACCTTTTGGCGCATATTCTTTTAAAGGATACCTTCAATTTAATCATGATAATAAGAACACTAATTACAATAATAAACATTTACCAGCTACGAAGTTGACTTACCATACACTTCACCGGGGCTAGCCAGATAGCAACAATATTTTTTTAAGAAAAACAGAAATGACTTAAAAACAATCAAAGTTGTGATTTATATTAGGAAGATTTTTAAACTAATGATGGAAGTCAGATTTACGAAGAAAAATGCGAGACACTTTTGACCAATTGCTTTGCCAGCGAAAAGCTTGGACGCAATTTATCTGGCATCATAAAATTACACTTCGTGAAGTGTACTTGAAGCGGCTGTCATCGAAGACTTCAAGAAAAAGGTAAGCAAACATGTGTTTGAACTATTCTTCGTCTTTCGCATCTGTAGGCTTTAATATACAGAAATAAGGGGGTTACATGTGCATAGTATTTAATAACGTCTTCGAAAATTTGATCAGATTTACAGTGCCCTGTTCTTTTAAGCATAAAGTTGAAAACTCTCATAAATGCACGTGGTCGACGCAGTTATCGAATTTGACTCAAAACTTGTTTTCCATCTGATGGTTGCCCATTCAGTCCGTATAAGTAAACATACATTCCTATGGTTCACATTATATCGTAGCTACAGCGTTTTTCTTTTCTTTTTCTTTAGATTTCTAGAAATTACCCGCTGATTTTGACGCTCACTCCATTATCTGAGAATCATGTGACAAGAAGTGACACCACGTCATGTAAGTTGTATGAATGTGAAAATCAATGCCATTACTGTCGTTACTATCAGGGAACGTTTCTTTGGCACGTTTTTTTTTTTTTTGAAACGTTAAATCAGTTTCTAATCCCTACTATTGTAGAACTGTTTATATGTTTGTTGGCCTGGCGCACGCTACTGGCGATCACGGCTGTAAATGATTATATTCTCATTTAGTATTCTTATTTCTTTATGCATCTTTTAGCATTTCAAAAATGAGTGATCAGGATCTACTTGAGCAAATTAAAATTGGAAAGTCAACTTTGGCCAAAGCTTTAATGACAGGAGACAAAGATCTGATTGAAAAGGTGGGTTTCTTAAGTTAACAAATGTGTCTGATAAGGCTTAACCATTGTAACAAACTATGTGATGTCGATTAAGTTTTATCTCTTCTATATTCTAGATGCATAAGGCAGCACGCCTAGGTTTTCCTTTGTTTTTTGTGCCAGATAATAATATGTTATTCCAGTCTCTTTACTGCCTTTTTTTTTCTGTACTGTTTTTGATAGGAGTTGAACCCAGCTGCAAAATAAAAGATAGCTTGCATTTGCACACTTAACACAAGCCAAATACAAATGATCGCAAAATGCGCGTTTGTGTTATACTTGCTCATTAAAACACGGTGCATGCCTATAAAAGGCCCCCTAAAGCATTTTGTTGGCAGTAATTTTAAGTGATCCTCTTAAAGTAACGATGTAGATGTAAAGATTCTAGAGGGTACAGCTTACTCAAATCTTCAACAACAACAGGGGTAGCGTGGTGCGAGACAGCAATATTCGAACTCCACTTGATAGATTCAAACTGATTTAATGACAGATCAAAGTTCACAGGTCTAGATCACAATCGGTAGCATTTGACATGAAAATAGCGAAGACCAAAGTAGTAGTAGGTTCGAACTGAAATACGATAATCAAAAATATAATCTAACTTAGATAAAGCTAAAGATACGACTAACAAAAATAGAACAACGATAAAAAAACCCCAGCAAACTCATAACGTGAATAAACAGACGTGCTAATTGATCAGTGTTGATACTTGAAAACTAATAGACTAAGATGATAAGCTTGTGTAATAAACATAATATCACGCAAAGATATAAACAACAATCTTGTGCTGAACAGAGTAACTAAAAGACCGTAACGCAGTGACAATTTGGTAAAAGCAACAGACAATTGGTTGACAAGATTGCTTGACAACAATACTAGTAATGATAAAACTCGAGAAATAATCCTTTGCAAACTTACAAAAATGACTAAATGAAAGCTTCTACTGACAGAGCAAAGACTAGTAATTTGCGACTTAATGAACAACAAAGTAGAAAGACTTACGTACTTTGGTTGACGATGCGCACCAAAAGATAGCGGTAACCTTGATCCTTCTGATCGTAACAAAGTAGCGGTTTAGCTTCCACTAACTTCTCTGACTAACTAACGTTGCGCGACGTCCTTTATCAGCTATGATACGTGAAAAAACTAGGGCGTTGTAAAATATTATAGCACTGACAATGTTTTCCCTTTTTCTAAATAAACTACAAATGCAGTCATTGTTGATGATGTTGCTCAGGTTGAAACAAAACAAAACAACATTTCTTGTATATAGTATTTCTATTGACGTTTCACATTCAAATTGTAACTCAAACAACTTCTGCATCTTGGTTACAGCGGAGATGTGAACTAGAGGATACTCGAAATGCCTGGGCAAGAGTTTGTAAAGAACAGGACGACAATGAAGTGGAAATAGATGACGAAGATTATGAAAGTCTGAGTCCTTCAGGTGACAGTTAAGGGAGGTTCATGACTGGAGCAAGGAGATGGCAAGAAAAGCAACATCAAGGTATGGGATGAGAAAAAGTTTTGAGCCGAAACCTGTGAAGAATAAGAAGTCAGAATCAAGTGAGGGCAAGGACATATACACTGACTATCACCGTCATCGAGCCTCCCCAATTCAAGGGTGTAAATCAGTGGTGAAGCGCTTATCTAATCATATACATCAAGTTCATCGGGACATCCCGGTAGGGTCACCATTTTACAAAAAGATTTTGAGAGAAGCTCGCTCAGCCAAAACCTCGAAACCGTCTGAACAAGTTAAACGTTTTCGTACAGAAGAGGAAACAAAGGTAACAAAATGTTCTCTCGCCGAGTCAGAAGATGAAGTGGAGGTGCAGACGAACAACACGGAACCTTCTGAAGAAGAGCAAGCCATTATGGAATTGGCAGAAGAAGCTTATTCCTCTAATGTAGAAGATGAAATTAGTGTTGTATCCTCCTTCTGCAGCTGGTTGCAGTCAGCAGATGGTGGTAGAAAGGATAAGAAATTATCAAAGCAACATGCCTCGCAATTGTTCCGTATATTGCAGACAATTGATCCTTCGCTGCAGTTGGAGTGGTTGTTCAACAAGACCCTTGTTTGCGACACTTTTTTGAAGCAAGCTGAAGCAAAGTATACAGCCAATACCGTCAAAGCCTATCTCCTCAGTTTAAGGCATTTCTGTTCGTACGTGGTTGCCGAGAAACCAGAAAGTGTGGATGTTGATCCTGCCCTTGTGCAACAAATTCAAGAGAAAGCACGTCTTTGGTCCATGTCGTATAAGAAGGATAGTAAACGGTGGCATCTTGAGAAGATGGACAATGACCTTAGCAATTTAGTGACCCCTGAAATGGTCAACGAATATGAACCCAGTGAGGCAGCACAGAGCGCTGTTGACCTTTTGGAACAACTAAGTGGAGCGCATTCATTGCAAGTTAACCAGTCCATGTACACTCTCGTCAGAGATTTTGTTCTCCTAGAAATCACTATTGCCAATGCACACCGTTCTGGTGTGTTGACAAATATGACACTGGAAGAATATAGGGCGGCAAAGAGAGTGGATGATAGCATGGTCATAAGCGTCAAGGACCACAAAACCGCGGATACTCACGGCCCGGCATGCGTGGTGTTGTCATTATCACTGTTCTCGTATTTAAGATTGTACGTCAGTGAAATGCGAAGCCAGGTGGAAGATTCCACAAGTGAGGAGTATGGAAGTAACAAAAGCAGGGTGTTCCTGTCTTGGAATGGTTCTAAATTAGAGTCAGGCCAAATATCCACTGCCATTAACACAGCGTGGAGGAAGGGAGGAATGGAAGGGCACGTGACATCAACTATTATTTGCAAGTTCGCAGTCACCAAAGTGCACACATGACATAAAGGAATGAAATCAGATCTGGCCGACCTCGTGGTGCATAAAGAAGGGACAGCTGAGAGATTTTACCGACTTAAAGAGAAAGAGAAAGCATGCGTACAAGCGGCAAGCAGCCTTACCACCATTATGAGATCGGCTTAACCGAAAAAAGGCGTAGAAGATACCCTGCCAACCGCTATGACTTCTCACGATGTCTCTTTAGCAGCTGATGACAGAAACAACAAGGAGTGCATGCTGTGGGACGAGGAACAGGTGGCTACTTTAAAAGATGCCTTTTGCACAGAAATTGAAAATAAATCAATTACCATGGCAGAAGTGAGGGAAAAGATTCAAGAGCATCCCGTCCTCTTGACCCAAGAAAGGTGTATGACAAGATTCGAAGTGAGTGGCGCTTTTATGACAAAAGCAACTCCCAACCTTCAGATGTTGATGACGACAAACCTTCAGCTGAACAACCCCACAAAAGTCCTGAACTGCCCAAAGAAAGTGACTCTTTAGCCAACAAGATGTCCCGCTTCTTTTCCAATGAAGAGAGCAGCGTATCGATGGTGCCTCCTTCAAATTCAAGCTGTGTGTCGAGGAACATCTTCAGTGATGATCACAGGAAGTACCTACTTAAGGTATGTGGTGGCATGGTAAAATCAGGAGTAATATCCCAAACTGCCATCAAAGATATGCTTAGCAAAGAGGAGGAGGGCAAAGCAATGTTACATGAGTTCAAATTAAAACAAATAATCAATCGTTTGAAATACGAGAGAAGGTTGAATCAGAAGAAATGAACAATTTGCTAAGCAACGCTTTTTGTCAGCTAAATTGCAAGGCTAAACCGTAGATAGTGACGATGCTGATAGGTTAGTTTGTATTCTTAAGAGAAAATAATCTATTTTTAATGCAGATTAACTTTCACGCCGTTACATGAAAAACAAGTTACATTAAACTTATTATATTAATTAGCATGAAAACTGCAGAGAGTGACTCTGCTTAAGGTTTAGTTTATATTTGTAAAGGTAAAACAAAGTATGTTTAAAAAATGACTATTTTTTCTCGCCGTTACACGAGAAGCAGGTTACGTCAAAGTTGTGAATTAGCATGAAGACTGGAGAGGGTGACTCTGCTTATAGGTTAGTTTGTATTGGTAAAAAGAACAAAAAATACGTTCAACATAGATCAACTATCTCGCTGTTACATGAGAAACTGGTTACGTTTAAGATATTATATTAGCATGAAAACTGCAGAGAGTGACTCTGCCTATAGGTTAGTTTGTTTGTATTTCTAAAGAGAAAACAAACTATGTTTAATTTAGATCAACTATCTCGCTGTTACATGAGAAACAGGTTACATTAAAGTTATTAATAAGCATGGAAACTGCAGAGTGACTCTGCTTATAGGTTAGTTTTATTTCTAAAGAGAAAGCAAAGAACATTCAATGTTATACGAGAACCAGGTTACGTTAAACGAGAAACAGTTTACGTTAAAGTTGTTAATTAGCATGAAGACTGCAGAGAGTGACTCTGCTTATAAATTAGTTTGTATTTGTAAAAAGAAAAAACAAATACGTTCAATATAGATCAACTATCTCGCCGTTACATGAAAAACAGGTTACGTTAAAGTTGTTAATTAGCATGAAGACTGCAGAGAGTGACTCTGCTTATAAATTAGTTTGTATTTGTAAAAAGAAAAAACAAATACGTTCAATATAGATCAACTATCTCGCCGTTACATGAAAAATAGGTTACGTTAAAGTTATTAATAAGCATGGAAACTGCAGAGAGTGACTCTGCCCATAGGCTAGTTTTTATTTGTAAAGAGAAAAAAAATACCGTTCAATGTTGATTAACTTTTCCGCCGTCACATGAGAAATAGGTTACGTAAAGTTGTTAATTGGCATGAAAACTGCAGAGAGTGACTCTACTTATAGGTTAGTTTTATCTCTAAAGAGGAAGCAAAGTACGTTCAATGTAGATTGACTTTTTCGCTGTTACGTGAGAAACAGGTTACGTTTAAGATATTATATTAGCATGAAAACTGCAGAGAGTGACTCTGCCTATAGATTAGTTTGTTGGTATTTCTAAAGAGAAAGCAAACGACATTCAATGTAGATTAACTTTCTCGTCGTTACATGAGAAACTGGTTACGTTAAAGTTTTTAATAAGCATGAAGACTGCAGAGAGTGACTCGCTTATAGGCTAGTTTGTATTTCTAAATCAACAAAAAACTATATTTGATTTAGATTTCATTTCTTCAGTTTTACACGAGACACAAAAACTGGAGACAGTGACTCCGCTGGTAGCTTAGTCTGTATTCCCGTAGATAAACAAAAAATTAAACTGAATTTAATGCCAACTTATTCCTTCGGTTTACACGAGGAATGAGTTTATGATAAAAGGTCACAATAATGAAATGCAGCCATTGCCTTTGCTGGTTCGTTGCTTTGCATGACTTGCATCTATAAATAAAACTCAAAGACTAAAACAGCATTTTTTTTTATCTTTGTCATAATAATAACGAAGGCACCACTTGATTTCTGAAAGGAAGAAAAACAAATATTAAGATTAAAGGCAATTTTCCGGCCACACTTGTAATTTACAAATTTACATATTCTTTTAACTCTTAACAACAGTTAACGCAAAAGATATTTTCGTTCAATTTAATGAAATCTTTTTCCGGCTAAAATTGAGTCGACTTTATCGTATTCATTAAGTGGTTGCGACCTGAGCGCAAATTTATTGTGCGCGGAAAAATTACTTAAATGCGAATAAATATTGAGAACCCTCCCTTAGCAGTGTAAAAGTGGCATGAAAGTAGTATGGGGCGCACCACGGTTTCCTTTTTTTTGCTGTGGTTTCTCATCAATTTGCTGTGGTATCGCTGTGGAATAAATTAACTTGATTTTAAATTGCTGTGGAATACAATAAGGGGAGTGATGTCATAAGTTATTGTCTTGTATTTGTAAATAAATTGCTGTGGAATACATTAACATGTTCTGGTCGTTACTGCTGTGGTTTCTCATTTACTGATTTATCCAGACTAACCAGTCCTAAAAACTGGTTTCTTCACAATGCCCCATTGAACCTGCTTAGACTTGCCCCATTGTTTTTACAAAACCTTCAACACTGATTGGTTATTTGAAAATCTATTATGTTTTCAAAATAAAAGCGCGCCTTTTCTCGGTAGCGTCACTCTTGCTGGGAAAATTTATCTCCGAGATTTAAAGGCTATTCGAAACGTTTACCGTTAAAATGGCTTCCAAGGATGCATCCGCTATCAAGGCTGCTCTGAATGACTGTACCACTGTGGAGGAATGGGAATTTTTAACTGGCTGCATCGAAATTCCCGAGGAACTGTTTTCTGATGTCTACTCTCGTTTAATTGATTTGAGTTGGCAAGATATTGAAGATGAGGTAAGTTGAATTACTTCACTGTCCTTGATGCTTCGATTTATGATTCATAAATCAGTTTCGACTAGATTTTCGATATGTTCTCTTCTTATGTTTAGTTGCCTACAGACCCAAACGGGACGGATCAAATGACCTCAGCGCTTGTGGCTACTGACATGGTATGTAAGAAAAAATGCTAAAGGCACTCTCTTCTCACTAGATTCATGCCTTCGATATTGCTCTTTCACTGGAACACGATTTAGCGCTGATCTCAGGAGAGACAGTAAGTTACAGCTTTTTTTTGATTTCGAACATCAGTAGTTTTGAAAGTGACAATAAATAAGTGTTCCTTCACGCACCGTTAGCCAGTTACTTGACTGAATTTGCATGAGAAATTAACACCTGTATTGTTTCCCGTCCACAAACAATACTACATTTAACTAATAAGTATGACTTGGTGTAAAAAAATCAATAGCTGTTTATCTTCGTAGCGTTTATCTACTGACATATTCCTTACTCACCTCTGCTTGAATCTGCTTTTCATTATTTATTCATTGCTTTTATCCTCGCAGAATAACTCGGGTAGTCAGATAATACCAATGGAGCCTTGGAATGAATTTGAAGCAGTAAGTAAAACACATTATGGCATAATATGTTCTTTCACAGTATTAATGCTAACCGAGCTGACAAACTATTTTTTTTTTTTTTTTTCCCAGGAAATGCATTCTGAACAGAATCCTGAAGTTCGACAAACCGGAGGTGGCGCCAAACGAGTTGAAACGGTAAGTAATGCAGTAACGTACTATTATGTTAGGAGCTAACGAGACGCTAACACGATCTATTTTGCTTTTGACTGCAGGACAAAGAAAATTTTCCCCCTAATAAGAGAACTAGGTTGCAGTGCGAAACCTGTGGTAAAGTGTTTACGCGAAAGGACTCATTAAACCGACACTTACTTACCCACACTGGAGAAAGACATCATAAGTGTTCCCACTGCGGGAAAGCCTTTAGTTTATTACAAGACGCAAAACGCCACGAGAAACAAGTTCACGAGAAGCGGGCGGCTCAGCGGGAATACAAGTGTGCTACCTGTGGGGAAACCTTTAATAATATGGCTCCGTTTCGAGCTCATCAAAGGACGGCTCACCCCACTCATCCCACCAGTAGGAAACGTCCTCCCAGCAAAGACACCTCAGGTAGGTAGGGAAACTTCAAATCAGTAACTTTTTTAACTTGGAGTTAGTTGGATTTGTACTCAATATGTGATTTTACGGACGTGGAGCAGTATTTTTCAGTGTTTATATTATTCAAGTTAAATATGTTTTAATTCATTCATTCAGCTAATTCATTTCTTTATTTGTTAGTCAATAATTAAACACCCCGTTATTGTATCATTAGAACCCCTCTCCAAGAAAGCAAGGACTACTCCAGGTAAGAAAACAACAACTCAGACACAGCCCACTGCAAGTTCTAGCTGGCAGGGAGATCCAAGAGCTATCAATGACCAACAAAGTTCTGTCCCCGAGTACCGACGCCACTGGCATCAAATCCGTACTCGATTCAACCGACAAAACCGTCTATTGGACTGGTACAATTACCGTCTATCTTCTCTACAACCTCGAGAGATTATACAACCTCTTGACGAGATCTTTGCTGACCAGTCCTCCGTTTTCAAACTAAACGTCTCTTTTGGCTTTATTCTACGAAACAACGAAACCGGCGACTTACAGTATTATTACGCTTCCCGTAACAACGAACAAGTCTTTGAAGAACCCTTTCAGATTGCAACCGCAACCGATCTCCAGCAAGTCCGTGAATCACTACAAAAACTCGATGTCTTAGAATGGGTACGCCAGCGACGCCCTAACTCCAAATGGGTGGTGGAACAGGTGACTAATGTGACCTTCTTCGTCACCAAGCTGCGAGGGCATCCTATAGGGCGAGGAACGGATTTGCCCGACTACCTAAGCAAAAATAATGGCTTGCTTCCCCTGGATCGAAACCATCAGACCGGTAAGATCTACAGCGACAATCTATGCTTCTTTCGGGCCCTCGCTCTCCATAACGGTTGTCAGCCAAAGAATTTGGAGCGCGATGCAAAACATTACTATGAACAGTATCGAGAAACACGGCCCGAGAAAAAGAGGTTTTGTGGTGTAAAGCTCAAAGAACTACCCGAGCTCGAACATCTCTATGAAGTCAACATCTTTGTCTATTCCCTCGGTCCCACCAAACCCGATGGAGAGGAAGGAGAAGAAGACACAGAGAAAGACGACCACGATTTCTTTCCAGAAATTGCCGCGCAATTAATTCATCGCTCTCTTTGCCATTATCCAAGCACTCTTTACCTCAACCTGTACCAGAACCACTTTTCCTACATTAAAGATATGAAGAAATACACCAAGTCCTACTGCTGCTCTCGATGTGGAATGTACTGGAAACATGTTGGTATGTTACATCGTCACGAGAGAACCTGCGAGGCTAAAGTACATTTTCAGTTTCCTGGTGGTGCTTACAAGACGCCACCGACCATCTTTCAATTGCTAAAAGACGAAGGTTTCACCATCCCCGACCATCTCAAGTACTTCCCCTACAGAGCCACCTTTGACTTTGAGTGTATGTTTAATCGTCAGACTGGCCTAAATAATACGGAAAAACTCACTTGGAACGCTAAACATATTCCCCTCAGCGTAAGTGTTTGCTCAAACGTCCCTACCTTTGAAAAACCCAAGTGCTATGTATCAACTGGGAACTCCAAACAACTCGTTAAAGAGATGATAGACTACCTCGTGACAATCAGTCAAAAGAGCTCCGACTTAATGAAGGAAGAGTTTTCGTTTCTTTTTGAAGCCATTGACCAAAAGCTACATGAAATAAAACAAAGATCTAGTGATCCTTCCGGAGAGAACACATTAGACGTTAACAATGATGATTTTGGCGCTCACGAAGATAGTGATGATGAGGGAGAAGATCTTATGGACACAGATGACGAAGATGAAGACAACGAGTGTGAAACCGAGGAAGATTGTGCGTTCCTTGATGATGAGGAAATTGAAGAACAAGGTGTCTCATTTTACCGGGCCTTAGATCACCAACGCGAAGAAAACAGTGATGATGATCAGGGGATTGTGGATAAAAAGCCTGAGGACCACAGCCCACAAACTAAGAAGACAAAAGAACACCCCTTGAAGAAACTACGAGACCGACTTGAAGAATACCTGAAGGAACTCCCAGTCCTGGGCTTCAATTCTGGAAAATACGACCTCAACGCAGTCAAAGAATTTCTCTTCCCAGTTCTGGTCCAGAATGAAGGCGTTCAATTCACTGTGAAACGAAATAACAACTTCATGTGTCTAAAGACTCCACATCTCCGCTTTCTTGATGTCACTAACTTTCTTGCACCCGGTTTCAGCTACGACAAGTTTCTCAAGGCCTACGAGTGTCCTCAAACTAAGGGGTTCTTTCCTTACGAATGGCTGGATTCGCTGGAGAAATTAGACCACCCTTCCCTTCCACCTCACGAAGCCTTCTTTTCTACGTTAAAAAACAAGAACATTTCAGATGAAGACTACCAGTACTGCCAAAAGGTTTGGTCGGACCATAATATGAAGACCTTTCGAGAATTTCTCATCTGGTACAACAACCTAGACGTCCAGCCTTTTTGCGATGCTCTTGAAAAGATGTGCGCCTTTTGGAAAGATAAAAGCATCGACATGTTGAGACAAGGCATTTCCATCCCCGGTGTCACTCTAACGTACCTCTTCACAACTCTGGAATCTGGCATCTTCTTTTCTCTGTTTGACGAAAAAAACAAAGATCTGTACTATCTCTTTAAGAAAAATATGGTGGGTGGACCTAGCATCATCTTCCATCGATACCACGAGGCGGGAAAAACCAAAATCAGAGAAAAAGAAATGAAAGATGAAGGAAAAGAACCAAAGATGTGTCAAAAGATTGTTGGATACGATGCCAATGCATTGTATCTATGGGCCATCATGCAAGATATGCCCACCGGATCGTTTACGAGACGAAGAGAAGAAACTGGCTTCAAGAAAGAAAGTTCTTCCAAAATGGCCACAGATTGGTTAGAGTGGAAGGCACAAGAAGAAGGAATTTTAATACGCCACCAAATGAACAATACAGAAAAACGCATTGGTGAAAGAAAAATACCAGTGGATGGTTTTCACGGACCTTCGCAAACAGTCTTTCAGTTACATGGTTGCTTTTGGCACGGGCATAACTGCCATCTTAACAAAGGAAAGGAAATGAATGAGGTGAGGAAAAGACCCATGACAGAGTTACTGAAAGAAACCAAAGAAACCACCAAGTACATCAAAGATCAAGGGTACCATCTTGTGGAAATCTACGAATGCCAGTGGCGCCGAATGAAGAAAACCAACTCACAAGTTCAGCAGTTTCTTAACTCTAAGTTTAACCGCCCTCTTGATCATCACAAGACTCTAACACAAGATCAGATCTTAAGCGCTATCAGAAACGAGTCTCTCTTTGGAGTTGTGGAGTGTGATATCAGAGTACCAGATCCACTGAAACCAAATTTTGCAGAAATGTGCCCTATCTTTAAAAATACGGAAATTTCTCGAGAAGATATTGGTGAGTTCATGCAGACCTTTGCCGAGGAACAGAACATCATGTCCCACCCTCGAAGAAGTCTCATTGGAAGTTACTTTGGGGAGAAGATTCTCTTAGCCACACCCCTAATTAAATGGTACTTGGCGCACGGCCTCGAAGTGACCCACATCTATCAAGTGGTGGAGTACACACCTGTTCCCTGTTTCAAGCCCTTTGGGGAGGCTGTCTCGGATGCACGACGGGCTGGAGACGTGGACCCAAACAAAGCTATCATCGCAGACACTATGAAATTGGTAAGTTGTTGTTCCATTCAGAGAAACTGGGGTGGGAAACATATGGTATAGAAAACTGATGTTAATCTCGTTTTTTCTTTATTAGGTTGGAAATTCGAGTTATGGAAAGACGATAACCGATCAAGAACGCCACAGAGAAGTCCGGTTTTGTGAAGAAACCAAAGCGTCCCGTCTCATAAACAAACCCTTTTTTAGACAGATTGACCAGGTTGACGAAAGTACGTATGAAGTGCAATCTTGTAAGAAAACCATCAAGCTGAATCTACCGATGCAAATAGGCTTTTTCGTGTATCAATACGCTAAACTTAGAATGCTGCAGTTTTATTTTGATTTTATGGATAGATATCTAGATCGCAGTGATTTTCAGTATTGTGAAATGGACACCGACTCTGCCTATATCGCGATCGCAGGGCAATCGGTAGAACATTTAGTAAAACCAGAGTTAAGGGGAGAATTTGAAGCAGACAAGGCCAATTGGTTTCCACGAACGGACACTCCAGAACACAGAGCTTATGACAAGAGAACACCAGGTTTATTTAAGGAAGAGTGGTCAGGGGCAGGAATTATTGGGTTAAGTAGCAAGACCTACTATTGCTTTGGGGATTATGACAAGTTCAGTTGTAAAGGTGTCAATAAGCAAACAAATGTTATAAACAAAGAGAAGTACTTGAACGTCTTGTTAACCAAACAGAGTAGTGGAGGATTAAACAAAGGTTTTCGAGTAGTCAATAATAGTATGTTTAGTTACACACAAGAGCGAAATGGCTTTGCCTACTTTTATCCGAAACGCAAAGTTTTACAAGATGGTGTTTCTACCACCCCCTTAGATATTTAAGTTTTGTTTGAAAATTGTATTTAGAGTTCCTGCATATAGTTTTTCACTCGTGTTAGTTGTACATATTTTGAAGACTTAATTTCTGAACTGAATGTAATTATAGTTTGTAAATAAATCATTGGTTGAGTTGAATCATGGTTTGTTGTCTGTCTAGCCACGCGCGCGTGTTCCACGCGCGCTCGGGGAAAACACAACCCCAAAAATGTGGCGTTTATGGCGCTTTTGGCGTTTCTGGCTGTCGTTGCGTATTAAATTATCGATAAATGTCATATCGCAAATAGTTTTGTTCAGTTGGAATCGAACTTTCACAGAGATAACATGGTGCGGAGGAAATGTAAACATTGTCCAATTCCCGGCTGCGGCTCAAAATATTTAGTTCGGTTAGCAGATCATTTAACTCGCGTACACGAGTTAACAGAGTTAGAACGAAAATACTGGCTACAATTTGCAAAACTACAAAACACCAATGCGATTCGTGTGTATGACAAAGAGGTTGAACCCAAAACAATTTTTCTATAAATCTGCAAGCGTGCTTTTCAATCAGTCAGTTGTGATCATGGATCCAAGATGGAAACATCCTTTTCCTGCTCTTGTGGCAGGACCGACCTGCTGTGGGAAGAGTCAGTTTGTGAAACGCTTACTAGAAACCGGCGAAGGCATGATTGAAGGTGCCCCAGAAAATATAATTTGGTGTTATGGTATTTACCAACTCGCTTACGACGAGATGCTGAGAAATATCCCCAACATTTCGTTTGTCGAAGGTGTCCCTGGTGATTTAGAATCCATGATTAATCCTTCTATAAGAAATCTCGTAGTCATTGACGATTTGATGCACGAATTGAGTAACGACCAGAGAATAACCAGTTTGTTTACTAAAGGCTGCCATCACCGAAACTTGAGTGTCATCTTTATTCTGCAAAATATTTTTCACCGCGGAAAAGAGTTAAGAGATATGAGTTTAAATTGTCATTACTTGGTACTGTTCAAGTCTCCCAGAGATAGCAGTCAGGTCAATCATTTAGCCAAGCAGATGTTTCCTGGCCATGTGAAATATATGCAGGAAGCTTTCCAAGATGCGACGAAACGGCCTTATGGTTATTTATTATGCGATCTCAAACCGGAAACACCGAGCGACTTCCGGTTACGTAGCAACATTTTCCCCGGGGAGACGCAATGCGCCTATGTCAGAAAAGTATAAAAAGGAATGAACCACAGAGAAATAGTTCAGTTTAGCATGGCCCAGCGACTGAGAAAGAACCACGATTTTCTCAAGCTCCTGGTAAGGTGTACACCCACTCAGCGTAAAGTCATTTTGAAAGTCGCTGACGACGCTTTAGTAAGAACCATTTGTGAGTGTATTTTAAACGTTCTTAAAGAAACAGTGCCTGTCAGTAAACCGGCGAAAAGAAAACTTCTAGCTCACAAGAAATCGCTGATTGCTCTCGCTGAGAAAAGCACACCGATCGAAAAGAAGAAGAAAATCTTAGTGCAACACGGAGGAAACTTTTTAAGTGTTTTATTACCACCCGTGCTTCGTGTACTGAGTTCGATTCTTGTCTAAAATGAATTATACCAGGCGCATGATTCTAGTGCCAGAAAATACACTGGAACGATTACAACAACGTCAAAAGATATTAACACCACCCGTGACACAAACTCTTAAAAGCTTAGACAGTGAGATGAATGATATTCTATCTAGCAAGGAATTAGATGATGAAGCAAAGGCATCACTTTACAATCAAGTGTTGCAGCGTTACCTGACTTACTATGATCAGCGAAAAGGGCAACCCCTCCACGTGAAGCTAACAACTCCCAAACCTGTGGAAACCCCCAAACCAGACGTAGTGAGCAGCGAAGACACTAGTAAAGAATCCACCGCGGAGGCAGAAACGGCTTCAGCAGTAGAACAAGAAGTCATAAAGAGCGTACCGAAACTTTACAAGACCGGAGCAAGACAACTATTAGACAAAATCAAGGAAAATCGAGATGTGTTACACTGGAATGATAAAGGAGAATTAGTGTACGAAAATAAGCCGATTTCCGGGTCTCACATGGTGGATTTGGTGAATGATATGCTGCGTCACCGTAAAGGATTTGAACCCGTGGGATGGTCAGTGTTTGCGAGGGGTCTGGCCCGAATGAATGTACCAGAAAATATTGTGCGCAACCCCCAGAGGCAAAGTGCCATCCGGGAATTCAAAGCAAGAGTGAGAGAAGAGACACCTGAGAGCCCCACACGTTGGTTACCTACACCGCCCACTACAAGCTCAGCCCCCGTGAAAAAGCAGAGGCGAAGAGTTGAGAGTCCGCGCCCCCAAGCTGTTCGTTGGTTACGTTTATAAATAACCACAACAGACATTTTTATTGTTGTCAAACACATCTTTATTTTAATCACACAATAAAATACGTTTAAACTAGATTACATGGTGTGTTTATTGTGTTGTGCTATTGCTCTTTGTTTCTTTACATCAGTGCGATATTTCGGGAGACTAAAAGGAAAGTGTTTTTCAATAAAACGTTTTACAAGAAAATCATTTCTACTTTTATTGCTAGAAAAACGATGTACAATAGTGCTCATGCTAACTTGGCGAGAGCGAAATAAGGCAAAATACAGACAGTAATGTCCACAGACTTTTGAATCAGTGCTTTGCAAAGTCTTTGAGTTAAACTTCCAGCCATTAGAATTATTATTCAAAAACGAAGAAAATGTTCCAGTATAATTGCTTGGGGGTAATCCATAAGAGTCGAAAAATTCTCCCTCTCTTTCCTTGGTGAAATAAAACGCAACCCAGTGAGTTCCAGGCTTGTCACTAGTATCCACATTGGCAATGAACAGGGCTGGGTAAGCCGAAATATTTGTGGGTAACTTGTCTGAAGAATACACTCCTTGAAACACACCGCGCGTATATCTATCCTTTCTCAAGATGATCGTCAGTTGTATGGTATCCATGTTAGTTTGTGTAATCGTACAAAACGTTCCGACTCGCGTCAATCTCAATCACGTTTTGAAACTCGGCATAGATGATGAGGTTGACTGTATTGGCGAGTGGCTGAGCAAAATGAAGTTCTACTCGCAGGTTGCCTTGCTTTATAAGCTCAAAATGGTCTCCCGGGCAGTGATCTGGGGACAAGTCAAAACAGAAAGCTGTGTAGCCAGAGCCGTAATCACTTCTATTTATCTGATTTCCCATATCCTGGGAAAGCTTTCCAGTGCCGGAAAAAAGACTTTGAAAGCCAGCTATAAAATTTTGACCCCCAGCATCGTCAAATTTAAGAAACAGGGGTTTTCTCGGTATCTGTTCCCCGTCCACGTACACGCCCACTTGCGTTAGGTTATGGTGTTTGAAGTTAAATGGGTTGGAGGCATATGTCCCGTTATAAGCTTCTGTATCCACCAGTACTAAGACTAGGCGCTTTGGGATATGACCCAGGAAAAGGTTATCCGGTGTAAAACTACTGAATCCGTTTGGGATGGAGAGAACTTTGCAGTCGACCCGGCGTATAGGATACTTGGCAGTCGCTTGCTTTAATGCAGCCGCGTGTCCCAAAGCAATAGAAGGGGCCACTTTCACTTTTCGAACGTATAGAATTGCTTCTGTAATAACCACCTTGTGATTAGCACCGCCAGCTGATGAAACTAGGCAAAAAGAATTTTTGGCTCTATTGAGCTTTAGCCTTAAATTAACTCCGTTTAAAATTAAACGGTCTTGGAAGAAAATATCGCTGTGGATAGGGCCTATCATATCCACCGTCTGACTTCGTTTTGTAAATGCATAGCGAGCTTTTAAACCCATATTAGCATCATCATCGTCGGCCACAGGATTGACGGCTTCCATTTTACCGGGAGTGTCCTTGTAAAACATAGCCATTGTTAGTTGACTCGCTTTTGCATCTTCTCCGTAGTTCAGCAATGTTTCAATCATTGCACGATATGGATAAGTATTAGTCGACGGGGAAATAAGCCGCTCATTCAAAGAAACATCCACTTGTGAAAACAGGGCGTGTAAAAAAAGATTCACGGGTCCAACTTGCTCGTTGGGGTCTAAAGCAGTCCCGTTTGCTTTGGTAATCTTGGCTTTAAGAAACAGCAGGGTTCTTGCCAAATCTAGATATTCTTCTCCAGATCCAGAAACGTTAAATTCTATAGGACCGCTGTCGGTGATGTTACTGAGCGGATGATACTCAATCCATTGTCCCTTGGTGATAGATGTTTGTGTAGCTGGAATTGTAAAGAGATCTAGTTCCGATTTCGTGCATTCTTGAGACTCGTTATGAACAAAGGCCATTTTACTTTAAGAAGGAAAATTTGTCTTCGGGTTTCTTCTTTTGCTGCGGAGATGCTTTCGCTCTCTTGCCTGGAGGTGAACTGTTTTTTCTTGGTTGTGCTTTCCTTTTTATAGCTTTTCGACCTCCACCTGACTGTGAAGAATTTTGGGAAGGTAGGCCCAAAGCTTGTTTAGCACGCTTTTTTGTTGCTGTTTTAACATTTTCTCCAGCTAACACATCTTGTGCAACATCGACACCCGTTTGAAGAGCTCTTTTACCAAGCATTTTAGCACCTTGCTGTAAATGAGGTATCGCCCAACGGAAAAGACCTTTAAATATGGAACCTAAGCCATATCCTCGCTGAAATCGAGCTCCATGAAAAGCCGGTAAATTACCTCCTTTTTGCTTAGCTTGGTTTAAATAGTATTCTTCGTACAACTTGTGATTGGGAGTATAAAGTTTCTTCATCGCGTTTAAAAATTCGCGGGTCTGCTCTGACGAAAATGAAGTGTTAGCAACACTCTCCCAAACTCGAATGGTACGGTTTCTCCTGTGTCCCGCTTTATATTGACTTCGATACTTTCAAATTGCTTTCTGCTGACAGGTAAGTATTGCGGGCGAATAAATGACTTGCTGATTCTCTCCCCATCCTTCCCTTCCACGGGTACGATTCGAAGGAGGGGAACAAGTGCGTCTCCGACATATTGTGATTGTATAATATCGCAGTAGACATAAAGATCGTGAAATCCATGTTCCAAGTCTACTGCTCGTTGAGCAGTCGATGTTCTGGAAATAACCGTATTCGGAGAAAATCCCAGCGTTTGCCCGATGTCGGAAAAATACACTTCGACCTTATTTTGTAAGTGTACGGTCACTTTTCGGTTCAGAGTATCGAAGGATAGTTGCACTTCGTCTTTGAATCGATCATTCGCGAGGATCACTTCGTTGAACTTGGTTATAAGATCAGCGACCGAGGAGTAATATCCCGGTGGAACTATCAGAGACTCCCACATTCCGTCTAATTCTTGATTACGGAGATAAAATCGATTCTCAAAATTTCCTTGTACATTATTCCAGCCATGAGGATAATGGATTTCTGTTAGCGCTACTTCCCAGTCCCCGCTCAAGCTGATTGTCTGAGGTAAACAAACCCGGTACTCTGTCAATGTGTTATTGGGGAATTTATCGAGGCTGGCATTGCTAGGAAGATGCAAAAAGAACTGTGTTACCTCCATCGTATCTTGTGATAAAATGAATGTTTTACTGTAGGTGTTTTTAATTTATAAGAAACCACACGACAAATCATTTTCTATTTCACATTCTTTTATTCATCATACACAAAGAAATTTTACAATTTTGAAATGTCCTTTTCAGCAACCCAGCTATTAAACTTTTCTGGGTACCCTTTCCATTTCACAAAATATTCCACTTCTCCTTTGCGTTTTCGTTTACGCAAAACTTTTTCAACCCGATAAACATCATCCGCCTTGATTACTTTCTGTAATTCCGCTTCGTAGAATGTTCCGTCTAGGATCTCTCCAGCATCATCTTTCAGTTTATAGACAGGCACTTGGCGCGCAAATCGTTTGTAGATCGTAAACATTTCTTCCGTGTAATTGGGAAGGTAAGACTTTTCAAACATTCGCTTAACCTTACTAATCCTTACGCGATCTCCCACTTGAAATTTATATCGCACACGCTTGTCAACGTCGTTACCATACAGTGTGTCCCACACCTTAGCTTCATTGGATTTAGTCACCTGACTCGGTTTCATTTTAATGCTACGATGGTAAGTGTTATTGTAAGATTTTACCAACTTAGGTAACACATCGATGTAAGTAAGAGTGTTTTTAGCTGTGAAGTACTTGTACATTTTGTTCTTAAAGGTACGATTGAATCTCTCTACTACCGACGCTTTGAGCCCAGAGTTGACTGTAAAAAAGTCAATGTTATTTTCACGTAGGAATTTCTGAAACACACGATTAAGAAATTCTGTGCCTTGGTCGGTTTGAAGCTTGTTTGGTTTACGACCAGAGGATAAAATCGTCTGAAAGGCCTTCACTAGTTCTTGTCCTTGCTTTGTCTTTAAAGGCACGACCCAGGCATGCTTGCTAAAGATGTCTATACACGTCAGTAAGTATTTGTAACCTTTGTTGAATCGGCTCAAATTTTGAACATCGACCAGATCTGCTTGAAATTGTGCGTCTATGGCAGGAACGATCACTCGACTTCTCTTGTAGTGTCTTCGAGCAGGCTTATGAAGAGTGTAAACGTCTTGTTGACTTAGCCAATCTTGAACTTGTTTGCGAGAAATTTTACTTTTTCCCTTCTCTTTGACCGCTCGGTACACAGCATCTAAGCCACCGAAACTTGCAGGTTGACTTGGGTCGAGATAAATGCTGGACAGCGTTTTCTCCATCGCAAAATTCGGAGTTTTGAACAATCACTTGACCCCCGCAACAAGCTAAAACGACACGAATGCGGCTGAAAATGCGCTCTAATACCAGAGAGGGTGAAGACGGCCAGCAACCCATTACTAGTGACCACTGCGAAGGCTAACACTTGACTAACTTTTCTTCATGCTGCACTCACTTATATAGCTATTCTTGCATTTGGCTAAGAGTGGGAACGAGAAAATTAAATAGTTGTTCCCATTCCTCGTCAGTCAGCCCCAGTTGCTCGACAAAATTTAAAAACACTAATAATCTCCCCCAGTTAATTTTTGTAAACACCTCTGAATGAAGGCGTTTTAACTTGTCAAGCATCGATCCTGGAAGTTCACAAAATTGCTCTCTAAGAACCGTTATTTCACTTGAAGGTATATTCCTCGCTATAACGCGATATCCGTAAAATTTGATTCGAAGCACAGAAAGCGTTAGACCCATGTTAACGTGTAGACAGATAAACACACACTGACTTAAAATCACCTCATGAACACACTTTATTGTTTTAAAAATAGAACTTGTTTTGAATTTCGTTAATTACATAGTCAAGGTCCATTAATTTTTCTTCTTTTCTGATAATATTCTCAGGACATTGGACTTCTGTAGGGTCAACGTTCCCAACGCCTTCCTCATTATGATCTTCGCTAGCTTCCATCTCATTGAAATCTTTACATTTTAGTCCACAGGGGTCGTAGTAAAGAGCGTACAGAATTCGCTCTTGCAGTTGTCTCGGTTGGATGATCTCACCAACGCTATCCAGTTCAAGGGAAGTAAGATAAACACTTGTCCAGGGTAACTTTGGTAGCTCAGCCACATATGCTTCCCACGACTTCCCCAGCTTGAAACCAAGCGCACTGCATACACTTTCAGCCGTTTTGTGGACCTCATTTAGGTCGATCTTGTCTCTTAAGTCATCGTGGTAATAGAACCAGCCATCTTCGCTGTCCATCATCAGACATGAATGCTCTCTCTGACTCGGATGGTGAATAGCACAGCCGTTACAACGATTCACTTTCTCTTGTTGAATGAGGGCGTCAAATATTGTAGCGTATGTTAACTGGAACACATGCCCAATAATGGTCGCTACCTTCTTGCGTTGGATCTGCTCAACTTCATCCACCGTTAATTGAGGTTTAGTATTGGAGTGAAGGTTAATGTTCATGAATAACTGCTTAAAAGCCATGACTGCTACCCAATCTCACAGTTTGTGAATGATGCATTCGGTAGTAAACGCGCTTTTATTTTGAACAAATAATAGATTTTCAAATAACCAATCAGTGTTGAAGGTTTTGTAAAAACAATGGGGCAAGTCTAAGCAGGTTCAATGGGGCATTGTGAAGAAACCAGTTTTTAGGACTGGTTAGTCTGGATAAATCAGTAAATGAGAAACCACAGCAGTAACGACCAGAACATGTTAATGTATTCCACAGCAATTTATTTACAAATACAAGACAATAACTTATGACATCACTCCCCTTATTGTATTCCACAGCAATTTAAAATCAAGTTAATTTATTCCACAGCGATACCACAGCAAATTGATGAGAAACCACAGCAAAAAAAAGGAAACCGTGGTGCGCCCCATACTACTCATGAAATTAAGTTGAATCACCACTGACAGTAGAGCATAGAATCCTGCATTATAACCATGTTTGCAAGTGTGTTACATAAGTGCCCTACAGTGACGAAAGTGCCCTATGGTACGTTGCATAAATGCCCTAACGTGACAAAAGTGCCCGAATTTACGTTGCAAAAGTGCCCTTTAATCTCTCTCTCTCTCTCTCTCAGCAGAACAGCTTAAATAATGGATTGATGACAAACACTTATTTTTCTTTTCTCCTCACCTCACACTCCATTGTTCTCTCACACTTCACACTCGGCTAATTAAATGTCTGTTATATTCTGGAGGGTGGGAAAGGGGGGTCAGGATTAATTTTTTTTCAGCCTTACTTTGTGAAGGGCCATTAGAAAAAAAATCCTTTTAGGAGACGTCACGTTTTTTTTAATGGAGTAAGGGGGGGGGGGTCAAAGTTTTTTTGGACAAGGGAGGACCAAACTTTTTTCTTAGTTCAGATCCCCACCCCCCCTAAATAATGACCAGTCCTTTAGCAAATAATCACATACCTTTAAACAAAACTATAACAATCTCATTTAATGTTTAAATTACTAATAAAAGTACTATTTGTTTTCATATTCAGTACAACTGTGACTCTAGGTATGTTTTTATCTTTAACAAAACATTTTATCCACCTCTTGTTTGTATAATTACTTTTATAGACGCTCTAAGACATATTAAGGCCCATTTCCACCTGTGATTCAAAATGGTCCTTCGTTTTTCTTTTAAAATAATGCTATTGTTAAATGATGCCTGTGATTAGTGAATTTGTTTTATTACACTTTTCATCTGGTTGCTTTTGCATTTTTGCAAAATTTTAGACTACAAATTTATTCACTGAAACTGGCAACAATCCATCGACAGTTTTAAAATCAAAACAACAAAGTAATGAACAATTTAGTGATTGATAAAACTCACTGATAATGTTCCGAGGGTGGTGACAAAATATCCACAAGAAAACATTTGTTTATTGTGGTACTATATCAATGGTTTCTAATTTACAGTAAGGAAACTAGTCATACATTATATAATTATCCTATCCTTTTACTGCCTTCAAAACCAAGTCACACTAAAACAATGAAAAACTGACCAAAACCACAGAACTTATTGTGCAAACTAACCTTAAGGTAAAAACATCAAACATGTCGAAAATATTACAGAAACATGTATAATTCACTCACCATCAAATTGCAGCAAGTCAATTTGCAACAAATTCGGTAAATTCTTAAAAGCTGACAATCAAGTAATAAGCTCCCGAATCATTTGAGAAACAAGCCTTCAATAGTAGCCCTGTACTTAGTTGTTTAGCCATAAACTTTTTGTAAACTTCCCTTGAACCTCATCTTAATATAAACACCAGCTGCAAAGTCATTACTACCATAATGCCATTGACACTTTTGACACTTTTTGACATCTTTTTATTAATCAAGTATATTATTGTAACTCTTATACAGTATTGTGCAAAAGTAATGCAAACGAATTTCGACGAAATTCCTGGCTTTTCGGGGCTTTTCGAAGAAATTTCGCTCGATACGATATTTCAACGAAATTTCCCCGCATTTTCGTGACACCTATTGTTTTGATCCGCGCGATTTTTCAAACGATAATTCGGTTTGCGCGATAAATCACCGCGAATTTTCGAGTGATAATTCGCTCCTGCCGAAAAGTCGCTGCGATTTTTCGAAGGATAATTCGCTCCTCCCGAAAATTCGATCTATTGTTAATCGATAGGCCAAGAGCGTTTTCGAAACAAAGTTCACCGAGTGAAATATATAAATAACCTTTCCAATTATTGAGCATGAAAGAAGCCATTAATCTGCCGAAATAGCATCACAGCTCGATGAAATGTTAGCTATGAAACTCACCTGGTTGTACTTTTATTTAAATTATTTTCTACACGTGGCATTTAGAACAATTTTCAAAGCATTCCCAAACATTGTCTTAACTGTACGGCTAAAATTGAAGCGCAATCGCCAACAGCCTAATGTCACATCGTATTCAATGTCTGGGCCCCCTATGTTTCATTCAGACATAAAATATACAAAAAGACGAGTTCGTGCTTTCTTTTTATGAATGAATCTACCGTGGCTCATATAGGACATCATTACATATATTGTAATAGCAAAACGTACAACTCGGATTTCTGCATCAAAATCCGAGTTGTGTTTACCCTGAAATTTGCAACTCGGATTTCTACTGTCAAAATATGCGAGTTGTGTTCACTGCCAAATTTACAACTCGGATTTCTACGCCAAAAATCTGAGTTGTGTTTACCGCCAAATTCACAACTCGGATTTTGACAGTAGAAATCCGAGTTGTGAATTTCACCGTAAACACAACTCGGAACCTATTTGCAAATTTATCTCTTGTGAGTTGCAAGACAGTTTGTTCATATCAGCTGCTGAAAGAAAATTGCTTGAACGCTCCGGAACTGCCATTCAATGCGGTGCGAAATTTCGTGAACTGCCTGCGAATTATCGTTTTTGCTCACGAATTTTCTTTAGCTTAACGAAACTTCGAAGAAAAATCGTCTTTTGTTTAAGCGAATTATCGCTCGATACGCCGTGAAATTTCACTTGAACTTTCGTCGAAAAGTCACGGGAACAAAGAACGAATTTCGCGCATTTCGCTTGCATTACTTTTGCACAATACTGTATTATATCACTAATTCTCTAATTAAAATATTTTTTACTTAAGATACTTCAATGATATGATGAAATATATCCTTCCACATTCCACATTATGTGTCTACACTTCCAGTCAATTGTCATACTATGACTATTTGCACTATTTAGGGTGTGTTCGATTGACCCTATTCCGGAATAAGAATACATTACGGATTATTCCAGAATAGCCATTCCATCCTTTCGTCAATAAAACGATTATTCCGTTTCTGGAATAATGCCCGCGACATAACACGCAGACAGCGGTTTTCCGAAGGAAAATACAAATTTCCGTAACATCGTGAACAGCAACATGGCGGCGACATTGAAGGTCATTGTTGCAGGTTTTGCAACTTTTGTTGAAGAATTTCTCGAGGAGGAATCTGTACAAGAGGAAGATCTCTTAGAAGAGTTTCTGCCCCTGTTTTATGCAAATAACTTGTTGTCAGAGCGGCGTAAAGCGGTTTGCATCGAAGGTTATGCGGAAACTGTTGTCCCCAATTATAATTTGTCAGAGTTTCGCAGCCATTTTCGCATTTCGGCGGACACATTTGAACAGCTTGTTGTAGAACTTGGAAACTGTCCAGAGCTTCCTACTGGCCTGCAGCACGGAGGTAGAGAGCCGATAAGTGTTGAGAAGCACTTGTTGATTACATTGTGGTTTCTTGGAAATCAAGAATCAATAAGATCAATATCAGACAGATTCAATGTAACGAAGAGCTCAGTATTTACATGTGTCAACAGAGTTTGCGAAGCGCTAAAAAATAACATCACTGGCCAGGTTATTGTGTGGCCGAACCAGGCAAGAGCTCAGGTGATCATGGAAGGTTTTCGTAAGCACAAAGGATTGCCCGGCGTAAGAGGTGCTATTGATGGATCGCATATTCCTGTAAAAGCACCACAGGAGTGTCCCGAGAGTTACATAAACAGAAAAAATTTTCACTCAGTCAACTTGACTGCCATCTGCGACGATGAAATGCACTTTCTCGACTGTTATGCTGGTTGGCCCGGTAGTGTGCATGACTCAAGACTTTTTAAAAATTCAGATTTCTATAAAACTGTCAATGACAAATTCCAACATGATTCCTACCTCCTGGGGGATTCCGCATACACTTTGGAGACCTGGATGATAACACCCTTTAAAGATCGTGGCAATTTAACACCTCAGCAGCTGAGATTCAATTTCATCCATTCATCTACAAGAATGGTTATTGAAAGGGCCTTTTCCTTGCTAAAGGGAAGATTTCGCAGACTGAAATACCTGGACATGTTACGAATCCAGGATATTCCAACAGTAATAATTGCTGCATGCACCTTACATAATGTATGCCTTGACAGTGGTGATCAATGGGAAGACTTTATGGGTCACATAGAAGAGGAAGTTAATGGTTTTGAAAATATCTTGACTCCAGGTTGTCATGCAGTTGCCAAGCGTAATGAGCTCATGCAGAATTACTGTTAAGTTCTGTTGCTGTTGTAAAAAATCTACTATCTACTATCGGGTTTTCTTTTTTGTAGTTCAATAAAGACACTTTAGTTCAAAAACGACAACAAAGTTCAATAACCACTACATGAATCATCCATCCAGAAGATGTCTCCATTTTCTGGAAAATAACATTCACTTATTCAAACTGCCCTGCACCATAATATGACAACGAAGGGAACAATATCTTTCATCAGAAAGAATCTACAAAGTCACCTTGTATGAACATTTGTTTGCTCCTGTAGTACAGGCTTCCTCAGATTTGTCATTTACTCTTGCCACAATTATTGATGCCACCGTATTATGGTAATTATAAGTTTATTGCCACACCTACATAATGCTCTCAGCTGCTTTATAGCTATACTCCCCTTTGAAGCTATATTATATATTATGTTTGCACTGTCCTTCCCCCACAAATTCAACCAGCCCAAATCTGCTCTAAAACAAAGTTCAATGAACTGTGTTCCTATGCCAAGAACTGTTCAGTGTTCTTAAATTCAATGTTGAGCAGTAAACTCAAGCAAAATGGGAATTTAAGGAAAAAAATTGTATTAGCTTTCAGCAAAAAACCCCTATGGGCACATGTAGTAACATTACTTGTTACTTGGATGTTTATAGCAATCATGATCAACATGTAGTCTGTCAGCTACAACCAGTTGCAAAATTGTTGAGACATTCGCCATCAAAAACATCTCTTCTTTCTCTAAAACGCTGCTGCTAACAAATCTGTGACATGCAATACTCACCCCCTCCCTCTCCCCCTTTCAAAGTTGTTCCTCAAAGTTTCGAGCATGGTGCTGCGCCGTTAACAACTTTGATAAGAGGGGGAGGGGGAGGGAAAGCGGAAGATCATGGGAACGTCATTCAAGGCCAAATAGCGTACAGTGTCTCAAGTATTTTTGCAACTCGTTGTAGCAGCATTTCTAAACAAAATTTATAACTGTGTTATGCAGAATTTTCAGAGTATGTTGTAATTACCCAGCACATCAGATAAAGCCATTACCTTTCTATGAAATACTCAATAACATCTGCCACAAATTTTAAAAATTGTCTTTTAATAATAAGTAGTATAAAATCATTTTATATCTTGCATTAACATGAACTTTATAAACTGTTTCACTTCAAATATATAAATAACATATAATAAATATCCTTGGTTTTGAAATAATACTTTAAAATGTCTGTGAAAAGATTTCAGCAGATAAAAGTAACTTGTTGAACATTTGCAACTTTATAGTCCATATGCAGTACTATGTTGTTCAAAAATTGACGGGCAAAGTAAAAGCCAGTTTCAAGAGCTGGAATTCATTTCTTTAAATCCTTTAGGACACCCAAAATGCCAGAGAGCAGCTCCATTTTATCTCTGTGGTGTTTTTCAGCCTTTTCTCGCTGAGCCTCCTGCTCTGCATAGTCCTTAAACCATGCAAGACATTCGTTTCGTCCACCAGAGCCCAACCGTGGTTTCTTGGGCGTCGTAGAGCTGCTTGCCACTGTCTTACGTTTCTTCGTAGCTGTGCTTGTTTCAGGTGTTCTTTCCTTGACATCATCGTCGCCTGACTTCTCTGACTTCACGGAATCGTTCTCAGGACACCTTAAGGAGTCACCTTGCCCTGAGCTGCTTGCCGTGGCATATGGCCTAACATTAGGCCGGTAGCCATACACTTCCGATAGCTCCTTGTAAAATGGACATTCTCTTCTTTCGTTGCCAGTTTGACTGTTATGATTTTCGCATTTGCGAAAGCCAAGGGTGAGAGCTTTCCATTTGCCTTCGCACTGGTCAGCCCGCGGCGAAATATTTCGACCACTCTCGACACTCTCTGCTTGAATTATCGCCACAATCACTTCCCAGACTTGTTTCTTCTTGTAGTTAACATTTTGGAACATCTCTTTCTTTTCTTCGTACAAGGAAATGAGGGGAAGGGTCTCTTCCCGACTCCAGGAGTATCCTTTTTTGAGTAAAATTTCGTTTTGCTCGCACGCAGGGGAAGCCATTTTGTTTGTTGATTTGAAAAAAACCGCGAAGCATGACGTCATTATTCCGGATTATTCCAAGTATTCTGCTCTCTGGAGCAGAATGTTTGGAATACATTCCATGTATTCCGGAATTGGAATAGCGCCTCAATCGAACGGTTGTTCGGGTTTATTCCTATTATTCTTATTCCGGAATAGTGTCAATCGAACGCACCCTTAATATTAACCCTCCAACATATCAAATCCATCTATGCAAAACAACAGAATATACAACAAAAACACTTTCAATAATAACATTGTCAGTACTACAAACTACACAAAACAATGATTCTAAATAATTGTTATACCAACATCCATTACCTACTAAATATAAAATAAGCAACAGACTTGCATGATAATCTTCGAAGAACATACTTTTGCATCAAACAAATCTATTGTTTTGTTTGCTTTACATTACAAAACAGACAGAAACTTTTGGGATTTCATTGAACAATACCTTTATAATGAAGAAGAAGAAGAAGAAAAAAAAGGTGAATGTTAATTTAACCTGTATTACCTATAAAATTAACAACAAACAGTGTAGACATTCTTATAGTATACCCATTGTAAAATTCATTACTATACCAGTCACCAGTAAGAAAACACTTCAAGAATATAGAATCCACAATATTATTGCTGAATCCTCGATGTCAATAATACACTAGAAACCTGTTTACATGGAAGGCCGATGCCCCAGTTAAACGAGCTACCCTAGCAGAGCATACTAGACACATGCAGTAACCCACCTTACTGGGGCATGTATACTTGTATACTTACCCAGAACACTATTCTACACAGGCTATCATTTACCATGTGTAAAAATGCTTCAACCCAGGTTGTCTCAGCTCTCCAAGGTGTCAACAAGATGAAAGTAGCATTCTATTGCAAGGGCTACTTTTAATGTTAACTTCTCTGTTGATTATATATGCTCAATAATAAAGGAGTGCAAAATAATAGTCCAAAACACTTAAAAAGAGGCCACAAGTGAAATAAGTGATAAAAATGTTTACCCTGTTGCCAAAATGTTGCTTTTGTCTGCCATCTTGTTTGTTTCGTTTAGTAACCACTTAAAAGATATCCTCCTTGAATGAATTGCAAGTAAAAACGTTTTAACCCTTCTAACTAGATAACCCAGTTATCCAGGGCATCCTCCCTTCATGTAAACGGCCTTAAAGCCTACAGTACTGTGCAAAAGTAATGAGAGCGAATTTCGACGAATTTCGTCTATTGTTCTCGCGAGTTTTCGCCAACATATCGTCGAAAATTCGCGCCGTATTTTGCGTTGCTCATTGCGATATTTCGAAGAAAATTCGGTGAAATGATGGGAATTCTTTCGAAATTTCGAAGTATCGAACTTTCCTTGCTGCAAACTCTTTCGAAATTTCGAAGTTACGAACTTTTCTTGCTTTCGAAATTTCAAAGAAATAAACTTTCATTTCTTGGAATTTTCGAAGCAGTGAACTGTCGTTAAAAATACACTGTATATTATAATTGCAGTGACATACATAACTGGGAACTAAACGGCTTTGTTGATTTATTTACACCACGACTGAAGAGCGTTTCAAAAATGAGCTAGAGAGATTTAACCTGCACTCTGCTTCAGTAGAGTAACTGCCCGTTTGTTTTTAGACAAGACTAAACTTCAAGGACTGAATCGTAATGACAATAAGCGGGATTGTACTCCATGATCTTGATTACGCATGCATATTTCTGGTTGAAATCTATTTCCGACTGAAGGCCACGCTTGCAATGTTTTGATCCTCTTCATAGACAAAAAGCGCTTTGACTTGCATACCAGTAGTTCGAAAATGTGAATGATTTCAAAGAAACATAGGATCAGTTCAACAATTCACCATCCCATTATTTGCCCCCGCTGTAAAACTAGTCTCCTACCCAGCCGTTTTTAGTGTGGTCACGCATTGCGTGACGACACGAAGAACGGCTGTGTTGGAGACTACTGTAAAACTACATAAATGTAAGCCTCGCTGTCTCAAATAGAATTGTTTACGCAAAGGGTTGATTGAAGGAAGCGAAAGCCTTCTTACACTGTACAATGTACTTACCTCAGCCTCGAAAATTCGCTGCACTCTTCAAAACATTTCCTTTGAAAGTTCGCGAATCTTCTCGAATTGTCGTTCGAATTTTCGCTGGAACATTCACATACAATTTCGAAATTTTGAAAGTGTCAAGACAATAGTGCTTTCGAAAATTCATCGAAAGTTCGGCGATATTTCGTTTCGTTCAAAAAATCGCTGGTTTTCGTCGAAAAGTGGCGAAATGTCTCGAAATTCGCTCTCATTACTTTTTCACTGTACTGTATATTAAGTGGCTACATAATCCAAATAACAACTAATCCTTTCATTTCTACTAAAACAATTTCACTCTACAACTCAATATTTTCAACAACAGCTTTTCACAATAACATTTTTTCTCACTACTAAAACTCTTAAAACTGACTAATTTAATTGAATTATTTTTAGTATTATGTTCATTGTACACTGTACACATGTGTGAAAATAGGCGCTAACTTTAAAATAATTTATACATTACCTCTTACAGAAGCATCAACTCAAACGGATGAACTGTTCAAGCCACTAGGTAAACTGTCAATACTATAATTAATTTTCATAAAACCTACATACATATTTATATGAAAAACAGTCATACAAATAGTGTCTCAACCAAGTCTCAATAACTTACCTAATAGTCATCAAACTCTGAACATATGGAAATCACCTTGTCTAGAAACTTACTTCAGTTCCCTTGTATTTTGTGTTTGTCACTCAATACCACAGTTAATTTTCACCTCAAATATTGTATTTTGTAGCACCAAAGAAGCAACCCAAAGTACCACTTGTTAAATATAAATTCAATACATTTTCACAAGTACTGGCACCATTATTTTTCAATATCTTTAATCTCAAACCTAATATACACCCACCACCTGACATTTTCAACATCAACCTCATACTCATCATTCACCCGTTAACACAAAAATAAATCATTTTTGATGAAAATAAGTATAGTCAAGAACATCATATACCGTATTTTATCGGCTATAAGCCGAGCGATTTTTACACATGTTTGGCTAACTTGAATTAAAATCTGACTAGTAGAGGGGGTTTCGGCTTATAGCCAAGAGTTTAACCTGAGCAAAAATTATGGACTTAATAAAACTAAGATAAATACGCATATATTCGCATACAAGCCGAGCAAAACACATGGACAAAAAAGCAAGAGTTATTGGTCATTAACTTTTAATATGTGGTGGCTCCTAAAGGAGCCGTTTGTTTTCTGTTGTGAACTACACATTCGAGAATGTCGGCTTATGGCTCATCTTCGCTTTCCGTACCAAATTCTTCATCCATCTCATCTTCTTCGGCGTCATTGTCTTGCTCCTCTTCATAGATGGCATGTGGCTTTAAACACAAGTTAAGAGCACAGAAAAAAGAGCGCATATGAGCAACACAAAACTGTTAACTTACCAGCTTCATCCATCCATCCTTTTTTGTGGAATGAAACACGAACTGAGTCCGGAACAACCAGGTCTCTCGGGGTTCGTACGCCTTTAAAGATAACTTTCGGTGGCAGCTTTTTGCCATCAGCAGCGACTGCTAACGTGACTGTGAAGCTTCTCTTCTCTGCACCACAGGATTTCACGGGAACTGTTCGGCTGCCACTGAATTCCAGAGTACGGCTGGACGGCATCTCGAACCGCATTGGTGTTTCATCCATATTGAAAATTCTGGACAAAGGGTATCCACGGCGCTGACGAGCTACAATCACGAACCGGTGGAATTTTACTGTTTGCTCTTCGAGATCCTTTGGCAGATGCTGGGCGAGGGTGGTCTTTGTTCGGAGAGTAATGGAATGGCGCCGCTTCCAGTTTATATACCAGCCTACAGATGCTTTGAATGCGGGATCATCGCAGAATTCTTTCGCCTTCAGACTCAACATCAGTCCACCGACAGCGATTCCTAAAACGAAGGAAAGATTGCACAGATAAGCAATGATACTAATGTTTTGACAACTATAAAAAACTGATCAATGAGAATGTTCTGTTCCCACGAATGTGTAAACAAACTTGTCACATGATTCTCACCTTGACTTCTCTGCTCGGAAAACCATTCCAGCAGTCTTTGATCCATCTCGGGATACTTTGGTTTAAAACAGCCCATCGTTTTACATTTTGCGGACAGTTTTATTTCGCCGTTGAAGAGGTTTTCTTGGTCTTTTCTCCAGCGACGAACCATTGAAACACTGATGCCGTATTCCCTCGCAATCTCAGAGTTGTTCTCGACGGCTTCTGCTTCGGCGACTATTTTAAGTTTGAATGCTAGATTGTATGATGTACGACGGGCTTTTGGCATGATAACGGATTGACAATGAACGACTATCGACACAGGATTGTTAAAGACAGGTCTCTGAACTCGGAATGTTCATATGATCAAGCCGTGAATTCAATTTTATTCATTGGATCGGATCACATTAAATTCAGCTTAACTGTGATTTGTTGTTATTCTTAGCCTTTGTATTGAGTAGGTGACAATATTGATACAGTTGTTTCCCGAGAGGTAAGCCTACAATCGGCGCCAAAATTGTTGACACATTCACCTTTTTAACCCCCTATTTTGTCACTGTGATCCCTCTTCGCCCCCCTCGCTTGTCCTTTCAGCCCCCCTTCCCCCCAAACAATGTTGTGCAGCAATTGCTATGATGTCGAGGTACAAAAAAGCAACATTGGATGGGGGAGCGGGGTATTTTTCACAGTTGATTGCGCGATAGAAAGAGTGGTGTGATTTGGTGCACTAAAACTACTATAGAAACACAATGTGTCAACTAATTATGTTGCCGATTGTAGCTTTCGTGAAATATTCATGGCACCTCGCTTTTCAAGCGAATTGCCCGTGCCGATGGATAATTAACCCGTTCTTTCATTTCATTTTAACAGATTTTAAAAGCTAAATGTGATTAAGATTTTTCATGAGCTCTTGTACGTTTTACGAACTGGGTCTCGGCTTATAGCTGAATGTTTTGTGTTCATGTTTGATGACGATTGTATTAAGTTTAAGAGTTAAAAGTTTAGGGTCTCGGCTTATAGCCGATAAAATACGGTATCAAATTATACTATCAACATACATTGTTACAAAAACTGACAACAGGCACTATTATGTAACTAGTTGAATTAATATTAAAGTTTTCAATGATACCTTTGGATAAAACAAACATTACTTTCAATATTTGTTTCGTTCTTAAAGATGCAAAAAACCAGTCTTACAACTTCCAATACTTCACTCTATCCAAGATGTGCTTATCGCCTATGATCAAAAGGCACAACACAATCAATCAGTCATCAATTGACTAATAACCTTTGATCAAATATCACTTAACTACTCAAAATCAGTTTCATTTTACCGTAAATCCTCTATTAAGCCCCCAGGGGGGCTTATTTTTTCAAGCACTTTTGAGGGAGGGCTTATTTAATTTGGCAAAATGCATCACCTGTAGCAAAAATACCGTGGTATTAGACAGAGTAGACTTACGCGTTGTACAATTAAAGTCACTGTCAAAGGTATTTAATTCACTTGTGGGGGCCTAAAAGTAACACAAATAAAATTCTTATTCTTCCAAAATGCGCTTTCGGCCTCATGTTCTTTGGTAATTTTTATGAGAATGTTTACTTGTTCTGGTTTGTAGTACACAACTTACAAACGAATAATTGCCAACGAGTCAGGCCTTCTGGAAGACCAGAAGGCCTGACGAGGCGGCAGATTATAGAGCCGAGAGAAGATATGTATGTGCGAAAAAAATCTCAGAAACGCTTTAAAGTGTAGAGTAATGTAATGTAGATTGTGACAACACAATTTGTGATGTTTTTAGGAAAACATCTGTGCAGAAGAATTCCCCAGGCTTCCAATGGTACAAGCAATTGCAAAAAGAGTTGAGACACTCACTGTGAAACCCCCCCCCTCCCCCCATGCAAAGTTGTTTTCATCTTGATCTAGCATTGAAACGAAAGGGTATCAACATTGCAATGGGGGGAGGGAGAGAAGGGGCATTGCGACTTCTCTTTAGGTTTGGAAATAGGGTTTTAGCAGGAAGAGGTGAAATTTCTACTGAATGTCTCAACCTTTTTGCAACTGCTTGTAGTTTTAACCCTTATATTATAACAAATAAACATGCACGTATAATCAACGGAAATATTTTCGCCACTGATAAAACAGACATCGAAAACAAATGTACAAGAATATGTACGGAGGCACATGCGACAAGTTCAACAACATCTGTGTCTACTACTGTTCCAAGACATTTCATCAATTATTGTTTCAGACACCCAGGCAAATTCTCGTGTCCTGTTGATTGCTTCTTAGAACTTAGCTGTGTCATTTTCGTGGATTCTCTGCGGAATATTAGCCGCAACCCATTTTTTGAAATATTATACCACGCATGTTTTATACTGTTGCAAAACAGTAATGTTCAAAACAGTAAAGATTTGGAGTTGTTGCGAGAACCTGTCTGGGCTTGGTTAAGACAACATTGCCCATCTTGTACTGATATGTCTGCAAATGCAGTGTTTAGTGACATTGAGATTGAGTACTGGAACTGAAGTCATTATTTCTTATTCAACAGAGAAATCAATCTTTTTGTTGCACTTGCAAAGTCCAATTACAAAATGTACTAGTGTCTTTGTTTTATAGATGACGTCACGAAATCTAAGTTGCCATGATAACAAATTTGACTGCTCTGTTTCTGAGGCAATATTACCAAATAGCACTACTCTTTACTGTAGCTTATGTCAAACATATTCTTGAGACATTTCATTACTGCAGCATTTTGTTAGAATGCCAACGTCTTTGATTATCGAACTTTCGTCAAACTGCATCAATTGTAGTGTTTCCTTCTACGATGAAAGTTTTAGGGTGCTGGTACTCATTAAAAAGCTTAGTTCGATGTTGTAATCAACATTTTACCGTTGCCATAAACGGTGGTGCTTACTGGATATATATTGACGATTTATGCATTTCAGTGAGAATATCCCCTTCAGTTGGTGATCTTCTACATGCCTATCCTGGTGGCTGGTTTTTTGCTATTTTTGAAAAGTGTGCCATTTTCAGTCACAGTGATACACAAGCAAATGCATCACCAGGTGAAACTATCCCAAGTAAACATTCACAACATCAATTCATTTCCACTGTTGAGGAAATTCCAGGAACTTTGAATAGAACTGAACATGAAGATGATATTAGTAAAAACACTGAAAAAACTAATGCAACTGGAGTCAATGAAACAGGAAAAAACATTCATTTAAATAAACAAAACAGATGGACACCATGTTTGATTTCAGACTCGTCCCAACTCCTCACAAATCAACATTTCAGAAACTGGAAGTCTGCGGTGATTACCTCACTTAGCAACGCATAAACAACAGTGGAAAGCTTTCCAAAATGGCAATATCAAACAAGAATGGCTTAAAACTCTCACACAACATGGATTTTACAAGATTTTTCACCAAATCTTCACTACTTTGGTATTATTTTTAAACTCCTTGCTAATTTAGGCTTAACAAAATCGCATTTCATTGTCCAAACATTTAAGCTTTTCAAATAAAGCACGCCATGTCAATTGAATATTGATAGGACCAAGAACTTGAATCATAAAATTCACAATTATGGTAACAAGCCTTCTCTCCTGTTGTACTCGTTGGCACTTCTACTAATAAGTACAACTAGTAATAACTTAATAATAACTGATCAGTCCACGTTAATCCTTAATTTTTTATGCAGAATAGAGATTGGGGGAGGAGGAGGGGGAGGGGGGCTTATTTGAGAGGGGGGGCTTAATAGAGAATTTACGGTATTACACCCTGCAACCTTATAAACATTGTAAATTAAAACAACTCTACAAGACAACAACACTCATCAGTCATTTATATGACTCAAAACCTTGTCTTAACATAGTAGTAATTATCAATAATTGTACTTTACAATTTTATAGCACTAAGAACACTGTACATTGACGAGTAAAAAGAAAAACAAAGTAAGTATAAACTTCCCAAAAAATCAGTACTTTTAACACAAGAAACCTTGCATTACAGAATTGTGCCCATTGAAAAGTGATGCTTTGTGGATGCAATAAGTTGCCAACAAAATTGCAAAACCTTCTGACACTTTTGGTTTCTTCAAATCCAACTCACTAACGTCCAAACACGAGTGAAAAATTCTCACTCTGCGTCCTTTCAGAGATAATAGGGACTTTAAGAGGCTGTCCGCGTAAGAACGGATAAGGCAAATTTCCGCACTTCACCGATTTCCTTGATATTTTCAGTGATTGTCGACTACCCTATCCCATGTACAAATATCGCATTTACTTTGATCAATTCCATGCTTTTCATTTCTTTAGAGGACTGTTTCCGAGGTGACCTCTAAACTCCACAATTCGCCGTCTGTAACACCTTCGATCTAGCTGTAAATATCGGATACCAGCAAAGCTCTGCTTTCTATTATGGAAAGCTGATTATTTTATATATTTAAGAGTAACTCTTCTTTAATGCATCACAGGTTCAACGATTGAGTTCTACAAAATATTTACTGGGTTATGAATGTTTCAAAATACCTTGTCTTGAGCCGGGAATTTTTTGAGGCGGGAGGTACCTGCGTTTGAAAGCTATTTTCTCAGATGTGGGACGTGATCTAGAGCCAAGACTACTACAGCTGGAAAGTACTTATACAAAGCTAATACATCATAGAATAAAACTTTTGGGCACTCTCTTGCGTGCGCCGTAAAAGGGTTTGTTAGTTTCACAATTGGTCAGCGCCATTTTGACATAAAAAGGACTGCCGTTCCAACTATTTTTTGATCGCAAGTTTGAAAAACATCCTTCTCTTGAGAAAATATTTATATAGATAAGTCAATTACTTCATCCTAAATGCCGTTCAACCTTCAAGATCTTGTACGTACGAAAATTGGCCTGTTTGTGAAGAATAAACAAGAGAAGACAAGGGAGACTCGTCGTATACATATTCATTTATGCAAATTAGCAACCAAGCTTGCATGGTGTCTTCTTCAAAACGTTAGTCATAAATGAGAGGCATTTTTGAGAGGACAAAATTCAGTGATATGTGTATGACCATTTTTTGTAGGGTTGCCAAGAAAAAGAAAAACTAATTTTCATCAGCTGCGTGTTCTGTGCTAATTCTGTTAAATGATTTTTATCAGTTTCTAAGGGAATCACTTGCCAAACAAACATCTTGAGATGTATATTAATTCAGGGTAAGGGAATAAATAGAGAAGCTCCACAAACGTTTAATTTTAAAAGAAAATCAGTTTTTTTCCGTTTACGCCATTTTACCGTTGTACATTGTGAAAATTTATCAAAGTGATCGCGAACAAGTTGTCTTTTAAATTATCTTAATTAAATTAAATCGAACATGATTGTCGGGAGAGATTTTCAAACAAAACCAGAACAGATATTATCGACAAGTCTTCTGTGTTCGCTTTAAAAATGTCCTTCATCCACTCAGTTTGTTCGTTCCACCAACTATTGAAAACACCATGTGGGTCTAGTAGGGACGAAGTTGCGCATGTTTTGCTATCAGAGTGCAATGCAGATATATCTGCCCATTTGGCTAGCTGCCACTTGTCGAAGTGTAGTGACGTTACAGAGGTCAACCTGATCATTTCAAGAGCGGGAATCCAGCACTTGTCAAGCTCCCAACTGAAGAGATGGACCATCTGTCCCAGGCACAAACATCTACTGGGACGATTTTTGCGTGGTCCAAGATCCTGCCAATACCCTGACCACACAGGGAAAATTGCAAGTGTGAAGGGCAGCCACGTCATTACCTTCCAAATGGCCGACGAAATAAGCTTATTTTTCAAAGAAATACTGCTGTCGGATCACGTAAGTACACTTTGGCCTCGGTTAATTTTTGTGGCGAGTCCCGTTTAGCCCTAATACCAGTGATATTACAGGCTTCGGCTGTTGTTGTTGTTTTTCATTGGTGCATACCTAAAACTAAAATGTACTTCTTTTTACTGTCTAGCAACCAATACCAACTATATACGTACTCTCCGTTGTTTTCATTTTTTACTAGCCTGAATGGCAAACAATATTGGAGCAAATAAAACCAGTGCTGGGCTGCACATACCATAGTGTGAACTCCTCCGCATAGTGTGTCCCTTTCTGAGTCTTTCTACTACCATTCAGGAATAGTTTCCTGTTATTTATCGTACGCATTGTTGTTATTATTTACACACAGCTATCTGCACCACTTGCCGTAAGAAGCATGCTGAGCGGCTGGCGGCAACTGGATGGCAGAGCTCTGCTAAAGTCGCGTCTAACCAGGAAGAAGCGGATACTGAGAGGTTTGTCGATTATGTTTATTGCGTTCGAAGTCCTAGACCACGGAAGCAGCTAATTTAGTGCCAAGTCACATGCTGAGAGCGAGCAGTTAAGGCGAAGATCACTCAGTTTGCGTGGACCCCTTTTTCTATCATGATGCGTAAGACATTGAATGACAAGACACCAGAATTTCTGCAATCAAGGTTTGTTTATGGTGACAGTCAATGTGCTTATCATTTAAGGAATACTGAAAACAAATTAGGTCTTCCACAACCACACCCTGATTATTTGAAGAGAAGTTTTCGTGCAGAGAAATAGTTAAGCAGGCCATTCTGAAATGTTGAAGAAATTAAAGGATTTAATTAAAGGAAATGTACTATAATAAGTATTTAACTGCAGTAAATCTGTAATGTGACCTGCCCAACTGATGAATTGTGATGATTTTCATTTTCCGATATGACAAAAAGAAGTCCCCCGCCTCGAATAGCCTTCCCTAATTGCGGGCATAAGCTTTGCAAGCTATATTTAAATTGAAATAAACTTGTTGTTGTTGTTGTTGTTGTTAGTCCTCTAGCAAAATTTACATACTGACCCCCTTCAACCCAGACCTAAACAAACATAGTTCCTCCCTCTTTGCAAATGGAAAATAGCCTTGAACCCCTTTGTCTCTCCCCTCCCCTCCCCTCTACATAAACCGGTACCTTAATGCCCCTCTTTAGTAATACGGTTAACATGTTTTACAAATCCGCGCCTATACCTCACGGTAAAATAGATAATATTTCGATCCTTCAGAGTTGCTAAAGCTGAAGCAAGAACAGCCATAGGAGCACATGCTGCTGAAATACAGACAACGCCATTTCGCCAGTTCCCCACGCAAGCCTCGAACTCACATTCCAGTCCCTGTTGGAGTCCTGAGTCCTGAATTAGTCAGCACCTATAACGCTGCGATGGACGAGGTTGCAAGAAATGTTCCTTGCGAAAGAAAGCCTCTAAAATCACAGATTGTCTCATGGGAAAAATGTACTTCAGTACAGCGACAGTGCTTCATCGAAAAGGCGAAATAAGACTCCATGCTTGTGTGCGAAGTGATAGCCCCAAACTACGGGAAGGTGCTTTTTAATGCCATGGCCACCTTAGGAGAAATGGATGACGTAGCAGAAGCCGATGATGTGCTCAAAGCCTTGATGAGCGCTTACAAGAATGCTAAAACCAAAAGCACCAAGACGCAAATTCTCAGCATGTATGCGTACAAGTATTCGGTGAGCACACTGAAGAAACTTCATGCACCATACGGCAAACTGTCTACACGTCAGATACAGAGAGCCCGGTGTCATATAAGAGCGATAGGTCCAGGCTTGGCACCTGAGGAGAAGAAATACCATCGTGTCCGCATTGATATGAACAAAGTTGATCATTTCGTTGAGTTTATTAATCGCCCGTACTTTTATCAGGATGTATCCTACGGAACTAAGTTACTTAAGCTAGACAGTGGCCAGACAATGGAGATGCCAAACGTTGTCCGTACAGTAACTCGTTCTACAATGATTAGTCAGTACATGCAGTTCTGTCAGCAGGAGAGATTTGAACCTCTAAGTCGCACTACCCTCTTCAAGATTCTGGAAGTAAGACAAGCTTCGCAGCGAAAGTCTTTACAAGGCCTGGACAATACGGCCGCCGATGGCTCTGCAGGTTTCCATAAAATTGAATCGATAGTCGATGATCTAGAGAAAGGAGGGATGGACAGGGAATGGTGCACTGAAATCAAGGAAAGGCTAAGGAATGGGAAACGCTATTTGAAAACCAATTTTCGTGTTCATTGCAACCCTGAGGAAGCCTTTTGTCCTGATCATTGTCGCAAGTTCGCACTTAGTGACGAACAAGATCCTGACTTCCAAGAGAAATGCTCCCATGAACACACAGAAAGCTGCAGTGACTGCCAAGACCTTCGAAACTCATTCGATAAAGTCGAAGATAGAATTCAAACTGCCCTGTGGATTCCTTACAACAATGAACAACGAGAAGATCTACTATACGACTTTAAGCTGGCAAAGGTAGATATCTTGCACTGGAAGGCGCATGTTCTTCGTTCCGTTAACCAAGAAGCAGCAAAGCAAGATCAATTGAAGATGATAAGTGTGAATCCAAATTGTGCGCTGATAATAATGGATTGGGCGATGAAGTTTCTTCAGCTTAGATATCGAGAAAAACAGTCCGACTGGTTCGGTAAGAGAGGATTGAGTTGGCACATATCAACGGTGATCACAGGCGATCTTGACGTCAGTGGAAAGCTGGAGATGCAGTCATATGCCCATCTGTTTGATGCATGCCAACAGGATTGGTTCGCTGTGTGTTCTATTCTAGAAAACACATTAGGAGAAGTTAAGGCCAAGAAGCCTCACATCACCCAAGTTTATTTGAGATCAGATGAAGCTGGTTGCTACCATAATAATTCTCTAATCGCTGCTGCAAGGAGCGTTGGTGAACGGGTTGGTGTAGACGTTTGTCGCTATGACTTTTCTGAACCGCAATATGGCAAAGACGTTTGTGATCGGATCTTGTGCCCTATGAAAACATGCATCCGCCGATTCTGCGACGAGGGACACGACATTTTGACAGCGGGGGACATGAGAAGTGCACTATCTGAACGACCAGTGAAGGGTACCTCCGCGTGTGTTTGTGAGGTTGACGAAGCGAAGTTAACCATAGAAGTGAACAAAATAGATGGTTTCAGCAAACTGCACAACGTCCAGATTGACGAGAAAACTATTCGTGTGTGGAAGTCTTACAGAATTGGGCGTGGCAAGGAAATCTCATTCAACCAGCTGGTGACGAAAGATCAAGAGGACACATGTCTCATAGTTAAGGAAGAGTTTTTCCCTTTTCATAATTCACGTGTATACCAAAGCAGAGATTCTGTGGCGGAGGATTCAGATGAAGGCAATCGTCATCACGATTTGGACAATTCGGACATTGAAATTTTTGAATGTTCGGAGCCTGGGTGTGGGAAGAGTTTTCAGCTGTTTTCAGAACTTGAAGCGCATTTAGATGTAGGGGATCACTGCGTTGAGGCTGAAAGACAGTCAGAAAGGCTTTACGACACGATTCGTAGAGATTGGGTGGAGAGATTTACCACAACAGTCAACATCACTGAAGATGAACCTTGCGAACCTGCCCACCAGAGTGAAAGTGAACCGGCGCCCACCACGAGCTGTGTTATTATGGGCTGGGCCCTAACCAAGCAACGAGCAGGATCAACTAGGTTCTCCGAGAAAGTTAAAAACTACCTGACGGCAAAGTTTGACCTCGGGGAACAGTCAGGACTAAAAGCTGACCCACAGCAAGTCTCCAATGATATGCGGAAGGCAAGAGATGAGCAGAACAGAAGGTTATTTGAGCGAGAAGAGTGGTTGACTAAAAGCCAAGTGCAAGGGTTTTTTTTACGCCTGTCTGCAAACAGAAGAAGACAACAAACACCCTCACCTGACGGTGAGCAAAGTTCAAAGGAACTCTTTCTAGAGGAAGAAGAAGAAGAGCGACAGCGGCTGATGGAGCACATCTCAGAGGAACTGAGGCCGCAGCATCCCCTTTCGTACGACGCCTTCAACTTGTGCGAGTGCGCAAAGAAAAATAAGCTGCATCAATTTAACGTGACACTGCTCAAGGATATTGTGCGCCATTATGAAGTACCATTTAAATCAAGAGACAGAAAAAAGGACCTGACAGATCTATTGATGTCATTTGTTCAAGAATGCAAATGTTTTAA
>OX419338.1:20801529-20829029 GCA_948470475.1 Galaxea fascicularis
TGGTACCTACTTGCAACATTGGAAATAACTACCCTATCACATTCTCCTCATCATCTAAATTCACTGATAAGGCGCCTTTGTACACTTATTCACTACAAACTAGTTACAACCTATCAAGCCACCACTCAAATTCCAAATACCCATATTTTATATATACCAAGTAATAATTTTTCAATATTGTATGTCACTGCCACAAATAAATAGCACATCACAAATTAACAAAATACAAACATTCATGCTATTACCCTTAAGTACACAAAACAATAAGTGCAAAAAAGAAATGCTCAGTCCCTTATCATGTACCTCCCTTCTCTACAAAAATAAATTGAAATTAAAACTAACATAAATGAAAAAAAAAATCTCCATTAACACACTGTTGCTCATAGTAACAATAGTCGTCAAAGAAGGTAAATGACCATCAGCTACATAACATTTTATGGCAGCTTCACATCAACCCTCAAGTTCTCACAGTAACCTCTTTTAACAAAAACAATATCTATTTTAAATCACAATCAAATAACACCAACATCCATATACACTCGCCTTGTGACTAGATTTAACATCACCAGTTTCATTTCCAATGCAGTTTGACAAAACACCCTGCACGCATAAAATTCCAATACCATTTTCATAGTTTAAGAAATTTGTTACCATTCCTTAATACATTCCATTCTTCCAATTAGTTCCTGTTTCCATCCTGTTTCAACTGTTAAAAAATAAACTCAATCAGCCTCTCAAATAGTCTTCTTCACAGAAGTTATTAAGGTCGTCATTCAATACCCCTCCCCACTAATGGCTACTCTCTCAAGCTCTCTATTCCTTTCCCTTTGTTACTGAGGACCAATAACATGCACATTACTGTTAGCAGCTGCACCAATCATATTTCTCGTTACATTTGCCACCAAAACACAACAACGTCCAAGTCTCCAGGAAATGAAAACCTGCTCCTTATTAGTCAGTTTAAGGGAAAAAAGTACAGAGCTCGAGTGAGCAGCTGTTAGTTGGCAGGACTGTTATGTGACGACCTTAATAACGGCCGCAAGGGAGACTCTCCTACCTCTCAAATCAACTTAAAAGGTACCTACAATTGTATAGTTTTTAAAACTAAAATAAAGAATTTAAACTCAACTTACATACCGGTATTCTATGATCTTTCCAACTCAAAGGCATACTGATACATGTAGCAAAGCTTATCACTGCTTTCAAATTCATCAAACTTCCACTTCATGAATCTCAGTCTTTTTTCATCAATCCAACTTTTACAACAGTAATTATATTGGCGTGAACACCTAAAATATGTCTGGAATGTTTATTGTGTTGTAACCAATCACAGGCAACGAATGGTTTCCTATCTGTCATGGAACAAATTATTTTCGTTTAGTTTTAACATTCAGTCTTTTTACAAGTAAACAATTGTTTTTCCTTCCTATTTGTTCACAGTATGTCCTATAACAGCAAAAAATACGGGTTTGACCAATTTTAAAATAAATTACAAAGCTGATGTGCCGGGCCGACGCACAAGCCGCTTTGGCACGCGAATTTTCAAACTGTTTTTAACAATCGAAATCGGTAATTACGCCTCATCACATCCAAAGGGCACTTGAAATCTTCTCAGCTAAATCCCCTCATAACTAGCTTCCTATAGCATGTAATCCCCCAGATATCAAATGCATAAATTCCTTCAGAGAAAAAGCAAAATTATATTTTGGAAGGAATACCAAAAATTCGGCTGTTTACTTTGCACAATGTGTCAATCATTCCATAGATGTTGAATTTGGTCAGCAGTCTTTCCAGTTTGCAATCTTGCGATCAATGAACTTCTGTCAGCACAGTAGTTCAAAGGTTCAATAGTTTGGATTTATCCAATCCCCTTGCTCTACAAAAAAATATTAGCAAGGATTGTGCTATCAGAAACGAAAACATCACGACTGTTCAGTTTTTGACTTCATGTGATACGTCGTTACATGGAAAGCTGGTTGTTGTCGCATCATGTTAGCTTCTAAAATTTTTCTTTCTAAGATCAAACAATGTTTGGGATGCAATCCTCAGCACTCATCTTGGGAAACAGCAGTGTTTTAACTTCTTAATAAGACAGCTTGTATTATTAAACAAAACGAAACTAATTTGTTTTATGACCAATGGGAAACCGTTTGTTGCCTGTGGTTTCTGTGGTCTGAAGATCTCGCCTGTGATTAGTTACAACACAATAAACATTCCAGACACGTTTTGGCTGTTCACGCCAATACAATCACCGCTGTAACACCCACTTTGTATAAACTCAAACTTCACAACCCATATCCAACAACAATGCTAAAAACAAATCACACTTTTTTCCACCAACTCAAATATACTTCTAAATCTACAAAATCCATGAACATTAATTGCCTATTGTCACAAATTTAAATTAACAGCAACATACTCGATGTCATAAACAAACACACGCTGTATAAATTTCACCAACCATTCCCCTGACAAGTCAGCTGCATCATGAATAATATTAACATTCTTTCCAATTAACTACCGGTACTTCTATTTCACATCAAATTTTGATATTAAAGGGCCCCAGTCAGCCTCCGCCATTTTCAATGCCATCGAAATTATTGATAATGCATGGTGAAGCGAAATCTTATTGCTTTATTGTAAGTTGTGTTCCTGAAAGTATGTTTAATTATCTGTTGTACTTCCACAGTGATTTCCTTTGTTTCAATGTCCTCCTAATAAAATATGAGAGCCAAATTCTCGCCTGTAAACCAAAACAAAGGTGTGGCTGACTAGGGCCCTTTAATGTGTACTTTAACCAACACATATTACACAAACTCACATTTGAACATTTTATCACCTTTGAAAGTATGAAATACACATCGACAAAAGTAGATTTCTCCGTCAATACGTATTATGCACCTATTAATGTTATACCTGAGGAGGGGGAGGCGGGAGACCACGGGATAGCGTGGAGACTTTCATCACAAATTAAACAACCTAACCCTTGGGATAAAATTTTAATTCAAAGTTCCCTACCTTTCCTCTTTCAGAATATGCTAAAGAAAACTGTAATCACCACAAACCACCGACACCTTTTTGTTCTATTCAAACTCCATAAGGACCTGTTGTTTATATAAAAAGCAAAAACACCTAACTGCTGCGTTTGATTAACCAAACCTCACAAAAAGAAAAAAAGAATAGCATGAATATGCAATTACATGAAAAAAATTTGGTGAGACCAACGGAAACAACGCATTTGTTTACAAGTACATCATTAAAAAATAACCGATGGTTTGTTAAAGCAATGAATTTACAAAACTTTCACTAACCTTTCATTCTACCATTTTAATGCAACTGGAAGACGTGAAAGCCGTATTTGAACTTCTAAGAATTCTGGGTACTTTCAAGATGGCGGGACACTCCTATCCAAACTCCCCGCATTCAAATCTGTCGTCGCTCTCGTCGTTTTAACATTGTTCAAATCTCTTGACCCTAGAGCCACCATTTTTTACCATAGTTCAAACTTCCTAATCCAGGGGCCAGCATTTATGTTCAAAGTTTGCAAAAATTCCCCAGGTGGGGCGCTCACAGACATTTAAAGTCCCAACCTCATCCCTTGCTCCCACCCCCACCCCCTCGGACATAACATTGACAAGTGTTAATATCTTGAAGTCATAGTAAAAGACAAGCTTTTTAGAATAAATGCACGTAGTTTTTATTCAGTCTGCACTTCCAGGCCATAAACCAATTTTATTTTCCGTTTGTCAAAATCAAGACGACAGTAGACTATCGAAAATGAAACAACACAACATTTAGTAACGCCAAATGCGACCAAATAATTAAAGAAAAATCAGCGAAATTTACGTGAAAAAGCACCCTAAATCCAACCACAACAACTTCCGTTGTATGATAACTCTACCATTTGGTTGTTTTTGTCTTCCAACACTTTTGCTTTCGTCTTCTCTTTGTTGTTGTGATGGTTTTTCATAGAAACTTAAAACATACCTCATGATGCTTCAATTGATATTCTGAGCATCTATCGGAGAACACAACCGGAATACTTCCAACGAAACGAGTCAACAAGTAAAACCTTGGTCAAACCAAGCTTCTGCCATCTTTGAAATTCACGGACACCACAATTTGGAATGAACTTGATTCAGCCTCAACGTATTCATAATTTTATTGTCTTGATTTTTCCAGTACAATTTAAAGGACGTCAGTTATGGGAGTCAATTGACCTGGAATCAACCTTTTGTCGAAACCCCATCAAAGCAAACAATACTCTTTCATAGCTTTCCTCATCACGTCCACTTTACTTTATTAATCAAATAATAATAAAATACTCTACCATGCAATTTAAGAACATCTTAACTACGTATTCAGTCTCACTTCGCCAAAAAATAAAAAATAAGAACATTCACCCTCGCCTCCAAAGAACCTACTTCACAACCCTAAAAAGTACTCTAAACGCTCACACCACATCGCATTTACAGAATATAGCATCACTTGCTACCACCTTTTCAATAACTGCTATCTAAAAGTTATACATGTAGTTCATTTTCACAGTACCATGTATTACTGCTGACATTTATTGCAGAAACACACAAAACTTTAGAATATTTCAGTTATTGTCTTGCTAAAGACGCTCATGGAAAAAGCCATTCTCACAATTCATGGTACCTCTCACAAAGTACCAGTGAGGTTGTTCAACTCCAATGAACCCATGTCATTATGTATCACAAAAAAAAACTTGCAAGCAATAGCACTAAGGTAGCAAATTACAATTTCCAAAGCATTTAACTTTAATCGTTACTCAACATTACGCGCTGTGATTGGTCGAATCGAGTTCATTATATCCCGACAAACCACGCGCTCTACATCACGCGCGTGCACTGTTGAGTTATAATGAACGCTGCCTACGTCACAAGCTCACGTGCGAGCAAATAGGTATGAAAGCTTGCTTAAATCTCCACGACATTTTATAAAAGAAATAAAGAACCTGTTCCTCGTACATTGTTGAGTTATATCAGCACTTAGGAATTTTTAAGAACACAAGAGAAGTGCCAGAAGCACTCGCCTTCAGCTCGTGCTTCTCAAGGCACTTCTCTCATGTTCTTAAAAATCCCCGCATGCTCATATAACTCAACAATGCACTTGGCGCGTTTCTTATTACTTTAATACTAATCTACAATGCTTATCGTTTTTTTCAGCTGTCAATTCCGACTGCTGTTAGTCCTATTACATCATCAGGCGTCGCCCTGAACGTTGCATTTGGTAAAAATATCTAAATAAAATATAAAATAAACTTAAGAAATAACTACTATACTCACCATAAATTAAACAAAACTAACGAAATTAATACTAAAATAATAATGTATAAATTTGTAAAAAAAATCAGTCGTTACATTGCAAAATCTCGCCTTTTTGTATGCTTTGCTTTAAGTTTGTTGAATTTTAGTCCATTAAAAAGTTCAATACCATAACAACAAGTTTCAATTTCAATACTTACACTGAGACTGCCACCAAATGCTCCCAAATACGATTTAGATAGAATTTCCGCTGTGAAATAGGACTGAACCCCCCCACCCACCCCACCCCTCTCTTTCACGAACACAAACCACAACAGACAACCTTAACGCCTTAGCAAACGAGGACACATTGTTGCCGACACAGATGTTTCCCCATTCGCCCGCTCGCGCAACATTTGTTGCGGACACAACTTTTGTGTCCAGGGGGCCGTTTCTTGAAGCTCTCGGTAATTACCGGGCCCGTTAAGCAGTTTTGTTTTCCATTCCAGATGGCAGTTTCAAAATGTTTGAAAATCATATAGTAAAGTTATCAGCTAAAGAAACAAAATGGACTTCATTAATAGTCAGAACAAACCCTACATTTATTGGGATTTTGAGTTCAAAATATGGTTTGCGGGCCTGTTACGTTACCGGGACTTTCGAGTTTCTCGAACTCCCGAAATTTTTGGGTCTATTTCGGGTACTATATTTTCCTACGTATCTCGAAAACGAAGACGTTTTCCAGAATGAAATTTTACAACAAATCTCTCATTCCGTATCTTGAGATCACAGTAAAAGGCCAACTAGAAAGGCTGGTGGTCAACTAGAAAGCTTTCGCTACTTTGACCACCATACACATTTTATAACCAGTTACTACTGTAATTACAAATAATCATGTGTTGTAAATATACTTTTCTTCCTATGTTAATTTTATGTAAATAGTGTGAATAAATGAACCTTGGCCAGGTTTTTAGAATAAGTAGATTGCAGTTTTTGAATTGACTGAACTGACTGGAAAAGTTGGCGGGACTTTTGAGAAACGGGCCCCAGGACACCAAAACTTTTCTGATTTTGTTCAGAAACATATTGTGTCCGCAACAAATGTCTCCCAGTTTACACACCATGGAAACAATCATGAGCAACAATATGTTCATAACAATCTGTCCTTGTTTACCGCGGCCTTTATGAACCAATAGCTTTAACGTACTCATACCATCACGTAATAAACAAGTCACTATGCCACTCACACTAATTTATTCATGAAAATAAATGATATATATGAAATCAATCATATATCAACTGCAGAAATGAAATCAAGTAAAGGATGATCCTCGCAGTTGTAAATGCAATTTATGCAACTGCGTAAAGAAACCTGGAAATTATTCATAAAATTTACAATTTTAACTATACGAGCTTAACATTTTTTCTGTGGCATAAGCATACTTTTTTTTTGCTTGTCAATGGTGCAAAATTTTGACCTCGTGTCAGTATACAAAGAAAATTCAAGTCACTCCCGAGTATACGGCATACCACTCGAAAACATTCTATAACTACAGAAGATTCAGGTAGAGCGTTTAATGGCGTCAGTTACCGCGTTCGTTATCAAAGTTGATTGGGTTGCGTTGTGAGGCAAATTATCAGACGTTGCTAGGCGGGTATGATAGCGTTCTATCAGAGAACCGATGCTACTAAAAGTGTCTTGGACAGAAGTGTCTACTTAAAATTAAATGACGATCGACTTGAACTACATTCTAAGCATAAAGCCGGTCAAAATTCGGAGAATTTCTTGTTTTTTTATTTTGTCATGTCTGATGTGAGGGCTGGGTCCCACTCGGCCAGAGCTGCAAAAATTTTTTTTCCCTGTACTGAGATTTGATCGCGCGACCTCAGGATCTCAGATCAAACGTTGACACTGTGCGCCTATCACTTCCACCACTCAGACATCAAGTAATTATTCTTGATAATTTTACAGTACTTAACGCATAGCAGTCACGCATCCGGTTTGTCACGCAAACAAATATCCTTTGTGTTTACTCAAGAAAGGTGATTGACAAATTCCAGAAAATCTAAGAATTTATCTGATCTAAAGTATGATAATATATATATTTAGGCAAGCCTAAAAGCGGAGCTCCACAATTATTTCCTCAATGTTAGCATTTACAGATAAACTAATATGGCAATGCCACAGGACTTGAGCCATGACTCCAGTAAGGACTTCTCTATATTGTGATTACATATATATATATATATACTTTTTTTTTTTTACTGTTTTGCTGCAGAACAAAAGCCACCATTCAATCAAGTGCAAATTTTTCGAAATATCATCGGGCTTTGTTTTACAGGAACCATATGATTATGATGAGCAAAAACGATTAACAAACTTTTCTTCATCACAGTTTAATTACATCTGATTACATTTCGATACAAATAGTAAAAATCACTTCACTAGGTTAACAGTTCTAGTGTCCCACTATTAAACCAACTTGACAACTGACATCGGTGACATTTTAATCTATCAAACCAAAATATTTTACAGCAAAAGTGCAATAAAACCTCAAAGTGAGCTCTCTTCAACACCGCACATAAAAGAACAAAAGTACTTTGCTCGCATTGTTTTGAACAGTTTACGGTGTTATTCTTGTGATCTATTACAGTAAAGACAATAGAAAGTGCCGTAGATGTCCTTTTTACAATAACATGGAAAAACGTTGAGTGAAATCGACTTTACTTTTCCTTGAGAAAAGTGACTGCGACAGACTGATCAAGCATAGTATTTTAGCGAAAAATCAACTCAGGTGATCAACTGCAATTATCTAGTGATGTCGAGAATGGTTTTATTCTTGACTTCGATCAATTACAAATATTGCAAACAACAAACCTTGACTACAAGTCGTGGGTGGTATTATTTTTGACATCACTGTTAATGATAACATCTGACTCAGGATTTCTGAAAAACATTTTTCAGCTGTAAACATTGAACAAAGGAGTTTTTACTGCAATAGCCTTGAAAATCTGCGATTTTTTAACAACGAGAATTGCTTTTGAGGGACAACATATTGCTGGCATTTCCAATGCTGCAGCTGTTAAAAATCGTGTTAATGTATGGCAATCAGTTGTCGATAACTCTTTGCGAGTTTCGAATAATGTCAACAAAGCGAAGCCAAGTATATAAACCGTCCGGACTTCGCTTGGCTTTTCTTCAACCAATTCTTTGCCCAAAAAATGAGCGAAAGCAGGGAAAGCGAAGAGTTTTAGGATCGAAAATATGCATTTGGAAAAAAGACGAGCATTTTTTAGTCGAAACAAAAAAAACAACAAAAAGTAAGAAAACAAAGAATGATACGATGCCGGCAAATGTTTCTTTGGCGTTCCTCGTAGAAATTGAAAAACTAAGACAAGTAACAAACATAACTCGTAGTCACAGAGACAAGTCACCATTTGTCATATAAAAGACACAACAGGAGTACTAACCTGTGGACACTCAGTTAAGTCAATCAACAATCACTCCGAATGCAGAGCTAAAACAGACACCATCATTTCACACAAAAGTATACGTATTCATTTGCTAAGCAGATACAAATCCTTATCGGGCCTTGAAGTTTTTCACCGTCACTTTGTTTTACTTCCCATGTCTACCAAGGAAGCTTCTTTAATTAAGGATTTTTAGCGGCAAAATTATCCAGTTTAATCCACAGCAAAAGTGAGCAATCGAAGACAGCGCCTGCATGATTAAAACCCTCCGAAACCACATGATCTCTTCTCTCGCAGACCCGTAAACTATAAAATAGCAAAGCCAGGCAATCCAATTGCTGCTCTTAACATCCAATGGCTGATTCTCATTGGCTTAAACGAAAAACGAACTGAGAAGTAGTCAAGGTAGGCGGTGAATTGTTTACAGGACGAAGATCTGTTGATCCTGGCGAAAAATTACGCCTCATTTTGGCCTAGTTTGAGCCTGCGATCTAATTGAAAACCAGTACCTGGTCAGCGATCAACTTCAAAAAACAGCTGACCTCAACAGCTCATAACTTGAGCCCGCAATATGGTCACGTGATACTGGTCAGCGGATACGTTGTTTTGACAGGTGTCAATTGACATTGACATGGATGTAGTGGATGTCAAATATCAAAGGTGTCAGCTGTAAACTAGGTGGTCAGCTGGAGTATGGCCGCCATGTTGGATTATTACTGTTATTATTATTAGGGTATTATTAATTATTGTGCGAGGTCGTCGTCATCGTTGGTTGCGCGCACGAGCAATACCGCTAGGCAAGATTACCATGAGAAAAGCAGTTGACGGGTTTCTATAGGTATGGGGCTCCGCTTTGCGGCTTTTTGGGCCGCTGGAGCTCCGCTATTATCACCAGGATATGCTAAGCGATTCCCAAGACCTTTGTTGCCTCTCAACTTCAGCTGTATACAACACAAACCACGCACTTGAAATGATGATGTAATCTTTACCTCTGAGTCTGGTTAGGGGGGGAAATTCCCTATAGACCAGATATGAACTTTGGGCAAACACCGAACTGCAAAGTAATTCTTTTATATCAAAAACAAAATCTATCGAACCTATCAACGGACTTAAAATGGATTATATCGGGCCTTTGTGATTGTCATGTAGTTGATCTGTAACACAATGCCCAAATCCTCTTCAAGAATTACACCCAAACCGAGTACATGACACGATCTGAAATCATTTCGTGTCATGTAACAAGTTGATAGTCACGCAAAGAGCGCTTCATATGGCCTGCGTAAAATGCAGCTTGATTTTAAGAAAAATATAAAGGTCTAAAGAATCGCACCACACATCTTGATGAAAACATCATAACCTGGATGTGATTAAATCATCAATTTCCCCGACTTACCAAACAAATCATAAGCCCGGTCATTTGGTGTTTGGGTTGTTTGTTTCTACTAAATACCAATTGAATCTCCATGTAAAATTGAAAAATTGCTCTAAGGCTCAACGATTAGTGAAACTAATACTTAAAAAAAAAGCAGCACAGAAAGAAAAAGAAAAAAGAAAAACTTAAGAAGGTTGCCGTTGCCATGATTTGAACCCGGGCCTTCCTGATCTGAAGGGGAGAAACATACCTCAAGGCCAAGCACTTTTTGAATAAGTAAGAAGGTGAAAATTGGATATTGGCACACAGTCATAGAACCCTCCAAAGTGACCATTCTACTAATTGTTTACGTTGGCAATCACTGACATGATAAGCAGGGAAATTTCCCAGAGACCAAAGATGAAATGGGCAGACACTGAACCGCAAAGCAATTCTTTCATAAATTAAATGGAAGAAAAATCAATCAAACCGATCCAAGGACTTGAGACTGATTATATCAGGCCTAAATGATTGTGATTTAGTTTATTTGTAAGACAGTGGCCAAATTCTCTTCAAAAATTACATCCGAACTGCGGACTTAAAGTGATAATGCGATCTTTATCTCAGCTAAAATTATTTCTTGTCACCTAACAAGTTAATTGTCACACATCACGCTACTAAAAGTGTCTAAGACAGAACTCTTCACTCAAAATTTTAAATTACTATCCACCTGAATCATATTCTAACGATAAAGGCGGTCCACGAGGGGAAAACGGCCGCTTCAAAATTCGGAGAATTTCTTGTTTTAATTAATTAGACTAAATTTTAGTTTGAGCAATACAATGCAGTTACTAGCATGTATGTTACTACCACTGTATAGTACCTAACCTGTGTTACTAAATAAAGGATTAATTAATTGACTGACTGAATGACTGATTGATTGATTGATTGATTGGACACTTAACATCCCTCTTAGCAGTAGGTATTCACTGGCTGGAGAGATATTGCAGAAATTATGAGTAATGTCTATAAGAAAAATGAGCAGCACTTAATTGACATTTTTGACATACAATTATACTATGAGTATAATTTATTATTAGTTATACAACTTGCCAATCTGGGTGTGTTTGACCAGCATATGATAGAAATTTGGAGGAAGGCTGTGTTAGGTGCTGCAGTCAAATGTAAAGTGACAGAGGAAAAACGATGGCTCTCTAATACCCGTGTCCTGACAGACAGTGAGATTCAAGAATTTGAAAGCTTACGTTTTGATTCTAAACCTCAACAAGAGATACTTCGCTTTGGAAACATCATAGTTGATGCCAATGATTTGTCATCTTTAGTTGCTGAGAGGTACCTCACAGGCTTCATTATTGATGGTGCTTGTTTGAAATACTGTCAAGAGGCACAGGCTAATGGTGCTCCCTCTATCTATTTGCCATCCTTTACTCAGACATGGGCCTCAAGTGGTAACTGTAACTACCTACATTGCTGGTAGAGAACTGAATCAACTCCAGTGGTTGATAACTCCAATACACATCAATGACAACCACAGAGGTCTTCTTTGCCTTAACATGGTTTCTTGCCAAGCCTTTTTTGATGATGGGCTCAAGGTCTATCCACCTTTAAATATCGTTTATATTATTCAGGCTTTGGTGGAGGTTATTTATTTGGCAATGTCCAAACAATTGTTACCACCACTGCCACCATCATGGAATATCTCCCTTCCAATTCAACGGTTTGGTACACCTGTTCAACCTTTGAGTGGAGAAGGTTGTGGAAGCTGTGGAATGGGTGTATTCTTGCTGCCAAAGATTTTATGAATATTGGTCAGGCCACAATCCCATATTTCAAATGGCTTTTCAAGGACATGAAAGACCACCGCCAAAGACTCTTATATCAATTTGTTGAATGGAAGTAACCGTCACTGCTGGAAGAGTAAATTCAAAATCAATGTCGTGGCTGTCATGTAGTGCACCCAAATCCTGAGGTGATGAGAGCCTTTTTATTTTGTGGTGATCAGTTATTATCCAAAATAGCATTTTATTTTGTCCTTTATTTCCATTGAATTTGGGATAAACCTAGGGCAATTTGACTGGCTATCTTCTCCCTCAGGGATTTCAGTCGGGACGCCCAAATCCTGAGGTGATGAGAGCCTTGTTATTTTGTGTTGATCAGTTATTATTCAAAAGAGCATTTTCCTTTGACCTTTATTTCCATTGAATTTGGTATAAACCTAGGCCAGTTTGTCTGGCCATCCTCTCCCTCAGGGATCTCAGGGATTTTTGTGTTGATCAGTTATTATCCAAAACGGCCTTTTCAGTTGACCTATATTTTTATATAATTTTAGTATAAACCTAGGCCAGTTTTTCAGGCTAACTTCTGATCTCCCTCTGGCCTTTCTTTTTTTGGCCCAAATAATGAATAATGAATCCTGGCCCTATACCCACTTGGGGTTTTGGTCAAATTAATATAAAATAACGACTTGTGATTAAAGTTTTCCCGTGAATTTCAATACTTAACACTTGGTTTTCTGTGGGCTTTTTCCCAACGCAACGAACGAATCTTAAAAAGCAAAAAAACCAAAAAAAAAAAACGCTCAAATAAGTAATACATTTCGAAACGTTCATTTCACATTTTTTGACAAAAGTGCACAAAAAGAGATGACAAGATGCAATGCTCAGCTAATATGAACACTTTCTTTATGAAGAACCTTACTGCAAATTTTCCCTGCTTTGTGGCCATGAAGAGTTCTGGCAACCAGATTAATTCCACTTCTTGCATGCTACGTCCTTCGCCTTCACTGACATCCAAAGTTGCCTTGTAATTGGCCCTCTTGTCAGGTTGAACTTTGCTGGCAGTACTCCAGTAGCTGCGGTTTTTGGCGGCTTAGAGTTCATCAACTGGATCATTACTTTCCCTGCCTATGACTTCTTCTCTTCCACTAAACACACTGACTCTTTCAACTCGACCACATTTTGGTCACACAGTGCGTCAGCAAAAGGGACAATGCTGAAAACTTTGTATGAAATGTGCTTTGTTGATGTTGAGTAGAATGGCGGCTTCTTGTAGGAAATTGTCTCATACTATGAACCTTGCATCCTATTTGCGATACAAAATGCCCGAAAAACTTCTCTGGGAATTTGTGGCAATACGATTGTGAACCAGCAACCTAAACATGAAACACAAAAAGTAATCATTTAGAAATACCAAATTCGTCCATTAACTTACAACGTTTCAATCATTAGTCAATAGACATGTATAAACCACGTTACTGACCTTGCAGACCAGGATGTAAAGAGGCATTTATCTGTTCGGTAAGTCCAGGTAGCAGTGTCTGATCTAGAGCGCGCCATTGCGGGATTGGCGCAGTTCGATAGAAGATGGCCCCCAAATATTTGTCTTGTGGGCCATTTTGGCGCAGCAAACATCTGCAGCTACTGACTTGCAATTTCCCTTCGCTTCCTAAGTTTTTAGAAAACACTTTGTGATTTTAAGTTTCATCGAATTGGCAATATAAAACAATGTGCGTTTTACGAATGGCTGCCAGAGACTGAGTTGAGATTCCTGGGAACAAGCAGAATTATCCATATAGGGGGGTCAATTTATTAAAATGCACGTGCTCATTGCGAACCCCTTACTTTTCACGCTTGATCGATGGAACGCAACGTGTGCGTGACTGCAAACGGAATCCTGCAGATCTGACAACGCTGACAAAGATAAATTGAGTGATACTGATGAACGTGAACCTTTTGTCGAACCGAACGCCAAAGCAGCAAGGAGAAACTTTCAGTCTATCTGGTTGGAAAAATACAAGTGGTTGCGATACGACAACACAAAGGGTATGTTGTGTTCGATTTGCATTAAGTCTAGCAAAGCAAATCCCTTCACTTCTGGCTGCACTAATTTCAGAACTTCGACACTGACTCGCCACGTAGAAAGTCAGGATCACCAAAACGCTCTCAAGGAAGTTCATATGGCCAGCAATTTTGAAAGAGCTGTTGTAAATTCCATTGCTCTCCAGGAGAAAGCGGTGGTTAGTGCATTGAGAACTGTGTATTGGCTCGGTAAGGAATATATCGCTACTGAGAAATACAGATCTTTGTTGAATTTCCTTAAGTTGCAAGGGTGCAAAGACCTTGAAAACCTCACTGCAGGAAAGAATGCCTCATACGATTCAGTTCAAAGTGCTAAAGAATTCCAGTCAGTAATTGCTGAGAACATTCAAAGTGAAATCACTGAAAAGCTGCAGAAATCTTCCTTTGTAAGTGTCATGGCAGACGAAAGTACTGACATTGCAGTTTCCAAAAAAACTGGTGATTTATGCAAAGTTGATATCTGATTATATTATTCCAGAGACTCACTTCCTCACTAACATAACTATTGAAGAGGAACTGTGCACTGCTTCTTGTGTGGCTCAGAAAATAAATAATGTCCTTGCAGCCCGTGGTGTATCTCTTCATAAAGTAATGAGTTTTGGAAGTGATGGGGCATCAATCATGACAGGAAGTGTTGGAGGTGTTAGCACACTTCTGAAAAAGGAAAACCCATTTATGATTCATATCCATTGCATGGCACATCGCTTAGCATTGTGCAGTAGTCAAGCAGCCAGTAACGTTGCAACCATGGAGAAGTACAGGCAACTGTTAACAGATTTGTATTATTACTTCTCCAAATCGTCGAAACGAACTGCTGGGTTAAAGGCCATTCAAGAGGTTCTACAGAGCCCAACGTTGAAGGTGAAGGAAATGCATGCAGTCAGGTGGTTTGCTTTCTATAGTGCGCTAGAAACTGTGTTCAGGTCATGGGATGCCCTAGTCACTTACTTTGCCAACCACAGGAATGATGCCAAGGCAGTAGGTTTTCTCAAGAAGCTAACTCAAGTTCAGAATGTGGCAACAATGTACTACCTAATGGATGTTATTCCTTGGCTAACTCAACTCAACCAAATATTTCAGAAGGAGGATCTTGATGTTTCCATCATTCGAACATGTATTTCCACCACTCTTAAGGAAATTGGCGAAGTGAAAAAAGGCAATGGCTTCTACACAAAGAAGCTCACTGAAACCTTGAAACAGGATGAGTCTGGTGACTGGTATTTGGGTGAGCACAAAATATCAGTTTCTGAAGCTGCCAAAGCTCAGGCAATCAAGAGCAGAGATGCTTTTATTGATAATCTAACTGAACAGATAACAGCCAGATTTCCTCAAGAATCACAAGATCTTGTTGATGCATTTTCAATCTTGAGTCTTAGAGGGGTATCTTTCATGACATCTGAGGAACTTTCAAACTATGGAAATGTTCAATTATTGAAACTCTTGAATCACTTTGGACAAGAAAGGTCAAATGAGAGGGGAGTAATATTTCCTGCTGTTGTTAACCCTACACAGGCCAAGGTGGAATGGTCTTTGCTGAAGGACGTTGTTAAGGAGCAACACTACCCAACTGAGAAGTTGTCTACACTCTGGAGTTGCATTGTCAAGTTTCATGCCGACACTTTTCCAAATTTGCTGAAGTTAGCTCAGCTGGCTCTCATTCTTCCACTGCAAACAGCTGATGTAGAGCGTGGATTTAGTGCTCAGAATTTGACTAAAACTGCCCACAGAAATAGGATGGAGGCCGAAACATTAGATAATCTTATGACAATTAGTGTTGAGGGACCTTCAGTTGAGAGTTATGACTTTAACAAAGCTGTCCTTTTATGGAGAGGAAAAAAGGAAAGGAGAATTTTCAAGAAAACCACTTGATCCTATAGATTAGTCTCTTGTTTCTGTTTTTTAAAGCATATTAAGAAATTATACATGTGTGTGAACTCTATCATTAAGAAATATTGATAATGAAACTGCAAGAGAATGTGGGAATTAAGAAGTAGAGAGTCAGAGATTCTCTTCCTGCATTTAAGAAGAGTTTATTTAATGTCATTTCAAAGAACAGCTTAGTTTAAATCATTTTAGTATTTAGCTTGATATTCATTTAATTTAATATTTAATAGAACTTTTAGATTAGTATAGTATTGTTTTTAGATCTTTATATGCTGTAATGTTTCACTAATTCAGTTTGAGGGCCACAAGTTTATTACCTTTAAGCTATTTAATGTTACCCTCTATAAATAAAGTGTTAACTTATTTACTACTTACTTACAACATGTATTTTATTCACCAGATGTTAATGCATAAAGTTGTGTTTAATCCCCTTATTTTATTTTTGTCTTTATACCATACATGTACTACTCATAACTCATTTCTGCTGACTTGACCTTTTTATTTCTCACATGTCGAAGCAAAAAACAGTGTGTCCCCAAAAAAACTGAAATGTCCCCTAGAAAATTGTTGACTGGGACAGAATGTCCCCCAAAAGTGAAATCCTAGATCAGACACTGAGGTAGCCATGGCAAGTATCCCTCTTTGTATTGTAACGATCAGGAATCCATACATGTGATATCAGGTACACGAACAATATTTTCTTCGTTCCCCCAGAACGTGATACAGTCAGGTGAACCTGCTTCCTCTGGGTGCTTTGTTTCCTTGTGTTTTACAACTGCGCAGTGTTTTGAAGTGTTTAGGGCAGAACCACACTCTTGCATGTAAGTAAAACACGACGCCATTTCAACTTGGAAGAAATTGCGTTCCATGTGTTGGTATATGATGCCAACCGGAAGTGGAAACAATTCACATATTGTGTCTGTTTAAAGAGCTGGAGTTATCCAAACAAACAAAGTGTCATGTGTTGAGCAATCACTATGGAAGGAGTCAGCGAAGAGAAAAGTGAAGAAAAGTTTATAAGGAAGAATTCGGCAAAGCCCTTTAAGTCAAGAAAGCATGATAAAGCAGAGAAAGAAATAGTTAAAGAAGAAGCACCAAAGACAGCAGCAACAAGAAAGTCCTGTGCATGAAGAACCAGCAGTCTAGCAAAAATGTCAAGTTGCCAAGGAGAGAGCGCAAGAGAAAGTGCAAGAGAAAGCGGAAAAAGAGGAATCAAACGTGGAGCATGACTGGAGAGGGAAAAGGCTTGTCGAGTTGTCTAAACAGCGAAAGAAGAAAAATGACGATGATGTAAAAACGCGCAGCAAAGTTCCCAAACCAACAAAGGCAGATTACACCCACCAAGTTGACCACACCACGCACAACGAAAACACACAACTTTAAAGAGTTAGACTGAGACCTGTTGACTATTGACAAGGCTAACAAAATTGGCCCAGGGACATTTGGAAAGTTTTTTACTGCTATGTACCGCAACCAGTACTGTGTGGTAGTGAAAGAAATTAAAGTGCGAGATTCGTCAAAGAAAGAAAGTGAACGGGCCAAACAAGAAGTTGTTCACGAAGCGTCAGTATTGGCGGATCTCGGAGACCACCCCGGAATTCCCCATTTATTTGGTGTGTGTTTTTTACACGCGCCCTTGTATCTGGTTCTGGAAGAGCTCACGGTTGAGGGTCACAGTGTTACCCTCTCGAAGGCTACAGTAACAGGCATGATTGCTGATGTAAATGAGTGCGCTGCAATTCTCAAACAAACTTGCGAGGTGTTCATGTTTATGCACCAGAAAGGATATCTCCACAACGACCTAAAGGGAAACAATGTCGTTTTGGATGGTGCCAGCCATAAGGCGACACTTATTGACTTCAGCAAGAGCAAGCAAATTACCAAGGCGAAGCTAATAAAGCCAAAAGTTAATATCGCAGATGCAGCAAAGAAATATCCCCACATCGCATCTAAAATTCACCGGGGAGAAAGGCAGTTGACCGCTAGTGACGTGTATTCTTTTGGGGTGTTAACCTTGAAAGTTTAACAACCCTGCATTAAAGAGCACTGCCAAAAGGTGTCTCTCCTCCATTTTGGGAAAACGCCCAAAACTGGAAGAATTTTTTTTAAGTATCAGAATTTAACCCTTGAACAGCTACAACAGCTTCGTCGAAATTCGCTCTCATTACTTTTGCACAGTACTGTATGTATAATGCTTCTGGAGAAAAATGTGCTCAGAAATATAAATCAAATGGACACGAATAAAAAGGAAAAATATATAACCAAGCAGAAACTCAACCTCGTTCCCAGGGTCTCTCATCTTACCGCTCCCTGGAGCGAATGAGGAGAGACCCTGGCACACGTGTCTCCCAGAATGTTGGAGATGACAAACAAAAGGTTTGAGGGAGGGATGCCTTAGTATGAAGTTTCTCAAAACGGAGACCAGGGTAGAAGGGAAACATTTGTCTTCAAAACAATCACACGTTTTGCGATCAGTTGCGGCGTGACAATGTCAAGTGGAGGTCAATTCAACATGCCGAAAAAAAGATATACATCGTCTGCAAGCATAAATACAAGTTCCTGTAGGCTATGTGGCTCGGTGAAATACTCTGCCATTCTCACAGACAGACGATGACGTTGCCTAAAGAGCAACTCTATAACTCAAGCCATTCCTGGCTACTGATGAGATCCACAAGGGGGGGGGGGGGTGTCGAAACCATGGTCTTGCCTATCATTTAATGGTGTACCCAAACAGCCAAAAAAAAAAAACCAGGAAAATACTATAACCGCAGTTACAGAGCGGAGTGAAACGATGACAAAGACACAGCCCTAATTAGAGCGGATTTGAGCGCTCAACTTCACGTGTTGCATAGCTCTCTAAGAAGCTACAACACTAAAGAAAGGATAAAGAGATGAATAGTCACAAAAGAAACAACGTCTTGCTACAAAACCAAATAACCGGCCCTGTAATGTACAAAGACTGTAAGATAAAGATGATCATATTACACGGCTCAAAATTCGTATCCTTGATAACAAGAGAGAGGCTCTTCTGTCACTGAACGCACTGAAACGAGCCAAACCAAGGCTACACAAAATGCTTCAGATGGCAAATAAAGGACCACAGTCGCTAAACAGAAACATCAAGGGTCAAAACAAACAGGCGGTGAATGCAGAATTTAAACCCAGAAATGACCTTTGGAATTAAAATACATTACATGCAACATTTCGGCACATGGCTGTTTCAATCACCACCACCATCATGCTATCCTCTAAACCACCGTGTTGCCCCACGTAAAACAGGCAAGAAGCTAAATCAATCAATAGAACCAAGACAGAAGCGGCAAACATGCCAACAAGAGTCGTGTAGGCCTTCCAACCCCACTTTACCTGAAAACATGGCAGGTGTCATGATTCGCACCAGCCTCGCTCCCATGTGGACAAACCCAACAAGCGACAAAACCTTCAGAACAAGGCATCTCTACTAAGGATTTAGTTTGCTCTGGGGGACACATGACCAGCATGTGCCAGGGTCTCTCCTCGTTTGCTCCAGGGAGCGGTAAGATGAGAGACCCTGGCAACGAGGTTGGCAGAAAGTGTCATACAAACAAAAGTCGTCAACAAAACACTCATTGGACTATTATATTGAACAATTTAATGTTGCTGTCAGGGATTGTCTTGTTTGGATTAGCCATGCAATGGGGAAAGGGAGAGTGGCTTCGCAGTTGTCTAGTTTGCTTACCTGGGCTCAGAAAAAAATCGCCTGGTTTCGTAATGTGATGTGTCCCACTTATGCATATTTAATTACAGTGTATCTGTGCAAGTAAATTTAGAAATTATTCAAAACTTGCTGGTTTCTTGTCCCCAAAGATGTAATGCACATTTTCGGGGTTTAAGTACTGTTACAGATTTAAAGACTGAATGTTCGTGGAAATGCGGATGAATTTTCCTATTGCCAAGTATTCAGCCTGAGCGAGAACCGTGCCCGTGAATAGGACACGAAAACTATGTTTCCTTACTTGTGTCACAGTTAGTGGGCTATCTATCAAAGTCATTAAACTCTGTCCAACCGATTATAAAACAGTATACACCAAAGGGGTTAACGTGGCACTTGTCATGGAGTTTTGACTGGAAGTTTGGGTCATCCTTGGTGTAAAAACCTGACGAGGTTTTCTTTGTTTTACGAGGTATTGTTTTGCTGTACGTTATTGTTTATAATCTTTTGTTGTCTTTGTTTTAATGCCACTTGTGAGCATCACAGGTTTTTACACTGAGGATGAGCCAAAAGTTTCGACTGCTGGGCATTTAGTCTCGGCGGAAATTGTGGCGAAAAATAGTTGCTCGGCAATGATCCTGTTCTTAATCTCCCAGACATTTCAAATATCTACACAGTGGTTTTGTTTTTAATTTTCAGACTGCCAGGCACTTAGCCTAAGCGAGACCCATACCCGTGAGTAGGACAGATCACGTTACAAAAACTTACTAAGTGTTGCAGTTAGGCAATTTTATTCTGAGCCTAGGCAAACCAAACGAAGCCAATCTTGTTTTCCCCATTACATGCCAAATTCGAAAAAAGATATGACTTTCAAAACAGGCTAGTTCAAAGCATTTCCTTTAAATCTATAAAAAATATGTGACTCCCAAGCATATAGCCACAGTGTAAACATTTTGAACGGAAAATAAAGGAAACATAACATCAGTGATCGCTGAGGTGTATTCTTGTGGTGGAGTAGCAAGGGTTGATTAAGTTGAAAATAGACCAAAAGAAAACAAATGGAATAGCAATCTATCTAAGAGATGATGAAAAACAAGACACTGTGAATAATATTTTTGCACTGAAATTGTTTAGGTGGACGAAAGATGCTTACAATCGTTGTAAAGTAACTTTTCCATGTATTGTTTGGCGTTAAATTTTCACAGAAGTGTTGCTTTTGTCGATGTTCTTGTTATAATAAGATGAGGTAAGAGAGTGCTGCCAGTTCTGCAAGAATCTAACTGAATGTTGTGCATGGAATGTGTGTGGTCAGGGTGATGATGATTTGTACAGTCTTTAATGTGTAAGTCAGGCATAACAGAGGATTTTATGAATTTACAGAGGAACTGTTATTGTGAATATGGAACTATAAATAATTCCACTCTGGGAAATGATTCCAATTTGAAACAGTTCGAGTGAAGGAAGATGGTCTCTTTCACCCAGAGCCTGCAGAACCATTCTTAAAGTGCAGGGGCCACTCTTGTCTCTTCAACTGAGGAGATGGGCTGATGACTTAGTTTCAGTAATTTACAACATCTACTGTGTTAGGCTTCAATCTTTTCTCGGGAAATCCGACAGCTTTAGGTGAGGACTATTATGCCATGAAAGTACTTTTCATTTTTTTTAGATGTATTTACTGAATTTATAATTTTTTCAACAAACATGTAGAGGAGAGGGAGGAGTTTGCAACTCCTGGCTCCTCCTCCTGTGCTATGCCTATTATCTGTAGCTTTGTGACCGTTAAAAGGCATCGATTTTAAGTTCCTGTTGCATCACATTAGAATTTGGTGGTACAATACATGAAAAACCAAAAAATTAATGACGTCATTGATTTCTACAGGAGTGACAAGGAGGTGACAACTTTAATAAGGTCTGTCTTGAGAGAAAGAAAACTCTTGCGGGAATCTGGACATTTTACCAGGAATCGCGAAACAAGGGAATTTTTCTGTGAAATATGACGCAGCTGTGGAATATTGCAGGAAAAATGCAGCATATTGAACAAAATTTGCAGTTTGTTAGATAAACGAGGAAGATCTTCTAAATTTCCGGTTACACATATTGTTGCTCAAAGAATGTTTGTTACAGTTGTCATCCCCCATGTTTGCACCACCAGTTTCAAAAGAATGATAACTATGGACCAATCACTGGCATGAAGGATGACAAAATAAGGAATCGTTGCACCATGATAGTGTAATACAATCTCAAAAAAATGATAACTATGGGCCAATCACTGACATAACGGATGATGAAATAAGGAATCGTTGCCCCATCATGGTGCAATAACAGTTTCAAAAGAATGACGAAATAAGGAAAGGTTTAAAAGAACCGAGAGTTGTACGTAATTGGCATTAGTTGCAGAAAAGAACAGCGTGAAGTTCCACAAGTCGCTTTGAGAAAAGCCTTTAAAAATGCCAGGTAAATTGGCACCAGGGAAGAGAATTAAAGGGGAAGTTTGTGTGAACAGTGGTTGGTGTGGTAGGTTTCTGGTAGGTTTACAGCTACATATGTAAGATGGTGGCTAATGGTGGATATAATAATGTCATTTCAATTAATTTTCTGAATTCTAGTCTTGAATATTTCTCAGGAATGTCAAGACTAAAAAGCTGTGAACTCTCATTATTTCTAGAACATGTATTGTGTTACAAGCATGCATCACCAATAACCTAGAGTACATAGGAATTTTTAGTGGGCAGCACCATACAAATGCTTCAAAATGAACGGGTGTGGTGATGCCAGTTCTACTGAAAACTAAATATCTTAACGTTTCTTACTTTGTTACCTTTCTCTCACTATTTTTTAACACTTTTAACCAATCGTAATGCATTATTGGAAAGAGGTCATGAAAGTACAAAGGAGTGTCATTGCTTTTATTGTGATCTTAATTCCCAAGTTTAGAAAACAACAATTTAAGAACTCGTTTGAGATTTTATCTCCTTTTTGTGGCATAAATGTCCCCAAGCATAAAATGCCAAAAGATCAATAATATTGATAAAATATTTTTATTGTAAATGACATTGTAATGTATTTCTTTTTAGTCTCTAGTTCTGCTTCCACCAGGGGACAGCTCAGTGTTAGGACCAAACACTTAGATCACATGAGATTCATAAGAATTGCAGCAACTCGAATTCCAAAGCAGCCACTCCCAACACCATCTAAACTACCGCTGTTAGGAAAATCCGTTGCACTTCCAACACCATGCCATGAGGGTATACAGACCATTGTGATAAATCGTGTTGTTTTTATGTCCTAAAAATATTGGGGCTTTTTATTTGTTGCTTGCTTCAGTTGGCAGTCTTTCTACCATAAAATTCTGAGAGTAATGGCCCCTGGCCCATTACTTTCGGTTTAAGCAGGCCAAAAGTGTTGTTACTTTTGGTTGGTCATAAAAGGTTTGCAATTCAGCAGAACAAGTGAGTGAAAAGTGATTTAAGTGAGGTTCAGAGGAATAAATTCTTTCCTCTGAACTCAACTTAAATTGCATGTTGCATTAAGAGCTCAAACTAGAGAAACTTTGTGCCATCAGATTTATTACACTAACTATAAATTAAAGCCTATGATTGCAAATTAAATATGAGGATCTTAGGGAGAGTCCCTCTTAAAAGTAACCATAGTGAGCAAAATGTTGAATTATGAAAAATTAATTGTTTTGATCAAGTGGTCACTTTTGCAGGGGTTGCTACTTTTGAGAATCATTACTTTCTGAGGAAGGAGTGATTATTTGGGGGTTATATATCACAAGTTAAGAAATTAACATTACTTCCTAGGGACCATTACTTTTGAATTGATATGGTATTCTAATTCCAATAACATTATCATCTTTAAGTTTGGTACTGAGAAGTGTACTATTTCTTTATGAAATTAATGGTAACAAGTAAAGGGACTAAATTTATTGTTCTTCTGTTTTGTGTAGGTATACCAGTTGCAGTATATCAATACCAGGTGTCTGATGACTGGTGTGCAAGCCAGGTACAAGGGCCAGAGCATGCGGTTGTCCAGATCAGTGGCTTCCCAGACAGACCATTTGCTAATGGAAGCTTTCGGGTGGCATTCACCACCAGGACCATTACACCTTGTAAATTTCTCTCTGGAGATACTTCACACATCTTCAAACAACATCACATCGACGAGTATGGTCTTCAAGAAAAGGACGATGCCTCTATGATATCTGAGGAGTTCCTCCATGAACTGCAGACTACCAATGAAAACAAAACAGCCAAGGTAAGACCCTCAAGTAAACAAAAGCATAATTCATGCCATTACTTTTGTCCTTTTGAACACTTTCCCATATAAAAGAGAGAGAATAAGTTCTTACACTGTATGTTCACATTTGCCTGCTGTTAACTATTTATGATTTGCTGTCATAATACAACTCCTTCTATATTACCAGCATATCCTTAGTCAAAGTTAGTTAAACCCTTCCTTTATTGCCAGCACAAAATAATGCATATTAGAAATCCAGTAAATAATGACAATTATTATTAATATTATTTTAAGTGTCAAATTATATTCCTTGGAGTTATTTGAATTGCTTGGAATTGATAGAAATCCTATCGGACAATTCCTAGGAATCTGTAGGAATTCCCTAGACACACTTGACTGGGAAATCTGAAATTATGATTGTAATAAAAAGAAAAAAAAAAAAGAAGACCTCTTCAAGCTTATAATTTTTTGGGAGTATCAAAATAAAATCTCAGGTTGGAATTTTGAAATTCTAAGGGGTACATGGATTTGCTGTGCACCCCTTCTTAACAATAATAAACTAACATTATGTTATACTTGAAAGAAAACTTGATTTTGCCAACCGTTTTGTTTATTAAATGTTGATTATAAAATATGGATGGTCTCCAGGATGAACCACCAAGGTAACAACAACCTCAAACTGATCAACAACTGGGACAATCATCTGGAGTGTTGTGCATCCGTTATCACTTTGACTTCAAGCAAAACCTCGCTGAATCATATTTTGACCAACTGAATTCCCTGGCTGTCCGTAGGGATCAATTTCGAACAACTGAACTCCAAAACAACCATCGTCTTTCTCTGTGCCATCAAACATTGCAAAAAAGGGTTCAGGCCTTTGTGGTGTTAGATGTTCCTTTAAGAATTTCACAGCGTTGTTGGACCAAACTGTTGTGAAACTGGTTGAATGCCTGCCAAGAAACACTCCCTTGCTTGCAATTGTTTTAGTTAGTGTTTCGTCTGGGGTGGGTTCTGTTTCTGGTTCTGTTGACCAGTCCTCCCCTGAGGGGAATCCCTTTCTTCAGTGGTGGCTTCTGTGCCTACACCTTCAGTAGAGGGGGAATTTGTTTTGCCTTTGTCTGCTACCTCTCATGCCAGTGTTGCGTCTTGTTGTTCAGTCAGTTAGTCGAGGTGAAGTGGATAGTGAAAGTGTTTTAGTTGGTGGCCCTGTACCTTCCATTGTACAAGGGATAACCAGTTGGATGAATTACCGTCATCAAATGTTTCTTCTGTTGTTTTGTTTGTTATTTCTCAGGTTATGGATGTTGACTCGGAGGTGGTGGGTAGTCAGGCCTCCCCGAGTACCCTGTTGGGTCGTCTTTTGTCCCCCCTCCCGAGAACCCCTTGGCAGTGCCATTCCTCTCGTACGGACATTGGGAGGGGTGAGGGAGGTTCAAGTAACTTGTAAGTCTCATTCTCGGTCGGGGAAAGGGAGGCATCAGGGGGCGCCTTCTCCTAGTCCCGGTCGGCATAAAATGCCTCATTCTTTGGTGGCCAACTTACCCCCACCCCCTAGGAGGGTGTCTTCTAGATGATTTGTTGTTCTTTTCCTCTTCTTTCATTATGGCGGTTTTTTTTCCATCTATCATTTTTTCTGGGATGCTCCGGGGCCGTTTTCCTCAGGATTGCCCTTTCGTCTGGTTTTTTTTGGTGTTTTCCTCCTTTTTCTTTCTGTCATATCATGCCCTTTTTTTGCCTCGTTTTTGGTCTGTGTTGTTTTAGTGGTTATTTTGTTTGATTGGTTTTGGATTTTTTGGACAAGGTGGCGCGCTTGCGATTGTTATTACAATCACAATCATAAACGTCAATGGCATCAAATAACTCAAACTTATCTGTCATGTCAACATTAATCTGAAATTGATGCTGCCGAAAAAGGTGGCAGTTTTAATGGTGGTAATAGGAAGTTTTGTAAGGGTTAGCTCCATCGATTGTAATATTTTTATTAACAGCGTTGCTTTTCAAGGTAGCGCTTTTGTAAGGGATCTTGACACTCTTAATATTAGTAATGTTGCATTATATGCTCCTTTAAATACTGACTTCAAAGTTTTGGTTGCAAGGCAAATTGTTTGCTTTGTTGACATTAGTTATGGGAGTGGTGCTACTAGCATGGGTACTGTGCTAAATGAAAACCTTAGTCTTAACAATGTTTAAGGTGGCAGGCCAAGTAGCCACAAAAAGTTGAACTCATTGGTTGAAAGGCAAATTGTTTGCCATATTACCGTTAAGAATGTTAAAGTGGCAAATCAAAGAACCAGAAAAGGAACTTTTTGTTAATCTTATTATCATGTTTAAAAGGCAAATTGTTTGCCGTTTTAATAGTTGCATATTCCCTTCACGTTGTTATGTCATTTTAGTCTTCTTATGGCAGACTGCTGGTGTTTTTGGTTTTTCTCTTCCTTTGTTCCAGCGGTCTACACCTATTTCTTTAATTTTTAGAAAGGGTGACCATCTGCTTCATAAGAACTGCCGGCCCATTAGTTTATTACATGTCAATTATAAAATATGGATGGTCTCCAGGATGAACCACCAAGGTAACAACAACCTCAAAATGATCAACAACTGGGACAATCATCTGAAGTGTTGTGCATCCGTTATCACTTTGACTTCGAGCAAAACCTCGCTTAATCATATCTTGACCAACTGAATTCCCTGGCTGTCCGTAGGGATCAATTTCAAACAACTGAACTCCAAAACCACAATTGTCTTTCTCTGTGCCATCAAACTTTGCAAAAAAGGGTTCAGGCCTTTGAGGTGTTAGATGTTCCTTTAAGAATTTCACAGCGTTGTTGGACCAAGAGGCACCTGAAACTGCTTGTATGCATGCCCAGAAACACTCCCTTGTTTGAAAAGCCCAGTGAATGGAGTAGTGATTCTTCTAATGGAATTAACTGCAGCTTCAGCTTGGTTACCATAATCAACGAACACTTTCATCATTTGGGACTCAGTAATCTTCTGAACAACAACAGCGCAGTACCAACATTGATCCTCACTGAATTTCACACAGCACAGCTCTCCTAGCACAGGTCGATAGGGGCTACTATCAGTGGTAGAGCAATGGGTGTTTACTGTGTCTGACAATGTCAAAAGACCTTTCATGTCTTAATTGTTGAGGACTTGAAAAAAGACCTTGTCTGCACATTGAACCTCACTAACGGATGACTCGACACATTGTTACCTATGGAACATCTACCAGTGGAACTGCTGAGGCGAAAACACGGCTGTCACCAGCAGGAGCTGATGATGCTGATTGAACTGGTTGGTGCCCAGTGGATTAGCAGTGGTTAGTCCCTGCTTGATGAGAAACTGGGCTTTCCCATCTGGTCACCCGGACATGCAGACGACTTTCAAGTGATGCTTGTGACAACATTTGCTTCCTTGGCATTGTCAGACCAGCCATTTGAATGAGCATGTAGGACTCCAGAAAACACTTCAAGGCCATGGGAGCACGACGCTGGAAGCGTTCATCTAATGGGCGTACTTTTGAGGTAGGTAGTACTTCACTGTTGCCATAATCCACATAATGAACATGTACAGAGCCATCTGGGTTAACACAATCAATAAAACTTCTATGCCAGTCACCACTACTGGAAAACAAGCCTCCGCACATTTGGTTGATTAGGGCTTGGAAAGAAGGATAGTTTACAGTATTGTAATAATGATTTAGATCTGCTGCAGGA
>OX419338.1:20836529-20841529 GCA_948470475.1 Galaxea fascicularis
TTTCAACGCAAAGAAAACAAGAACTCCACAAGAAAAAGAAACTTCATTTACCCATGTTCTTGAAATATTCTGTCGAAAGCCGCTAGAGCTCTTTCACGTGTAGCATCCATGATCAATGAGGGCTTCGAGTTTCATTGTCAAATGGATCTGTCATAAAGTGACAGGTCAGGAAATTCTTTCCTACCCGCAAACACCATTTTTCCAGCATCATATCTCTATTTTGCCGCGAGATTCATCCGTAGAAACGAAACTTCTACTGTTTATATTTCGTAAACGGGACGTTTTCCAATCGGTAGATCTGGGTAAGGACGTTACTTCAACCTTAAACTCGAACATATTAAAAAATCCAAGCGATCAGAAAAGGCCACTTTAGCCTCCAGGAATACCTTAACATTAATGAATTGAGTAAAAATGAACTGACTGTCTTAAACTAAAATTCAACTCAGCACATGGAATCATGCTGATATTGGAAGAAGGGATTATAGTTATTGTTAAGTGCCCTGATCAGAATCTTGAGAATCAGGACCAACGGCATGCAACATCACTCTAAAGGAAACCACAAGAGATGAGCAGTGTAGCCAATAATTCAATTTTATTTACTTTTTCCTTAACTTCTTTCGGTTCCCTTGTTCTTTTCATGGGTTATGATTCAAAGGAATGCACCCTACCACCTTTTAAACTAGCACATAAATATCTCTGAAAAGAATTAACCTCAAGCACTTCTGGCCACAGGAAACATAAAATTTGGGACTTGAAATGACACTTTCCACTGTCAAATAACGTTCTAATTACTGGAACTGTGATACATCGATGTTTTACTCGGACCTTCCATCAAAACCTTGGTTTGACGATTTGTCACCTTCAGCATTCTTACCTCATGGAAACATGTTGTAATATGGGGTAATCATAACCAGTTATTTCAGTCCCAATGTACCGCAAGTTCGAGGTTCAAGACAAGACAATATTAAATACTGCCCATCATCCATGAGCTGGCTCATAGGAGGCTATTTAGATTTAGTAGTAGTAGGTCCACATCAGCTGTAAAGTTGCATATTTTACACCTACTTATCAAATAAATGTATGTAAATGTATGTATGTATGTATGTATGTATGTAGGGTGCAATCACCTTGTGGGGTGCAATCACATTGAATTTCCAAATATTTATCAATCTTTAGCTTATAACATGCCAGTATCAACAGACACTGAGCAAATTTGTTATGGCCTTCCGTGAAACCTTGACATATATTGATTTAAGTAGTTCATGTGAACAAACTATTGTGCAGAGTAGATAGTCTTGAGCTGATTTGATTCCTGTAGCTTTCTGGGATTTTAATCACGTAAACAACTAAATGTCGTGTTTCTTTCATCCAAAAGAAACCATAAACAACGCACGTTGTAGGTGTGAATGGCACAAAGAGAACTTCTCTTTTAGCCATTCACAGCTCCAATGAAATATTCGGCACTAAAATATTTCGAGACTTACCCTGCTAGCAAAGGATTGGATAAAAACACTAGCGAAGGCAGGGTAACCGCAAGCAGGGTGTTAACGTTTGAGAGTCGGCCGCAAGTGTAATCTTTAGAGACAACAAAATTGCTGCTATTTTCCAATTCTTTGCATTTTAACCCAAGCATCAGCTGATCTAATACAGGTTCCCAGGTTTCTCTTCGACATCAAGGTGGATATTCCATGTTTCTGCGAAAAAGTAGTTAAAGGCACATTTGCAAGCTTACCGACGTGACGCAACCCTGCCATGCAAAATTCTCGAACAGATCATGCCGCGAGTCGTTTGTTTGTCCGAGTCTTCACTGGGGGTGAAACTCTGTGACGTCATTAGTGCAAAATTGACTCTATCCATCAAACCAATAGCATTGTAGCTGCTCGCGCATGCGCAGTAGCTACAAAAAACTATCCTCCCAATTGTCTGGAAGTTCTTGACAAATTGGTGGGTCAAAGCAGCCATTTACCGTTTCTTTAATCGAGACCATGTTTGTCCCACTTGTTTCTTTTGCCAGGTCTTCGACAATGTTTATGTCACTATCAAGTTCAGCGAAAGGGTCGAAGTTGCTGTCAGCCGCTTCTGCTGCATTTGTTTCTCCTTCACAATTTAAAACCCTTACCTTAATGAAACATTTAATGATTGTTGATTTTGGAACATCATTCCATGCCATAGCAGTCCATGGTATTGCCTGCAGAACATCTACAGACTTGCAAACTTCAGATGCAGTGCTACAATCATCCACTTTATTGACCACATGTGTCAAGAGGCGCTAATAGTACTCGAGTTTAAATGTCTGTATTATCCCATGGTCGAGAGGCTGCAAACGAGATGTGGTGTGTTTAGGCAAAAATACGATTTTTATCTGCGAGAACTTGTCATTAAGATCTTCGGGAAGACAGCGCATTATCCATGAGGAGAACTATTGTACGTTTTTCTCTTCTTAATCGAGCATTCAGTTTTCTTAGAATTTCAGTAAGGATGTCACTTTCCATCCAGGCTTTGGGTTGACTGAAGTACTCGCATGGAAATGTCGCTCTATCCGAGACTCCCCTAAAGCATCACGGACTGGCTGACTTGCCAATAATGATGGGCTTCTCTTTGTCCCCACTCGCATTCAAGACGAAAGCACAAGTCAGTCTCTCCTTTGATCTCTTTCCTCCTGTGCAATTACCAGACGCTTGTGACAGAGACTTGTTTGGCAAAGCTCTAAAAAATTGCCAAGTCTCATCCATGTTCCATATGTTCTCTGGCACATATCCTTGTAAGAGTTCTGGAAGTCTTTCCTTCCAGCAATCGACTGTTTTTTCACGAACATCTCCTTCTCCAGAAATGAATTTAGACTCAATCCCGTTTCTGCTTTTGAAGCGATCAAGCCATCTGTTTGAAGCTTTAAATTCGTCTTGTGAGATGTCTAAACCCTGAGCGATTTGCATGGCCTTTTCTTGTAACATGGGCCCAGTGATATGTATGTTTTTGCTTCTCGCCTTCCTAAACCAGTCCAGTAATCTGTTGTCAATTTCCTCATTTCTTACTCCTCTTGACCGTTTTGTGTTACTGCTCAAATTAGCCTCAAACACCTTCAGGATCTCTTCCTTCTTTAGTAAAATACTCTGAATTTGGGTTTTCCCACAGTGAAATTCGTCCGCAAGTTTTCTTGCACTCTCTTGAGGATTAGCTTGGCTATATTTAATACCTTCAAAACGTGTTTTTAAATCAAGCTCTTGTTGTTTCCGTTTGCCAGTAACTGACATGGCGAAGCACTGTTTTTTTTTTCGCTTGTAGTGCACGCTGTACCATCTCTCTGTGACTGAAACGTGATTGTGGATGGTACTACAGTGCAGCCTAGCTGTCAAAACTGGATATACGCCCACCCAAAACCAGACAGCATACAAAAAGCTTTGTTTATACAACACCACACACTGCACTGACACTTACACTTGTATGGCAAACAAACGTGCGGCCGAGAGATCTACTTTTTCGTGTGCTTTGTCTAATTTAAAAGAACTCGAAGTTCCGTCTTGGATTAGGGGATATCACGCGTACAAAGATTCTTGGGAGATAGAGATTGGGGAAGTCCTCGAGTTACAGAATGGGCCTAAAAATCTTCAAGACAAGAATGCAATCACTGTGTTATTAGAGATGAAGTAGTTGGCCACATGCCACGGGCACTAGCGAGCTCAAAGCAAGGGACAGGGATTGTTAGACATTTCTTAACAAAACGTGAAAGCAAAGGAACAGTTAAAGCTGAAGGAAAAGCTGTTAATCGAGGCGGTGGAAGTCCCTTGCATTTACAGATTCACTTTGGTCTTCTAGTTGATGACTTAACAGATATCTCTGTTACTGAACAAATATCTTTTGCTAAGTTCTACGACAAGTCCGGTGGTGCAGTTGAGACAGGTTTCTTGTGTATTAACAACCTTCTGGAGGATTCACCATCAGCAGATGCAAGCACAATCACTAACTGCATTATCTAAACCATGGATAAGTTCGGTTTAGATTCCAGAAAGTTGTCGTCATTCGTGTCTGATGGGGTGGCTGTTATGACAGGTTCGAGGTCAAGTGTTGCCATTAAGTTGAAAGAGTTGAACCCTCAACTCAAACTTTCATTGTATTTGCCATAGATTGGCACTAGTATGTACCGACACCTTAAGTGTGTCTTGAGTAGTGTCCTGAAATGGTTGTCCCAACTGCGGTATATGTTTCAAAATTCCCCCAAAAAGATGGCTGTGCATCTCAAGACCCAAGCTCAAATGAAAGCACTGACATTGTATGCAGATTATCCCGTTCTACTTAATACCTTGAACCATTTAAAGGATGGCGATGCAAACTCTCTGGGTCTGTTTACAAAGGTGAAGAATGTGAAGTTCATCAGAACAGTGTACATTCTTTCAGAGGTATTGCCACATCTCTCAACCATGAGTAAGGCTTTTCCAAAGGGAGCTGTAGATTTTTCACGAATTGTACCAACAATTGAGTACACCAAAGGGCAGCTCGATGAAGCAGTGGAAACAAAGTCCCCATCAACAGGCTGAAAGAAGATCTACAAGAAGATGGAAGGTTGTGGTTGCTTAACATGAATGCCTCAGAGCACCAGTATCTGGACTTAGAGAATCTTCTGTGCAATTATGTAGAAGCTCTTAAGACCAACATCAATAGGTTTGAGGAAAGTCTGCCTGTGGTATCTGCTTGGTCAATATTTGACCCATTGAAAGTCCCAAACAAGGATCACCCTGGCTTTAAGCTGTATGGTAAAACCCAAGTCCAAACAATAGCTGAGCACTTCACAAGTTCCATGCCCTCTGTCCAAGAGGAAATTAAAACAGAGTTTGCAAAACTGACGTATGACATGCTCACGTGGAAACAAGATCTTCCACAGGAATGTAATCCCTCTGTGTCTCCATGTAAAGTAACAGCTACTGAATGGTGTCTGCAGCGGATTTGCAGCCTCTCACACTTTTACCCCAAGATCACTGACATGGCTGACAATGCTCTCAACTCCT
>OX419338.1:20849029-20899029 GCA_948470475.1 Galaxea fascicularis
TTCGTTCAAGGAGAATGTGATTCAACCTTCTGAACTACCCAAGTCATTTACAACAACTACAACACCTGCAGAAATACTTGGAGTTCAGTCATTTACTGCATATTATGCATGGTGCCAATGCAAAAAGACGATCACTCTAGAAAAATCCAGTTATTACTTGTAATACATGTGGCCTAAAGCAGAAAGTGAAGTCAACCACCGAACAGTGTTATGTTCAGTTGTATGTAGACGTCAACGCAGCAAAAGTAACAGTAACAGCTTTTCATGACATCATCAAAAATCTGCTGATATCTCAAGGGAAACAAAATCTGCCCATAAAGGAAGATAATATAAAATCTTTCGTCCTTGAGCTTCCAATATTGAGCAGCATTACATACAATAACAAGACAAAAATTGTAGAGGCAATTTCGATCTAAAGTCGCAAAGATAGTGAAAACTGTGAGCAACAATACAAACACTTGTTCAACACTTGCAGATACAGCAAGACAAAAACTTTAAACGTTCTTGTTATTCCCACTCCTAAAATTGAAGTTCTTTTTTTATGAAAGAGAAATAGCCAACTCTTTGCAGGGCTGATAGTTAACCATAGTTACTGTTTTCCTTTTTTCAAACATTGTTCTCCAAGTTATGTTACTTCTAAAAATGACATCAACATTAAGAAATTAGCAATTATTAATCCTTTTGAGATTTTAGTTTAACTAGTTATTAGAACAGCTGCAGACCCTTCTTTTGCCAGTTTTAAAAAAGCGTTTTGTTCTCCATTACTGTTGTTCAAAATTTATAAACCCAACAAATAGCCCAGAAATAACCCACATGCCATAATTATTCAGAACCATTTTTTGTTCTTTTAGGGGCTTTTGCGGGAGAAAATCCAAAACAAACTGTCAAATTAAAGAATCTCTCTTCACATTCTGCATTATTTTTCATATTTTCTCATTTACATAGCTAGCTCTAACAGAATATTCAACAAATATTCTACTTCCATATTTTCCCCACGTACATCTCCGCAGTAGTCACATGTGCCTTCTAGGTGCCTATTTTCGTTTCCAGCATTGACTTCTAACCGAAGAATTTGCCTTGAAAAGACGTCTACTGCTCCGTGAATAAAAAAACCGGAGGGTGCAAGTTCACCCCACCCGTCAACATGCCATAAAAAGTTTGGCCCTGGATTGCTGTACCTTCTTCTCTTCAGCCCCCGTCTTTTACAACGCTCTGCTCCTTCAGGATCTATGGCACAAAGGGGATTCATAACAGTGTCCCTTCATACATGCAAATTATACTTCCTTCTTAAGCGCCTCGTAAGTTGACAGTAACCCATGAAGTAGCCACAATAAATATTCAATTCTTCCACAGCGGCAAAGACTATTTGTCCAAGGGGTGATTCGTTCGAGCAGCTCACTCTCTTTAGTCTCAAACATCAAAGAATTTGTGTCTAAGTACTAACAGACAGAACTATGCCATGACGTAAAGCCAGAAAACACACGATTTCAGCGTTACTAAACTCTTGCAAGAAGTAGCTTGTGATAAGGCGCTCTCTTCCCACATCATTGCCTTGCATGATGCTGGCGTGTAATCAGGAAAAACGCCCTTTGATGGACATAATGCATGTAGCAGGGGGTTCATTAAGGGCCGGGCACCGGGCAAATTGACCGGCTGTGAACACGACTTTGCCCGGCTGCTTTACATCTCAAAGAACTTCTTTTTAAGCGGCCGTCGCTTAGCGACGTGCCGCTTCTAGTAATACCCATTTTTTTTTTTATTTGTCGTGTCCGTCGTGAGGCCCGGGTCCCGCTCGGCCGGAGCTGAAAGAAATTTTCTTTTGCCTGCACTGAGATTTGATCGCGCGACCTCCGGATCTCAGATCAAAAGCTGAGCGTGTGCGCTTATCACTTGCGCCACTCAGACATCGGATAGGTCTACATGAGAATTTTACAGTACTTAGAGCATGGAAGTCACGCATCCGGTTTGTCACGCAAACAAATATCATTTGTGTTTACTCGGGAAAGGGGGTTGACAAATTGCAGAAAATGGAAGAATTTTTGTCATGTAAAGTACGATATTATCATGAGGATATGCCTTGCCAAGACCTTTGTTGGCTCTCAATTTCAGCTGTATACAACACGAACCACGCACTTGAAGTGATGATGCAACGTTTACCTCTGAGTCTGGTTAGCGGGGAAATTCCCTAGAGACCAGAGATGAACTTTGGGCAAACACCGAAGCGCAAAGTAATTCTTTCATATCAAAAAAAAAAATCTATGGAACCTATCCACGGACTTGAACTGGATTATATTGGGCCTTTGTGATTTTCATGTAGTTGATTCGTAATACAATGGCGAAATCCTCTTCGAGAATAAAAGACCCGAACCGAGTATTTGAAATGATGTGAAATGATGGTGCAATATTTATCTCAGCTGAAATCATTTTGTGTCTCGAAACAAGTTGATAGTCACGCATATATAAACCATAGTGCCGACAGCGTCAGAGTGCTTCGTATACTATGACCAGATGACCCGAACTATGGTATTTTCATTACGATGTGCTGAACGATTCACAAGACCTTTTTTGCTTTTCAAGTTGAGCTATATTTTACACTGGGCATAGCAAAAGAAGCGTAAACTGCAGATTGATTTTAAAATATGTTGCGAGACAAGTTCTGTTGAGGGACAGCGACGGATTGCTTTGAGTTCGAAATAGTCCATTGATAGGACTGTTTAAAAATCGCCATATGGTCAAAGAAAGCTTCAAAGTGACCATTGAACCTGTTTGGGATTGTTGACATCACGGAATCTGACACGCAGGGAAATTTTTTGGCGACTAGCGTCTGGGCAAACACCGAACCGGAAAGCAATTTTATTCGTGAATTGAATCAAAGAAAAATGTATCCAAGCGATCCATGGACTTGAAATGGATTATATCAGGGGTTAGTGACTATGATGTAGTTGCTTTGTAGGAAAATTAGCAAATTCTCTTCAAAAATTACACCTGATCGGAGTATTGAAAATGGTGTGAAATGATGGTGTAATATTTATCTCAAGTTGATAGTCATGCACGAAATATACAGCTCGATTTTTTAAAAAATATAAAGGTCTACGGGATCGGACAATACATCTTGACTAAAATATCAGAACCTGAATGTGATTAAATGGTCGATTTCGCAGTGTAGTAATGGACTTGTTTCTTTAGGCTAGGCTTGTACCGTTGAATTAGCGTTTCAAGATTCTGCGGTTGTGAAAATATAGGCATTATAGGTCTACGGTTTCTTACACTAAAGATTACCTACTATCGAAAAGGTTCGGTTTTTATTTTTTACATTTTTTGATAGTCTTAGTCCTGTAAATATTTTGTGATTGTAACCCAAGCGAATATTATGCACAAGTAATGTTATTGTTTTCGTTGATATCGTTTCTGTTGCTATGCAATACGATTTAAGTACATGAGAATGGAAATAAATGTTGCCATTGATGATGACGAAATCACCATTGACAGCGTTGTCAGGGGAGCGATGAAAATAGGTGTGGTTAGACGGGGCATTTTTACTGCGCATCTAGTAAGTGTAACCGACATTTACAAGGTAAATTTCCTGCGGTAAATATCCGTGGATACGTAAAAAAGACCACATAAAGGGTCCATGACATTTAACGTGGTAAGTTGCAATTATGGGGTTTTGATGCGCGTGGTACAAGAGCTTATCATGGTACTCCGTTTGATATCAACGTATATCCGTTGAGGAAAAATGGTTTTTCTTCGTAGGCCGTTTAATTGCAAAACTTTATTTTACCTTGGCAAATGACAAATCGCGTGTGAGCGAAGGTTAATACGGTATACTAAAACCCGAGTGTGATGTACCGCGGAATGATCTACCATGGAAAATGCCTTTTACTGTGGTGTGTGTAACCCGACCTAATTTTTGTCTGTTGCGTTGTTGCGCGTGATGGTGCAATGATGGCGCAATAATTAGGAATAATAACAGAGTTGTTTCAATTGGGTGGCATTTTGTTGTTTGTAACTGATGTATGGTGTTTTACCAAGAAAGAAATCAATAAGGGATCTGCGAGGTCAATTTTTTCAAAAGTGAGTTGTTTTAGGTTAAACTTCAGAATACCCGACACGATGGTACAATTTGATTTTTGTTTGTTGTCTTTGCGAGAGTGATATTTGTCTTTGACTAAACAGGCAGTAGACAGAGTCGCAAAGCAGGAACAAAGCGAGCGATATGAGACTACTTGTTGAAAAATGCCTATAATCAGTATTTTGATTTGATATCTATATAGAAATGAGTTGGCAGAGATGACATTTAGGTTTAAAATCTTGCATTTGCTCCCTTTTTATCATACTGGATAAACTTAATAAAAATAAATGTTTCACTGAGATGTCTTCATTGTTTCATTTCCTGTGATAAAAGTTGTTTGCGCTATACATGTTTCTGGTAGGTAGTGGACTTGTTTTGGATGTGGAATACATGTTAGTTAACCCATGTTTGTTTTTGTTTTACAGGTGCAGGTGGTTGTAACTGTCTGCTATAGTTGTCAACCATTTACAACCAGCTGGTTGTTAAGTGAATATAACAAGAGAGCTGAGAATACACTGAAAAATACACTCAAATTTACAAATTATACACTGAAATTAACCAACTGCCCGGAACATTGATAGCCGGGAGGGTAACATAAGCGAGAAATATACACAAATTTTGACAGTAGTGAATGTCGTAAGAGACAACTTGATATTGAAGTGTACAAAAAAGAGTATACTTTATTAAGAAAAAAAGTTGTTAAAGGAAAGGCAAAAAATGACTGATTTTGATTGTAGGTCGAGATTTGCAGTATTTGTGAACAATATTCAGAGGGATGGTAGGAAAAGACGACATCGTTGCATAGAACCGAGTAGATTGCCAGTAAAGCGATTGCAAAAGGCTTTAAAGAAGAGGGCAAGAAGAAAATTTGTTAGAAAGTACGTTTCAAAATGTGTAACTACGACATCTGTTGTTTACGAAGTTGTTTGTAGATGTATTAAATGGAAGATGATGTTACTAGACATGTTCAAAGGAATAAAAAGATGCAGTTGTGAATGTTTAACTTTAAAGAAACTGGGTTACAAGAATGTTAATCATAGAATGACACATCTGAGTGTGAAGCTATCCGCTGATATTGAGACCAACCCTGGGCCTCATGGAGTTGATGCATTGAAAAGTATTTCTGCACCGTTTTCTCAGGGAGACACCACTGTTTTTGGTGCTAATGCAGGAAGCCAATGTGTTGCAATGAGTTTGACAGCTATATTATATAATCAGACGTGTGGAATTAGATCATCACCAGATCTCGTTGAAATAATGAAGATTGGCAATGAGTTGTATACCTATTTGTCGCGTTCAGCAAGACACGATTATTTGCTGTTGAGTGAACTCCCTGAGATTCTTTGCTTGGGTGAGGAGACTTATAAATTGAAGTACAGTGAAAGTTACTATGGGAACATATTTCATGTAGATGAGTACACAGTAGTGGAAAGCAATTGTGTACCTCTGAGGAGAGCATTTGAATTGTTGATTGATGAGAACTATATCTCGTTTATGCTAACTGTGACAATTTTAACAGTGGCCATTTTTAAAATAACAGATGGGGTTTACAAAGTGTTTGACTCGCATAGTCGAAATTTAGAAGGTATGAATGACGCTTTGGGAACGTGTGTGTTAATAGACTTGACTTCTCTTGACCACCTGTTGGAGTATTTGGAGACCATGTATCAAGGAAGAAATGATGCGCTGTTTGAACTTAAAGGTGTTGAAATTTTGACAAATGAAATGGCAATGAAAGCGTATGAAGGTCCAACTAATAGTTTAGCATCGTTAAATGCTGGATTTGGAGAAACAATGCCTCAACAGGGAAGGAAGAATTTTTGCTGTTGTAAAAACTGCTGTTTTTTGTGTTCGTATGCAATTTGTTTTTTGGTTATTAAAGGAACTCAATATTGGGATGAAGAGACATTGGAGTCTTTGATTGAAAATGGAAACAAAGGTTATGAAAAAGTAAAAAAGGAGAGACATTCTATGTTATGTGATGTTGTAAATGGTGTGAATATCTTAGATGCAACTGTAAAAGTTCATCTTAACAAGGTGTATGAAGGAATTGTGAAGGTTGAAGCACCATGTTTAATTGAAGACATAAGGGTTACTGTAGAAGAAAATCAAGAAAATAATACTGGGTTCCTGGTAATTTTGTCAAGCAGTTATCATTTTGCTTGTATTTTTAGAAGAGAAAGTTTAGGTAAGATAACTTATTGTTTCTTTGGAATTGATGATAGGAGAGAAAAAGGTTATTTTTATGAAATAATACAAGATAACAGAAAAAGCAATGCAATATGTGTATACAGTGATGGTAGACAGAGCACGAATGGAGGCTGTGGGATATAAAATACAGTTTATTAGATGCAGTTGTGAATTATCCAAAAGAGAAATTCAGCTTCTCATGCGTAGGCACAAATCAGTAAAGCAAAAGATGAAATACGCAGACCAGAAGCGGCAATATCGTGCTCAAATAGAACCAGCAAAACAGAGAGGTTCTTTAGATTGTCGAGCTGAAAGATATAAGAACATGGAGCCAAATAAGAAGAGACAATTAAGTACTGAAAAAGCTGAGAAGTACAAACAATTTAAAGAAAATCGTGACTGCTACGATATTGTAAGAAAAGAAGAAGCGAAGAAATATAACGATATGAAAGATTATAATCTGGAAAAGTACAACCTTATGAGGGAACGGAATGCTGAAAAATACAAGCATATGAAAGAAGATGAGCCTGAAAAGTACAAAATTATGAGGACAGAAAATGCTGAGAAGTACAAGCGTATGAAAGAAGATGAGCCTGAAAAGTACAACACTATGAGGACACAAAATGGTGAGAAGTACAAGCGTATGAAAGAAGATGAGCCTGAAAAGTACAACATTATGAGGACACAAAATGCTGAGAAGTATAAATGTTTGAAAGTAAATGATGTTAATATGTATAATGCTTGTAGAGAAAAATGTGCTCAGAAATACAAATCAATGGACATGAATGAAAAGGAAAAATATATAAACAAGCAGAAACTGTCATACAAACAAAAGTCGTCAACAAAACACTCATTGGACTATTATATTGAACAATTTAATGTTGCTGTCAGGGACGGTCCTTACTACATTTGTAATGTGTGTAATAGACTTCTCTATAGAAAAGGTGTAATTGAATTGAAGACAGAGAAGTACAGTTCAAAGTTGCGTTTGTTTACAAATGTGTTATCTTTTGATGGAAAGATGTATATTTGTCATACTTGCCATTGCAATATAAAAAAAAAAAAAAACTCCTTGTCAGGCAGTGGATAATAATCTTGCAGTTGATGATGTTCCACGTGAACTAGCCAGTTTAGAAAAACTTGAACAAGTGTTGATTTCTCAGCGAATAGTATTTGAAAAAATTGTTATAATGCCAAAAGGAAGACAACGGAAAATTAAAGGAGCAATTTGCAATGTCCCTGTGAACTGTGAAGAGACTTGTAAAGTTCTGCCACGCCCACCAGATAGTTGTGGAATAATACTGGTTAAGCTAAAACGGAAGTTGGAATTTAGAGGGCATGTATATTTTCAGGCAGTGCGACCACAGGCTGTAATGCATGCCCTGCAGTGGCTTCAAGGTAATAATCCATTATATGAAAACATCTTTATTAATTTGAGCAATATTGACGATACACATTCAATGACAAGAGATGATGAAATTGAAGATGAAACCGAGAGCACTGCATTAGATTCTTCAAGTAATGAGTCTAAAAATATAGGGACAGTCCCCGCTGTGGATGAGGATGATGATTGTGAAAAAGAAGATCCACTTAATGAACACAGAGGAGCAACATGTGAAACATGTTTACAGCCTGTTATTCCAGATTATCCTGTCACATCTGATGAACAAGAAATTAAGTCTTGTGGTAATGAAATCTATGATATTGCTCCTGGTGAAAATAAACATCCTGTGTCTATTATGACAGACAAACATTGTGAGGAATTAGCATTCCCAACATTATTTCCAAAAGGGAGATTTGGATATACAGCAGAGAGAAAATTCAAGTTAACTCCCGTGAAATATTTTAATGCACGACTGTTACATTACAGTGGTAGATTTGCAATGAATCCAGAATATTTGTTTTTTGCACAATTTATCATAGAACAGAAAAAAGTGTGAGATAGCATCAGTATTGCTCTGAGAAAGCTTCATGGTCAAGCAGTAACAGCATCACAATTTAAATCAAATGACCAGTATATGAAAAACTTGATTTTCAAGGACCAAACCTATTTATTTTTAAGGAACATTCCAGGTAGTCCACCATACTGGCAAAAATTTATGTTTGAGGTGATTGCTATGGTTCAGCAGCTTGGAATCCCAACTTGGTTTATGACTTTGTCCTGTGCTGACTTGAGATGGCCTGAACTCTTTCACATACTCTCTAGAGTTAATGGACACGAAATGACAGATGAAGAAATAGAAGCTTTGTCATACAATGAAAAATGCTCTTTGCTTAATCTTAATCCTGTTATTGTTGCAAAACACTTCCAATATAGGGTTGAAACGTTTTTCAAAGATGTGTTACTAAGTCCTGCAAAACCAATTGGGAATATCATTTACTATGCATTGAGAATTGAGTTCCAGATGAGAGGATCACCACAACTACATTCACTTATTTGGAATTCTGATTGTCCAGAATTAACATCTGAAAATGAGGAGGCATATGTCAGGTATATTGATAAACATGTGCAAGCAAGTGTTCCTGACAGAGAAACCAATTCTGAATTATATGACTTAGTACTTATGTATCAAAAACATAGTCACTCTAGGACCTGTAAAAAATACAAGAACATTTCATGCAGATTCAATTTTGGGCAATTCTTTACAAATGAAACAGTTGTATCGAAACCACTTCCAGATGACATATCGGAAGACGAAAAGATAGTGCTATTAAAACGGCGTAATGACATTTTGTGTGCTGTAAAAGAAAAAATTAATAATACTTTAGATCCTGCTAAATTAAATTATGACTCAAACATTACTGCAGAAGAAGTATTGTCAAGCTGTAAAGTTTCTGAGAAAGATTACATTTGGGCTTTGTCTGTGTCTTCTGACACTGATTTTGAATTACATCTTAAGAGGTCTGTTGACAGTTGTTTTATAAATAACTATTTTGAAGCTGGAATAAAAGGATTCCGTGCAAATGTGGACTTACAACCTGTTTTTAATCATTATAAATGCATAACATATGTTTGTTCATACTTTTCTAAAGATGAAACTGAATGTTCTGAAGCTATAATGAAGGCAGCAAAAGAAGCCAAAACAAACAATTTGGATGTTAGGCGAAGCTTGAGAAAGGTTGGTGCTGCATTTTTGTCATGTAGGGAAGTGAGTGCTCAAGAGAGTGTGTATAGATGCATGCCTGAACTATGGTTGAGAAAGACATTTCCTGGAGTAGTGTTTGTTAATACAGGCTTACCACAAGAGAGATTGCGGGTAGCAAAATGTCAAGAGGAACTAGAAGCACTTGATGATGAGAGTATAGATATTTTTAAATCAAATATCATTGAAAGGTATTCTGATAGGCCAGATATTCTAGATAATATATGCTTAGCACAATTTGCAGCATACTATTACAAGGACTACAAAGCTAATCCAGATGAAACAAACGATGTTCAGCCAGTTGTGCTGTCTGATAATATAATTGAATCTTGTCATCCTGAAAATTGTGATTTGATGCTTCCTCCAAAAATTAAACTTAAAAATGGCAATGAAGTTATGAAACGCAGAAGGGTTAAAGCAGTGATCAGATTCCACACACCTAACAGAAACAAGGAGCCAGAAAAATTTTATCACCATTTGCTTATGCTTTACTTGCCATGGCGCAAAGAGGGTGAGCTAGTGGGGCCAGATGAATTGTTTGCAACAAAATACCATAAGGTGTCAGTGAAGAGTTTAGTTGAAAAAAATAGGCAGGTTTTTGAACCAAATGCAGATGCTCTAAACAGTGCATTTGAAGAATTAACTGAAAATCCAGTGAAACGTGTTTACTCATTTGATGTTATGAACGATCAAGAAAATGATGATGTTTTGAATGAAGTTGGGGAAAGTGTTGACACTGATGAAAATAATGAACTTCCATCAGAAGAATTAGTAATGGTACCTGAAAGTTGCTCAACTTCAAGTTGAGTACTTTGTTATAATGAACCATCTCCCATTAGAGATGATTCACTACGAGAGTGTGTAAGATCTTTGAATACAAAGCAACGTTTTGCATATAATGTTGTGCTCCAGTGGTGTAGACAGATGGTTAAAAATGCAAATTGCTTAAAGAAAGAGAAGATGGCAGAGCCAATACATATTTTTATAACAGGTGGAGCAGGTTCTGGAAAGAGCCATTTGATAAAAACAATTTATCATACAGCAGTAAAAACTTTTAATTATACTTCAATAAATCCTGCTTTACCTAAAGTTCTTTTGATGGCTCCAACTGGTGTTGCAGCTGTGAACATTTCGGGGAGTACAATAAACACAGCACTAGCGATTCCAAAAGATGTTGGTACTAACTTATCACCTTTATCAGATCAAAAGAAGACGATTTTGAGGCTTACTCTCAGTGAACTGAAGTTAATTATCATTGATGAAATTTCAATGGTTTCAAACAATAAACTTTTGTTTATTCATCAAAGGCTGAAAGAGATCTTTGGTACCGCAAGTTCAAGGTTGTTTGCAGATATAAGCATAATATGTGTTGGAGACTTTTATCAACTTCCTCCTATTAAAGAAAGACCAATATTTTGTGATTACAGAAATGAGCTTTGTAATTTAACCCATCCATGGCACACTTTTAAAATGGTGGAACTAGAGGAAATTATGCGTCAAAAAGGAGATGATAGTTTTACTCAGTTGCTTAACAGAGTCAGGGTTGCTAAACACACTGATAAAGACTTGTTCACTATTCAATCCACATCAATAGATCTAAGTGATAAGAAGAATTATCCAACAAATGAATTGCACGTGTGGGCCGAAAATAAGCCTGTAGCTCAGTACAACAAACAACGGCTGGAAGAAATTTGTAAACCATTGCATGTTGTTAAGGCAGTTGACCAATACCCAAGTAATGTTTCCAGAGATGCAATTGAAAAGGTACTCTCAAAAGGACGGTCTTTTACAGGGGGGCTGGATTTTGAAATTCATATAAAAGAGTCTGCTCGTGTCATGTTAACAAGTAACATTGACATTTCTGATAGACTAATTAATGGCCAGTTGGGAACTGTTGCTAAGATCTCAGTGAATGAAATATCTGGTAAGCCTAGTATTATTTATGTTAAGTTTGATGATGACTTGGCAGGTGATTCACTAATCAATAAAAGTGGTGACTTATTTGCAGTGGAAAACAAAGTTGTACCAATTAGAGCAATCTTACGTAAAATTAAAATTAATTCTATGAAGACATCATCACCAGAAATACAGAGGCTACAATTTCCTTTAACATTGGCTTGGGCATGCACTGTACATAAAGTTCAAGGATTGACCCTCAAGAGAATTGTTATTAGTTTTGAATTAATTAAGCAAAACACTTTTAATTATGGACAAATCTACGTTGCGCTTAGTAGGGCAACTGGTCTTGATGGCCTCCATGTAATTGGGAAAGTTGACAAAAAGCATATTAGAGCAGACCCAAGGGTGTGTGAGGAATATGAAAGACTGAGAAGTACATCGCTTTTAGAAAAGGATGTTCAATGCCACCCTGAATGGTGTAGGACAGTGATACCTATAACTCTGTTAAATATCAGGTCTCTTAGAAAGCATAGCAGTGATATTAAGTTTGATAAAACCATTTTTAATTGTCCTTTGATATTACTAACAGAAACACAGCTTTTGCCATGTGAGTTGGTAAATGATATTGAGGATAATCTTTGCCCTCTGATATTACAGAGACAAGACAATGATGATAGATTTGGAAGCCTTGCACTTTGTCACAAATCAACAGTAATTATAAATGAAAGAAAATACATTTCAGCGATCAACGGATTGAAATTCCAGGCAACATTTCGTGAACATAACAATAGTCAGATAACATTTCTATTACTCTACCGAAAGCATCAGTCAAATGTTGACATTTTTATTGCTAATCTTGGTAACATCTTGGATCAGTTGCCAATTGACATGTGGTTCTGGGTGATTTTAATATAAATTATCTCAGTGAAAAAGATTCTTCTTACTTGAGGGCAACACTGGAGAGTAGACTACATTTTGAACAAATTGTTGAGGAGGCAACATTTGTATCCAGTGGAAATCTTCTTGATCATGTGTATGTAAGACAAAACAAATTTAAAAGTGTTACTAACAGAGTAATTAGTGTTTATTACTCAGACCATGATGGTATTTTGGTTAATTTTGAAGTATAAAAAATAGTGTGAAGAATTTGAATTGCTATGAAACAGCAAGTTTCTTTTATGACTTAGAGGAGTATTTACTTTTGAAACTTAAATTGAATTCTTTGCATATAATCTTCTTTAGAGATGATTAGTATGAAAAATGACTTTGATGATGTTAGTACAGAGAAGATTACTTGGAAGAAGAAAAAGGTAAAAAGATGGATTATTTTGTTAGCAATGTCAGATATTTTCAGTAATGTTTATGTTGAGAAAGTTCATCAAAATATTCATGAATAATGTTTAATGCATAATGTAGGACTGCAGTACAAGTGGTGTTATGCAACTTATTATTACATGACATGTCTTAACGAACTTAAACATTTGTAACTGATCTTAACAATAAGAAGACTAAAGTGACTAAGATGTTGTTGAAGCTTGAAGAAGAGAACTTGATTTCCATGTCTGGAATGTTCAGAAGTCACTCCAGTGAAGTTTGGAGTGACTTCATATTGTTAGTGTATGGCCTCATGGGACAGTGGTGACCACTGTCCAGAAGTACTAGAATGATGGTTGGATGGCTGACATTAATAATAAGGTGAGCTGCATACATATACTTAATACGTTTATTTTAACATAACAATGTAGATGACATGATGGTGTATTACAGCATAAATAATTAGAAATTAATATATGAGAAGATTGTTAACTTGGATCAAAGTCAATGTAGCAATAAAAACAGGAGGTACTGTCTTTGTGACATCATTGAATAATTTTGTCTTTCTTCATTTGCTTTAACAGTGATACAACAAGCCCTTAAGCCTCCTCCAACATGAGATAAAGAAAACATTTCTGTTATGGAAGAATTAAATTACAAGAAGTAACACGATACAGAATAATACTTTAAAGGATTTGGGAAGATTTGCATGACTGTAACTCTTGTGTGGAGATTTTACTGAACTGCAACTTTCTGAGAGGATATTTAAATTTGAAGAAGACAATATAAACATCGTTATTCTTGTTATGAAGAACATACCTAACCACAGGAAGTAGCAGAGCACAGAGAGCAAGAGTGACTAAAGAGGAAGAAACTGATATCACTTCACTGTTGTGATGTATGGTGTATTATCAAGAGATATATATATGAGACAATGAATTGAAGTTACAGCTCATCATAACACAGGAAGTTGAGTGTGTATATTAGAAGAACTACTGAAAATGGATGAAGACGTTAAGTGTTTATTATCACATTAGAACCCGAGTTGTTTTGATTGTTACATGGTTCTTGTAAAACCACATCAATGGTTGCATAAACAAGTAGTGTACTGTATGTTTAGATCCTGTTGTATCATTTGTCAACAGATTGTGGTACTTGAAAGATTTAACTGCACTATATGTTTGTAATAACTGTTAATGATTTGAATCGTGAAAATTAAAAGAAGAAGATCAAGACAAAATAGTTTCAATTGGTGCTTCACACTATTTATTATGTCTGTTTGAGTAAAGAACCGAGTTTGTGGAAACATAGACTCAATTAAAAAATTAGATAGTTTTCCATTAAAGAAGTCTTATGAGTTTGTTATAAAAAATTATGTTTAAAAAAAACAGAAAGTAAAATGCTGGTTGAATTAGTGATCGACTAAAATGTCTAATTTGTTGTTTTCAATTAAACATTAAAGCTGTGTGAAAACAGGAAGTGATCAGGAAGTATTAAGGGTTTTGTTTGTTTGAAAAACTCTTGTCATCAGCATCATAAAAAATGTATGGAGAACAGTGTGGAGAATTCACATGTTAATGTTAGGGTTTAAAGGATTAATCTTAGGCAATATTCAAAACTCATACATCTAGAGTCTCATAGTCATAAACTGCAGTCAGTTGACACATGTCAACCTGTGAGACCATGTAAAAATTAATGAACAGTAATTGTGTTCCTATCATCTCTGCTGATGATAATAACTATTTGTACTTTGATAGTGCATATATTAATATTACTGTAATAGTAATCAGGGGCATAGGTAGGATTTTTCGACTAATATGCACAATTTTCCAAATCTCTTCCCCCCACCTCTGCAACCCTCCTCGCAATTTGGTGTGGAAAAAAATCAGTGATGTTGATTTATCAACATCACTGATTTAAAAAAAAACAACAACAACAATCAGAGTTAAATGAATAAAAGCAAATAGTTATGTTTAATTTATTTGCTGTTTTATGTTTTTTTTCTTCATTCTTTTATTTTTGATTTTTTCGTACAGGTAAGTACACCCCTGGTAATATAATAACAAAAAAGTTTTTGGTCTTATGCATTGAATGTTATTGGAAGGTAAAGGCTCAGATGAAATGTGAAGCTGCCTTTTGTTTAAACAGTTATTGAAAAAGTTTAGCTTTGCTCGGAGAAAATATATCTTCTGTGGTGACGAACTAGAGCAGCTGATGAACAGTTTTCTGGGAGTATAACTATCAATAACATTAAGGTCAAGTAGTTTGAATGTCTTTTCGGTAACTCGTAAAGCAAATAAAGCGTAGGCTATGATTATTAGAATATAAAGTTTGGGCCCGTCCGAAATTAGGTCACGACTTCAACCCATCAGGACAATGTATAACAATGCTTCGAAGACTGCTCTAAACGCGGTACGGTAAATATGAAATAGAATTTAAGCTTAAATAAAGGTGGCTTACCTTATGTATGTGGAATGGTTTAAAGTAAAGGGCCACAAAGTGTTACTCGCTTAAGTGGCTTTAAATCCTCTCTTGAAACACAGTCATCAAAATAATGGAAGATAAACGTAACTAAGGTAAGCCACTTAATTCAATTCTTTTGTAGGATGTAGCACGAGGCACGAAGAACACTTGGCCATGAGGTGTCTGTGATTTGCCTCTTAGTTTTTTAGTGCAAAAAAACGCAACAGAAATCTTAGTTTAAAATAATCGTGATTGTTGGAACATCGTTTAAAGTTATTTATTACGTACGGCTGGTTGAAGGTAAAATTAACGCACGAGGCAAAATAACGGCGGCCATTTTGAATTGCAGAAACTTGCAAAGGGATCTGGAAATGAGTTGAAGTGACTCACGTGAGCAAAACGAATAGCGTGATTAATCATCTGCGGCGTCACGTGCAGCGTGTGAAATTTTGAATTTTTTTTTTTGGAGAATGAGGGCCCGATTACATGGCGAATTTCAGCCCGGGCTGAAATTTCATCCTGGCTTCTGAAACAAATCCTCTGAAAATCAAATTGTCGATTACATGGAGATTTTCTCAGCCCGGGGCGAAATTCCCCCCGGGCTGAAAATCCTAGCCAAACCGGGCTAGGATTTTCAGCCCGGGCTGAACTGCGCCCAGGGCTGAAAAACTCTCATGTAATCGAAAAGAAATTTCAGCCCGGGCTGAAAAGCAGGAAATAACATGGCTGCCTGATTTTCCCGAGACTCTTCGCGCCAAATTTCATATTTGATGCGGAGACTAACATTTCAGCCCGGGCTGAAGTTCATCATGTAATCGCAATAAAATTTCAGCCCGGGCTGAAATTCGCCATGTAATCGGGCCCTAAATCTCATATCAAAAAGGATTTGTGATATCGAGTTATATGTATGATTTTTTTACTATGGGTCGCCATCGAAAAACAGAAGATGCAAAAAAGGATGATTTATCATCAAAACGAATGCGCGTATATGTGGTCTTCATAAACCGGGAAGGGTTTCGAAAAACTTATAGTAAATGCGCGGTAGTCAGACATTTTTATAGATTTAAAAGAAATTTATGCTTTGAACTTGCTTTGGAAAATGCCCTATCTTTGTTCGGATTAGGCATGCGATGAGGAAAGGGAGAGTGGCTTCGTAGTTGTCTAGTTTGTTTACCTGGGCTAAGAATAAAATCGCCTAGTTTCGTAACGTAATGTCTCCTACTTATGCATATTTATTTACAGTGTATCTGCGCTAGTAAATCTAGAAATTATTCAAAGTTTGCTGGTTTCTAGTGCCGTGCCCGGGCCCGTGAGTAGAACAGATTACGTTGCAAAAATTTATTAAGTGTCGCAATTAGGGAATTTTATTCTGAGCCTAGGCAAACCAAACTAGTTAGCTGCGAAGCCACTTTTGTTTTCCCCATTACATGGCAAATTCGAAAAAAGATATGACACTTTCAAAAAAGGCTAGTTCAAAACATTTCCTTTAAATCTATAATAATGTCTGACTGCCGGGCATTTAGTTTTTTTGAGACTCTTCCCGGCTGCCGGGCATATAGCCACAGTGTAAACATTTCGAACATAAAATAAAGAAAACTTAACATCAGTGATCGCTGGGGTTGTTGTGGTGGAGTAGCAAGGGTTGATTAAGTTGAAAATGAACCAAAAGAAAACATATAGAATAGCGATCTATCAAAAGAGACAGTGAAAAACAAGCAACTATGAATGGTATTTTTGAACTGAAATTCTTTAGGTAGACGAAAGATGCTTACAATCGTTGTAAAGTAACTTCTTCATGTATTGTTTTGCATTAAATTTTCCCAGAAGTGTTGGTTTCGTCGATGTTCTTGTTATAATAAGATGAGGTAAGAGAGTGCTGCTAGTTCTGCAAGAATCTAAGTTTAAATTTCAATGTTGTGCAAAAGTTCCCACATGGAATGCACGTGGTCAGGGAGATGGTGATGGTAATTTGTCGAGTGTTTAATGTGTAAGTCAGGCATGACAGCAGATTTTATGAATTTACAGAGGAACCGTTATTGTGGATATGGAAGTATTAATAATTCCACTCTGGAAAATCATTCCAATTTGAAAGAGTTCGAGTGAAGGAAGATGGTCTCTTTTATCCAGAGCCTGCACAACCGGTCTTAAAGTGCGGGGGCCACTCTTGCCTCTTCAACTGAGGAGACGGGCTGATGACTTAGTTTCAGTAATTTACTACATCTATTGTGTTAGGCTTCAATGTTTTCTCGGGAAATCCGACAGCTTTAGGTGAAGACTTATTGCGTGAAAATACTTTTCATTTTTTGAGATGTGTTTTACTGAATTTATAATTTTTTCAACAAAAATGTAGACGAGAAGGAGGAGTTTGCGACTCCCGGCTCCTCCTCCTGTGCTGTGCCTATTATCTGTAGCTTTGTGACGGTTAAAAGGCATAGATTTTAAATTCCTGTTGCATCACGTTAGAATTTGGTGGTGCAATACATGAAAAACCAAAAAAATTAATGACGTCATTGATTTCTACGGGAGTGACGGGGAGGTGACAACTTTAATAAGGTCTGTCTTGTGACAAAGGGGAAACTCTTGCGGGAATCTGGACATTTTTTTGTGAAATATCATGTAGGTGTGGAATATTGAAGGAAAAATGCAGGATATTGAACAAAATTTGCAGTTTGTTAGATAAACGAGGATGACGAAATAAAGAATCGTTGCACCATGATGGTGCAATAACAGTTTCGAAAGAATGATAAGTATGGACCAATCACTGGCATGAAGGGTGACGAAATAAGGAATCGTTGCACCATCATGGTGCAATAACAGTTTCGAAACAATGATAACTATGGACCAATCACTGGGATGAACAATGACGAAATAAGGAAAGGTTTAAAAGAACCGAATTGTACGTAATTGGCATTAGTTGCAGAACAGAAGAGAACAGAACAGAACAGAAAAGCCTTTAAAAATGCCAGGTAAATTAATGTAGAAATATCAGACTGTAAATAGCAATGTACATTTTTAAGTTCTATTTTCTATTTTCAGCCAAAAAAGATTCATCAAGATCTTCCGAAATGAAGAGTACAAAAGGTACCAATAATTATTACAGTATAGTTAAATATATTTGGAGTTTGTTATTGCCATTACTCTCAGCTGAGGTTTAACGTTCCTCTTCTCTTCGTGATTTGGGTGCAAAAACGTTCTTAAGGTGTTCTTATAGTTACATGATATACACATTTTGAATGTCACGCTGAGCAACTGCTCATAAATTTAGCTTTACAAAAAACATTGAACACGGAGGTTCACAATGCAACATTAGTTACCACATTTTACAATCAAAAGGCAGAAAGAGTTGATGTGTACATAATATATCACTCATTAAAAAATATATGAGTAAAGTAAAGAGATTCTTAACCGACTGTGAAGTTGAAAATGTTTTAAGTACGTTTTTAAAATGTAGTTTAATCTCAGTCTCAACGTTTTTATAAAAAGGGTTGTTATAAAAAAAAGAGAGTGTAATCCAAATTGTCTGTCTCTATATGATGTGTTTATGGCCTTTTTCGTAATTGTAGGTGGACAACAAAAAGTCCACATCAGTCAGTGGAACATCAGCACTGTCTGACTTAGAAGAGTCCATGAATCAAGAGAGAATAAATGAAAGTTGTCATTTGACAAGTGGTGAGGAAGCTAAAATAAAGGATAACTGAAAAGACTGATACTTGAAGGAATTATTATTGTTCATCATTGTCATTGTTACTGTCACTGTCATCATGATCAGCATCATCATCATCATCATCATCCAGTGTTTTCAATAAGGGCCGGCGACCGGCGAAATTCGCCATCTACTTCACATGATTTTGCCGCCTACTCTGATTAAGAACTTACCTCAAATGTTGTGGATAGCATGGAAAAAAATAGTACTTTCTCCGCCTACTCAAAATCTTTTGCCACCTACTATGATTCTTATTGAAAACCCTGATCATCCATTTTTGTCTAAATTGTCCATCTCTACGTTTATAATGTGAATTTACATCATTTTTCCTATTTGTAGGTGGATACAAAAAGTCCACATCAATCAGTGGAACAACAACAGTCTATGACTTAGAAGAATCAATAAGACAAGAGAAAATAAATGAAACTAATCATGTGTCAAGTGGTAAGGAATATAAATGAAGAATAATTAAAAAAACAATACTTGAAGCAATTGATGTTCATTATTGTTATGGTCACTGTTACTGTTATTATAATTGTCATCATCATGATCATCATTGTCGTCATCATTATAATTATTGTCATCATGATCATCATTATTATCATTATCATCACATTATCATTGCCATCATCGTAATCATTGCCATCATCATCTTTATCATTGTCATCATCATCGTTATCATTATCATCAGTATCATTATTATTATTTATCATCATTACCATTATCATTGTCATCATCATCATCATCATCTTTGTCATTATTATCATCATGATTATAACCATCACCATTGTCATTGCTGTCATCATCATTGCCATCATTAGAATCCTCCACGGCCGACTTTGCCCTCGTCGGTCAACAAATTTTTCAAATGGGCTAAAACATCACAAAAACTATTTCATTTGTCTCGACTGTTTCAGCATCAAACTCTTTTTGCCCGGACAACAAGTTTTGAAAATCTGAGTGTAATTGATTGGAAAGGCTTGCAAATATGATCCATTGTAGTTTGGTGGTGAGGGCGGAGTCAACCTTTGCGTGGAATACAGCAAAAAAGTGTCGTTTCTAGTAGATTTTTGGCATGAATGGCTTTTAAACTCATCACCCATGATCCCCTTATAACCCTGCCTATCACCACTATTTAGGAAAATCGGTTTCAGAGCCGAGAAAAAAATTCCGTGAAAGTCTATGTATTACACCTCGTTTTAAGCTCGCTCATCCAAACCTCGATTTTGAAAAATTACTAGATCGATCAAATAGCAATAACTTCGCTATTTTAAATGGATAATTGCTGAAATTTTCACAGAACATGTATTCATCCACACAGATTCCATGCATAAAATCTGACGTCTTAAGGTCACGTGGTTCGTGTGCAGCAACCATTAATTTAACAAAATTACCATTTGTCCTAACTGAAGGGAAAGTCCAACGACAAATAATTGGTTTCAGTACTTTTTATCTTTGGTATATCGGATTAACTATTCTGCAATTTCTTAGGACTCTTTAAGGGGTACACATTCAATCCATGCAACGAAGGTCAAGTCTTTTTGCTTTCTCGCAATTGGAGTTGGAACAGGCTAAAACGAGGGGAGAGTCTACTTTTTATTAAAAATGCTACAGTGTCTGCCAAACTATTTGGCCAGAAGAGCGCAAAAGTTGTGACGTTTCTTTTAAGCCTTTTCAATTTCTTATCATACAGACAACAAATCATGCTTTTCAAGCTTTACCAAATGGAATTGCTAACAAGATATGCTGTTTAAACTTAAAGGACTCCAAGGATGTTAGATTTTGCTCTAGAGACATTTTGGACAGCTGTCAATCATCCACTAAACCATCTTCACTGGTAAAAGGGCAATCAAACAAGTTTATAAGAACTTACTAACAAATTAAAAAACACAGCGTTTTGCTTTAAGTTTAACAGTGACGTTAAAATGCTTTTTCCTCCCAGCCCCACACTAATAAGCAAACGTGGAGATAACAAAAAGACACTAAATGGGGACTGTAAAAATTAGGCGTTATGTATTTATGAAGAATGCTTGGTGTGTTTTGATGGCATACGTAGGAGGAAGGATCTAAGTACATTTTTGACGTAATAACCACCTTGAGATTGTCTTTCGGCGCTTTTTCGTGATTCAAAAAGGAGGGGAAGGTCGACCACTAAGTTCCGCCGCAATTGTGACTGACAAAACTTATTGGTGAAAAAAAATATATAGCTAAACAAGTAAGGGACTTAAACCTGGCATTCGGTGATAAGATGACCTGCTCTCTATACCAGGCTAGTTGAAACGGCAGAATTTTTCATTTTTAGCATTTTGTCATCTCTTCTTCATACTTGGGGGTTGAACGACCGCTATTTTCAAGTTTGAATAAAAATTCGTAAAAAAATAAAACACGAGCCTTTTTCAACTCTTTCATCGTTATGTAAAAGCTATATTCTAGTTGAAATACAATTAATTGAAACTTTGTTTCTGTACATCATTTTTAAGGAAATACCGCTGACCAAAACTTTGTTCTCCTCATAATGTTGACACCTTTAACATTTCTAGTTGTTTCTTGTCCAAAATTGAAAATTTGTTACTGTTGCTTGCATTTATTTGCTAAGAATGTATGAAAATTAAAAAATATTGAATCCAAGATAGCCGACCTCTTAATCTCTTAAGGGAGGAACATTGACAAAATAACGGTGAGAGCAAATTGTGCAGTTTTAAGAGTTCTTTAAAACGGCAACATAATGTACACTCTACGCAAATTTTACTCCTAATAACCTCATTGTAGAGAGCCATAAGGGCAGTTCGAAGTAAATTCAAAACTACTAAGTTTAAACAATAAAGCAAAATGAGGAGTTTAGTTAGTTTACGGGGACACAGCTGACACAAGTCAACGATTGAGTCAAGGTCGACCATTCCCTCGGTTTGCCACTTGTTCCCAGTCTTCATCAGCGGCACGCTTCGCAAGTCTTGTCTGAGGTAAGTAACGATTCATTTCACTAGAAAAGCAAGCATTGATTTATAGTGAACAGCGCAAACGGAAAAGTATGCAAACCACAGAAAGTTTTCTTTAACCAGTCGTTGCTTCATTCGGGATCATTATTTTCAGTGAAACCTTTCCTACCTCTACACAAACCATGTTTTAAAATCGCTGTGCTCAACTGATCGCTTGTTTTGCAGTGTTGACTTTCGTAATCGCTTTGATCATAAGTTCGTTCTAGCTCAGATGACTGCGGCAAGATCCAAACGAGCTTCCAGTTTTACAAAAGTCAAAGCAGGTGGAGAAATGGCTGAATTCTCAACAGGGGCCTTCCTCCATTCAAACAAGCAGTTCAACTAAACAAAAGTTGTCGGACGAGGATGTCGACAAGATTGTGAGAGTTTTCACACGTGAATTTGGCTCCTTAAAAAAAGCCCTACTAAGAAGCCAAGTAAAACAATTATTTGAAGCAGAGTTACCAGAAATTCTAGAGCGAAAACAATTTCAGCGCTACTATAATAAAATTAAGCACCTCGTGGCTTTAAACAGCAGAAACAAAAAAAAGTAGATAAGTAGAGTCTGTGGACGTGATAACACGACGACGCGCGACTATAAAAGGTACAGCTCCGCTTAACTTTAACTCGCCGAACATCTAAAGGTGGCTACCTATGGTCACAGAAAGAAAAAAAAAGCTAGACAAACCTGACAATAGCAGGTTCTATCAAGGCGATAGAAGTTACTAAGAATCTCGAAACAGGAAAAACAAAAGTCTTATCAAAGATCTCAGACAGATCATGTGCAGAACATAATTTCTGTTCATAAGTTCTGTGCATGAGAACAGATGATAGACGAATGATCCACTCACGCGGATACATTTGATACAGTTCCTTTTATAGTGCGTCTTCCCGTTCCAGGAGGTTACTAAAGCAACAGTATAACTGCCTCAACAGAATCATTTCTGAGTGAAACATTTTTATTGTAGCTGATACATCGTTGATGACAGTTAGATGATTCAAATTGGTGATAACCGAATTCCTTGTGTTAGTTACAAGCCTTACTGTGCCTTCAGTAGACCTGTGGACCCTCAAATTCAACTTTCGTTTCGTTTTTTGTTGCCACAGATCATAGTTTTGGCGACAGTTGGCGGACCTGTTAAACCAGAAATTGACAAAGTGGATCGAAATGAGACAATCGCAACACTCGATGCTGACCATTGACCCAGGCCGCTCTGGTGATTGACAGCAGTGAAATTTAAATTTGAACTTCAGAGTCCGCATGTTAAGAAAGGTGCAATGATGCTTCGGTTTAATTTTTATTTTCTGACAATGATCTGGCGCAATTGAAAACACATGGTTGTAAGTTGCTAGGTATTTTAAGAAATTGCTGCTAAGATACCTAACTACCAGGAGTTATGTCACTGCTAACAGAGTGAAGTGCACAAAGCCACACAATGTTTCCTTCAGTACTTTTTTTTATACCACTCAGTTGTTGAAAAACAAATTGACTGCATCCATTTGACAGAACATATTTACTGAAAGGGATTTCGTTGATCAAAGTGAAACACAACTGTGAAGAAAAACGAAAAAATAATGACATTGGTCCCCGTAACGGCTTCCTTGCCAAAACTCTATAATATGTTTATATTGCGTTTGACTGGTCAGATCGTATTGTTGGGTTAAATCTCAATACGTTTTTGGGTTTCATATGTTTGCAGAGTTTTTCTATGTTGTGTTTACCTTGTTTTATACAAAATTAAAGCTATAGCTTGTTCGGAATCAAAACGTATTATTCCTTTAGTGGTTGTTTAGCACTAAAACCGAAAGGCAAGCATAACTCACAACTGGCGTACCCCAACTCTGTCTGACTCCCTTAGTCATTTCTTTTATTGCCTGACTACATTGTTCTTTGTTTTTCGGAGAATTTCTCTTCTTAAAATAAGTTACTTTTGATAATAATTTAAGCTTCTGGTGTTCTACATTGCTTGCTCGTGTCTGCAAATCAAAATGAAACAAAAGAACAGCAGGATCAATTTTCTTATCGAAGAGCAAGAAACAAAGACGAATTGGTTCCGTATGTTAAGGTTGGAATTATCCTTCAAATGCCTCTGAGTAATACTGTACAACACGTTCGTTGCTAAGTAAGCCGAGGGTTAAGTCCCTCTTACACGAGGGTAGAGTCGACCTATGAGGGGAAGGTCCACCTACGAGGGGAAGGTCAACCTTAGCCGAGGGGAAAGTAGCCATTACAGAGGGCAAAGTCTATCTTTTTTTAGGGGAGGGTCGCCATGATTATTGCCATTAGTAGCATCATAATCATAAATGTCATTATCATGATAACAATAATTTCATTACTACTATGAACAGTATAATTTTAAGAAAATAATAAGACAATAATAATAATAATAATAATAATAACTTTATTTAAGTGTCAAATTATTGTAGCTGAACACGAGTGCTCTATTAATTGGGAAAACTGTAAATCAAAATAATAAAATCTAAATTAAATGAAACATTGCTTTTTGAGGAGAGGGGAAAACTGGAGTACACAGAAAAACCTCTCGGAACAGAGTAGAAAACCAACGAACTCAACCCACTTATGACACCAAGTCTGGGAATTGAACCCAGGACATATTGGTGGAAGATGAGCAGTTTTGCCACTGCAACAACCCTGCTCCCTGTGTGTATGTTGTACAGTTAAGTTCTGTAATTTTTTTCCTAAGGTGGAGAATTTGAAAGATCAGAAGTAGTGAGGAAACCAACAGAAGGCTGCCCAGAGGTAATGAATAAAAATAGTGGGGATAACACAAAGATATAACTTAGTTCAGCATAACTAAATAAAGCAAACTTTATATTTATCACGGTCTTGATTATGAACAAGTTTGTCCTCAAAAATGGTCTTTCTGTCCATGTGCTAGTATATTGTAACAATAATTTATTATCTCTGTCTCTTTGGTACAATATTAGCACACATTTCAAAAGATAAGACTGTACAACAAGAAGAAATGCAAATCTAGTACAACTTCGTAACATTTTAGAAAAGAGATTTCAAGAAATAGTAGTTACCTGATAGTCATATAGAGTGGTTTTACTCAACATGTGAAACCATTTATATTAGACAACATGTAATATTGTGTGATAGCCAAATAGACACAAAAGAAATCGTACCAGGGAATCAATATATAATAGTTGTTAGTATGTTTCTATTACAGAAACATCTACTTTATGGGGTATTATTAAAAAACAGTCTAAAATAATATAAAAATAATTATTCAATTGTAGAGTCCACAAGTAAGACAGATGACACACAAGCTGGGATCAAACTAGATAGAGGGCAAGAAAGACATAGTTTAACGAAAGGTTGGAATAAAGACAGTAAACAACCAATAATTGGTTACATACATAATGTGTCTACACTTAAAAAAAGTAAACGGAACTTTAAATATTTTAACTTTAGTATTCAACTAGAGAATGACTTTGTTCAAGGTGTTTGTTTTGAGCCAAACTTACACCAAGATCTTACTCTTAAACAAGAGCTACAGAGGCCAATCAAAGTTTCACACTACTCAGTAAAAGAATCTACTCTCAACAAAGATGGATTTTCAATAGTAGTTAACACAAGAACAAAACTTGAAAATTATGATGACTGTCATTTTGAATACAAAGAGCCAGAACAACAAAATCCAGTTAGGATTTGCGAGATTCAAGACCTCAACGAATATGATATTATCAGCACAGTGGGAAAAGTTCACATAGTAGGTCAACCTAAAAAAATTAAACTTGATGATGATAGAGAATTGAGAAAACTGGACTGCAACATAGCTGATTCTAGTGGTGTAGTAAAGTTGACTGTGTGGGAAAATGCCATTTCTGAGATACACGATGACAAATATTATAAGATTACAAATGCTCGTGTACGTTGTTATCAGTCAGAGATGTTTTTGTCAATCAGTACTGACACTGTAATCAGTGAGGTAAAATGTGATAAGGATAAGTTTCCTGTGGTCAGTGAGTTGTATGGTGAAACCACAACTAATCAAGAAACCACAATTGACATTGATCATTTTGATGGTGTTCAAATGATATCCCATTATGCAAAATGCAAAAATCAGACTTGCAAAAAACTACACAATTTACAAAAATTGCATACTTGTGAAATGTGTGGAATGAAGCAATTAATTACACAAACAGAACAGAGGTTTTTGTCTCTTAGCATTTTGGTTCAAAAATACAATGTTATATTAAGGTTTAATGACAAAGAGGCAAGAGATGTCATAGATATTTTTAATCACCAACAAACTGGCAGTGGAGAAGTGAATGCTGACATGACATCAGAATCAGAGTTAGCTGAAGCAATTTTGTTGACAGGACCATTGCAAATTACATATAATCATTTGACGAGAGTTGTTGTAAGTGTCAAAAGTAGAAAAGTAGTCAATGATATGTTTTTCATGTCAGTGAAGTGTGTGGAGTTTTAATCAGCAAAAAAGTAACAAGCTTACTTTTTTTGCTTAGTTTTCTACTTTTATAGGGTATAATCATGTAAACTACTGGGTAACCGGTAATTGTGTTTAAGTTTGGCAAAGTTATTTTATTTATTTTTTACATTAGAACATTGAGTTATACTGTAGCCCAAGTCAACCATGAGGCTGAGTTAAGCACGAGTCATAAATCAACCTTGAGATAAGTTTGAGTCAGGTTAAGGTTTTTTTTTTTTAGCTTTTCTCTTCATTGCATCTCCAAGATGGAAACTACTGCTGACAATAAGTCAAGAGCATCAAGACACTAAGAAAAAAAAATCAACCGACTTGGTGAGGTTGCTGAAAAATAAATGAAGTGAGACTTCATTTCTCTTTCGACTCATTGCCGATTATGATTTCAATTTCCAATAATTAAAACAACTGAGATATGAATACATAGGAAAACTGATACTCCTTACTTAACTCATACAGGTACAGTAAAATTTTAGTGGAAAGCGACAAAAATATTTGTGGTGCTATGTCCAATGCGACTACATTGCAAAAACTAGAAATGACTTTACCCACACAGCTACCAAATATACATCATGCAAGTCCCATCTGTGACAGAGCTTTTTGCAAAGTTTGCTGCATCAAAATACCTTTTAAAAGACTAAGGGGACGGCAAAGTCATGTAAACTCATAGTGGAAAATTGTACTGGAAATGAAAGGCCATTACCCTCCTCATAACTCCATAAGATACTGGTGCCGAACTTTATACTATCAAATTGTTTGCCTTGACAAAACTGCTACCATACAGTCAAACTTCGTTAGTAGTTTGGATCTTTGACACAGTACAGCTGTTGCAATGAACAGGAAATTTAAAAAAAAGAAGTTCAACTGACTCAAACTTGACTTAAAGTTGACTCATGACTCGAGATTGACTTGGGCTTGTGGTTGACTTGTACTGCTATATAAACTGTAATAAGACTAAAATATGTTTGTGTTTGAACAACAACACTACTGTAAACACCAACATGTAAGCCAAACTGACAAGTAAGTTGCACTCGAAATTTGAGTTTTAATTAAATACCTGTTGATGCATGAAAAAGGAAAGGTTTCCAAAAGTATGACACTTTCTGCAATACACCTATTACTCCACTTCTAAATGATTCATAGGTGGTGAGACTATAATTATATACAGCTTTGTGGTGGATTGCAAATTCTTGATAAATGACTTTGAGCTGTTCATGAAAAGTGAGTGCAATAACTGTTTGCTAAAAAGATTTATCATTGAAGAGTTGAAAGTAAAATATTTTATTAGAAGTATGGATTTGCAAGAACAGTAAGTAACTTTTATTCTGAGTGTTATATTTTACAGAAATATTTATCAAATGTTGTTTTAATAGATTCAGTTGAATTTTGACTTTTGAAAAGTGATTAATCAAAAGTTGTGAAACCTTGTCAAGGTGTTCTTGCTTATGAGTTACATTGTCAAATTGAAGCTATTTTCCTAAACTAAAAAATTCAACCTTAAATGTTGGTGTCTACAGTAGTTTCAATGAAAGTATGTTCAAAAAGTTTTTCATTGTTACAATTTGAATTTCAAGGAAACTGAGACAAGAAATAGTTTTATTAAGCAATAGTATTCACAAATCATTGTTTTTCTTGTGTGCATATACCTACACAGGATTGATATAATATTTTTGTTCTAATTACCATTAACTAGTATATATTCCTTAAATGATTTTCAAAGATAATCTTGTGATATCTTAAAAAATTATACCTGTTTATTTTCATGGAATTATGAGGCTGTTGAAAATATGTATACTCCTTTCAAAACTGATATTGAATATTGGAAGTCAAGATATTAAAAAAAAGGTTATAAAACACAAGCACATATAGTTTGCAAAGGAGTAAAGTGATGTTGAAAAAAAAAATGAAAAAAGGAAAAAACTTTGTAATGAGGAACAGGTATTTTCAAGAAGTCAATGTATATATAGGTTTTTACTGTCTTCTGGATATCATTTAATAATTTAAGTATGGAATTGATAAATAAAATATTTATATGTGTTGCTTTTAGTGTTTCAAGTGTGATCTATTCTTTACAATATTGTAACAATTACTTGAAATGATAATTCCAGGTGTTGCTGGTGACTATTCTGTTTCATACATCTTTAAAGTTCCCACATTTTAATCCAATCAGTCTTCAAATCTAATGATATAGTACCTCAATTATTTCGAATAAAGTTAAAGTTTCCTTTAGGGCTGTCTCATGTCCAAGCAATGTAATGCATTCAGTTTAAACTGCACAATACTTAAATTTCATGATAAAACTTAAGTTTATTTAGACTTGGCATATAAAACTATAACAAGAATTTTTCATGCCCTTTAAATCTGAATGTCCAAATCACCTTTTCAAAGCTACAGGCCAAAGCAAATTTTGTGCTTTGCCAGATTAAATTCTTCATTAGTTTTCAGACTAAAAAATGCTAAAAAACTTAACTCTTTAAAGTGTCTCCTTAAACTGACACAATCATTTTGAAAAAGTAGCACCAAAGCTGTAAATCAAAAGAGGAACTTTTACTTTCAGCTGAATATAAAATCATGATTTTTCTACCAATATTACTTTAGTCTTTTTTAATATATTTTTTTTTACTTTACAGATCACACTTAAATGATTACTTTAACCTAAAAGTCGAAGTTTAAATATAATTGCCAGTTGGAAGGTGTACTGTAACTTTAATTGACACATGTGAATTTATGAATCATTAGAGTCAGTTCATTTGTTAAGTGTAATACATATACTAGTAATCGTACATTGAATAGTATACTACTACACTGATTCATCAGGAGAAGGCAGGATGGCAGAGTGGTTTAGGGTGCTGGATTTCAACACGGTAGCCGAGGTTCAAATCTTGCTCTGACCACTAGTTGGTGTTGTTGTCAGTAACTGCTTGATTCAACTCCTTAGTCATCGTTATAAATAGCCAACTGGTCTGCTTCCCGTGAGGGTGGCAAAGGGGGAGTCATGATCCCGTGTCTCGCACAAATTTTAACAAAATTCACGCATCAGGTACAGTTTTAATAAAATTTCACGAATCACGAAATTCAACTTAAATGAACATCAATCCAAGCTCTTACCTTACTCGCTGTTATTAAAACAAAGAAGCCAAAGAGACTATATTCATATGCCCAGAAAGAGGCTGTGGTTCACGCCGATTTATCATAGCAAATACCGCAATAATCAAATGTTTGTTTCACGATGTAGTCAATTGAAATGTAGATCGCAATGTTTCAGCTGGTTCCAGTTAACCAGGTGATGAGTTCAACCGGCTATGCGACACTTGTTGTACGTTACCATGGTATGGTTGTAGTAAAATTTAACTAGTCCCAAAGCGAATAGTGGCCGGGTTTGGTTAGTCTGAAATGTCAGCCGTGTCCTCTCCCTAACCCACAGGGGGCACGGGTGAGAGAGACGTCTGGGCCCGGTTGTTCGAAAGCCGATTAACGCTAATCCAGGATTAAAAATTAATCAAGGAGCTTATTTCTCTGTCCCCAAATGTTGTTTAATGCCGATATTCTGCAAAATTTTAGATTAGGGGAAGTCAGTCCTGAAAAACAAAAAGTAGCGAAAACAACTTTCATCCAATAGTTGAAAAATACAATCAAAGTATACGCTAATCCTGGATTATGTTAATTGACTTTCGAACAACCGGGTCCTGAATTCCGAGCATTATAATGTCATCCGGTGACGTCACATTTTAATTTAGGCAATGTTGCATAAATTTATTTCTTACCCGGACGGCGGCCACGAGTGTCGATTGCATGCATACGTATGAAGGTGTCTGGGTTTTGTGTGCCGTTAAACTTGACGATGAAGCCTCTGGAGTAAATTTACGGGATCGTGCTTCTTTCCCAATCGAACTCGCAATTGACAATAGGCTTATAGCGCGCGTATGTGTTTTCCCTGTCATCGCAAAAGTCCTTCGGGGAAAATTTGCCTACAATAACGTCAATAACGGATTAATTCGTGCGAAATTTTGGAAAAACCTCAAAAAACCTCAATAAATCCCTGCAAACGTGCCTCCAATATTGTGTTGAAATTGCGGTGTGTGTTCCTCGCGATGAAATAAATCTAAACTATGTAACGCAATAGTAAAAAGTTCTTTGTTCCCTAACGTTGCTTGCAAATGTAACCGTTGGCGTGTTGAACCAATGATAAAAACCCATCTAATTCAAATGTGTAAGAACCAATAAAAAACTACCTACCATATCTGCACAAGTACGTGATGTCACCGGATGACATTACAACGCTCGGAATTCAGACGTCTCTCTCACCCGCGCCCCCTGTGGGTTAGGGAGAGGAGACGGCTGACATTTCAGACTAGGGTTTGGTGGGCATGCTTAGAAAATCCTGAAACGGGCGACCGAGGTCACAGGCATAAAAGTGTAGTGTAGTAAGTGGTGATCTCAGGATTTTGTCCGAGGCCTTTCGTTGAGGCAATTTGCTTGAGATTGGTAAATGCAACCACCTGCTTGGTGAAATTATGTAAATCTTTATGACTTGGCATCTATTGGCACATTAAACTTCTCGTTGTGAATAGCTTGCGTAGCAGCTGATCTCGCTGGACTCGCAAAGAAAAAAAGAGATAAGAATCTTAAAGTTCAAGTTCGCCGCTGAAGACAGTATTTTGATTTCATTTTCCATGCTGCAGTGATAAACAACAAGAGCTGATCTCAAAGGTCACTGACTGTCACAAGACCGGCTGCGCAAGATGTGAAAGATGATGACCTGTCAAGTTCTGATGATTGACCGTGACGGAAATGCCATTGACGCCTAGGATTCAATGGCCAAACACGTTTCAGGCCGTTTTGTCGGAAAAACCTCAGGAAAATGAAATTTTCACGACCAAAAACAAATAATTCACGAATCACGTATACCTCATGAGATAAATCACGCGTCACATGCATTCAGGTATTCACGAATCACGTCTCTTTTTAAGTAACTTTCACGCGTCACACATAAACCCTTTGCCCCTCTCCCGTCAGTTGGGATTGTTATCATGTTATATTTATTTCAATTCTCTTTTTTATGTATTGCTTGGTGCCACTAGCTTTGTGCTAAATACACTGCTGAGGGTAAATAAAGGTGTTATTATTATTATCATCATTATCAATGAAATAAACATGTCACTGATTTATTTTAAGGAAACTGCAATGATATTTGCTCAAACAGTTATGGTGTTGATTACATCACCCGTACGAAACGAGCAGCGCTGTGCAGCGTCACAAAAGCGCTTCAAAATAGCTGTACAGCTAATATGCAGCCAATTTGCAGCGTTTTACAAGCCTTTTCACAGTCAAAGTAAATTTGCAGCTGGCTGTCAAAACCCTATGAAGCCCTTCGACGCGCTTGACCGCGTTTTGCAGCTGTCTGGCACTTCACCGCTAGCTGTGAAACAGCTGCTAACAGCTGCAAAACACAGGTTTTAAATAGTCATAAATCACCCGAATATACACGTTAGGAATCTAGCTCGATTATAACTAGTAAATCCACATATTTTGACACTTTAAAGCAATTCGGCCTATCTCATGATGAGTGAATTGAACCCGGAGGATGCGTTGTCTAAAGAAAATCAACAACATTCATATTGTTACAACTCACACTGATCATAACCGCTGACAGACGATAGCATTGAAGCACAAAAATAGAATAACGATAACAGCTTGGTTCGTTATTGCCGTTTTTTCTTTTAGCAAGGATACATTTTCAAGTCCAGTTTCATTGAAGTAACTGCATCTTTCCATCACGCCATACATACTCGCATCGTTCGATGCTACTTAGTGACCGGACACACATGACGTCAGTAAAAGCGCCATGTGTAAATAGTTTTTCAGTTACCGGTACATCAATGAAGCCACTGAAACATTAGCTGCAAAAGTTTCGTGGCTGCAGCTGTTAAATCTGCTAAGAGCGCGATGCAATCAGGCTATTCTAATTGACATAACAGCTGGAGATCTTGTTACTAAAAAAAAATCACTGCCTGATAATAATCGTAAACTTGATACTTTTTTTTATATATGCATTTATCACTACAAACATTGATTTTCATTGGCCGTTTCATTAATGTGATTGACCCATTTTAAGTCTTTTCCAGCTTTCAGATCCTCCAGATTATCGCGTGCTAAAGCCTGCGGGCGGCATACGTTTTATTGTCGATAACAACAGATTTGTTTACTGTCAAAATTAGTTGTAGTTCTGCCACATGGTTTAGAGCATTTCTTAAATTTGGGAAATCAATAGTTTAGTCATATCTCATTTGGGTGATCGGTGAAACTACATTCAAACAATTATTGGTCAGACAAACACCACAACACATAATAATTTCAACTGGTTGTTTTTATTGCACAAAATACCTATCATGCTCGTGTCATCTCAACATGCTATCATTTTCCTGTTTCCCAAAAAGTCAGATTGAATAAAAATCAAATATATTCTGGACGGAAGGCCTCCCACTTTAAAGTACACCCCACCCAAATTCTCTTTTTTGGCTAAAAAATTTACATTTTACGAGTATATTTTTCCGAAAAAAAAACAAAGAGATTTGGTTAAATAGTCGCAGTATGCGTAGAATGAGGGGAGAATGGCGAGGACTGAAAAAAAAAAAAAATTCAATGAGCTGGTCTTCCAGAAACTCTTTCCTTTTCCCTATCCACCTCCTTACCGCCATTTTTTAACTCGTTATCTTCCTCTCCTTTTTTGCCTTCCACATTGGATAAAATCTTCACTGTTATACCTCTCATTTAAGTTGAGTTCCTGATTGGGTTTAATTTTAGACCACATAATGCACTTATCAATGTACATTTCATGAGGCAAGGGAGGGATGAAAATGTAAGTAAGAGATGGGGATTTGACTAAGAAGTCAAAACTTTGCTCAATTTCCTGACGACGGGGTAGCATACATTCATCAAACGTAGTTAAAAACTGCAAGTCAGTGGTTAAAAGCACCAACTAAAAACAAGCTATGCACATAGTTTTAATAACTGATTACCGAGTATTAATCTCACAAACATGATTTAGCCTATCTCCTTTACGAAACAACATGATTTGTGATGTACAGCATTATACCGGTTAACATATTTCGTACACAAGAAAAACGAAATTAAACTAAAAGTTTATTAAACAATGTAATAATAAAAATAACCATCCTCAATACTTTACACTCAAACTCAGAACCCAACATGCTTCTAAAAGTAATACAAAAGAAACCGAATTTTCAATGCGTAAAATCTGCATCATACTGTAACGTACTTGTACTGATTCGTGTAAACTTATTTTGATGAATGAAAAGACTACAAGTGTATTTGTACAAAGATAGTTTCAACTTGAAGTAGAATATTCAGCTAATCACAACTGTGGCAATTTATTACTGCAGTATACTGTATTTCAAATTGAGACTTCAGGTTGATAAAAACGCTCACCTCTTCTTAGAACGCCACGGCAACCAAACCCAAGAGAAATAACATTAGGTAACCACGCTTTATCTCAGTCCCAGTCTCTGTACCAGAAAAATCAAATGTCCCGATCCCCTAGAAAAGGTACTACATCAAACCTCCCACTGAGGGGATAGATTTCGCCATCAAATCTCTACCCTTGCCCGCACTCCTTCCCCCCCTCCCAAAAAAAACAAATGAGTTTAGCCAATCAAACACCTCCACATCTCCCATGTGTCAATCAAAACACTATCTAACCAATCAAAATAAATGGGAGCCAACACCCAAAAAGGTTGCAAACAGTACCAATTGCGTACTTGAATTTGGTACTTGTCGAGGTAAGTCCTTCGGTTATTTGTATCTTCCTTTTATTACATGTTTCTCATAGCTCTATCCTTTAACATCATCCACTTTAGTCACAAAATTTGATCGCTAAACTACACTTACTTTCTTTTCTAATATCGTTGATCGAAGTTAACAGGTTTCCTTTACTAACTTCACTCAGGACAACTTGTTTCACGCCCAAACGTGTACAAACAACGAGACAACACCAAGTCATCTTTGAAGACAACGCAATTCATCAACAACTTATGCTTTCAATTCACCAAAAAACGTGAACTCAACACTGTACTCTCAGCCTTGGAATTCCAAATTTGCTTACCAATCGTTAGTTAGGTCAGCCTATAGTCAAACTTTTCAACGTTCATTTCATGATTCATTTTGTTAAATATTTTATATGTGGCATGTTAATGAAGTTAACACCTCATTTCTTCATCTTTTCAGCTTTCCACAATTAAGCCGCAACATCCAGGTAAGTCACTAACTAAACTATTCATTTTCTTTAGTCCATGTTTAATTATCCACTTTACATTTGTTTCTTTGAAATTTTTCTTAACACTTCGAAATATTTAGTCAATTTTCACAAATACGCATTCAAAACGTAAACGCGCACAATATGCTGGCATGCATGTTAATGAAATGAACAACTTATTTCTTCATTCTTTTAGCTTGTGAAAATTAAAAAACAATCAAAGTAAGTCACTAACAAACTATTCATTTTCTTTTATCCATGTTTAACTTACCATTGATTGATATCAAATAAAAGAAACAGCATTGTCTGGAGTATTCTTTACAATTTTTGTAGCCATGCGCTGATGTAGTTTACAACTTGAAACATTTAAAAAGAAACTAGTACTTCAACGCAGTTTTCCTACAAAATGTGCTTAGCTCTGAGGTCAAACGAAATCTCGCATACTTGGCAACACTAAAAATGTTGCTTTTTGTCAGGCAAGACAAAAAACTGTTAGCATTCTTTCATACAAAGACATACCACTTTAAATCCAGACTTACCAGAAAATGTACTGCCCATTGAAATCTCGCGAAACTTGGCGCACCTGCCAAGCAACAACTTTATACCCTGGCGTGAACGAAGTCATGAATTCGCGCCTCTTGTATTTCGCGTAATCGCGGCTTCTTTACTTTCGCAAGAGACTTTCTCTAGCGGAAATAAACAAGCTGACTACGCGAAATAGAAGAGAGGCAAACAACTTCGTACATACTAAAAGACTTGCTGAAAAGAAATCTCTCCCAGCAAGGTAGCAACAATTGAAAAATTTATTTGTGTGGCCAGAATACACGTACGCGATCAGGCTCAAGATAGTGTTATCAGCGCTGCTTGCGAAAAATATATGAAAGAAGTTTGAGTTCATATTACATAAGCAAAACACAAACAACTGTCAAAAAAATCGATCAAATACGCACGTGGAATTTCAAGCTTTCCTCAGCTCAAGTAAAACTATGGAATTGTAACAAAGATAAGAACATTTTTGATTAACAAACATTTAGTGCAAACTTTTAACCTTTAGACAGCAACACACTGAACGCAGAAAGTTGTTAACATGCAAGAAATTCTACAAAATAGCCTTATATGACTTAGACAGACTCTTCGTTATCAGTAAGCCTAAGCTTAAATTAAACCTTTACAAAATTTGAATTGGAAACTATTGAACAGACAAAAACTACGTACGAGAGTTCATCAATTGAGGATTTAATTAAAGGTATCTTGATGGTCGTATTGTCGATTTGTACAAATCAACGACCCATCATCAACAGAAGATTAATAACTTGCAAACAAAAGATAAAAGTAAATGCAGTTTGATGTGTTCACGTCTTAACGTTCTCCCTACCGCAAAAGATTTTCAGTCTGTAAACAACCCCACATCACTTCTTGTACTTCTCAAGGCGAACACATACGATGCAGTGAAGGATAAAACTACAAAAAGTCCGTAAAACAAAAGTGTTTTCTGATGTCCCTTCCACGATTTTTCAACGAAATTACAAACTGTTATTTTCACCACGCGCGAAGACAAACAATGCACACGTCACAAATCTATCAAATGTACCCAGAGTCCTCTGGCATTTTGAGTCCACGTTCCATCAAACAGCGGTCGCATACACTCTGATGACTTTACTTAAATTACCTACAACCGTAAGAAGATCTACTTTGCTACGTTTTCCTTCAATTATTTCTCTGAAAATGCGATGTCCTCAAGAAGAAGTGTAACTCAAAGAAGTATTTTGTCCTGAAGAAATCATCCTTCAAGAACAAATGATAGTTTTGTCAAAGTGAACAATATAAATGTACAGTTAAAATCACTCAATGGAAAAGCTTAGATAATTTATCCAAAATGTTTGAACGTTTCTGAGAACCTTCGTACAAACGAACTTAAGATTTAAATATGAATTTTTACCTTACTTTATCTTTAATACACCAGTTTGCTATGCTCTAAATAACTCATTATATACGAAATTTGCAATAAGTCTGTCAGTGTTCTTCTGAAATAGTAAATAAAGTTAGTTTTTTCTTAGTTTAGATCCCCACCCCCCACCCCTAAATAATGACCAGTCCCTTAGCAAATAATCACATACCTTTAAACAAAACTATAACAATCTCATTTAATGTTTAAATTACTAATAAAAGTACTATTTGTTTTCATTTTCAGTACAACTGTGACTTTTGATCTAGGTATGTTTTTGTCTTTAACAAAACATTTTATCCACCTTTTGTTTGTATAATTACTTTTATGGAGGCTCTAAGACATATTGAGGCCCATTTTCACCTGTGATTCAAAATAGTCCTTCATTTTTCTTTTAAAATCATGTTATTGTTAAATGATGCCTCTGATTAGTGAATTTCTTTTATTACACTTTTCATCTTGTTAATTACAGAAAATCGTTGCTTTTGCAGTTTTCTAAAGGTTTAGACTACAAATTTATTCACTGAAACTGGCAACAATCCATCGACAGTTTTAAAATAAAAAAAAAACATAGTAATCAACAATTTAGTGATTGATAAAACTCACTGATAATGTTCCGAGGGTGGTGACAAAAGATCTACAAGAAAAGATTTATTTATTGTGGTACTATATCAATGGTTTCTAATTTACAGTTAAAGAAAACTAGTCATACATTATATAATTATCCTATCCTTTTACTGCCTTCAAAACCAAGTCACACTAAAACAATGAAGAACTGACCAAAACCACAGAACTTATTGTGCAAACTAACCTTAAGGTAAAAACATCAAACATGCCGAAAATATTATACAAACATGTATAACTTACTCACCATCAAATTGCAACAAGTCAATTTGCAACAAACTCAGTAAATTCTTAAAAGGTAACTATCAAGTGATGAGCTCTCCACAACCCTTCAATAGTAGGCCTGTATTTAGTTGTTTAGCCATAAACAACAAGTCTTTGTAAACTTCCCTTGAACCTCATTTTAATATAAACGCCAGCTACAAAGTCATGACTACTACAATGCCACTGACACTTTTGACTTTGAACAGGCCAAAATTTGTAAACACATCCAAATTATTCCAAATAATTATAATAAAAAAAGAAAAAGAATAAACAAAGAAAATAAATATAACTACCTATTTGGAGATTTTTTGACGATGCCTGTGAAACTATCTAACAAAACAATAGTTTCAAACATCTACATGATTTTGCATTATATGACGTTCAAAAATCAACAGTCCCTGCACACAATGTATCAAGAGTGAAAATGAATCTTAATAAGACATACAAATTCAGTCAACTCCTTTTCTTCCAGAAAAGGCAATTTCAAACTCAAGTTAAATAATATTCCTCAACTGTGTAAAGTTCCTTAAGACAATAAACTCCAACTTCTAATTGTTACTAAAAAGAGTAATTCCAAAACATCGTCTTATGAGTCAAATATGTTACTATAACTCTTATATTACATCACTAATTCTCTGAGAAAAATATTTTTCACCTAAGATACTTCAATGATATGAAATTAGTTGAGTTGAAATATATCCCTCCTATTATTACACATTGTGTCTACACTTCCAGTAGATTGTCACACTATGACCATTTGCACCATTTAATATTAACCCTCCAACATATCAAATCCATATGTGCAAAAGAACAGAATATAAAACAAAAACACTTTCAATAATAATACTGTCAGTTAACTACAAACTACACAAAACAATAATTCTAAATAACTGTTATACCAACATCCATTACCTACTAAATATAAAATAAAGAACAGACTTCCATGATAATGTTCAAACATCATATAATTTTACATCACACAAATCTATCGTTTTGTTTGCTTTACATTACAAAACAGAGAGAAACGTTTGGGATTTCTTTGAAAACTACGTCTATCTTGGCAACACAGAATCGAAAAAAGGTAAATGTTAATTTAACATGTATTAATTATAAAATTAACAACAAACAATGTAAACATTCTTATAATATAGCCATTATAAAATACATTACTATACCAGTCATCAGTAAGAAAACACTTCAAGAATACAGCATCAACAATTGCTGAACCCTTGATGTCAATAACACACTAGAGACCTATTTACATGGAGGGAGGATGCCCGAGTTAAACAAGCTACCCTAGCAGAACATACTAGACACATGCAGTAACCCACCTTACTAGGGCACCCTGTATACTTACCCAGAACACTCTTCTACATAGACTATCATTTACCATGTGTAAATTATGCTTCAACCCATGTTGTCTCAGCTCTTCAAGCTGTGAACACCACGAAAGTAGCATTCTATTCCAAGGGCCACTTTTAATGTTAACTTCTCTGGTCATTATGCTGAATAAAAATGAAGTGCCAAATTATACTCCAAAACACTTGAAGAGACGCCACAAATGAAATAAGTGATAAAAATGTTTACCCTGTTGCCAAAATGTTGCTTTTGTCTGCCATCTTGTTTGTTCCGTTTAGTAACCACTAATACCGTCGTTTTCATCTAAGCATCGACATGTGACAGAAAAACATATTCTAATTTGATGCAAACATGACATACTTGGTAACCAAACATTTGAAGTGTGAAGGGTGTTCGAGCACATTTTTCAAAATGACAGAAACAATAGATATCGAACACTTCCTCGAGGAAATTGATCCACACCTGTTAAAGCATGCTTCCACTTTTCTTAAATATGGCTTCTCATCAAGTGTAACGATGAAGTATCAGTGTGAACACGATTTCCAAAACTTACAAGTAATGTACTTGTGTACAGTTGAACGGTTTATACGATACCTTTCACATATTTCACTTATTAGACACATAGCCACCATCTGAATCACCTCATTTTTGAAATCATTGGACAAAGGAATACCTGGTTTGAAGTTTCTGCCGTATTTGTTTATCAATAGTATCAACAGATTCGAAAACTTTCAAGTTTGGCGGGAAAGTTTCCTTAACAACTGTAAAACTTCAAATGTTTGGTTACCAAGCATGTCACGTTTGCACACAATTAGAACATGTTTTTCTGTCACATGTCCACGCTTAGATGAAAACAACGGTAAAAGATATCCTGCTTAGATGAGTTGCAAGTAAAAATGTTTTAACCCTTCTAACTAGATAGCCCAGTTACCCAGGGCATCCTCCCTCCATATAAATGGCCTTAAACCCTATATTAAGTGGGTACATAACCCAAATAACAACTAATCCTTTCATTCCTACTAAAACAACTTCATTCTACAACTCAACATTTTAATTCAACAACAGCTTTTCACAATAACATTTTTTCTCACTACTCAAACTCTTAAAACTGACTAATTTAATTTAATTATTTATAGTATTATGTTCACTGTACACTGTACACATGTCTGAAAATAGACACTAACTTTAAAATAATTTATACATTCCCTCTTACAGAAGCATCAACTCAAACAGAAGATCAAGAAATGAAGCCAGCTGGTAAACTATCAATACTATAATTAATTTTCATAAAACCTACATACATATGTACATGAAAAACAGTCATACAAATAGTGTCTCAACCAAGTCTCAATAACTTGCCTAATGGTCATCAAACTCCGAACAAATGGAAATCACCTTGTGCAGAAACTTACTTCAGTTCCCTTATATTTTGTGTTTGTGACCAAATACCACTGTTAATTTTCACCTCAAATATTGTATTTTGTAGCACCAAAGAAGCGACCAAGACTGCCACTTGGTAAATATAAATTTGATACATTTTCACAAGTACTAGCACCATTATCTTTCAATATCCTTAATCTCAAACCTAATATACATCCACCACCTGACATTTTCAACATCAACCTCATACTCATCATTCACCCCTTAACACAAATAATAAATCATTTTAGATGAAAATAACTATAGTCAAGAACATAATATATCAAATTATACTATCAACATACATTGTTACAAAAACTGACAACAGGCACTATTATGTAATTAGTTAAATTAATATTAAAGTTTTCAATGATACCTTTGGATAAAACAAACATTACTTTTAATATTTGTTTGGTTCTAATAGTTATGCATATAAAGATGCAAAAAAAAAAAATAGTCTTACAACTTCCAATACTTCACTCTATCCAAGATGTGCTTATCGCCTATCATCAAAAGACACAACACAATCAATCAGTCAACAATTGACTACTAACCTTTGATCAAATATCACTTAACTACTCAAAAACAGTTTCATTTTACTACACCCTCCAACCTTATCAACATTCTAAATTAAAACAACTCTACAAGACAACAACACTCATCAATCATTTACATGACTCAAAACCTTGTCTTATCATAATAAAAAAAATTATCAATAATTGTACTTTACAATTTGATAGCACTCAGAAGAATTCTTATAGATGAGTATAAAGAAAAACAAAGTAAGTATAAACTTCCCAAAAAATCAGTACTTTTAACACAAGAGACCTTACATTACATGATTGTCCCCATTGAAAAGTGATGCTTTCTGGATGCAATACACTACCAACAAAATTGCAAAACCTTCTGACACTTTTGGTTTCTTCATATCCAACTCACTAATTCCCAAACAGGAGTGAAAAATTCTCACTCTGCATCCTTTCAAAGATAAACCCTATTCTTTGAAAATATTGAAATGCTCCTTTTATCATTGTTAATAGAAACCACATCATATCCCTGCCCGAAATTAAGCATTATAATTTGATCTCATTTGCATATTCCCATGCAATATCTTTCAATGAGTAGAATTCTGTAATGAATACCCATGTACAACAAAATGCCTTAATTATACCAATTTTAATTGTGAAAGTGAACCTTAACATGATTTATAAGCAAAATATATGCATTTTCAATAACACATGTACACTCAACACAAAATAGTAAAATGACATGCAACGAAAAAATTCAAGACAAATCTTATTCCACTACCAGAACAATTAAAAACTCATAAGACTATGCTATACACAAAATCAAAACCAAAGTTCAAAAAACGCAGCAAAGTAAAAATTTCCAAATTTTCTCTTTCCCTATAAACAACTTGTAAAACAAATCTAAAGAAAAAAACAATGTTGCTTTCTTTTTCTCTAACACCTGTACAGTGTCTCTACAAAAATTTTTATACTTTATTTTTTATTAATTTCTACTATCACAATACATTAACAGACCACAAGACATGCAGTCTCTGTAAGAGACAAAGAAGAAGAAAATGAAAATGGTAAGAAAAAATATTACACTTTAAAATATAAAAAACGTATTTACTAAGCAATATCTTAAAATACCAAACTTTATGGGAGTGACAACAAAACCATACAAACAATGTTCACAGCAACTCTCTTTTACATGCCATATTCCTGATCTCAAATACACATCATGTTATAGATAAATAAATAACCTCAAAAGTCTTTCCTACTCCTAATTACTATCCAAAATTTGTTTCAGATTCAGGTAAAACTATTTGCCTTAGTTACCAATCAATAAAACAGTCACCCATACTTATCACCTCCAAAATGACTCCTCTAAAAAACACCTAATGCCTACCTCTCTGCCAATCTTCCACAACGATCATCAAATGGATATTTTACTAAACAGTTGTCTCTTTTCATTCCCACTTCAATCTTGTTACTTCCACATCCATGTACATTCAACCACATGTCCACCATACAAGTCTATCTTATGTCTATATTCTGCACATCTCCCACTTCCATCTTGTCACGGCCACATGCATGTACACTCAGCCACAAGTCCACCATATAAGTCTATGTTCTCTCTATATGTTCTGCACATGTCCCACTTCCATCTTGTTACTCCCATATCCATGTACATTTCACCACAAGTCTACTATTCAAATCTATTTTCTCCACATGTTTTTATGCTGTCAATTTCAAATATGCTTCAGTTTTTAAAAGCATCCCAAACAGTTCTTGAAAATTGCTTCAATTTGTCACCTAAAAAAGTGCACAAAACTTGATAACTATTTACAATAATTCTATGGGTACTGTCATTAGAAACTACAATATTAGCCCCCTACCTTACTAAAACATTATTATGTCCTGAGCTTTAACCTTAGTAAAACACAACACCTTACTATTTTTCTAAAATACTATTGGTACCTCCTCGCAACATTACAAATAACTACACTAACACATTGTCCTCTTCATCTAAATTCACTGATAAGGCACCTTTGCACACTTAATCACTTTTTCGCTACAAACTACTTACAACCTATCGATTTCATATATACTAAGTAATAATTTATCAATTGTATCTCACCTCCACAAATAAATAGCACACCACAAAACAAAACATAAACATTCATACTATTACCCTTAAGTACACAAAACAATAAGTGCAAAAATAAATACTCAGTCACTTATCATGTACTTCCCTTGTCTACAAAAATAAATTAAAATTAAAACTAACATAAATGAAAAAAAATCTCTGTTAACACTCCATTGTTACTCATAGTAATAATAATCGTCAAAGAAGGTCGCCATCAACTACATAACATTTTATAGCAGCTTCACATCAACCCTCAATTTCTCACACTAACCTCTTTTAACAAAAATAATATCTATTTTAAATCACAATTAAATAACATCAACATCCATATACACTCACCTTGTGACTATACTTAACATCATCAGTTTCATTTCCAATGCAGTTTGACAAAACAACCTGCACACATAAAATTCCAATACCATTTTCTTAGTTTAAGAAATTTGTTAACATTCCTTAATACATTCCATTCTTCCAATTTCTTCTCGTTTCCATCCTATTTCAACTGAAAAAAAATAAACTCAATCAGCCTCTCAAATATATAGTCTCCTTCACAGCAGTTATTAACATCATCACACAATACCCCTCCCCACTAATGGCTACTCTCTCAAGCTATATATTCCTTTCCCTTTGTTACTGACAACCAATAACATGCGCATAACTGTTAGCAGCTGCACCAATCATATTCTTCACTATATTTGCCACCAAAACACAACAAGGTCTAGGTTTTTAGCAAATGAAAACCTGCTCCTTATTAGTCAGTTTAAGCAAAAAAAAAATACAGACCTCAAGTCACCAGCTGTTAGTTGGGAAGAGTGTTACGTGACGGCATTAATAATGCCAGCAAACGAAACTTTACTACCTCACAAATTAACCCAAGAGCTACCTACAATTGTATAGTTTTTAAAACTAAAACAACAAAGAATTTAAACTCAACTTACATATTCTATCATCTTTGCAACTCAAAGGCATACTGGTACACGTAGCAAAGCTCATCACTGCTTTCAAAATTCATAAAACTTCCACTTGATGAATCTCAGTCTTTTTTCATCAATCCAACTTTTACAGCACTAATGATATTGGTGTGAACACCTAAAATATATCTCGACTGTTTATTGTGTTGTAACCAATCAGGCAAAATCTTCACACCACAGAATCCACAGGCAACAAATGGTTTCCTATCTCTCACAGAACAAATAATTATTTTCATTTTGTTTAAACATTCAGTCTTTTCACAAGTAAACAATTCCTTTTCCTTCCTATTTGTTGACAGTATGTGCTATAATAGCAAAAAATACAGGTTTGAGCAATTTTAAAATAAACTACAAACCTGATGTGCCGGGCTATTACACAACACACTTTGGCACGTCAATTTTCAAACTTTTTGTAACAATCAAAATCAGTAGTTACACTTCATTGCATCCAAAGAGCACTTGAAATCTTCTCACCTAAATCCCCTCATAACTAGCATGTAATCCCCCAGATATCAAATGCATAAATGCCTTCAGAGAAAAAGCAAAATTATATTTTGCAACAAATACCAAAAATTCAGCTATTTACTTCACGTCATGTGTCAATCATTCCATACAATGTAGATGTTCAATTTGGTCAGTGGTCTTTCCAGTTTACAATCTTGCTATCAAAGATCTTCTGTCAGCACAGTAGTTCAAACTTCAATAATTAGCCCACATAAATCCAATCCTCTAGTTCTACAAAAAAATATTAGCAAGAATTGTGCTATCAGAAAGAAAAATATCACAATTGTTCAATTTCTGTTTTCATGTGATACATCATTACATAGAAAGCTCGTCATTGTCGCATCGCATCGCGTTAGCTCCTAAAATTTTTCTTTCTAAAATGGAACAATGTTCGGCATGCAATTCTCAGCAATTTTCTTGGGCAACAGCAGTGTTTTAAATTCTTTATAAGACAGCTTGGATTATTAAACAACACGAAAATAATTTGTTTTATGACCAATGGAAACCCGTTTGTTGCCTGTGGTTTCTGTGGTGTGAACATCTCGCCTCAGTGATTGGTTACAACGCAATAAACATTCCAGACACATTTTGGGTCTTCACCGCTGTAACACTCACTTTGTATACACTCAAACTTCACACCCCTTATCCAACAACAATGATGCTAAAAACAAATCACACTTTTTTTCACCAACTCAAATATACTTCTCAATCTAAAAAATCCATGAACATTAATTGCGTATTGTCCCAAATTTAAATTAACAACAACATACTTGATATCAGAGACACACTCACTGTATAAATTTCACCAACGTTTCTACTAACAACTCAGCTGCATCTTAAATAATATTAACATTCTTTGCAATTAACTACTTTTATTTCAGATCAAATTTTGATATTAATGTGTACTTCAAACAACACATATTACACAAACTCACATTTCAACAATTGATCACCTTTGAAAGTATGAAATTCACATCGACAAAAGTACATTTCTCCCTCAATACACATTATGCACCTATTAATGTTATACCTGAGCAAACGGCGCAGATGGGGGAGAGGGGTGGCCACCACGGGATAGCGTGGACACTTTCATCACAAACAACCTAACCCTTGGGATAAAATTTCAATTCAAAATTCCCCACCTTTCCTGTTTCAAAATACCCTAAAGAAAACTGTAATCACCACAAACTACCAACACCTTTTTGTTCTATTCAACTCCACAAGGACCTGTTGTTTATATAAAAAGCAAAAACACTCAACTGCTGCGCTTGATTAACCAAACCTCACAAAAACACAATAGAATAGCATGAATATGCAATTAAATGAAAAAAATTCGGTGACACCAACGGAAACAATGTGTTTGTTTACAAGTACATCAATAAAAAGAACTGATGGTTTGTTAAAGCAATGAATTTACAAAAATACAACTAACCTTTCATTCTTCCATTTTACTTGAAAACCGTATTCTAACCTCTAAGAATTCTGGGTACTTTCAACATGGCGGAACACTCCTATCCAAACTCCCCGCATTCAAAACTGTGGTCGTTCTCGTCGTTTTAACAATTTTGGAACTTTTCGACCCTAGGGCCACTATTTTTTACCATTGTCCAAACTTCCTAATTCCGAGGCCAACATTTATGTTCAAAGTTTGCTAAAATTCCCCACGTAGGGCGCACACAGACATTTAAACTCCCCACCTCATCCCTTGCGCCCCCCCCCCTCTCGGACATAACATAACATTGACAAATTCATTAATACATAGTCAGTGGAACGCAAAACACCGTCACCCAACAGCATTCCATACAGTACTTCTCTTAATACCGTGACAAATGATTTGACAGTCAAGGTCAATGATTTTTCTAAAATAAAAAGTAAATTCAACTTACATATCTTTATTTACTGTAAGACGGTCTCAATGGGGGGTCCCTTTGACGGTTGACCGTTAAAAATAAGTAGTTTTGACGGTTGACGATTAAATTTTAGGTCAAGGTTGACGGTTTATTTTTCGGAATCACGTTTATCACACCAATTTAAAGCACAAATTTAACTGAAAGTTTTAATAAAACGATGTTTTTCCTCATATTTGAATACTAGATTTAATCCTATAATTTCTGCACTAAAATGAGGTTATTAGTCTTCCATTATGGCAACTATGTGTATTATTAGCGGAATTACATCACCTCCCTTACCACTGGACGTATTAAACGCCCGCTCCACCAATTGGTCTAATTGTATCAGTAGTCATATAAGGATCTTAAAAGCTTTTTCATCAGAAATCAAATCTCATCAATGCTTTTATCTGTCTACCCGATCTTGTTATACCATTTCTGTATTCTATACAATTTCCAAAACATTTACCTTAAATCGTTACTCAACAATACTAATCTACAATCCTTATCTTTTTTTCAGCTGTCATCATCAGTTTAATCAGGCGTCGCCCTGAACGTTACGTTTAGTAAAGATATCAAAATAAAATAAAAATAAACTTAAGAAATAACTACTATACTAACCATAAATTAAACAAAAATAACGAAATTAATACTAAAATAATAACATAATAATGTCTACATTTGTAATAAAAATGATTTAAAATAAACACTTCTTTACATTGCAAAATCTCGCCTTTTTTACGCTTTGCTTTAAGTTTATTGAATTTTAGTCCATCACAAAGTTCAATACCATAACAACAAGTTTCAATTTCAATACTTACACTAAGACTGCAACCAAACGCTCCCAAATACGATTTACTTAGAATTTTCGCTGTCAAATCGGACTCAAGCCCCCCATCCCTTTCCTTCATGAACACAAACCACAACAGACAACCTTAACGCCTTGACAAACGACCACACATTGTTGCCGACACACATGTCTCACACATCCGGTTTGTCACGCAAACAAATATCCTTTGTGTTTACTCGAGAAAGGGGATTGACAAATTCCAGAAAATCCAAGAATTTATCTGATCTAAACTACCATATTGTCATAAGGATATGCTAAACGATTCCCAAGACCTTTGTTGCCTTTCAACTACTTCAGCTGTAAACAACACGAACCACGCACTTGAAATGATGATGCAATATTTACCTCTGAATCTGGTTAGCAGGGAAATTCCCCAGAGGTTTGGGCAAACACCGAACCGCAAAGTAATTCTTTCATATCAAAAAAAAAAATCTATGGAACCTATCCACGGACTTAAAATGAATTTTATCGGGCCTTTGTGATTGTCATGTAGTTGATCTGTAACACAACGGCCAAATCCTCTTCGAGAATTACACCCAAACCGAGTACTTGAAATGATCTGAAATGATGGTGCAATATTCGTGTCACGTAACAAGTTGATAGTCACGCAAAGCCAACAGCCACAGAGCACGTCGTATGGCCTGCGTAAAATGCAGCTTGATTTTAAGAAAAATATAAAGGTCTAGGGTATGTCACAACACATCTTGATCAAAATATCATAACCTGAATGTGATTAAATCGTCGATTTCCCCGACTTATCAAAGAAATCGAAAGGCCGTTCATTTGGTGTTTCGGCAGTTTGTTTCTACTAAATACCCATTGAATCTCCATGTAAAATTGAAAAATCGCTCTAAAGCTCAACGATTAGTCAAACTAATACTTAAAAAAAAAGCAGAACAACAGAAAAAGAAAAAAGAAAAACCAAAGAGGGTTGCCGTTGCTAGGAGTTGAACCCGGGACTTCCTGATCGGTGGGGGATAGATGTACCATTCGGCCAAGCCCTCTATGAATAAGTAATGAGGTGAAAATTTCAACTTTATAACCATTCTGCTCACGAACTGGTTCAGAAATGATGGTGCAATATTCGTGTGACGTAACAAGTTGATAGTCACGCAAAGCCGACAGCCACAGAGCGCGTCGTATGGCCTGCGTAAAATGCAGCTTGATTTTAAGAAAAATATAAACATCTAGAGCATCGTTCAACACATCTTGATGTAAAGATCATAACCTGGATGTGATTAAATCGTCGATTTCCCAGACTTATCGAACAAATCGAACGGCCGGTCATTAGGTGTTTTGGCAGTTTGTTTCTACTAAATACCCATTGAATCTCCATGTAAAATTGAAAAATCGCTCTAAAGCTCAACGATTAGTCAAACTAATACTTAAAAAAAAAAAGCAGAACAAAACAGAAAAAGAAAAAAGAAAAAAGAAAAACCAAAGAGGGTTGCCGTTGCTAGGAGTTGAACCCGGGACTTCCTGATCGGTAGGGGATAGACGTACCTCACGGCCAAGCTCTCTATGAATAAGTAATGAAGTGAAAATTTAAATTTTTTAACCATTCTGCTCACGCACTGGTTCAGAAAAAGTAGGACTTTTGCCCAGAGATCAGAAATGAAATGGACAGACACTGAACCGTAAAGCAATTCTTTCATAAATTAAATCGAAGACAGATCTATCGAGCCGATCTAAGGTGAAACTGATTATATCAGGCCTTAATGATTGCGATTTAGTCTATTTGTAAGACATTGGCCGAATTGCGTAACAAGTTAATCGTCGCGTATCACGCTACTAAAAGTGTCTTGGACAGAACTGTTTACTCAAAATTTTAAATTACAACCGACCTAAACTACATCCTAAGGATAAAAGCGGTCCAAATGGCAAAAATGGCCGCTTGAAAATTCTGAGAATTTCTTGTTAATACAAGGAACGATCAAAAACAGTTTTAAGTTACAACCGTGCCCTTTTCTTGATGAGTGTCGAGTGTAAAACATACTTTGCTGTGCAATTTCCACTGTATTACACGCGGCATGAAATCCCCTCGTTCGTCATGTGTTAAAAACAAGAATCGCCCCATAACACATTGCGAAAAGAACTGTGCTTCATAAGCGACCACCTGAAATGTATCAGTGTTGCGAGCACGTGAGCATGGCCGCCCAGAAAAGAACGCGTTCAATAGCGGATTATTTTTCGGCTTCAACCAAAGGGCCTCCAGTAGAGAAAAGGCCAAGAGGTGAGTACACTTCTTTGTTATTTAACCTTTTACTTGCCTGTATATAGTGAATGGCTTAATCATCATGTTCAACGAAGCGAAGCGTGATTTTTTTATTCGTCTTATGGTTTACGCCAATGAATTAATTTTCGGTGCATTCACGTTAAAACAGTGCTCCTCCCGTCTAGTCATTGAGATTTTAAAGATAAGTTGTTAAACTAATACTTTTGTAATTCACCTTCCAGCGAAAACTCTTCGTCTCTCCAAATGTTTGCCGCACTTCATCTATTTATAAAATAGACCAGACAGTTTCCGACGCCACTGACGGTGATTGTATGGGAATCTGATTTCAAACAATTTTCGTACAACTTCACTATTGAGGAATTCATGAATTGAAAAATTAAGGCAGTAGGCAAAGGATGTTACAAACAAAATTTGAGGGATGTAGCTGTGCTAAGAAGCGTCCAGTCGTGTTTTGAATTTTCATACATTTCTTTTTATTCAAACGTTAGCGGGAGAAAAACTTACCGTAAAATGCTTTTTTTTAAATGTAATTGTCTTTCTAGCGCAGCTTCATTTCTTTTTTATTATTATTGTAAAATCCTTTGCCTAGAGCCTAAAGTTTCCAATTCATGAAATTCTCAAGAGCGACGTTACACGAAAACTATTTGATATCGGATTCCAACACAAGCTTAGTTTTTTTGGCGACAATTATTTTTTTAAGGATGGCGAAAAAAAAACCCACAAAAACGGCAAAAGATAGAACCTGCAATTTGGTGCCACATAGCATTTAAAACTA
>OX419338.1:20909029-20924029 GCA_948470475.1 Galaxea fascicularis
TCTTTCTTGGTTTTCTTAAGTGTTTGATTTCATCTTCCAAAGGGGAGATGTAATAACAATACTCTATATCCTGTGTTTCATTGAGATGTAATCTTACTCTCTTGAAGGTTCTACATATTAGGCACATCCTGTATGGTTTCATCCAGATTGATAAATCGTTTGAGCTTGTCAGCTGTCATTATACTTCTTAATTATATTTCCAATTCCATTCATCTAATGAGATGAAAGTACCCAGCTAAAGATGGCTTACTGGCCAGCAGTTTTGCCTGGCTACTGGCCGTTTTTGACAGCCCTGGTAGCTGGAAAGCAACTCCGAAATTATGGTCACCAACTTAATTTTTAAGTGCATTAATGACCAGCTGTCAAAAACATTTCCCCTTGTCTGTTTTTATATATTCTTACTGTAATGATTCATTGCCACCAAATTTCATAAAATACTTCATTCTGAACAAAAGTGTACATTGTTATGATCCAAATCAGCCTCAAAGTACACACTGATTCTTGCAGAAATTACAGGCAATTGTTGTTGAAATATAGGGGGTACAAATATGAAATACTTTACCGGGTGATACATTCTGTGGGCTACCTGTGGTAGTCCACACTAAAGCCTCTGGATTTATCCATCTGAAGTGTCCATGAAACATCACATGGTCCCCCATAGGAGCAAGGAAACCAATCAAACAAAATCATTGCATCATCCTTTACCTTCAAACCCAGGCTCCTGTGCAAGCACTATGTCACGACAAGCAAATATGGCCACCATTAGGGAGAAACTGGATCACTTATTCATATAGTTTGGATAAAAAGATCAATGCTCAGGTATCATCCTCATTCCAAACAATAGCAAAAGTTAGAAACTGTGTCATAAGGAATAGAAAAGGTTTAATGTACAAGTTCCTGCTTTGGCATGCAAAGCAAATTTTTCCTTTGTGTCTGGCTTTTGGCCCCAAGCTTTTGGTAAGTACCCTGGCCAACCCAGTGAAAACATGAAAATGGGCTGAAAGATATGCTGGGCGGGGGAAATTGCTTGCGACAATCATTCTTCATTTGATTTCATATTCGCAGTTCACATATAATTTCTTTCATATACATCATTCACTTACATATCTTTCACCAGAACATATGAACCCAAAATTGACCTGCTTCCAACATCAGTGGCTTCATAGCTCAGTTGGTAGAGCATTGCACTGGAATCGTGAGGTCACGGGTCCCGAATTTTTTTCAGGCTTCTTTACACAATTGCAAAAATTGCAATCACAACTGTGACGGTCATTCTTCATTTGATTTCATATCTGCAGTTCACATATGATTTCTTTCATATGCATCATTCACTGTAAGAACAAGCTGCACACAACAAACTTAGCTTTAACCCAGTGTCAGAATTGTCATTTCAAGCAGAAAGTGTCATCAACAACAGCACCTGTGTTCACTTGCATACTTTCGAGGCTACAATAGAAAAAAAGGAAATGCCAACTCTACTTGACACTGCCATGAAAGAGTTGAACCCAACAGAACCAGTTTCACTACTGAATTAAGATCAAATTGTGGTTATCAACAGCCTTGCATATGAATAAAATAACTAGTTAGAGTACTGGAGAGTACTACTACCAACTTCATTAACATATATCATGTAGTTTCCAACTGAAAAAGCTTACTATTTCCAGTTATACTGCGGCATCATTGTTGCTATAATTATGACACCTTAACATCCATAAGATAACAGCCATGTTCCATGTTTAGATGTAGTGTACTTTTGTAACCTCTAGCTTGATGCATTATTTTGTAGTGAAGGGCAATTCTTCATTTTTAACGTTTAAACCTTCCCAGGCTTACTTTTGCCCCCAAATGCTTTTTTTCAACCAAATTACAGTTCATTAAAAAAACTTGTATTTTAAGAAACCTATAGTTTTGGATAGTTTATCATTTGTACCTTTATGCAAAATCCAAAATCCATTCCGTGTTGTCTGGATGCTTTTGAGCATTTTCTCAGTACGTTTGGTACGTTTCCATGGCAACGAAAGTTGTTTATGCATCTTTTCTTGAACAAAAAGCTGTGATATTTAGTGCAATTTCAAGAAAAATTGCACGTGGGTGACTTTGAATGCTTTCTGAGGACTGGAAAGCAGTCTAGCCTTTTATTAAGGTCATTTCAAATCACCTACATGAAGGAATAAATGTAGAAAATGTGGTTGCCACTGTTTATGCTTCATTTGTAAAAGCTATCTTCAGAAATGCCTCCAAAAAAGAAATTTAGGAGTGGTAGAGCCACAAAAAGAAAGTTTACTGGGAGTATTTACACTAGGAGAAAGGAATTAGAGTTGAAGGAAGCTTCAGCAGATCAAGAATCAGTTGAAAGAAGTGACAAAGTGGACGCCTAGTTCTTGAATTTTAACATGTCGGAAAACACATCTTTTGCCTCACCAGGAAAGGTTCAAGAACTTCCCAGCAAGAAGTATAAATCCGAAATTAGTTCCAGTGATGTGGAATGGAAGGTTTTCGTTTTGTGGACATGACAGTTCTCTGCTCAATTTTTGGAATGTCACTCTGCCCCACTTGTAAGAAGAACCACAGAGCTGGAAGAGGATCGCAGAAGAAAGATGAGATTTTCTTCCCTTCTATTTGTCAAGTGCCTCAGGAAAAAGTGTGGATTCTTAAAAAGATTTTACTCTTCTTTTAAAGTTGGGACTTCTCAAGCATTCGAAGTAAGTCGAAGAGTTGTTCTTGCATCGTGTTTGGCACCAAGGACTTGTCAAATTTGCTGGGAATATGAACATGCTCCTTCCCATGAATGAAAACGCCTATAGGGATATCGTTGAATCTGTAGAGAAAGCTGCTCAGACTGTTTGCCAGCTAAGTGTGACAGCTGCTGTCAATGATGCCAAGAGGTTCTATGAACCAGAGGAGGATGGTGTGTTTGACATTGGAATTTCAGGTGATGGCACATGGAGAAGGCGCTACTCATCCTTGTATGGGATAGTCACTGCGATATCCACGGTTACTGGCAAAGTAATTGACATTGAAATAATGTCAAAAGACTGTAAGGAGTGCACAGTGCCGAGGAACAAGGAAGGCACTCAGGAATTTGAAGATTGGTGGGTAGGTCACCAACATCTTTGCCAAACTAATCAGCTTGGTTCATCTGGGTCAATTGATGCCACTGGCCTTCTTGCCATATTTCAGCTGTCAGTTGAAAGTTATGCAGTCCACTGCACAGAGTTTTTGGGACATGGGGACAGCAAAGCCCACAAGCTCATTGTAGATGAAGTGGTGAAAGAGAGGTCACCAAGCTGGAGTGCGTTGGGCATGTTCAGAAACGTCTGGGGTCACGCCTTTGCTCATTCAAAAAGAGAATGTAACAGGCAGGTCTTGAAGATGGAAAACCCACTGGCAGTAGTGGAAGGCTGTCTCCATGGTGGCACACAAAACCGAAATGAGGCAATAAATGCACTCATTTGGCAACATGCGACAAAGCAGACCCATTCCGGCTTACCTACAGTTGAACTTGCTGCTTATCTTGCAGTGCCTCATTTCAATGATGGGTCAGACTCTATCAAACTTGTCCTTAAAGAGCTAGGAATTACTCCAGGACTCCACTGTAGCAAAGCTTGCAAAAAGCTGGACTACAACAGATTGCATCATTCCCGCATCAGTCCAAGGAGGGGAGAACACAAATCAGAAACTGGAAGAAAGGCTACAGTGACCATTTGGAGGCTATTGAAGGACTTCAGTACAAGGCTGGAGCCTTCTAGGACTGAACCCAGTGATTTTTGCTCATAATTAACTTTTAATGTTATTTTCTCAGATTCCATGTTTTAGACATATTCAGCCACCGTAAACACAATATCTCAAAAACTATTTAAGATAACTCCATGAAATTTTCACATTTTGTTGGATAGAAATAGATCTGTGCAATGACCTACTTTGACATGGTCTGTGACATGCGATGACCTCCGAAGGCAAATGTCTCTTTACGTTGACAAAACTACAATCTGTCCTCGAACAGGAATTTATTTGCTATGAACCAACGGATTTCCACTGTTTACATCAGCGAGTGTTCCTTAGAACTTATTCTTTCAATCAATAGTTTTAAAACGCTGTTTTTCTTCAGAAATAGGCAAACCGAGAACTTAAAGATTCATACGTGAACGACACATCAGCCATTTTGAGTTGAAATTTGATCTTCCGTGCAAGAGACAAAAACGTTTCTCTCTGGCACTCCCTGTGACTGTAAAATATATGCAGTTACTGGATTCTGATTGGTTTAGCTTTCCTGAGGACAACCAGAACAATTGAAGACAAGACCTTCTCTAGAGGAGGCAGGGACAAAACATGGATTTGCACGGGGCCTCAGCCGGTTTTGGCCGGCACAGTAGTCAATTGGTTAATCTTTCATTCACTCATAGTTTTTGTTCCTTTGTTTAAACCACCCTTAAAGCAACACAAAAGTGGTTTTCTTTGGAAGAAACCTGGTAAAGAAGTTCCATAATCGACATTTATTATGGCACAATCAGCCCTGAACATATTGCACCCTGTCAGATGGCCTGGTACTATCTGCACACTTTGATGTAATTTTTGAATACGTTGGTTCAACGAGTATGGTATACAAATGTAGCTGTAGATTCTATGCTCAGACAAATGTTTCTCAAGGCATGCAGGCCAAGTGAATTTAGCTATATGTTCTTGTTGATTATGTTCACATTTAATACATACTGTTATTTTTGTATGTTATGTTTATGTATTTTCTCTTAGTAAATTACCAGCGGGTAGGGATTGATATAGTTAGTTTATTGCTGCCGCAGCGAGTGAGCTTGCACGGAATAGCCATTCCTCCTCTTGGGCCTTTAGAGTGCTTCCTTTTTCCAGTCACTTTGCAGGAAATTTCACCACCGTTCTCTATAAAATAGGCTGCAATTCTGCTGAATTCCACTGGTAAATATCCGACAATTTTCTTCCCATCGATGCCAAGCTCCTTGTAAACAGCCACTGCAAACCTGTCGTCCTTACTTGATACTTCTTGATCAGTCAAAAAGAATTTGCCGAGTTTGGGTTTCCAACTGCTTTCATAAACTTAATATCCTCTGATTTCACTCTCCATTTCATAAGTGTAAGTAGCTCCATTCATTTTTGCTCTTTAATTGACAAAGTGTGGCTTCTAATGGAAAAACGTTTTCACATTCTATTCACATGCGACGTGACCTGACATGGCCCAGTCGCTATGCATGGGCTTGGCAATCTATGTAACCATAGTAACACATGTTTTTTTATCAAATCATATCCAATAGCATCAAACTTCAATAAAGGCCGTGTTTACATGATGTGAAAGTAACATCTGAAATCATCTCCGTCAAATCATGAAACCAAAAGGTTCTTCTAGGATATCATATACAGCACGCTTTAAACTTATCATTGCTACTTACGCTTTAGAGAAAGGAAATTGAGAGGCAGCGCACCAGTTCCAAGTTGATGAGAAGAATGTTCGAAGGTGGCGATTACAGCAAGAAAAATTGAAAGGTCTTCGTCGCAAGCAGAGAGCGTCACGCTATTGCCCAGCCAAATTTCCTGAATTGGAGAAAGAACTGAAGGAATGGATTGACCAGAAGAGAAAGGCTGGTATTTGCTTTTTTCACCAATCCCATAATTAAGTTCATTTTGGGGGCATATTTGCATTAATACAATGGATAATCAGTTCACTGAAGCATGATACAGTCCCAAGAGTAAATAACTTGTATTGTTTTTATGTAAAGAACCCTTAAAACGTGTTGCATTATGGGATCGTGAAAAACAGTCAATTGGAATTTCCACCTCAGTTATACGTCTGAAAGCAAAATCGATGGCAAAAGCAAGAAATGTTGCTGAGAGTGCGTTTAAAGCTTCAGTACACTGTTGTCATCTCTTCATGGCCTGACATGACTTGTCGATTCAGCGGAGAACAATAATTTCACAGAAACTTCCTGAGAACTTTGAGGACAAACTTTGATCATTGCTGAGGACAATGAGGACAAGCTTTGATCATTGCTGAACGAAAGAAGCACGAATAAGAGCTCTCGTTGATAGGAAACCCGGATGAAACCCTGCTTACTTCTGACATGCCTGCAAATTCTGCGGTGGACTCAAAAGGAACAAAATCAGTGTTAATCATGACAACTGGTCATGAAAAAGATCGTTTCACAGTGATGCTAGCCTGCCTTGGAGATGGAACAAAGCTTCCCTCCTATGTGGTGTTTAAGCAAAAAACTCTGCCAAAAGGTTTGGTGCTACCACGGGGTATCCATGTTCACGCTCAAGCCAAAGGGTGGATGGACAAATCACTTGTGAAAGACTAGCTGAACTCCATCTGCTCCAAAGTTGGCGGGCTTCTACGAAAAAGAAATCTCCTTGTGTGGGACTCTTTTAGAGCTCACTTAAGTGACAATGTTAAGCGGGTTTTGAAAAATTCATGCACAGATGTGGCCGTAATACCGGGAGGGATGACAAGTCTTTTACAACCATTAGACGTTGGTGTCAACAAGCCCTCCAAAGACAATTTAAGACAATATTGGAACAAGTGGATGCTAGATGGAAACCACACATTCACACCAGCAGGCCGCATTTGGAAACTTGACCTTCACCAGATTTGCCAGTGGATTTTAGAAAGCTGGAATGCCATTTCCCCATAAGCCATCAAACGTTCATTTCTCAAATGCTGCATCACAAACGCACTTGATGGTACTGAAGACGACATTCTCTGGGAAGAAATGGATGAAAGTGATCCGTTTGCTGACAATGATGGAGTGGAGTCAATTGCAGACGAACAAGGTGAACTATTCTATGCTGGTGAAGATGAAGTTGCCGTCTTGGAAGTAAATGAACAAGAATACCGTGACATTTTTGGTGAAAGTGACGTTGATGAAGGTGATTTCAATGGATTTTAATTTTGATAGGAGAACAAAGAAACTTTGTTGTGCAGCTTTTATTGATCGGAAAATTGATCACGAATGTATAACAGTGTTGTCTTTAAGTATTCTGTATATAAAATGTTAGCGAAAAGAAGTTTCAGTTTATAGTTTGAATATTTTCACGTTTGTGTAGAAATTAATGTCAAAAATAAATTTGACTTGATACACATTAGCTGTTGTTGATCTCAAACTTCGCTTTATTTATCCCGCTACTTGACCTCACTATTTTTTCCCCATGAAAACCATTAAAAGTTTGGGGTGCGGCCTATCCGCGAGTAAATATGGTAATTTGGTGATGAGTTCTCATTTACTGACTTCGACGATCTTAAGACGCACTATTGAAACATGATACAAACATCAATGTTGCTCTAGGTTGCATATATAGCATTTACTTCACTGAAAGTTGTTTTTTGGGGGGTTTTTACAAAGGAAATAATTCTTTTTTATCTTATTTCAAATTCTGATTGAGAGATTGTCACAAAGCATCTGGAGTAACTGCAAATACCCCGCCACTTTGACTGGCCACTATTGTGTTCTTGTAGCGGCATAGTTTTAAGAACCAGAAACACCCTTTTTTCGTGTGCATTGCAACATGTCTACAAACTAGGCTTTGTTTCTGGTGTCTTCATGACATCTCATTTGTTTACAGGGTGTATGACACACCTCGTTTTAGGTGTATAATTGCTGTTGAAGAAGAATTTGATTTTTTAATCTATCTTATATCAACAAAGTGTTACTGTTAGAACAATTAAAGTTTTTTGTTAAAAAATTAACTGTTTGGCAGTGTACATTATGTCACTGCAATGCCAAATTCATATTGAAGTTTATAGTTAAATTGACAACATATTTAAAAGTTACTGTTGAAGATGCATCTGATTTTTATACTCTATTATTTCCCTGTTAGAACAAGTCAGAAAATTTGTGATAAAAATTAACTACTTAGAAGGGTACATGTTACTGCAATGTGAAATTCATAATGAGAGTTTACAGTTCATGTTACAACATATATTATAGTTGCTGTTGAAAAACCACCTGATAAAAAATTAACTGTTTGGCAAGGTGCATAATGTCACTGTAAAGTCAAGTTCATAATGTTAGTTTATAATAATTATTGTTTGTTGCTGTTCAGGAGGCATCTGATTTTTCAACAGCAAAATGTTGATGTTACAAAGTTTCTAGTGGTTAAAAAATATTTGTTTTATAGTTCTATTAAAGAGTTTTTCAGAAGTGTCCATTAAACAATGTTGATGCTCAGAGAACATTTGCAGTGTAATGGGAGGGGGGAGGATTACTAAAATATTCCCCTCCCTTATGAACCTCAGCTTGATGTATGTTTTGAAATTGCCATTATATTTTTCTTTTGGGGAGGGAGTAACACCCTACCCCATAAAAATAACAATTGATTTCCCTTCATAACGATTCAAATATAGCTTCAGAATAAATTCCATACAGGCCCCTACATTATTTATGCATGCAAAGTTAATTAATTATGTATGTACACTATTGTTTTTTTAGACAATGCATTCTCCCAAGCATATTGAATATATGCATCTGTAATTTGTACTTACTTCGCAAACAAAAAAGGATCTTATTTTGCCTCCCTTTCCTTTGTTTTCTTCTTTTCCTCCCTTCTTTTTCATCTTGCATCCGTTTTCTCCTTTCCAGGTGTCTTCCTTCCCAGCTCCTCCGCATCTTATGTTTGCTCCCAGACCTTTATTGTTCTTCCTCTTTTTTTTTTCTTCATTTTTTATCTCCAGCTGGCTTGAAACTCTGTCTCTCTGCAGAACTCTGGATTACCTGTCTGTGTCTTTCATCAGTGTGCTAGTGTGATTAGTTGTTTGGTTCACACCTCCCAAATTATATTTCAATAGAGCTTAACAATTTATATACATAACAAGGGGGTCATGTAGCAGCCGTCGTAAGATCCTAAGGCAATTGGTTCGTTACCTAAACCCCTCAACAATGCTAAAACAATAGTGACGATTGAAATCTATTGTTTCAAGTATCCAATGAGAAGCTACCTTGCGAGCAACTGTTACATTACTCAAGGGAAGACAATTATTGGGACATGTGCCCCATGCACCTAGTAAGAGCACTGCACAGACCACTGCACTAAGTCCTAACATGATTGGAAAGGCAAGTTTTAAAATGCATGAATTCTCATCACCAAGTTTTACGTCACAGTATGAAAGCTTATTTTGCTCTACTAATAATCTTTAGTTGATCAGGACGACATCATTTACCATGTCCCTCGAAAATATAAATTTGTGGAAACTTTCCTGTCTATTGGCGTATCACGAACAGTGCATACAGTGGTGTAAAGATCACAATCTCCTCTTGTCGTCGATAAAATGCCCCAAACCTGAGTGTGGAACCACACTCAGATGGCAAAGATGAAGTACATTGGGAGATGCATTTGTATGGCAATGCTCAAAGAGAAACTGCAATGGACAAATGACAATCCGCCAGAACTCGTGGTTTTCTGGCAGTAAGCTTTCCATTGAAAAAATATTAGCCCTACAGTGCAGGCCAGAATTAAGTGAACCAAAACATACGCGTAAAACCCGTCTGCTGCGGATGCGTATACGCGTCTAGTCAGACGCATTAGTATGTATGAGCTAGCTTATTGTTTTCGTATTGTTGCTATTTAATTGTTTTTTTGAATAGCCGGAGAAAAGCTTTTCAGAAAGGTTTGACAAAGTATGACGGCACTTGCCGACTTCATCGTAGAACCGGCTCAGGGCAAGAACAACTCCATGTTGCATTGTTCAGCGTTAAGATCTGTATTTTGTGAAACGAGCACTGCGTAGACCTTGAAGAGATTTAACTTGTTTGTTTATATTTCTAAATGTTTTTCTTATTTATTCCTTGCCGCAATGATGATTTCTGAGGATAAAATAGTGAGCTAGGAGGTCCTAGTTCCTCAAAAACTCTGCATTGTCACCGCGCGGGCAATGGTATTTAACTTACTGTTTGTCTACATGTAATAAGGCAACATTAAAGTGTTTCTTCTTTCAACGGCACACAGTTTTCAGTCGCAAAAAATATTCTTGTCATACTCGGTGCGTTGTGATAATTCAGATAAGAAATTTTGCCTTCAAAGGTTGAGTGTAGCCCAAATAGAACCGATATTTCGATTCAAAGTGATTTACCTTTGAAAAGACCCGGCTCAAAACCTATTTTGGTCTCTGTGATAAACATCTCTTGCACTTGCCAGAGATCATGTTACTATGCAAATTACTGTAGAGAAATCTACACGCTTAACATTCATCTTTTTAACAAGTTCTTGCACCATTATCGTTGACCATCGTTTTCGAATGCGAGTCTTGTTCAGTTATTTTAGTTTTAGGCTGAAAATGTTTCCAGGAAACAAGAAACAGAAATAAGATTCATGACTTCTTATCTGCACCATCTGCGAAGTGAGCGATGGTGTTCTGAAATACGATAGCTTTCGCTGACGTTTTGATAACATGAAATTTTGTGACGACTGAGATACTAGGAGGTTTCAACTGCGATTCAAGTTAGAAACAGAGAAGTTCCTTTTTTCGAACAAGTTGTTTTCAATTGATTATTTTTATGTTTTCCACTACATACATGGAATATTCAATACCGGTTAGGAGCCAGTATTTACGAAGCGGATAAGATTTGAAATATGATAGCTGTCACTGGCTGGTTTCACAAAATGAAAATTGTGTTTGTTGGCAACCTGGTGAATTCTTTTGTTTTATTTGACAATACCACACAAAGAGAAATCACAACGACGAATAACAATGGAAAATACGTGCACATAAAGACGACTCTAAAAAGACATGCATACGCATTTTTGCTGCGTATAAAACGCCTATGCGTAGTTCGCTTAATTCTGGCCTGCACTGTAACTTACGCTTGTGCACACAAATTTACCATAACTCAGGCAGTGCACGAAACTTCGTTAGACGACGAAACAACAACATCTACTGAAACGGTGATAGATTGGTATAACTATTGCCGGGAGGTTTGTGCAGACAGAATCATGAAGCTTCATACGGGGCCAATAGGCAGATCTGGTACAACTGTCGAGATAGACGAGTCCAAGTTTGGCAGGATGAATTATCACAAAGGTCGCTTTATCGAAGGACAGTGGGTCTTCGGTGGCATTTGCCATGAAACCAAGGCCTGCTTCCTTGTTGCAAGATACACTCTCGCCCATAATCTGGGCTCAAAGATTGCCAGGGAAGCAAGTAATAAGCGACATGTGGAAAGCTTACGACTGCCTTAATGACGAGTGCTTTCCACATCCGACAGTAAACCACAGCCTAAACTTCGCTGACCCAGACACAGGTGCCCACACACAGGGCATTGAAAATACATGGTGGGGTATAAAGGGAAACATGCCTCGGACAGGAACATCCAAGGATCTGTTTGAAAGCTACCTACAGGAGTGGTTGTGGCGTCATCATTACAAAAATGATCCTTTTGGAAACATTATCGAGCATATCGCCGACCTGTACAATGTATGCTAAGATTTCCGGCCTCTGTATGCACTATTCATTTATCCCTGAACACCCACATTTAAAGAGGAAGGAACTGAAGGGATACTCTTCTTAGCACAGAGCCTCAGAAAGAAAACGAGAGAAACGAGAAAAACCGGGAAGGTGAGCGTTCTTAGCCCAAATTTTTTGTTTATTAATCTCATAAAAATACACTGTAGTTAAATTTCTAAACATAAAAAACACCTTAGTTCAACCTTTTTTCGCATTATCAGACTGTTAAACCCTTGGAAATCCGTGTAAATTTCCTAAAATTTGTTCGCATTTCCGTATTTTGGCCGTGAAATTGTTCAATTTTTCTAATATGGAGTTGGTAAAAAAACACTAAACATGAAACAACAAAGCACGGTAATCCCAAAGGGCATCTATTGTTACTTTTATTGTTTCCAAAAACAAAAGACTGTATGCATAAATAATGTAGGGACTTCTGCGGAAATCTTGCCATAGCTTCTTTGAAAAATGAACTCTTCACCATTCCAACCAGACGACATAGTAGAGTTCATAAGGTTACTGTTAGCATACTTGCTATATATCCTCCTCCCCTTCGGCAGCGTTGTTACCATTTAGGTATCCTACTATATTTATGGTGTGGGTTGGGTTGGGTTGGGTGGTACACCTTGTAGGGGATTTAATGTTCTATTGTGTTGTAGCCTGCCTTTGTTGACAAATTGATTAAATAAATAAATAAACTAAAGTAAAAGTGATGGCAAAGGCTGTCTAGATACAAATTGAAATAGCAATCAGATAATAACTACCAAGAACATGAATGTTGTAGTCACAATTCACAGCTGTGGGCACGTTTTCAAGGAAACAACATTGTTGTCACTTTTACAATTCAAATATGGCTCAACGTACGTTTTGAAGGGAATTGTGCCAAAGTCTTGAATAACTGTGATAGTAGGCTTAGTTTCCACAGAAAAAGTTCCGTACAGTACATACAACTATCTTCGCAACAGAGAAAACTTACGGTTTGAGACACACCCACATTTTTCGCGCCTTCCTGCCAATTGATCGTCGCACCTTGTAATCTAGTTCCTCCTTCACGCAATTTCTTCAAGAAAATTGAAACACACATTTAGCAAACCCCAGGAGAAAAACGTGACACTTGCACAAAAAAACACTCGGGCAATTCCCAACCAAAATAGAAAATCGCTGACCTGTCACTAACAAATGGCTGATATGTCAACTCAGGATCGACGGAGAATTCTATCCCGTTATGAGGTCACATCTTTGTTCTTCACCTTTTGAAAAAAAATAGCCGATCAGTTTTTACAAAATATTACAATCAGATCACTTGAAATGCGCCCAGCTTCGTGGAAAAGCTTCATATCCTTCCCAGGGAATCTAGATCAACAAACCAACACGGCGACACGCGGTCACGGCGACGCTATCGAACTTCTTTTGCAACAGCAACAAAGTTCGAATAACAACCAACCTAGATCAGTTTAGCTTAAATCAAGTTAGCGTCACAAGAGTGTAAATGTACTTGAATTAAACTCACCATTAACGAAGTTTGGAGGTCAGAAAGCTTAATTCGTTACATTCTCCCACATCTAAGCTTACTTCAGACCTGCGCAAGCTATCCCTGGTTTCGTCGCTAGTAAAACGTTGGCAGTCTAGGCATGTGTTGGGAAGGGAGACAACTTTTCCTCCGAAATATCAGTCAACATTTTTAAAAACGTTTCTTCTTACCTCATCTGTGTTTAAATTAAGCTACAGGGTCGTCGAACTCGCCAACCTCATAAACCCATCGATAAACCCAGAACAGACAGCAATGCATTAAGGTATTGCGACACTTTCCAAAAGAGGAAGGGCCTGGGAAGGAGTTTTTCCCGAGAGATGACAGGGCGCGCGCAACATGAGAAAAGCGAATACTTAAGCCTCAATTAACTAGGGTAAAAATTCATCAGGCTAAGGCATAAAATTACACTAAAAATTCAGAAGTACAGTCAGATATTCTGCTTTCCTGACATTAAGGGGCAGACTATTCCAGAGAACCGCTCGACTAAAATAAAAACTATTACGAAAATAGTTGTGCGTGGTAAAGGAACAACAAGTTTATTGGCAGAATGGCGTGATATCATTATGGTTCACAAATTAGGAACGAGGGGGGTCCGGGGCCATGCTCCCCCGGAGAATTTTTATTTCAATGCCCCTAAAATGCCTGGAGATGCGTTTAAAATTATCAAACAGTAATACATAATAGACCTTTTTACCGATACGGCGGCCATCTTGAATTCCGAGGAAATTATGGGATACCCAGGGGGCAGATGAGAAATAATTATAAAGAATACTGTGGCGTGAGAACTTTTAACAATAATTTTTCGCTAACCATAGGAACCACCGCCAAATAGTGTGACAGAAAGATGTAACGCCTGTAATATTTGTTTTGGAATATGAGAGACAAGCAGTAAAAATTTATCCTGAAAGCTGTGTATACGATAAATTTTCCAGCGATTGCCCCCTCGGCAGTCCATAATTTCCCAGTCAAAACAATAGAATTCAAGATGGCCGCCGTATCGGTAAAAAGGTCTATTGCAAACTTCCATTGATTGAAATCACCTCCACTGGAAGTGGTAGTGACTGGTATTAACCTTTCAATAAGTGAGGAATCCAACCATTTTACCTCAACCACATTCAACTCAGTGGTTCTCCAAGGGACAAAAAATTATAAATTGAGGCAGTGGCTGATATTTACTGCGGTCAAGAGAGGATGAGACAAGAGAGCCAATCCCCATGCCCCATCATAGTTTTATAGAATCTATTTTTAGTTTCGCTAAGCTATTTTAGTTTCTCGATCCCAAGGTCGCACGGTCAGATGATCAGGGCCAATATCGATCAGATTTCCCCGCCGAGGGAAAAATGTGTAATCATCAGTGTGGTTTGACAGGGCCTGAACAATCGATGGAAATCGATGATCGGAAAATCAGTCGATCAATCAATAACAACCTATTCAATCGATGACCAATCGATGATCACACAAAAGTTGTCGCGAACTTCATCTATTGCCATCGATTGGCATTCAAACTAAATTCAGGTTTCCACCGGCATCTTCAGTATACACCGAGCTTATCGTATTTTTTTAAACCCCAGTAGTTGTTTGAGATTATATAAATTTAACTGAAAACAGTGTAAGACGAACAAATATACCGATACACACCTTGCTCTCAAGAGGACCCAGTGTTGTCTCGATCAGCTTCATGTTATCGTTCAAACACAACAAAGGTCCAAAGAGATAAATTAGTTTACCGTGTGGAATTCCTAAGAGTGATTTGCAACCATTACCAATTGATAATGATAATCAATGACAAACGATGCCATTTAATTGTCAATGATCGATTTTGTCGATCATTGATTGTTGTTGATAATCGATGACAATCAATAATCACAAAAACTTATGTGATCAATTGACCATCGATTATCAATATCAATCGATTAATTGATATTGATTGTCATCGATCATCAATTGTTTACACCCTGGGTTTGAGCACTATGAGTATTCGTGAGAAGATTTGTCAGTTCCTGAAACAAAAAGG
>OX419338.1:20929029-20986529 GCA_948470475.1 Galaxea fascicularis
CACTACCTTGTTTATAGTCTTACCTACAAGACCACGCCCTCCTTTCCGCTCCCCCTCCCCCATCCCGCGTAAGATGTCTACGATCGGCGAAGACAACAAATACAACTATAGTCAAGACAAAATGATAGATAGGAAGGATATTTATTACATTGTATTCTTTTTTTTACATTAATACTTTATGTAAGACTTAACAGCAGCAAATATGAGGAGAGGTTTAGATATCACAAACAACGAAAAAAGTCACGCAACTTTTGAATTAGAAAATACAGTCACGGTCACGCATAGGAGAAATAATTCAATAAAAAGGTCACAATTTTTTTTTGCCAGATTTTCGTGTCATACTGTTTGTAACACTTTTCAACCATTGACTGTGCGAATCCGAAAACCGTGAACACTTTGATTGCATTTTGACATTTCCCACTATGCAGCAACCAATCAGAAGGAACATGAAACCACAACCTAGTTACCGTTTCTGTTTGCGGTTTAGTTTCTCGCGCGTGATTGGCTTTTTACTTGAAACACAATAACATTCCAGAAATATTTCTAGTGTTCACGATTTTTGGATGTTCACAGTAAACCATTTTGTCCGCAGACTGCACAAGTTTTACGTCAGGAACGGCTTGGTAATCAGCCAAAGACACGACGCCAGGGGGAAAGAGATTGAAAGAGGAACAAAAACCAGAAGTAACATGTTTGCTTGCGTTTTCCACATTTTCTTCAGTTTACGGGTTCTGATTGGTTCCTCGTGTTGTATTTGTTTTCAACAACTTAATGGGCGATATATAACAAGAAGAATAAACAAAAGAAGTGGCACCCAAACGGGGAATACGCGAACGCGACACAGACTAATACAGAGCACCCACTCAAAGAAGGAAGGGGTTAAAAATATCATCTATTTACAAAACTAACAAATGTACGAGTCTGATTCAAGCTGTATGTATCACTCAATTCGGCATCAAAATGGTTTAACCCTTTAAACTCTAAGAGTGATCAACATCAAATTTCTCTTTGTCATATCAATGCAAAGAGAATTATGGACATGATCACACAAGATGAATTTCCGTGTTTGTTTAACACCTTCTCCCAACTCCTTCTATAAGAAACGTGAAAGGGCGACAACAAATAAGGTGCAATTCACGAACAGTGTTCCTCCGAACGCTCGAGAAAAAAACATCGAACAATCAAATTCAGCACATATTTGTGCCTGTCGAAGTGCGCAGATCGGTGTAACGACACATTCTTGGCGTTCACCCCACTTGATAAAATAAGGTTTGCGGACACGTACAAGGGTCAGACTCAACTGGAAAGCACTCAATACAGCTAACAGCAATATGTGCCACAGGTTGAGAGGATTTGTATTCCGAGCTTAGAAATAAGGGGGAAAACTAAAAGCTAACGCAGAAAACAACATATAATACAAAAATGGATAGTAATGCCAACTGACAGTGGCTATTGTTCGATCAAAGTTTCAGTACAACCTGACTAAATGTACGATTTTAAAATACAGTGCACATGCGTTAAATTATCTTTTCTCACTCAGACTTGGTTTACAGGGCCCATCTTACTAATGGACTTGGGGAATAAGTGAGGGATCTTTGACAAAACTGGTCTGTAATCGAAATAAGTCAAGCTTGCACTAATTCTTGAAACGTAAACCAATGCAAAGGTCCAAAAAGGCTCGTGCAAAACGAACCCAATGTTGTCCTACTAAATGAAAGAGCAAACAAATGCTTCAGACATTGTTCAGTGTTTCATGGTTCTTAAGATAGAAAAGCACATCCCGACGGGGTAAGGTTCCTGTAATGTTGTCATAACCTGAAAGTCTCGCTGAGCGTCTTTCATTGAGCAAATGGAAGCAATCTTCATAACATCTGCTGACGTAATAACACACCTATCACCACGGACTGCGTGTTGCTGCTGTATGAGTCCCTCAACTTGTTAGCTCCACTTCCCAAGCGCAAAACTGAATGAGCATACTTAACCACTTGTGGTAGTTGAAACCGGGTGTTATCTTCTTCCTCCCCGCCCCCTCCTCCCTCCCCGTGGCTTTCCTCTTCCTCTCATTGGTCCATCACCTGGAAAGGGTCCTCTATCGTCATCATGCCAAGGTCCATCTTCAAAACTGTCCTCTGGTCCCCTCCAGCCTTCTGGTGGTCCTTGATCTAGTAAACGAACAATAGGTCATTAAAGATCAGTTATTTCTTACATACAACTAGTTCGCAAGGTTTTGGAGTAGCTGAATTTAGGGACTTGAAAACATTTGTCCATAATTATGCCAACATTCTTTCAAAAATTGGGAGAACAGACTGTTGATGAACCACGAGGTAGAGTCCAAAGTGTAGAAAGCTATTTCATAATTCCATCAGATTTACGTACGCAACTTACAATGTATGTACGTACACGACCAGTCGACCAGTACAAGGAAAGAAAGAAATTTTGGGAAGACTAGCAAATGATGTTAAGAAGTCACCGTCAGCCTGGTGAGCGGTGCCGCATATCAGCAGAATTTACTTCAAAATAACAACTTTAAAAAAGTATAAAAAGCTCGAGACTCAAAAGACTCAAAAGAGCTCAATGAAACCTTCATCGTGGTCGCACTTAACAAACCTGGTCCTCTTCTCCACTCGTCCTCAGGTCGCAAGGACTTGGGCTCCCTGAATCCTTCTTGGTCTCCTGATCGCTTCCTGCCCCGCCTGTCAGGGGCACCTTTCCACAAATCATCATCAAGCTTGAAATCAAACCCTGACTGCCCCAAAGGCAGCGGTGGAGGGCTTAAACTCATTAAAGGTCGTATAGCCGGTTTGCTTTCGTTCGTATCGGGCGGTGGGGGACCTGGGCCCCTCATCATGCGAGGATCACGTGGTTCATCTCGTGATGGGCCCCTAGGATCATGGGGGTGCTGAGGAGATCCCCAGCTGTCCCGCCGGTCAAAAAGACCTTGAACAAAAAAACAAATGGCATTGAAAAAGTTATATAGGGAGGAATAGGGATAGTGCATGAAGTCAGAGCCGTAGCTAGCGGTATTTACAGGTTACTTCTGACAATATCGCCTCTGGTCAGAACTTCAACTTAACTCTTGAAGTTTGATACAGCAAAATACAAATTGAGACCCTTACATCGTCTTAAAATTGTTACGTATATTGGAAGAAGAACGCTTAAACAGTACCCTGTGAAACATAAGGTGTTCTGGCTGGCGTTTCTCGCGTTTTTTTTTTCGTAGTGAGTTGAACAAGACCCGGTTAAAGCACTTACTCTGGAGCTCTAGGAAAACAGATACGTTTTTTCCTGCCAGGTTGTCTTCATATTTCTTTGGTTTATTGCTATGCAAATGTAAACACTGACGTTTTCTCAACCTTTGTGCATGCCTATCCGTAAACGCTTTTACTGAAATTCCAACATTACATGTAATACCAGCTGATAAATAACCCTTTCTCACCAAGTGGCTCATCCTGGCCTCTTCCTTGCGGGGGATCATCTGGAGGCCCACCCCAATGTGGGTCCCTGTTCTCATTACGTCCTACAGAATTCGTCTTGAAGCCTCTTGAACTAAGCTTGCTAATAAAAGGATGAGAAGTCCCATGACTGCTGTCTGGGCCATGAGCAGGAGAATCATGCCCACGCCCTCTTGGAGCACCCCGTCTAAAGCCCCTTGAACTGAGGTCATGGGGATGCCGAGAGTGCTGATCACTTATGTCAAATCTTGGAGACAGTTCATTCCTATTTTCCTCACGTTCACTTGAGTGCGGTCTCCAAGGCCCCTTGTCCAACCTGGGGTCCTTGTTAGGACCAGAACCTTAAACAAACACAGAGGATAGAGTCGAATGAATTCGGATCATAAAAAACAGCACGTCCTTGATAGGAAATAGTGGCAAAATAGCTAAGTGGCTTGATGAACAGCTAAAAAGACGGACATAAAGAAACAGAACCTCTTAGAAGTGTTAAGATCATTGTTCCAGTTAACTTTCAGAGTTAGGGAGTCACGGAAAATTTTTAAGGGGTCATAAGACACGGGTCTTCCCTAATTTTCTTACTTAACAACTCTGTGTGTCGGGTCAGGGAGCCAGATTTCTCGGGTTTTTGACCCGAGACCCGCTGCTTATCTGGAACACTGGTTAAGATATTTTTAGTTTACAAATTATAACAGTGCGTTTGAGGTAGTTAGAGCCAGGTCACTTGTTCCCATATCTGCACTGTTCTTAGTTTCTGAGCACCATCAAATACTCTTGTTCCTTGACAAGCAGCCATCTGACCGTTCAGACTTGCCCGTTCAGAGCTACAGCTACCTAATATTTAATAGTTATTTGTCAATGATTTTTAAAAACAATTCTTGGGATACCCAGTCATCATTATCATCATTATCATCATCACCACCACCACCATAACCACCATCACTACCTTCACAGTACCTCTTGAGCCATGTAAGATCACCAGAAAATAACTTTTTGCCTATTCTTTACCTTTTCCTCTACAATTAACTCAATGAATAAAAAATATTCAAACGTATACCTTGGGAGAAATCATTACCGCCTTGTGAGTTAGGACCAGGTCCACCTGATCCCTGCATCAGCTGTTGAGGTTGCGGTGGTGGAGGAGGACCAAGCAACCCAGGTCGTGAGTCCATCTCATGATTCCTTGGTGGTGAGCCTAAGATACCTTGGGGGCCATTAAATCTGTCTCCAGGAGGTCCTCTGAAATTTGACCCTCCATCATCACGCCTAAAATCCCTGCCACGTCCAAAATCATTAGGGCCCTGATCACGCCATTTGGGAGGTTTGAAGTCCCCAGGTGAGCCCCTTGGTTCATCCCAAGGTTCCCTTCCTAGTCTTCTATTGTCAAAGTCACCTCTGGGATGCCCATGACCAAACTGATTTTGATTTCCTTGAGGACCATCAAATGACCTTTGTCCTGGCTCTTGTTTAAACGTATTGGGTTCTACAAGTCTTTGTGGGGCAGGGGGTTCAAATGGTCCCCTCTGGTTCCTTTCAACAGGTCCACCAGGATTAAATGGTGGGGCCTCAGGTCGCAGTGATGAATTACCATTTTCAACAGTGGAGGTTACTTCTCCAAGACCTGGAATGGTGGGACTGTTTTTGAAATTTGGAAGTGTGAATCCAGGGTTCTGTGTCTCCAGCTGCTTTGACCGAATAGGAGTTGTCTTGTTTGAGGGCGAATGACCAAATCCAAGTGAGGGACCTGCAGTGAGAAATGGCTATCAAAAGGAAGCACAGGCACATATGGACATCAGAACATCAACTTCACTTCAATAATGCAAAATCAAAAACAGAAATGTCAAATCAAAGAATAATTTTCCTTAACACTTTCTTTGTAAGCACAAGTACCAAGTGCTCATTCAGAGATCTCATCTTGTTTTCAAAAGAAATCTTGCAACAAATCGAAAACATGAGAAGCATGCGTTAAGATGACTGTCAAAAACAGGAATTATTTTGCATGGAGACTATAGAGTAAAGGCTCTTTCTGAAGGCAATACGTTTTTGGAATACAAATAATAATAATTGGAACTTATATAGCGCATTTTTCATGCCGAACATGATCAAATGCGCTTTACAATGTATTTATTCAAATCTTTACAATTCTAAATTATTTACAATTCTCAAATCAAATGAAATCAAATGTTGGTTTTTGGAGAGAGGGGAAAACCGGAGTACCCGGAGAAAAACCTCTCGGAGCAGAGTAGAGAACCAACAAACTCAACCCACTTATGACGCCGAGTCCGGAAATTGAACCCGGGACACATTGGTGGAAGGCGTGCGCTCTCACCACTGCGCCAACCCTGCTCCCCTGCTCCCCTTTAAAATTAATATTAACCATACACAAAGAGAGGGCAGAGAGTGCCAGTAAGTTGTATGGTCAAACCTTTTTCTCCCAAGTCATATCTATCAATATCTGGGAAATCTTCAGCTGGATTTAATGCTGTGTCCATCCCTGGGATAGCTGTACTGACAATACCAGGGTGGTCACCATCTGTCAACACAACATGAAAACAGTACACAATGTATCCTACACTGAATCTACAAAGGAAGAGTTAACTAATCTTCATTTAGAATGACACTCTTTAATTATTCTACTACTTACTGCTAACAGCAGTTACTGAAAATTGATCAGGTGCTCAGTAGGCCAGATCAAAACACCAGACTTCCTTGTAGTTTGCAAAATGTGTGGGTTCTCTTGTATCGGATTACTATCCCCCATGAGTTTTGTGTGTGCATTTAAGACAATGTCACACATTATTTAATAATGAAATTGTTAACCTTCACTAAGTACATACTGGTAACTTGGGCATCACCTGATATTACCATTACTGTACAATGAACTCCATTAGAAAAGTGACTAAACAAAACTCTGCACTCACCAGCATCATCCTCTGTGTCCAGAATATTCAAATTGTATTTATCTCTCATCCTATCACCTAGTCGATTCCGAGTCCAAAATTTACTGACAGACAAAACACAATAGAAATTTTTGGTACCTTTACTTATAATAATAATAATAATAATCATCATCATCATCATCATTATTACTTATTGGGTACAAATTAGCATGTGAATATAATGAAATGTGCCTTACAATAACATGCTTTACAATTTGAAATTCAAATCAAACAAAATCAAATCAAATGTGCATTTTTTGGAGAGAGGGGAAAACCAGAGTACCTGGAGGAAAACCTCTCAGAGCAGAGTAGAGAACCAACAAACTCAGCCCACTTATGATGCTGAGTCTGAGAATTGAACCCAGGACACATTGGTGGAAGGTGAGTGCTCTCACCACTGTGGCAACCCTGCTCCCTTACAAGATTTACGCAACTGTAATTTGACACAGCTTTATCATTAAAAATAAACACTACTGGTATTTCACTATTCATAATACCAAATAAATGAACAACAAAATTAAATTTAAAGCAGAAGCAAGGCACTACTATTGCCTTTTGCCCAGACACTCCTTATGTGAAAGGGCAAATCACACATCATTAGCATCATTAGCACCAAACACACACTACACACACTAACAATTAGTATAGGAAATCGCACGACCTCAATTTGGGATTAATAAGTACAAGTGATTTTGAAAGAAAGAAAATCACGAATATCTATTAATCCCAAATTGACGAGGTCATGTGATTTTTTATTTATAGTACGTTCAATAAAATTACGAACTTACACGCTGTTGTCATGGAAACTTAATAGGTACTCCTACTGAGTACTATTTGGGATTAATTGTACTGCTCTCAACCAATCAGAATGGAGTATTTTTGTTGAGTGTACTATAAATTGATAAATAGATCATTATTATAACAGCCCAAGGAAACTAAGATAGAATAGACAAATATCATACACAGAAAGCTATGGTATCCTGGGTCCAAAGTATAGTGTGGAACCCAAACTTATTTGAGAAATATTCTATGCTGCTTTACCTGGAGTGATCATTAGATCCTGAACACAGTATATGCCCAAGAGGGTGCCATGCAAGGCTCCATACCATTCCCTCATGAGCCTGCTCCATATTGCCAACATCCTTTTCAGCCCTAATTCAAAACACAATTGAGTTAAACTTCACAGGTCAGTTTTCACAGGTCAAACATTTTAAAATGCTACACTCACCCAACAACCCAGAACATCATGGAACCATCTGATCCACCACTAACAAACAAAGACTCATGGATGGGGTGCCAGCTGATTGCTAAGAAACAACACACAAGTTCAGCAGTCTGACAGTAATAAGAAAGCTACAACCACCGAAGAATCTCTGTCATTTTTCAGCCTTAATATGGCAACGCCATGAAAAAGAGGGCTTAACTCGTGACTATTGTACAATAAATATTGGGGGACTTATGCAATACTGTCAAAAGTGACTATGTGTATTGAAATCAAAATACTTCCTCCAGATGAGCTCTACTTCATCTCTAATTAGAAAGGTACTTCTGTTTAAAGTTGCTGGGTAAAAGAATAAACACAAGGGATTCAGACCTACATCTTTTAGTAAAATAAACTGGAGTCTGCAGTCTCCATTTTGTGTGACCAAATAACAAATAACACCTTTCATTTCAATTCATGTGCTCAAACCTTTTCAAAATAAATCCATTGTGTCGATATTTATTAGTATAGTTAATTAACATCCAGGGTGCATGTGAATACTCTATGAGTTATGTACCAGATTGTGCATATTTAAGTCATCTGTAATTTATGCATGTGTCAGTTGCATTCAATCATGGCTGCTATCAAGATGTCTTCGAGTAGTTCAATTAAAGTTATTTAACGTTACATCCATGGTTACCTGTTGCTTCCCGCTTATGACCTCGGAATGTTTGCAATTCCTTCATTGCACGGATGTCAAATAATTTCAACAGATGATCACGGGATGCTGTTAATAACCAGTTCCCATTCTGGTTCCATCTGATCTGCATCACTGTGCTTTTGTGAGCATGCCTTCAACCCAACACCATACAAGTGAAGTCAGAGACTCTAACTCTCCAATAATAAAAGTTATAATAAAAAGGAATTGTTTACACACCATTCAATGTCAATCCCTGCCTTCCCCAACCTGGGAAACAGTGGGGACAAGAGGTATAGAGAAACTAAGCAAATGTTCAGGGGAATGATTTCATGCTAATGTCCTCGCTTGTCCCGGCCTAATGGAGGTAGTATGCACTAATTATGTCATATATCATCACACAAGAAGAAAGGATACTGAAAAAAAATTCCCTGGTTCAATGCCAAAGAGGTAAATGTTATCCAAGACCCCGCCTACCAGGGCACTATCGAGTGTCTAACATTGGCTTTTGTCCCCACTAATGTCTCTGCATTTCCCAGGTTGGGTGGAATGGGGATTTTTGTTGACTGGTGTATTAATTTACTATCACTAACATAAGCAGTTTTCCATTACTTTTCTTCAAGTAAATGTTTTGAGAGTGTGAGGTGTAGAAAGGATTTAGTCTGTTGAGTTTGCTTTTCTGAAATATTTTTGTTTCCCACTAAAACAAGCAGGTTCAGGTCTTATAATATTTGAGGTTCACTATGATCACACCAAAACATATCACTATATATTTTGCAAGTCAAGTGTTATTAGTATGAGGTTCTTGAATCACTTGGTTACTTGGTTACTGCAAACACTGCTCATCCTGCATACTACTCAACTAACAGCATAAACTTTTCACTAATTGACAGAGGTTAGTATCGAGTGTTTCTCAATCTATTAATTAGTGGCTTGTGGTTGCCGTCTGTTGAAATTTCATGAGTGATAAGTACACACTTGAAAAAAGACAATCCAAGTTCTCTCATAAGAAGTCAAACCATTGACCTTCTGACTTTTGCATAACTTGGACTGTCCATAGTAGGAGAAGTAGGAGACTATCTGGAGATACATATAAGGCATTACAGTGGGTTAACATCACTAACTTTCTACATACTGCTAGGAGTGTTGATGAGTGGCAACTATGAGATGGAAGATTAGAATTGTGATAATTTTTAAACTTGTCATCATCCATTCACTGATGACAAAATATTGCCACTTACAGAGTGGTTAGTGAATATCCTGTCCGGGGGTCCCACAGCTTGATTGGCTGTTGACTGTCCTTACTGCCAGAGACAACGAGACTCTTTGTTGGATGCCAATCTACACATTTTACATCAGCACCATGTCCTGTGAGGAACACAAACAAAACATTTGCACTATGCCAAAAAAACCTGTGTCTTACTCAGAGTTAAAATAAGCAGCACATTACATTTACACCAACACCACACAGACCACACAGACCACTTCATAGACTGCAAAATCAGTGCATCAATTAAATGTATTTACTTGTTAACTACCTTCTAAAGAATGCTTGATGATAAATCATCACTGCTCCATTCTTTCTCTTCAGGCATATTTGTAACACTCAACATAGAGATAGTTGTAAACAATTTCATTTGTATTTGCCACATCTGCATTTAACATCCAATCTACTTGTCTCATGATAAACTTTTAATTAGCATTTTGTGTTTGTGTGGTAGACCTTGTGAGAGTTAATTTTATAGTAATGCTCAAAGTGGCTACGAGCCAGTGAACTCACCTACAGTTTTGAGTTGACAGGTATCAAAACTGTATAACTGTGACAGTTATACAGTTTTTATTCTCCTGTAAGGAAATGTCACTGAACAGATGTTTGATGTTGAAGAGCACATTAAGAACATATCATCCTACCAGCCTACCATCTTTTCAAAAGCTGGTATTGTGTCGAGGATTAAATTTTGCAATTCCCCAAGTTGTATCAGCCATGGATGCTAAAGCAAGTTTTGAGAAAGCATACTGGAAGCTAGATCCTGCACTAATGCATGAAAAGAAAGAGCTTATACATGTATACATGTAGCTGCTGTAACATTCCGCTCAATTGCCTTGAATTACATAGCAAGCAAAGGCCCATGACAACCCAAGTCGCTTGCAAAAGCCATCAATGAACTAAAACAATGCAATGACATTGTAATCACAAAAGCTGAAAAAGGCTCAGGCATGGTCATCATGGTTAGGACTGAGAATATTCATCTTCTCTGCGAAGCATTAATCACAGACACATCCAAATTTATCCCTGTCAGTAATGAGAGACCAAACACCAAAGGCCGACCTCCTAAACACTACCACCCTCAACAACAGAAAGAAAAACATCTCAAGTCGGTTGTACGCAGAATTCTCCCAAAGCCGGTTGCTGATGAAGTTTGCTTGAAAGGATCCAGACTTACCCACCTGTATGGTCTCCTAAGACTCACAAACCGCAGCTTGCAATGAGACCCATCCTTTCAGCTCAAGGTATGTACAACTATGCATTGGCTAAGTGGCTTGACAATAAATTAAAACCATTATAACTCAATCAGTACACTATCTCTGACATCTTAACACGTCTCTTAACAAAAGTAACATCCTGGTATCTTATGATGTATCTTTCTTATTCACTAATGTGCCACTTGACAAAACAATCCATATCCTAGTTGAGAAAACATTTATGAACAATTGGTTCAATGTTACACACAAACTGAATATCAGCAAGTCCAATCTGGATGAATTATTGCAAGTGGCAACAGAAAATCAGCTGTTTCAGTTTGATGGAAGGCTCTATGAACAGGCTGATGGTGTTGCAATGGGTTCACCCTTATAGCCAACACCTTCCTATGCTCTATTGAAGAACAACTCGAGCGAAAGAACAAGTTACCATCATTTTATAGGAAACCACCCGCTGACAATGTGTTGTATAAATGTGATCTGTGTGATACAGATTATATCAGCTATACTACTCGTCATCTCCATCAGCAAATTGAAGAACACAGAGCCTCTGCCATTGGTGCCCGTTAGCCGGCAATGTGTTGTATAAATGTGATCTGTGTGATACAGATTATATCAGCTATACTACTCGTCATCTCCATCAGCAAATTGAAGAACACAGAGCCTCTGCCATTGGTGCCCGTTAGCCGGCAATGTGTTGTATAAATGTGATCTGTGTGATACAGATTATATCAGCTACACTACTCGTCATCTCCATCAGCAAATTGAAGAACACAGAGCCTCTGCCATTGGTGCGCACGTGAAAGGTTGCCATGGAATTTCAAACCCAAAGCTCTTGAAACAGTTCTCCGTTTTAAGAAATGTCAGGGAAAGCTTGACTGTCTAATCCATGAAATGCTTTTCATCCATGAGAGGAAACCGAAGTTGAACACACAATCAGACTCAAATTGCGCAAAAGTATTTGTTTAGAACATCTCATCGCACACGCACTAATTCGTTGACCGACATTAAAAAAAAACCACTTAGCTTAAACTTAAAACAACCGTTACATTTATCACTTGAAAATGAAGTCAAAATGACTTCGAAAAGTCATGTAATATTGCTCATTTTTGTAATCAAATGTATTTCAAAAAGGAATAAAAAGAGAAATAAAGAAAAATTCATAACCAGGTCCCAATTTGTCTTGAAAAAAGCACTGGCATGGCTCTCAAGTGTATAACTGTAATTGAAAATCAATATACCGGTATTAAGGCAAATAAAATTGTCCACTTCAGAAAGCATAAAAAAGAAAAGAAGGTGGCTTGTTTCAACTGGTTCAATAAAGACATCCTAGTACTTGAAAAGTCCAAAGGAGAGCATCACGCCTTGCATTAGGACAAAGACAAGGAGAAATGGAGTATGGAGAATGCCTCAAAATTCTAAATTGGCCCACCTAAGAGAAACGCAAACACTTCATCTCCCTTGTGGAGTGTTATAAAACCATATTTGGCCTAAATGGTTTGAACTTAAGCGACTTTTTTGAACTTGCTTTAGATACCCGGACAGGTACTAACCATCCCTTTAAATTATTTGTGAAAAGTGCAAATTAAAGTAAATCCCTACAAATATTCAGTTTTTGTTTGCGTAGTAAAGGATTGGAACAACCTAACTGTACCACTGCATGTAGTTGAAGCTGAATCTTTTAAACTTTTTAAACCAGATTGAAGTCTTTTCTTAATTTGTAAATATGTAAATACTTCTATCCTAAGGTATTTGTTGGCTAGTTTTATTGTATTGTTGTAGTTTTTATTTTCTGGAAATGTTATAGGGTTAACCTTGTGCTTCCTTATCATGATGCATTTTATTGTTTATTTTTTCACTATGAATAAATTGTGTTATGCTAATTATGCTATGCTAAAGATATACCTCTAAGTGTTCTCTCCTCAGCGCACCGATAAAAATCCCAAATTTTGACTAAGCCATCATCTGAACAAGATGCAAATTTGTTGTCTGTGGGCGAAAAGCTGAAAAGAAAAACCACATCTTTAATTATGCATTACTGGTTGGTGTTTTTATATAAAATACCACTGAATAATCAGACCTTAAAAAAGTTTTAATAAATTCCTTTAAAATCACTCTATGAGTGAGATTCTAAATTTTCACCTTTCAGTTGCTTTAGGTGTGGTATCATGATGTACAAGGTAGCCTTTACCTTTGCAAATAAAATTTAAGTGTGCCACTTAAAGTAAAGCTGATGACCTGTACCCTCTTTGTGGCACTGTTTACTGTACCAATTCATAAGAGCTGATTCTAACTTGTGACTTTGATGATGAAGACCTAAAAAACCAATCTTTCAAACAGAAGCTATTTTCTGGTCACAACAGTAAAATAACTAAAAGATGAAGCAAAATTTCCAATCTTAAAAACATGTTTATAAAAAATATCCATGATCAGCAGGTTTAAGAAAAGGGGATCATTAGCATTTGCTAGTTGAGCTGGAGTGACAAATCAACAACATACAGAATTGTACTACATATTATTACAGGAAACAATAACCAATGATAACAATAAGACCTACAAAACATCTCACACAAAAAACACATACATTAACATGACAGAACTGTTGATTTATGGCACATTTCAATTATAAAACATTGAACTTGTCCAATTACCAAGCAGTGTTTAAGTGTGTAGTTTTCGTGTGTTCCAGTTGGTACCAACATTACTAAGCGAACCCCCACCACCCACCCATAGGCAACCACTCAGAATGACAAGCATTGGTAGTTGCTTATGGCAGGTGGTTGGTAAAAAGACTTCAGATTGCATTTTGAATCAACATGTGGTAGTAACAGAAATGTACTCTGCACTCTGATTTCTGGAGACAACACATTCCTAACTTGCCCAAGGTTAATTTAAAAGAGAGGATAAATTATAGACTGAACAAAAAAAGAGAAATTTGTATTTGACTGGATGCTTCAAAGAGTACCACATCTCCAACTGATCTATAAATCGCTTTGAGTTGTATGTTAGCACATTTAACTTTAGGCTGTTAAAACACAGTATTATTGACATGAGGAAACAAAGACTTTACAGTAAGACAATTTAAAAGGTTTCTGTTGAGACCACAACTCTACTGATAGAGAAACAGATGTATTCTGGAGATAAATGTATTTTTAGTCATTAAAAGCATTCATTCATTTTAGTATACAACATGGGACAGGGTTTGTACACTTTTTCTTTCTTTCCAGACCTCAGAAAGTTTTATACCAGGACCCATAATGTGAAGTACTTTTCTGTTGTCAGATTTTCCATCCAGGCTGCTCTTAATGTCATTTAAGAAAACTTTATTACTTTAGAAAACTCCAAGGATTTTCCAGTTATGGCAAATGCAAGACTAAAATTTACAATACTTTCCAGGATTTTCAGGACCTGTACAGAACCTGTGGGCGCTTCCAGTCTATTGTGAGAAACACAATCATCCAGTTCATGCATCTGCATTTACACAAACAGCTCACCAAATTTGCAACCTTGGAAAGTTAGGACTATGTGACAGATGGCCACTTGTAGGAAAATAAAAAAATCAGAAATGTATGAACCTCATGAGAGGTTCCAATGATGACTGATAAGCATAATTTGGCTTTTATTGAAGAATGGACACTTAAAGGAGGTGGTTGGAATGGGATGCTTGACTGTGTTTTACTTTGCTTTATATCACTGTACATCGCTAACTATTAATAAGGATATTTTGATCATTCCTGCATATGTAACACTACATGTAAATCACCTTAACTTTGGCTAATTAGTTAATAATTAAACTTCCTGTGACTCTCTCTACTCTGCTACAAATTGAGGCACTGAAACTCTTTACAAGAAAACTATGCTGGAGCATCATCCCTTATTCTCATTGCATCCTTCAGTTTTGAGGATGGATTTTATAACTTTGACCATTCATATAGGATACAATGAGCTTTACTTCTGCAGTGCTGTTATATTTTACATCTATGTGGTTGTAGTGACTTTCCAGCTATATGGATGAGATTGTTAAGGGAGACCACTTCAATGAAAGCTGCCTGCAAGCAATGTTTTCCTCTGGTTTTACATTGCAGTTGCAGTATGTGACCATTAATTTAATCAGTAATTTCATGGGTATAGGTGGTACTGTTCACTATGCTATACAAGGGTATTACAATTTTTGTGCTTGTGGACAAGTAGTGTGACCATTCCAATGAATGGTGTTGAGCAGAACTTTCCTGAAATGCTTTTCACCCTGCTGTACAAGGTGATTCTAACATGAATTGGTGGATGGAAAATACTTTTCTGCTGGAAAGAGTGGTTCTACCCTTAGAGTCTTTGAATGACATATTTGGATATGGCAAATTTTCAGCTTGGAGATCGATGTTCCTATGAATGTCCTGTTGCAAGCCTGAGACACATAAAATTGGGAGAATACCATAATACTTACATTCTGGTTTCATGACCACTAAGAAAACTACCACTACTTTTAAATCCAATCCTTTTGAAATCAAACTCCACCTTTTCTACTGAGCAAATTCTCCTTAATCATTTTAAGGAGTCAAAAAGGTCAAAGGACTTCTTTGTGCCAGTGATAGAGGTATAAGTTGTGATTTAAATTTGTTTTTGGTTTAAGATTTTTTTAATCAGTTTAATTTCTATTTTTCCTTTATTTCAATGTCATTGTTGTAACCTGAAACAAGGAAAATAAAAAGCAAACTGGTTTAAAAAATACTTTAACCACAACACATGCAACAAAGACAAAGGGTGCAGCGTTTCATGTCAAGACAATTTCCCAGAGCTCATGTTGCTTTTTATTAAACAAACTCAGTGTTAGTTTGTGGCCCCAAATAAGTTATTTGGAGTCCAGCAAATGGGTATATTATATACTGAGAGCTTAAAGGAAATAACACTTTACATCTCCCACACCACCATTTGTCAGGTGTTTTGTTATACTCCTCTCTCAAATATATGGGTAGCATGCAAATTTGCTACAGTCTCCAAATGGGCCTATTATGTACTGGGTCAAAACAGCAAATTGTTATTTTCCAAAGAAGTTAGAATGCTAAGATAGATAGAGGCCGCACATTAGTGTCTATATTTTGTTAGAAATTTGAATTTCCACAATGTTAAATCCAGACAGTGGAGGTGCAATGTTGATGGTTTTTCCATTAATTTATTTTGAAGTGGGCATAGGTCAGTTAACAGTCCAAACAGGAATCAACCCCTTGTCCCCTGTCTCCCACAATAAAATTTCATGCAATTGATCATCTGTATGAGGTAATTTCAATGGTATCTTAAGTGCTACACCAATAGGAGCTTGAGCCTAGAAGCTTAACAAACCCTGGGTTGCCAAAAAATGGTTGAGCTTCAAGGTGGAAAACAGAAATGGTACATTTCAATAACCAGAATTAGACATCCTTCAGAGAACAACATCAGAAAAGTCGTTGAAGTGCACTCGGGAGAAGCCAATACCAATAATTATAATTAAAAAAAACCAAAACTGAAATTAAGTCAAATCAGGAAAAACTCCAAAACAGGAGATTGACTGAGAGGGCCTTCCCCTGGGTAGGATTTTGACATTTACACATTGCCCCAGCGTTGGGACTTAATTAATTCCCGAGTCTGATAGGAAAGGTTACCCCAGGGGCAGGAAATTGACATTCAGTAGGTGCCTGGGGGTGGAGAATTTGACTCTGGCTTCCATGAAAATGTAAAATTTCCCTGGGTCTGGCTGCCCTTTCCACCCCCTCACCCCCCCCCCCCCCCCTTCATACCCTGGGGCGTAACATGGACAGTGAGTTTGGAAATGGATTGTCACATTCTTGCATGTTATCTTGAAGCCATCGCAAAAAAGAAGTACTATGGATGAACCAATCAGAACAGGCAAAACAAGTCTGACAAAAGGAGGTAGAAGGGAAATGTTTGTAGCAATATTCTACATTGACCCCACACCTCACAGCATGCTGTGCTGGTGTACAGGTAAGACTATTTGCCTCCTCACTCCCCTAATATGTACTAAAAAGGGTTTTGGGGGATGAAATAGAATAATAGGTTGTTCATTATTCCATTATTCTTGGAAAAAATCACTGTTTAAAAAATCTCTTACTTGCTTCATTGTTCTCCCCCCTCCCCGCCCAATAAGCACATTGTTTGATCATTCCAACTAACAGATTTATTATTGTTAATCCATTTTTTCAACGTCTTCCCCCTGAAATTCAGATATGCAAGACACTAATTTGAGGCTATATAAATGGCAGGAAATTAAAACATTTATGGTGTTGAAAGAAGAATCAAACCCAGATCTGAAAATTAGCTGTGTGGTTGGTTTTTAGTCTGAAGCTTACCATTTTCTTTTCCACCATGTTGAATCATCACTAAGGACAACAATCTCATTATCACTATTGTTTCAAGAACAAAACAACATGATATTTAAAAGCTCCAGCCCAGAGTGCTTTTCTAACGGCAAGAAAGTATCTTAATTTGTTTTTCCTGCATTTTGTAAGAGTGGAGGCTCGTCTGGGCCCAGGGGATGGGGGAGGAGATATCCCAGATTTCATATGATAAGGATCATCAAAGGATGTTTATTTTAAATTCTCGACTCCAGGATTTTTTGGGGCAAGAAAATTTGGCAAGTATTTTTTTGTGTGGCTTGATTTAAGTACAGATTTTGTTCAGTATTCAAAACAATCAGAAGATTCAGAGCAGTACTCCGAGGGTAAGCATGCATATCCTGGCCACGTAGTTCTGCAAGTTAAGTTTTCATAATTTGTAATTTGTTTAGAGTTGGTCATTCATAATGTTATTGTTCAAAACAGAAGATGTTCTTGGCTGTCTCTACATGTCTCTAGGGTTGTTAGAATAACTACCAGATGTGGAAAAGATAAACTCAGATCAATAAACAAACACAAACATTCAATTTCTAGTAGATTTTTGTGGGACATCATTCAGTCCTTTTTGGAAATTGTTACGGCTAAGAGATGCAGCATGGGAATTTTTTTGGGTGGGAGGGGGAGGGGAGGGTTAATTTTTGATCCAGGCTCTTTTTATCTGGGTTTTCTTGGAAGCCTAGGCATTTCTTCAGGTTTTGATTTTTTCTCCCATTTGATCATCCATGTCACTTAAAATCCAGAGTACCCCCTTGGCATCCTCAAGCCCAATGAGGTCAAAATGAAACCCCCTTTCTGGATAATTTGGATGCTTTTAGAGTTAAAATTTAATTCATACCACTTGGTTGAATTTTCTCCTCATCACATAGTAAAACTAAAAAAATGTTATGGAGGTGCTTAAAAAAAGGGTAGTGTGATCTACTGAAGTACAAACCCTTGAAGGGAAATTGAGATCTAAAATACCTCCTGATTCATACCCTTCAAACAATAAACAGCCCTACAGAATGGGGAAGAAGCTGGAGGCCAGTACTAAGATGAAGGATAAAGATCCAATGGGTATGTCTGTCTTCTACCTGTGTCTGGAGCAGAATCAATTTTGTGTAAGTTATGTAGGTAACGGCACAAATTCTTGCAGAAGGTACTAGTTGTTGTCTCATTCAGGGAAACTCAAAGAGGCTATGAGCCAAAAAATTCGGAAAAATTTAAAAACCATTCTTGATTCCTTTGTTAGGAATTAAAAAAAAAAGCATGCCACTTGCTTTCCATTTTACGGATGATTAAGTCTTTGTTAGCTTGCATTGCAGACAGTTGACACGCATTGGTATACTGTCTTGGTTTTCACCTAGGTTTCAAGTGACAAGTCTGGCCACATTGCAGGCTAGTCTTTGTTGTTTCAATCAAAACAAACCTTTTAAATCTGTCTATCTTTTGTTAGTCGTCTGTAATATCTTTATGAAATTTGCTTTTCCTATTTGGCCATTTTCAAGATTGTAATTTTGGTTGCACAGTTTTGTCTTTCATGGTTGGATTTTAGTTCATGCAGGAATATATCCAGTTATGCACTGGTCAGCAGATGTACAGAATGTTTACAGGAATGATGGAGAAAGCAAAGGAGTCAAGGAGTGAAATCAGCCTCACACCAACTACTAGGAAATGGCATATAAACTAATGCATTATAAACCACTTGTAGGTAAATATGGTTTAGATTCCTTTGTTAGGAAAGCTCCAAAAGAGAAGCACAAACACTTGCATTGCATTTTGTGAATTATTATGTCCTTGTATCAGTCAAAATTAAGTGTAACAGCCATTTCAAATCTATCTATTCTATTTATCCAAGACAAAACTTTGATAAACAAGTCCCTCTTTTTCAACATATTTTTTTGTTGGTGATTTGTAGTATCTTGATAAATTTGCTTTTGTTTGTTTTCATGATCATTATTTTGGTTAGACATACAGTTTCATGGTTGAGTGATTAGGTCATCTTGTAGTGACTCAGGTTCAGTGTATAACTTCTAATGCAGCAGTTTGGCCAAAATACAGATATTTTACTGTTTCAGTTCATAGGATCATTGAAAGAATTCTGGAAAGGCAAACTGATATTTAAAACTCCTGTAGCATCTTCCCTGGTTCTATAAAAATTCAGGCAAGTCTGCAGTTTGGCTTCAATTTTTGAGTTCTAATTAGGTTGCATTTTAAAATTACGGGAATCCAAATGCAATATGGTCTGTCATCATTTTAAGACATCCTTGTCCTCATTTTTAGACCATGATAATTCTTTAGGATTATACATGTATCTTTAAACTGGTTAGCAAAACAGTAAGAGAGCTATATGTACAATATAATTATGCCAAACATTATGCACTAGTCAACAGATTCAACATTGAAATATATTTGCAAGAAGTGGACAATTGAGAGAGTGACATCAGCTTTACTCCTACCAAGTTAAGCAGCTTGTGGGGAGGTAGAAAGAGCCAACTTAGTTAACACCCACTTTGGTTATCTGCTGCACCTACCTTGCATTATTCAACACCTTGCTTTTAGTAAAATGTGGCACCAACTATGTGGTAGCAGTGGTCACAAATTTGTGATGTGCTTTTGCAACAAGCCTTGTTGAAGTATGATCACCAGAGCCAGATTTCACACTTGACTGGCAAAAATTAGCCACACAAGAAATTATATCTACTGGTACATAATTCAATGCCCCTGAAAGCCATGTTTGCCACTGTCAAGGAGAATGGGGGCATTTCAGTTTTAGACCTATTTGTTCCTGAAGAAAACGTAAATTAACAAATACCAAACAATCTGAAGAGCTGTCCTCAGTCCTTGAGGGCAAATTATAACTCTATGATGATGGTGCTTAGACAAAGAAATATTGCTACTCATATGCACTGAAATTGCCAGAGTAATTTGAATTCTATTGTGTGTAAAGCAGGCTCAAAAACAAAATCAGATACAAAAAGGGAAGCTATCGTACTACTGTCATTTTCAAAGTTTCAAAGGAGTGCAATGGGAGATAAAACCCACAATATTTTTACCCACTATCTCATGCAAAAAATTCAGATTTTGAGATTTAGGTTTCCAACCCAAAAACAATGAGCTGAGTGAAAAGCACTGATGTCCAGTAGAACAACTTGTCTTTTGAAGTTTTTCTCTCAGATGGTGCTTGTAATTCGCAATATTAAAAAAACTTGTAAAACCAAGTTTATTGTCAAAATAAAATTCAGGGCATCAAAAAATTAATGTTTGAAGAGTCAAATAATTTCCTACATGTAATTTCACACAATTCCTATGAATTGCTGCCTACTAACAAAACAAGAGAGTGAAACCACAGCGAACACTGGGTGAAAACCCAAGGTGTGAGAAAGGTTTGTTTGGAAGATCACACAGATGACTTTTATTTCACTGGGGTTTGGGCTACGGAGTGGTCATGGATGCTGGATTGATGGGTTGCAATTTTATTAAGGGTGTTATACATGTAGTTTATTTGAAAGTGTTTTATTTTTTTAGTCACACCCTCTTTATTCAAATCAATCAATTTTCCTTTATTTACTAAACACTATTTTTTGTAATGTGAAAAAAACATGCTCAAGCATTGCTTTCCTTTTTAATAGAGCTTAAGCATTATTAAATTATTAAATATTAGGTTATTTCACTATAATTTACCAGAAGACCTCCTACAGGACATAGCTTGAAGAACCTGCGATTCTAAAACCCCAGTGAACTTGAAACAGGCAACATCACATGTTGGTAAAAGTGAGCATTGCTTACTTATTGGGAATTTCAATAAATATATTCATTTCAAACAATATCCTTTAGGAGACCATTTGTTACCTTTTCAAATATTATTTGTTGCACTAACGCGACCTTTAGCAAGTATTTTAAGAGCTCTACTATACCGACAAGAACAGCTAAAAACAGTCCATTCTGGTGCGTTGTGGGAACCAAAGTCGCTAACCTTAATCCTCGAATGGGTTCTTTGTGTGCTTCATACATTTTCACATTGTTCATGTTAGACTGCCAGTACTTAATATAACCACCGTGATCTGATGACAGCAACCAGTTATCTGCATGACTCCAAACCATTGCCCGCACTGGACTGTCGTGGGCCTGTTGACAAATTACATTTTTGGCACATAGCACAGGAACATACGTACATAACTTTATTTCACTTTGGATGACTTGGATGATAACATAGGTGGTTTATGCCCCCAGTCCTTCAATTGTAAAATGGGAAGTCATAGCTACAATCTTCAACAAAATTATTTAGGAAGATTTTACAATAATTATCATTGTCAGGCTATAAACATATGTGATCTCTGATTTCTGTAACTATTCTTTTCCTGGGTGTTTTCTGGATCCACTCCCCCCTAGGTCAATGTTGGATGGTCAAGGCAGCTAAAAAAGCACGAGAATTGTCTAGTATACAATATTGAAAAGGGGAGACGATGCAGCACAAACAAGATGAATTCTGTCCACCTTCCCAAGAGATTTGTAGAGGATTCTAGTTTGAGCAAGGACCAAAATTTCCCAGGTATAGTTAATGACCCAATGACAACTTAGAAGCCAATGATGGACTGTTTAACTGGACTGGACTGGGTAAACAAGTGAACTTGACATGGTGTACATGTAAAGCCCTGTTGGTCTTAAAGTGTACCCTTTTAGTTCATTCCTTTTTGCTATCACTCTATTCAGTATCATACTAATCTCACTCAAAAACATCTTACTGTGACACATTCAACCAGCCCATTATGTTTTCACCTCAAAATCCCAACTTTCATGTTGAACCATCACACTTGGAATGAGGGCAAAATTGTACAGTAAATGATGTTCCTGTAGTTATTTGGCTATAAGACGCACTTGGTTATAAGATGCACCTCCAACTTGAGAAAGTGAGCATGTCAAGTTGCCAAATGAAAAGCTTTCTGAAAATACTTGGTTATAAGACGCACCATTACAGTCTTTCCCGTAAAACCGTGAACACCTGAAATATCTATGGAATGTTATTGTGTTTCAAGTAAAAAGCCAATCACGCATGAGAAAACTAAACCGCAAACAGTAATGGTAATTAGGTTGTGGTTTCATTTGCTTCTGATTGGTCGCAAAACAAACATTCCACAATTTTTTTCTGGTGTTCACGGTTTTACGGGAAAGACTGAAATTTCACTGATTCACGCGTGCGCAGTAAGCAAGCAAATTTTGTTAACAGGCTATAAGTGAAGCAAAAATTCAGTTTTTAAAGGAAGACACAATCAAAGCCTGAATTGAGGCCAAGTTGATATCATGTTAGTGTGCACATGCTTTTCCAGCATGTCAATTCTTATATTGTTTACAATCGAAGTGGAGGTTTGACTGCGAGAAAAATTGCCACATTTTCATAGTTCTTTAGCTTGTGCAACAACTCTAATGTGATTTTCATTTTCTTCTAAGGTGTGAGAGTGGATTTGCAAAAATCTAAGATTTTCAGCAGAGCAGAGGGCACTGGACTCCTTCCGCAGCCATTTAACCAAATCTGTGGAAGATTTGCTAGCGCGACGAAATGTCAATGTTGCTGTCATCCCTGGTGGTCTCACTCCCGTTTTACAGCCCCTTAACAAGTGTATCAACAAGCCATTCAAGACAAAGGTCAGAACCCAGTATCAGTCGTGAATGGTGAACAGTCCATTCACATTGATTTTCCATGAAAGAACACACATTTCTTGTAAAAACAATGTGCCTTATAACCGAATAACTATGGTAGTTATTAACATTGCACTTTCAGGAGTAGCAAAATGTTGAATGGTTATAATTTTGTTGGTTTGTAGGCTACATGTATGTACATACTTGTAATATAGTTTCAAAATTAAACGTCAGACCATTCCATAAGGTAAATTCTCCACTGGATGCTCCTGTCACCAATCGACGACCCTCTGGAGTCCACTAAAATACATTTGAAAACATTGTCACGTACATACCTCTTACTAACCGAGTTTGAGGTCCATACGACAAAAAACAAGGATCCATAACTTACAGTACGGACTAACAAAACAAGGTTAGTAAGATATTTATTATATCTCGGAGGCTAATTGAGCACACAGGAAAGGAAGCTTTCCAATTTAGTGGACCGTACAGTAGAGTACAGCCTGCAAAATTGACCAATCACAGCACACGTACTAACTGAGAGATATAATAAGAGAGATATAATAATTCCTGCTTCAACAATCTTCACACTTGTGCAGATCCCAAGACTATTAACACAGACTGCAAAATGGAGACACTTAAGAAGGATCCAAGTATCTGTAAGAGCAGATGCAGTAGTTCCAGGCATTCATAAGTACCTGCTTTAAAATTTCTGTTCTTCTTAAAAGCTTTGACGGGTGAAAATTACCACATCAGTGATCAAAGCATGGTTTGTTTCAAACAGTTTGTTTTATTTTGGTAACACATAAAAGTTTAGATGTTCAAGGTAGTAACATCAGAGGAGTTGTGTTCCTTAGATAGGAAAATTGAAAATATTCAATGTACAAACTCCTCAGACTTCAGTCAAGCAATCATAGTTCACTAGTATTAAACTTCATACCAAACATTTCACTACAGGTTTGACAATAGTACCGTAGTTTTAAAATTGAACATTTATTTATGTTAAACATGCTATACATGTACTTATGTACTTGTTCCTAGAATTACACATACCAATTTTCAAGTGTAACAATATTACACACAAAAAACAAATATGATTTACATCATACTAACCGCAACACAAAATATTGGACATCTCAGTTTATTTGTTGAAGTTCTCACAAATTTTGTTGTCACAGCATTGATTGGATTGTCCAATAAACAGGATGGTGGGTAAACCTAAAGAGAAGAATGCAGACCTTGTCAGCTTTGTTTTCTATTTACTTACTTGCCTATCCATACAATCACAGGATAAACACATAAATAAAAGGTCACCTTAAAAAGCAAGCTTAAGTCTACACATTTATGTTGGCAAACAGAACTCTGGTTACAACAATGAATGCAGCTAAACATACAGTAGCCAACTACAGAAAGAGAATTGTACTTTTTAATCTTTCAGATAAAGACTTCATACTTGAGTGGTTATTTTCCACTTAAAAAAATTAACGCAAGATCAAAACCAAGGCAAAATATCAATTGCCAAAGATGAGGTATGGAGCATGATGGCAATCCCAACATTCAAACTACAATATATAAACACTGGCAGAATAAAAAAAAACAGTTTATCCATTGATGACCTTTAGCACAAATGTAAATCACCAAATATGACAAGATGCAGCTCCTTTCTTACTACTTTGCTTGTCATAACAGTACTAAAGGGCGAGTCAAGTAATTTCCTCTATAAACTGGAATCATAAATATTACACAATATTGTACTATGCAAAATAATATAACTTGCAACAAAACAATGGCAAGTGTCCAATATTTACATCTGAAGAGAAAGAATCATCAGGCTGCATTCCGCTTCTCTTGCTTAGATGTTTGAACCATTTTCTGTTCTGCAAAGGGAAAGCGAGAATAAAACAGAACATTGTCTTTGCATGAATACTAAAGGATGAAATACCTGTATGTAATATTTGGTTCTTAATAGCCAAGAAAATTAATTACACAGTCATGATAAAGAACAGAAACTGACAAAACTGATTTAGCAAGAACATGGCAGAGCAAGGATGACAAAAATCTATGATTTTTACTCCTATGAATTTATATCAAGGTTGCTGCCCTAATTCAGGAGAAAGTAACTCCACAAAAATTTTTCAAAAATTGTATGCAGCCTGGATAAAAATTAAAAAAAACAGCCTTACAACATGAAAGAAGACATACAATAACATTTATGTAAACATTGCTTAAACCACATGCAATTCAGGTGGTACGAATAAGAAATAATGACCACACAATCATGATCCACCTTGTCAACAAGTTGACCCTAGAAAAATTTCTCCTTGTAATTATCAGCAGTATATGAAAAACACTGCGAGAATTAAGACGGCAATCATGCAAGATGAATTTGCTTGATACTTAAATAACTCCCCACTACTCCTGTAAAAAATGTAGGGGCAACAAATGAGAATTTAGTTTGATCTTAAGCTTTAAAGGAAATAACCTTAGAAGGCAGTATTAATTCAAAAAATAGCCTCATTTCTTCAAAAATAGTAAAATTAAACTCGTTAGGAGTGAGGAATATTTTACAGATGTTGAAAGGATAGTATTTTTCATTTGCTGCTTAACTTTTTAATACAGAACTTGGTCATTCTGCCATCAAATCAGTGGATTTCACTGCCTGGACAAGTTCACTAATTTAATACTTAACGTTTCAAAATGGTCATTAAGATTTATCAGTGTAAGCCAGATGTACAAGAAACTGGAAGCAACTACAGAATAGCAGACCAAACTTGGAGGAAGATCTAAGTTAAAGGCTCTTTTGTGGATAAACTTCAACCAAAAATAATGCATTAGCTGAGGAACATGGGGTGTGTTGGTATATGCTGTGGCTTACCAGACTTTCCAGTGGATCAAAGGCCATGGAATGATGTATGTGGCACCAAATAGCAACACTTTTTGAGATGAGAGGGGGGAAGATTTTAGAATTTTGTCCATTTGGCTGAACAGCTGTGAATGTTTTTTTTCCGCAGTGCAGAGCAAAGCAAATGATTCTAACAAGCTCACTGGGCCCCAATTTCAAAGCGTAACCGATTTTTCTCCTTTCTCTATTTTAGGTTTTTTTTTTTTCAAAATAAAGTAATGGAGGCGGTTAAGAGAACAGAAGTCCCCTGTGCAATGTTAGTGTTTGGAGTTGAGTGACTTTCCCTTCACCAACAAAAAGATCGCAAAAATCGCGAAACGCCGATTTAACGATCTTCAAAGATCCAACCAGTATTCATAATTTTATCGAAGGTTTTTCAAGGGGACGAAAAGCATTTCTCAACGAACGTTGAACATCTTGGTGCAAATACCTTCGTAAGAGATAGAATCAGACCTCACTGATCGTGACATATAAGCTTAATTTTGTTGGTGGTTATTGAGTTGTTGAGGTCCACGTGAGCAGCTTATAAGGGTAGTAAGAGCTATCGTACCTCTATTTGTTTAACAACAGAAGAGTTATAATCGACAGTTTTACGCATAACAGCCTTTCGCATCCGTTTTCCATCAAAAGTGACCGGCTGCCGAAAGCCTTTCTCATCCTGTGACTCTGCAGACGAAGTTGGCTGGACAGAGGACGTGGTAGGAGGCTTTGGAGCAAACTTTAACGTTTGCTGGTGCGGTTGTTGAAACATCATTGTGAATTTCCTACCACTAGGATTATTTTTCTTTTAAATTACGTTACTTTTCGCAGCGCTACCTCAGTGTTGACTTCAAATTCCGAAAAAAAAGACTTGGTGTCAAATGGAAGGAAGCCATATTGGTTCCTTCGAGCGGCATGTGCGAGGTAATCACGTGATACTTTCATCCAAATCCGCTGACCACGTTATATGCGACGGTGAACTTCGATCGTGAGAAGGATGTAAAGAGGTATAAACACGATGTAATTTGGGTTATTCGTTTAAATAATACATTATGCCGCCAATCCTCAAGATAATATTTATCATACTAGGCATTGCTCCTCTTCTAAGGCTTATTATAACCATGGTGATGGTCATCGGTGGAATGGCATTCGTTCTCTGGTTGGCAGTTGCTTTTGAAGTGATGCTAAAGTCCTCAGCTTGCCTTGTAATGGTTTACTCGACTTTCAGCTTGCTCTTAATTTTGTTGGCCGTAGCAAGGAGAAGAACGGCAGATGAACATGATGGATGTGTACAGTTGACACTACTGAAGAAGTCTGCAGTGAGACTCGTAGGAGCTGCCTTTTAAAAATCACATCTGGAGGATAAGTTGCACCGTGATCATGAAGAAAGCTTGTATTGTTGTCACGATCAATTCAGACTTTTTGGTTTCCGGGAACAGTTCAACCCACGACTACCAAAGAACCGTTAAGTCATGCCGTTAACATTGTTGAAACAGACAGAACAATTATCGTCACCACCATGAAAATTGTTAACATTTTACTTGCCCGGACAAAGGCCGATCAAAGTACATAGATCGATATTGTACGTCACTTCATCTACTAGACTGAAACAGTGAAGAGTTATCGGCATTGAGAAATGTCGTAGCATTAAGGACATTAAGAATTCAGTCTTATAATTCAGTGATAGGTAATCACTAGTCTTTCCTCGCATTCAAATTTAGGATTGTAAATTTAAGTCAAGAAAAGCTGTGGTCACGTTGGGATACACAAGTCTTTCCTCGCATTCAAGTGTAGGAATGTAAATTCAAATCAGGGAAGCCGTGGTCTCCTTGGGATACACAAGTCTTTCCTCGCATTCAAATTTAGGATTGAAAATTCAAGTCAGGAAAATACACATTTATTGCTACTAAATTACAGCTAATTTTGTATGTGCTCAGTACGAGCAGTAGCCGCGGTAGTAGTACTAGTGGTAGAACAATTCCATTTCGCTCTGATGGCCAATTTACTTTATCAATTCAGTAGATAAAACCACATTTTTGTGTTGATGGTACCCTACTGTGAGGCCAAACACTATTATGTTTAAAGCAAACTGTTTTCATGTTATGAGTTCTGTTTAGCTTGTAAGAGTGGACTCCATAGCTTACTTTGGAGCCTGGGATTCAAAGTGCCATGCAAATAATTGTTACATTCTTTGGAGAGTGTTAACTGTGAAAAATGTGAACTATGTGGTTATAGCTGTATATAACTCTGGAAAAACAGTATTCACTATTGAACTTCTTCATAAGTTTTTTTTAACTGCATCGGCATTGTGATGTTTATGCATTTGATTGATCAATTTACAGAAAGTCCTCATAAGTCTTAAAACAAATAAGTTAAAGACTAAAAAACCTATCAAATCTAATGGAAAGACCAGGCTTACAGACTCGGGGGGGGGGGGGCTACCCCCTATATAAGCTATACAAATATGTGCCACCCCAAAGGGTATTGTTTTTGAGCCCTTTTGGTATGAAAACAGGTATAGATTTTGACCATTTTGGTTTGAAATAGGCTATGGTTTTTAACGAACCACAAGAGCGTATAAACATATTTGTCTTTTCAACTCCAAATATATAATAGAGAGATAAGACAAGAAACCAAAATATATCATTCAAGTTTAATTTCACAAATTCTGGACTCTGGCACTGATGCCAAGCTTAATTACACTACAACTAAGCCAGTAGGAAAATCTGGAGCTAACAGGACCGGACATGAGCTAATATCAAGCAGGGTTCTTACATTTTTGGCAAAACCCTAATTTCACTCCAACGTTTGCCGTCTGGCGTTAACATCATGATTAATCTCTCTATAATTTCCTTTGTATTTTGAAAACAAAGACATTTCCAGGCATGGAACGTTGCAACGAATTTGCTCTTTCGCTTCTTGAAATCATAGTAAAAGAACAGCTTTTTAGAATAAGCCGATCGTAATTTTTTAAATGGATTTTTGGGCCCGAAAAGTTTACGGGACTTTCGAGAAACGGGCCACAAGTCTTAAATTGGGTGTGGAAAGTGGCATAGTTTGGTTTCACATCCCTACTAAGAACTCCGATGAGTACCCCCCTTCCCAGGTGAGACAGACAATGATGATGCTTCCCTCAGTGAGAGGTCAAGTGGAGCGTTCTCTGATCTCTATACTCCGAGAACGAGGTGTTCAAATATGTTGTGTCCGCGTCCCCGAGTCCCCGAGTCCATTTTGACATGGTCCTTGTTGATTTAGTTTGTTATTTCATGTTTCAAAACGTCGTTACAAATGCAATTTTCCACTGAAAAAGGTGGCATTTCACATTAACGGATAAATTTATAAACCCTGAGTCTCATCTCACAACACTTGTTAATTAACTCGGTAGGACGCTAAAAAACACAGTCACGCTGATCGCAAAGAGTATGGAACATAGTTCCCGGTGCTGTGTCTCTTCAGCAAGTGGCCGGCTTGGTGTGATGTCTCAAAAACGCTTATGATGAATGAGGTCATATAAGAAGACAACCATAAATCAAGGGGACATGTAGATGTCGGTTTCATGAACAAACGTACGGGTGGAAGGACAGTGACGTCATAACCAAAACCACTATTTCTCGCATGGATGGACGTACTATATTTCTTCTCCATGTTGCACCGACCGCGAAAGGCGCGCGACGGGCTTCTGTGAAACATATCGTGACCAAGGATCTAGAAAACGAGAGAGGTCTCCGCTAGTGGACCTACTGGGGAACCTGAGTGCTTCAGTAGTGGCGTCCGATCCCAGTTGAGTTTTGATATATTCTTGAAAGATGCTGTTGTAGAACTTTTGTTTTGGACATGACCGAACAGTACTTGCAGCAGAAATAGAAATAGAAATATTTACGACCTAGCGGACTTTTAAAATGATACTTATTGGTTGGATGACAACATTCCACAACAAGAACGTGTAAGAAAATAACGAAACTCACCTGGAATCGGGAGATGAAGAGAAATAATGGAAATACGACTAACGAAACCTTTTGCGCTTGAATAACGGGATAATGGGCTTAGTTTTTGGGAATAACAGAATAACAAAATTTGCACTGGAATAATCGGCATTTTCTCACACAGAATAACTCTTTTTTTTCTTGATTGGAATAATGAAAGAATGGTAATTTTTGAGAAGGAATAATGAACACTCCATTATTCTTCTTTATTCGCAAACTTGGAATTGGACAGTCTAAATAAATAAATAAATCATGATATTTACCCAGGAAGCTCCACTCGCCGTGTAGTGGTTTGAGGTCCTGCATCCGGATCGAATTGGAATTTGGACTGAAGTGTTGGTTTTTGGGGAGAGGGGAAAACCGAAGTACCTGGAGAAAAACCTCTCGAAGCAGAGTAGAGAACCAACACCAAACTCGACCCACATATGACGTCGAGTCCGAGAATCAAACCCGGGCCACATTGGTGGGAGGCGAGTGCTCTCACCACTACGCCAACCCTGCTCCCCAAGTCTGCAAATGATTTATGCCAGACACCGCTGTCATTCATGACATCCCTCGCTTTGGAATTTGTCGAGCTTACTTAGACTAAGTTTGTTACTTGCCCAATTTCTCCACATTTTCAAATAAACATTTTCATCGTTTTGTTGTTTTTACCTACAGTGAATTAGCTGAAATTACCGACTTTGGACTCAAGAATGTTTGGTCAAAGCCGGAAAAGCTGTGCAAAGTTGCTCCACTTAGTCCGGACAGCTGCGTCAGTTCCGAGGTTGGATATATATAAAATCCGAGAAAAACTTTCAATAGGTACTTAAGGTGGGGGTAAACCCGAATTTGAGTTGAATTTTAAGGAGTTTAAAGGAGGGATTGTATTGTGTAAAAATGTTTTGAAACACCACCAGACAGTTGCGACCCCACAAGGGCAATGCAGGGGCTCGGGAACTGTTTTGGTGTCCATGCACTAACCATAGCTTCGTGGAATGAGCATAAGGATTTTTAATTGCTTGAAACGCGAACGAGATATCAACGTTAAATCCATGTTAAGCGATGTTAAGATTAAAACGATGTTAACGTTAAGTCTCACTTTAATCAGGCCCCAAAAAGTATAACAAAACAGGGTGAGGGAGGAGAGCTCAGGTAAATACAATCCAATTATTCGACCCCCCATCCCCCCTCAAGAGGGGCAAAATAAGATAGGCAAAAGCTTGGGTTTAAAATAGAACGTGCCTCGATTCCGACGTTAAAATAGCTTAGTAAGTACGATAAACAATAACAAAAGACCAAGACGGATTAAGACAGGTGGTTGTTTGCCTTTCTTTGCCCCCTTGTTTTTCCAAGAAATCCAGGATAATTGGTATTAGTATATACTAAAACAGTGGATAGCGTTAAACACGCGTGCTGATTGGCTACTCAGACTCTGGATATCCTGTGCTATTCACCTCCGAGCAATTCGCGCGGAATTTGCCCCTGAAAATGTTGTAACCTTTGCTGGAATAAATGATATAAAATCATCTTTTTGTGCTATATTTTCTCACTGTTTTAGTATATACTGAAGCCGTGAAGCGGCTTGGTAAATATCCACCACTAGCCACCACCACTGTGGTGAATAGTTGTTAATTACATGCAATTCTAGCTTTTTGTCCCGTTTTTTTTCATATTTTTTTATTATTATCATCACCGCACCATTGGTTTTTTACGCAAAAAGTAGCTTCCACCATAAATTGAACTAACGACAAAAAGAAACAATGCAAAAATGGAAGGGTGTGGAGCTGAGTGCCTTGTTTTTCTTTGGTACTTTTATGACGTTTTGATGCTAAGTCAGAATATGTACCTTACTGTTGTTCTAGAACAAGAGTTAATCACAAATCTAATGGTACTGAAAAGACGCCAAACAAGTGGTAAAATCCAATGATCTTTTATTATTACAACTTCAAATGTAGTCGGAAATGTCAGCCGTCTGCTCTCCTAACCCACGGCTGCGGCCCCCGTAGTCAGTGGGGGAAATGCTTCCAATAATTGCTGCTATGATGCACGATCATGAATTACGAAAAATAAATTCAAGGCTAAAAATTTCTATATATTCTGTACAACTTATCATCCTCACATTAGGTCAACTACCACCTTTTTTGTAACTCAACTTTTCAACCTGTTCCCTGCGCGTAAATATGAAGAAGGCATTTCCTTTGGGTGAAGTTCCGTTTCTTCACTGATAACGTATTTACATGGTTTGGGAACAGGGTCGAACGCTGGCATTTCATACCCTATGCTTACTAAATCAGCTAGCCATGCTTCGGTTAAGATGGCATCGTGCACCCCGTAGAAGCCATTTTCAGCCATTGCCACACTTAATTCTAAAACTTTGCCGAATAAATCTTCCTTTTTAGGTTCCCACTTCACCAAAAATTTAACAAGGCGTGTGGAATCGCGATACATTGGAAGCTCTTCCTTAAAATCCGACAAATAGTTGTGTGCATTTCGGACCTGAACAGCGTTCGGTGCAAAAAATGACAGTTGTGACCCCACTTCCCACATCAACCGCTGAGCCCAGTACCCACGCCAGATATCAGTTACTCGAGAGGGTACTGTTGTTGGAAGCAATAATGCCCAAAATGCTTTTTGTAGGAACAGCGTGTTCTGTGAATTAAAAGGAGCAAATGTGTTTGGAGGAAGAACAACAGGAGGAGCCTCAGCGTCAAATTCGACGTTCAAATTAACACCTCTGTCCTTCCTCGTAAGGCGAAAAATTGCGTCTACATCCGGGTCACCATTTACCACCCCCTGTTGTATTGATGTGTCCACCCATTGGCATTTGACAAACTTGTGTGATGGGGGATCCGCAATTAGATCCAGTGGGTACCCTCTTGGCCAAATAGTATTCTGACCAAAGTGCCCATAGGGATTCACCACCACTGAATCAGTTTTGAAGACATAAAAATCTCCGGTGTCTTTCTGATGAAATGTGATTTTTCCACTTGTTGGCGAGTTATCGTCATCTGTTTCGTATATGATTTTTGCACCGTGTTGAATAGCGTACAGATAGCCAATATTTTTTCGAGCGTAACTCTTGTAAGGTATTAAGTCGTGTATGCGATACCCCAATGTCCGTTGTCTTTCCACATCCAAGAATACACAATTGGGATAGCTTCAAAAACAAAGGCAACGAGACGTATTGGGTATTTATAATAATTGAGAGATTTTAAATAAACTAAAAATCACAAGTGAGTTAACAAAATATATTCCATTTGACGGTGAGAGTGTGGTCTAATAACTCGCGGGTGATGTCATAACGTGGTAAGAAAAAAGGCGAGCCGCAAGCGAGTAGCGTGACAAATGTTCTTATCACGTTATCAGAGAACGTGCACTAACAAATAGAAGCTATTCGTTTTACACATTGCTGTTGTTACTTTCTTTGACTGATGACGCTGCCAGTGCGTCTATACTTAAGGTGGTTCAAAATGGTTTCGTTATTTTTAAACACCAGTTCATTGATGGATTGATATTACCACAATTTTTTGTTTAAAATGGCATCCAAAAAATTCTCAATTATTTCTCAGTAAGTAGTGACGCATACTGTTACCATAGCAACACTTGAGCCTCTTAGGAACACCCTTAATTTTAGCTTTATTTGCATGAAACTCAAAAACGAGTTCGGTGTCACCCGTTTTTTATCATTAAATTGCAATCAGCATATCAGTATTCATCTTTCTGCAAGGTTGTAAAAACATCTGCAGAGCAGGTTCAGAGCCACCATAATACTCTTTCTCATGGAGGGAATAACATCTGTTTATGCTTTTATATTAGGCAAGACAGAAATACAATAAGCCGCGCGGGATACAAGTACTCTACAGGAACTAAAATGAACAAGTCACTGAAGAATTGTTACGCGTCACTATTGGTAACACAGTGGTTAGCACCGATTGGTGCCGGGGTTAAAATCGAAAAAAAAATGCATTACACAATAAAAATCATGAATCAGAAGAATTCTGTTTGTAGCCGGCCGTCGGTTTTACTGGGGGATTTTGAATGCGGGTGCTTGTTTGATTTACTGAAACGGAGAAGTAACCTCAACTCTTACACAGAATGAACAGTGATGGTTGTTGTTCATTTCCTTCACCACTTGCCTTCAGAGTGGAGATGAACCTTACCTCCAATCAGCTGGCGTTTTAGTGTCTCCAACAATCACGACCTTCCACCCTTCCATTGCAGCTAACTTCTTTACATCATCAGTCGGTGGGTTAATTGATGTGACAATAATCCATTTATCGTGCATTTCTTCAGCCGGAGGCGCGGATTTTCGCGGTATATCTTTCCAGTTCACATTTGTAGTTAGATTTCTCATGAGAGGTGATAATTCCCAGTCAATTTTGGACTTCTCGAGAGCTGGAATGTCAGCCAAGATTGGAAACTTTTCCATTGAAGTTCTTCTAACAACAAAAGTTCTTTCCTCGAAGAAAAGTCGATAGAATAAAAGAAGAATTGTAAGCTGCAAAGCCAGTCCAATCAACATCCAATGTCTACACATTTCGATCTGTTTTCCACGCGTGGGTTTGATGCCCACGCCTCGTCGCAAAAGTCGCACTTGAGCCGTAGCAAAATTTTCGCGATATATTTTCAATCGATGGCTAAACGAAACGCGGAAGAGAACATTTTTCTGAAGATCAAAAAAACACCATGGAAACAAAGAGAGGTTTCGATACATTATTCATGTCAACACTTGCTCTCTGTTGAAGTTGTTCCACATGTCAAGTTACGGGCGGCTAATTAACAATTACCTGCACCCAATGAAAAACTTATCCTTTTTGCGCCTTCTTCTATAGATACCGAAACAATGTTTTCTTCACAGATCGCCAATTTTTTCCATGGGATTTTGTAGTTTCTCGGTCCAGGTTGCCTTGAAATAAGAATTACCAGTAGCTATCAAGGTTTGCCCAGAGTTACAGGAAAATTTAGGTGTCCTGCGCTTCAATTTACTCTCGGCAGTTTATTTAGCACAAAGGCTAGTGGGGCCGAGCAAACACACGAAACAAATAATTCAAATAAACTTAACATGATAGGAATCCCAAATGGCGGGAGCCAGACCAGTTGCTATTTATAAGGATAACCGAGGAGTTGAACCAGGCACTTACCCAGAACAACACGAGCTAGTGGTCAGAGCGGGACTTGAACCCGGGTCACCGCATTGAAATTCAGCGCCCCAGACCACTCGGTCATCCAGAGATTGCAGAGAAGTATTTTGAAGTCTTAGCTTCTATCTACGTTTTACTTTCAAGAGCCTTTTAGGGAGGTTTAAGTATTTTTGATAAACCTTCTGTCTGGGGCGAACTAGGGCAAAGAAGGGTAGTTTGTCTGGTAACCCGTCTGTGTATAAATACGGAAAAACAGACAGATCATCCGTCCAGACGAATTATCTACAATAAATGTTCGTCTGTCAGACGAATTACCTTGACAGAATTATCAGACAAAATACCCTTCTTTGCCCAAGTTCGTCCCAGACGGATGTTCTATTTATACACAGAGTGGTATCCACCCCTTAATGGATTTTTTTGTCCATGCCTCTCGACAACGAACAATTTGAAAGGAGAACATTCGTTTTTTTGAACTCATTCATGCACTCGGGCAAGAATGAATGAGTTGTTGCGATTGTGGGCAGATTTGATTTATCAATACAATAAATTGTAAGTATACTATGTGTCATTATGGGAATTATTGTCGTTATCGTTTATCTTTGTCTGGATAATACAAGTATAGGGAAGAAGAATGAATTAGAAAAACGGGTGGGCAGATGGCGTTATTAAAGTCTCCTGTGAGCCAAGTCATAGACCTTATTCCAAAATGGTTCTCATTCTAATATTCTTTTGCTTTACTCAAATTAGCCCTTGTTGCTTCGCTCTTAAGATCAAAATTCAAAAAGAAAATTTTACCCTGCACGAGGCAACGAGGGCTAAGTTGAATATAAACTAAAGAATATTAAAATGTCGGCCATTTTGGAATAAGATGAATGGTTGCGGAGCATTACTCATGGCTTGATTTCCGTCGCTCTCTCGGGGGCCCGTTTCTCGAAACTCCCGAAACTTTTCGGGCGTATTTCGAGCGCTATAATTTTCTTCGTATCTTAAAAACTAAGACGTTCCCAGGTGTGAAATTTTGCAACAAATTTGCCCTCTCGCATCTTGAAATCATAGTAATAGACCGGCTTTTTAGAATAAGCGGATCGCAGTTTTTAAAACGGCTTTTCGGGCCCGACTGAAGCACCTCATGAAAGGAAACTGACAGATAAATAAGTAGTGCTGTTCTTTTATTATTGTCAAGATCTAGGATAACAGATAATGGACATTAAATGTTCATTACCAAAATACTTATACATCGCAGTTATTGGAGCAACTACAGAGCGTACTTATTTTCAATCATTGTTTGTAAATTCACAGGCTCGTTCGGTTTATCCCTCCACTCTTTAAAGAATGATTTGCAAGCTGGCTTAAATACATATGCCAAATGATATACGGTCTTGAAGACGCATTATTCATATTGTCAAAATCCTAAAACAAGTGAACCTGTTTTCTTTGACAAACATTAAAAGAAAAAAACACTAAGAAATAAAAAAAAAGCCGATCTTTGGGACTTAAAGTCGAGATGCCGATCAGTGCCTTTGTTATCTTCCGGTTACCAGCAATTAACTTTTCCGGTGTTTCGAAGAAAGGCGAAGAAACAGCTAAATAATAAATTACTATTTCCCTGTCCAAAGTAATCAAATTGACCTTTGGTGAGAGGCTAACTACTGAAAAGTGTTAAGGTATAAAATTTCACTCCTACAAACATTGCATTTCACGCCATACTTGCTTCAGCTTGGATACCAGGGACCGTTTCGAGCAAGTGAGTTTTATTAGAGTACACTGGATCCCTTGCTGCTTAGGCCTGGTAGGTGGTGGAGGATACCGATCCCCCGTGCCCAGTCCAGTTGGTGTGCACAAAATGGCCAGGGTTACTCAGCAGCTCGTATGTGTGGGCACCAAAATAATCACGCTGAGCCTGCGATATGGAAACACATAAAAAGCGGTCGGTCATTTGCGGCAAAGTTTCCCCCATTTCCCCGCCAAACATTACTACATTTATGCGGTACAAACTGTCATCAAGCGTGAATGACCATCACAGTTGTATTCACTCCAAAGGCAGCCGAGATATACAATCTAAAAGAATTCAGGCTTTTGCAGGATTCGAAGCTATGACTCTACATCGGTGCAGCGCTGTACCAATCAAGCTAGCTAACCAACTGGAAGCTGCTCATTATAAAAGATTTCGCTCTAAACTTGTGAAGGCTGATCAAATGAATTTGACTTAAAAAGTGAGAGATTAATTTACATACCTGAATGAGATTGGCAGGAAGGCGTGCAGACCTAGCAAGAAATTAAAACAAATTAAAATTCGTAAAGGTACAAATGCGAACAACTTGCATTGAGATTCAATACCTGGCTCCTACCCAGTCTTGGTCAATCTGATTTTCGTAGGGATTACATACAAGAGTCCATTGTGTTATGAAATGAAATATTTCAAAAAAGGTCTTAACCAAAATATTCGCACAAGCCCTGTTACTCTTGTATTCAATCTACTCTCACCTTACAATGGAAGAAGTAAATACTGGGTTCTTGCAGGAAGATTGTTACGTCTTTCATCGACTTTGCGTCTCCTCTTCCAATAGCAAACCCCTCAGCAATAGCACAAAATTGGAAACACATTCACTCCCCCCCCCAAAAAGCTTCCACCAAGAATCTTATTAGTCCAAATTTGCTCAAACGTTTGTACAACTACTGCAATTTTCAAGTGCAGTTTAAAAAGGACAAGCAAAAAAAATCAATAAGCTTATTACGACGTGTTTTCCTTACCTATACCCATCATAGAATGCCAAAGCGGTGCTGAATGCTGGAGTTGGTATCCCAAGGGTCACAGCGGCAGCATTAACTTTACGCCACGAATCCTACAACAAATATGTGTACAAGTCAAGATGCCGTTTTTGGATGTTAAAGGTTCACATTAACTTGACTATTCTTTCAAGGTTCCATTTTCTGAAGATTCTATTACTGTAAATGGCTGGTACAAACAAAAAGTTCACTGATTATCAAATCACAGACAAAGCCAAACAAAGCCCAATGAAATGTTGACTCCTTCCCAGCTTGGTAAAAAAGGATTGTAACTGAAAGCCTCATAAAAGTACTAGAGATTTAAAATATCACTGGCACAACCTTGAAAATGTAGCCAGTTTTCCAAAAGTCCTGCAAGTTTATCATTATTTATAAGTCGCATTGTCTGTTTGATTTGATGGGCTATTACACATATTTAAGTGCCCCTAACCCTTGAATTTGTTTTCTTTTGGTAGATTTCCATGCTTTCCAAGAACTCATTTTCGAAAAGAAAATTCAAAAATATTGAATCCTGTTTTTTTTTTACGGACGGTCAAAGTGAAGGCAATCTTGACGATATTTTCACTTATCGTTCGCATTAGTCCCCAACTCGGCCAATGTGTCCATATATGGAGTGAGACGTAAGAAAAGGACATCGTGCAAGCTTGAGTTGTTGGAATATGCGAAGATTAGCGGAAAGATAGATACTTTTCGCTACTTCCGTCGGAAAACTCTTCGGAAGACGACATATTTTTATACCAATTGTATGCTTTACAAATAATCTTCGAAATCGCACTATACTGTCAATGCTTTGTGCTTTGGAATGGTGTCCCTTTTCTTATATCACAGCTACAAAAAGTGTCAAATAGCGGATACTTCTCATTGGCTCGTTCCTAATGAGCCCACGAGACAATAATTTGTCCAGTGGGGCTTATGGCGCGCAAAAAATTAAAAATTTCAGTAACTTCAAGCGCTTACAAAAAAAGTCAGGATTCAAAATTTTGGAAAATTTTTTTCCAAAATGAGCTTTTGAAAGATATGGAAATCTACCAAAAGAAAAACAATTCAAGGGTTAGGGGCACTTTAAGTCTTATATCTCTGTAGCATACCTGGCACTTGTGAATGGCATCTTTAAAGAAATCATCTAACAACAGGTTCTGAAGATTAGGATTCTTATTAAATGCGTCTTTGATGTTACCCAAGAAACGACTACAAGAGAAAGAGGAAAAGACAAAACAAGAGTTTAACATATTCCTTTGTTGCTATTGTCAGCAGGGAGAAATAAAATATTCCTTGAGCGATAAATGCACAGGACTTATGGAAAACAGATGCGATAAAATTTGCAATGCTTCCTGGTATGAATGAAGACTCTGAACAGGTAAGCTCCACCCAAGGGCTGGAGGGTGTTAACCAGGGACAGTAGCAATGGAACAAGGAGGCTGAACTGTTAGATCCAACAAAGCCCATTAAGATGAAACCAAACCCATTTCAGTTCAGTGCCGAAAAATACATCCCTGTGAAACTTTCAAAGGCATAAAGAAATCAGCTGCAATTAAACTGAATATACAACAAAAAACTCAAGAGAGTTTGAGACAGACTGTTCATGAACCAGACTTTCTTTTGTGCTTTAATGTATCTGTCATGAAGTTCATCAGGAAAGTCTACAGTACCACTCAAAAGTAAGTTACCACAGTCCTATGAAATGCTTATAATGTTGCATGATTTGCATTGCACACAAGGTGGATTTTAACATTTGGGTCATAGCCTTACACAACTGACAAAATCTGCCAAAAACAGCAAAATATGGATCAAAAGGGCACCATGTTGTTTCAAACTCCATACAAATTCTCACCAGTCAGCAAAATTGTAACAGCACCACTTACCTCAGAGTTACATCCAACTTGCAGTGGTTTAAGAAATATTATTCGCATCATGAGTTTGGGTTGCTTATAGTAACGTCATCCAAATTTAGGCCAAACATTTTTGCTATCAATGCACAATGAGAATTGTGTAGCACACAATGCAGTTCATAAAGCACAGGAAACTAGATACAATGTCATCGGTAACTTACTTTTGAGTGGTACTGTACAATTCACCAATGTAAACCCACAAAAGACTACACTTGCCAAGGATTAATATCTCTGAGTAAGGTAATGCTCCTTTCCTCTATCTGGGGGAATCCACAAGCAAGGCAGCTAAGCCCATTGTCAACCCCACTCTTGTATTCATGACCAAACCAAACTACTTTCATTATTAATTCACCTCCTAATGATACAGCCTCCCCTCCACATCAGTGCAATGCCACCATAGTTTAGAGTCCAATTGAACTCCTTGGCTGCTTCTCGCATCAACATGAAACCCTGAGCATAGGACACAATCTTGGATGCATACAGAGCCTGTTTAATGAAAACAGATCAATGAGTGACCACTTGGACCACAAACTCAAAGGAAGATAAGGAATGACAGTTCCAAAAATAAAGATATCCAGACACAAATTTGAATAGACAATGTTGCTTTTGAAAAATTTAAAAATAGCCACAACATTCCACATAAATAAATCATATCCATTTTCTTTCACCGATAGGTGTAGTAACAAAGGTGAAAAATTATAATCAGGTATAAGATCAGAAGTGTGTTGTTACATTTGCCACTTTATTATAGCCCCAGATGTTTGCCATCTCCATCCATCTAGACAAAAATCCACACAGCCTATTCAGCCTCCTTAGCACTCTTAACTCTCTGTTTGGACAGATGCTAAAATAATACTGTAAAGGAAACCTAACAAAGTAAAGATGCATTCCACAGGGGGAGGGGGTAGGAGTTGTTACACCCATTTGTATTGTCCTCTGTGCTGGAAAAGTGACCATTTCTGAACTCAGTTTGGCCTCCTTTTCAATGTGAGATCTCATATAAACTTATGAATTTTAGTTTTATTTACGTGTGACTGAGAAATTATTTCCTCTAGAAAAAGTAGTAAATGACCAATTTCAATCATTAACTCAGTCCAGGGCTGTCATTAAGGGCTGGGGGCTGGGGATTTCCCCCTTGTATTTTGAGGTATATCCCCAGCTACTTCAATATAAAACCAGCACGTTGGCTTCACTACAGCAACTGGAATCCCTGGCTATTTTTTGTATTTCTCCATCTACTTCAAAACTTAGTGACAGTCCTGCAATCCCAACAATTCTGACAGGCTTTAAATTCAGGGCATACCAAATAATGCCAACTGACAGTTCATGGATAAAACTTAAGTACAAGAATGTTCCTGGAGTCTTGATGAGAGTAAAAGTTCAAACTTGACCGAAGCTAGATTAAAGACCCATAACGGACCATTATGCTTTGCGCGCGTTAAGTCAAGTCGCCATATTTTTTGTGAGTCGAAAAGTCAAGTGAAGACCGTTGAATCCACAGCAATCCGCTTCCATCCGGCGTTTATGGTGCTTAATTTTACGTTTCGTTGCCCAGAGGATTTCACTATTTCACTTGTGTGTTGATTTTGATGATTTTTTTGGAATTGCAATATCTGTAGAGTGAATATGATGAACTCCTAGAAAGCTCTGATCGTTTGGCATTTTGATGGCCGTACCTTCGCGTAAGTGGAGGCCACGTTTATCTGGTTGTGCCCGTTATATCATGGTACGATCATCTGCGTTTGAACTATGGCATGAGAGGAAAATTACTCTTGGGTTCTCAGAAGCAACGAACAACCTTTGCTGAGTATCTACTACATCAAACAGACCACAGAGCATCAAATTTAGGACCTTGCTAGAATTCGATGGTTTGTTTATTTCTTATAGCTTTGTTACAATGCTTATGTAACACAGCTTTGTTCATTTTAACAGCCCGTGTGAACGAGATGGAAGGCAGGGAACATTTGGAGTAACCGAAAATTTTTCTCAAACCTCTTCAATCTCGACGGCTTCGTCTTCCTCCTTCTCGTTATCCACTACTATTGAGCCATCTTTCGCCTAAATTTCTCTCCTCCACAGAGTTTTCCAATAAAGACAGTGATGAACTCATATTGTGCTCTGATCAACCGACAAGCATGCAAAATATTCAAACCTTGGCGACCGCATCACACAATGGCACCTCCTCCTTGTGTTTGTCAAAACAGTAATAGACGCGCGCAAAGCATATTGGTCCATCATGGGTCTTTAAACTGGGTATTGGCAAAAAGAATATTGGATTTCCATTGCCTGCACAATTCTAATTTAAACAGAATTGTGGACATGTTGACAATTGCGGGTACAAACAGGGTCTACTGAGAACTACACTTGATTGAGCACATCGCTTGTCTTCTTCTTGGTCATATTTCTCTGATGAGTGAACCCGATTGAAGACAGTATTCTCACGTTTGAAGCACCCAAAACACCTTGTCAACTCTACCATCAAAAACTTTGTCTACTTAAAGGTCTGTGACCAGCAGCAGCCTTTATCACCAGCTGAAGAGGCAGGTGACACGATTTGTGTAGTCTTGCCATTTAAAGACCAAATCTCAGCAGATACTGTGAGGAAACAACCTAAGGAACTGCACCTAAAAGTGCACACCACCATCCAGCCTGTGTATGTGAGCCAGAAAATTGAACAAAAGTAAAGGAAACAACGCCACTAATATTGTAAATCAACAGTGTGTAGTCTATAGTTTTCAATGTGACCTGTGTGATGCGGGTTATGTAGGGTATAAAGGCAGACATTTATAATATAATTGTGTTGAAAGACAAACATCAGTCCTCCATCTCATTTGCCAAACACTCCAAGAACGTGCACAGAATGGTCCCCGAGGACCTGTCAAGAAATGTGTAAACAAATTTGACTGTTTAGTGAACAAAATGCTTTTTATAAGAAACAGCCAAATCTCAATGAGCAATGAGACTATTTGTGTGAAAGTATTTGTAATTTTCGCACCCGCTGTTATGTGCCAAGATCACTTTAAATGTTGCAATTTAAATGATCTGTTACATAGTTTCCTTGACAATGGAGTTATGATCACTCTAATATGTCATTTTTTATTGTTCCTTTTTGCTGTTGTATGCTTAAACCAATCTCTTTTACTAACATTGTAGATAATGATTTATAATAAGAACGTCTCACCTTTCTGATATGTTCAATGAATTCTTTTTTATCCCCTGTGTACTTTGTAATGGATGGTCCTTTGAGCTGGCTGCTAGCACTCACTCGCTCTGCTTGAAGTGAGGACAGGCAGCGAGCAAACACAGACTCACCTTGTTGGAGCAAGAAAAATGAGATTGCTACTGACAGGCACAGAGAAAAGGGTTCGATTGAGTTTTCACAATAAACAGATCATCCGTTGATGTTACACCATAAAGTCATAACAGGGTTGAAATGTAATGCAGACCTAAATTACAATATGAGTACTTTAACTGGTGTTTGGCATCACATTAGGAGAAAATTGCTCAAGTATCTAGCTTTTATTTTCCTTTACCATGGCTGAATCTACTGTATCAGTAACAAATATAGTATTACTACATCTTGTCTAAATTAGGTATGTGCTTCAACAGGAGCAAACAATATTATGTATCACGCAAAGCTGCATGCATATGAAAGCACACACACCTAACCTCCTTATACCTTCTGAGGCACAAAAGGCTGTATGCATATAAACCACTAAACCGTTATGTTTATTTTTATCCAAAATCTGCGGGTAACCCGAAAACACTGACCCCCGGTCCATGGACCCCCACTACAGACCGGGTCCGTGGACTACTTGCGGACCGGTCCATGGGCTACCCCTACGGACCCCTCTATGGACCACCCCCCAAAACAGAAATAAATTAAGATTTCAATTACTGCTTGTCCCCGCTGCTAGTCCACGGCAATTAGGGCACTTGTGTCGAAATTTCGAGCGTTACGCTGGGAAAATGTAACAGATCTGAGTTCAGTCTCAGGCGCAAGTTATATCATTGACATTCCACATTGCCATATGTACTTATACCGTGGGTATAAGTACATATGAAAGACAGAGAAATCTCCGGGAAGCCTCGAAATTTCTGCTACTTTGAGTGCATTTCCTTCGCCATTTTGTTCGGCCTATTCTCCCGCCACGGGTTCGTGAACTCGTCCCAGGCTTCACAATTTGCTGAGCAGAATTTCAAATATAAACAAAATGGCGAGGGGAGAGAAATCACAAATTTCTTAGGCTTCCCGATCTTTCATGCAAAGCCACAGCAACGAAATGGCAAAGATGTAATGATCTGCAATGACATAAATTGCGCCTGAGACAGAACCCAGGTCTGCGGTCACATTTTCCCAGCGTAACGCTGGAAATTTCGACATGAGTGACCTAATTGCCGCGGACAAGCGCCGGGAAAGCAGTAAGTGAGATCTTTGTTTTTGTTTTTGTTTTTTTAACAATTTTTCGTTTGGGGGTGGTCCATTGAGGGGTCCGTAAGGGTAGTCCGTGGACCGGTCCGTAGGTAGTCCACGGACCCGGTCCGTAGTGGGGGTCCGTGGACCGGGGGTCAGTGTTTTCGGGTTACCCAAAATCTTCTTGAATTCAAAATAATCATATTTTGAAATAGTTGAAAACTTGAATTTTTGCATGCTTCTTCCAAAATGTATGAAGGGAAGTTACAAACATGAACTTATAACAGCTTTATGCAATACACCGTTATACAGAAAAGAAATCTAATCAAGGTCTTAATACTCAGAGACTGAAGATAACTAAATTACCATAGCTGACCTCAGTATAACTTTGAGTATTACCCACCTATGAGAGTGACAGGCATTCCATATTCTAATGCTGAGATTGCTGTCCATTTGCCAGTCCCTTTCTATTGAGGACGGAAGTAAAGAAAGACCCCAATACATGAAACCTCAAATTTAAGATATCAAAGCTGCACCAAGATTGTCCTCAACTAAATATAATAGTAAAAGGGGTAGGGAAAGCTTTAACAAAACATAAATTTATACTGTCGTGTGAAGAAAACAGACTGTCTGTAAGCTCAAAAAAGAAATGAAAGCTCTTTGGCTTATATTCATTTAAGAATATAGACTCTGAATATGGTCCAGGCTTATAGCCAGGTATTTTCAATTTACATGTTTTAAAAACCTTCCAGATTAAAAGAGACAGAAGTTTAGGGTCTCGGCTTATAGCCAAGATCGGCTTATAGACGAATAAATACGGTACATTTTGTTAATTTTTAAAATAAGAAAAACTGAACCAATTTGTTAGGAAGTGAGGGCTTTCTCTTGGGGAGAATTACATTGGGAATAACACTATCACTAACCCTTTCACTGTCAAGGGTGCTTTATTGATTTTACTTGTGAAAGGGAAACCTCTTGGTGGTAAAAGGGTTAAATAAGTTGATTTGGTGCAACACAAGTTTAGGCACTTCATGAATAATATTTTTGTGAAGCACTTTCATTTTACCAGTACAGTTCAAAACTACCCTCATAACCACAACTTCTACATTGTACCTGATTTGGGGTAAGGATTATGAGATCAACGGTTTCTAAATACACCACAAATCAGACAACTAAATTAATTATACAATTTACAACATGCCATTACTGAAACGAGATTGTCACTTAAATGCATAGTTGCTTGGAGTCATTTTTACCTATAGCCCTCCATGGCCATCTAAAACCTGCCATCCTTTCTGTCCCAGAAAAGGTGTACCCCACATTTAAAACCAGCCTGTGACATCCAATGCAGAGAATTCTTACCTGACCAGCAGAATCTCTGATTTTTTCTACAAGAGGAGTACCATCAGAATCCTTGAAGGCAAGAATGTCCTTGGTAATCTCTATCAAGAATGAGTCCAGTTCTGTCTTGTTCCACTCATTGAAAACCTTCAAAAGACAAAGTTAAGTGAATTGGAAACAGCCACACAGTTAACTGAGTGTCCTTCAGGACACCAATGCTTATAGTTCTTGAAAATTTCTATTTTGTCCCCAACTTGTACTTGCTGTGGCTAGGAGGCACAAGTTCCCATAGAATTGAGACCGAGAACATGACTATACCCCATACCACCCCACCCTATGAAATTCTAATCATTTCAAAGAACTAAATACTAAAGAGAGCCAAGGTAGCCCACAATGTGCTGTGAGGCAAAAAACAAGAACAAAGAAATTCAGTCGTATGTGAACAACCACAAAAAGGTAGAAGACCTAATACCAGGGTTGTCATTAGAAGCAGACACCCAGGTGCTGGCACCTGTATACTTTGAACACAGTATCTGCCTTTCTTGTTAAGGTATTGAAAAGGGCAAACAAAAGAAGTCTCAGGGGTATCCACCTGTTAAGAATCCTATACCCTCCAATTTGTTCAATTAACAAAACCCCTGAATACTATGATTAAAGGGATGGCTACTGTTGAAATCAGCTAAGTGAACAGCTACACTTAAGTGGATAAAACCATGTAAATTATTGGATATTAATGTCCCTGTTCCTGCAGTGTAACTTAATTGCGGCACACTTACATAAAGCGCATGGCGCGAAAAGAAACGGAGTGAAAACACAACACAAGATGGCGTTATTGAGGGGTACACTGCCTTGCGGCTGGTTAGTCGATACGACTTCCGGATTGCGTGACGTAACACAACCTCACTTATCTCCCCAGCACTACGAGCTGAATGCAAAACAGCACGTGCTGGATCGGACAAGAGTATTGGTTAGCAGGCAATGAGAAAGGCAAAGGAGCCAACAAGCTTGGGGGAAGTCGCTGCACAGACTTAACCGCACCATGTAGGAGTGACCCAATTTTATTGAAGCGCAAAACGAATCCAATGCGCCCAACCCATCTCCAAAGGGAGGGAGGGAGGGAAATTTTTGCGAAACGCTAGTAAACTACTCAATGTTCTGTACAAGAGAAATGCCAAGTGGACCTTGGACAGTTTGCTTGAGCTTTTATAGCAAGGACGTGTCTACTACATAGCCAGTTACGAGGACCGTACCATGTAACGGCTAGACCTACACGTGTACTTCGGCAGTTATCAATGGAGCCTTAATAGATACGGCCAATGCTGTTGTTCGATATAATATGCTAACTAAGAACAAGGCTTTTATCTTAGACTTGATTGCTGCGACCTTGGACATTGGACTACCTAGTAGCAGCGCGCCATGAATGGCTTACTTATCGCGAGTCACGTTCCATTAACAGTATTTTACTGATCAGACAGTAAAATCTCATTATAGCAACCATAAACAATCTACCTTGCTCATTTCATCTGGTGACAAACCTAGAGCACTCTTCATGAGGTGATAGGCTTCACATATTAACTGCATGTCGCCATACTCAATACCATTGTGCACCATCTTGACAAAGTGTCCTGCACCATCTCCACCAACCTAAAAATTACCGGTACCCCAAAAAATAAATTAGGCACTTTGTTTCACTACAGAAGCTTTCTGGTGTTAAATTTGATCACCTCGAATTACCAGGCTAGGTACATGTAGGTTATTGAAACACAGTACAAGATGCCATGTGATGTTCAATTCTTGGAACTGTTAGGGCAAAATTAGTTTATCAGAGAAACAAAAAACAGTAACAAATTAGGCTAATATCAGCTGACAGAAATACGCTCATGCAAACCTAAGTCTATGCCTTGAGTTTACAATCTAACTTCTGAAATTTCTTCTCTTGAGCTTTCATAAGGTTTGTAATTGAGTCACTGTACTATGTTCATTGAAGAAGTAAAAAAGAAAACAGCAGTTCAGAAAATAGAACAGGACACCAAGATCCTGTGCTGGCTTTCATTAAAAGAATAACAACAATCCACTTAATTCAGGGATAAATTTCTTTAAAACCTGTGAATTAAGGCCATAAATTATGCCAAAAAACCAGGGCAAATATCAAAGAAATAAATTACTGAACAAATTAGAGAGAAAACTACAGTTTGGTTTCAGTTTTTCTTTACACACCTACAGGTGAACATGAAAGTTACATAACTGCATCTTGCTCATCAAGACCACAAGAAGTCTTTCATTGGTGTATACGATATTCTTACGGTGAAATGTTGATTGTCACAATTATTTTGCATGGAGGATCCATGTTTAAGTGGAAACTCCAACAATACGACATTTTGAATGTTCCCCTTCCTTGGTTAGAATGTTTTTATAAACCATTGAAAACATGAAGCACCAGGAACCTCACCCAATCACAGCAAGGATCTGATCCAACTTTAGCAGCTATTGATTGGAAGATATTCTTGATGTGCGGCCTAATGATAGAAACAAGTCATTCATTGAAAGCATTCAAAGCACATGAGGTAGGAGTGTTAAAAGAAACTTGGGCTTCTAATATCTCAGGTAGTGATAGTAGCAGATAAATATTTAGTTACCACCCTTAATTTGTTTAAAGTTTATACCATACATCCTTGAGTATACCATAAGTATTGTAAGTTACAGCCAAACCCAATTATTATGGACCCTGTATGTAAAAGAAATGATGTCTCATTGGGTTGATTTAGGCAAACTCAGTAAGTTTTGAAATAGCCGTCTGAGCTTGCCAAAGTAAGCGGCAACCTGATTAATTTTTTTTAATCATTAATTTTTAGTGAAATCTAGACAAAGTTGGCAGCAGTGAAAAGTAAATTCTAACAAACTAGGCAGCAATTTTTGCCTGTTGCCAGCTTCTAATGAAACCCCTGAAAACTTACAACGAACAAAAAAACTTTAAAAAGGTCTGTAATAATAACAAGGTGTCCAAACACTTCAGGTTCTTGTTTCTATGCTACAACCAGTTGCATGCTACAATTGTTGAGACATTGTGTGGTTCCAGAAAATATCCATACCCCCCCCCCCCGGAGGGTTTTTTCAGTTTGAGCCCCCACCCCTCCGGATTTTCCATTCCGCGCGTTCGCTCAATACGGCCAATCTTAGGGGACTGGGAAAGATATTTTTATAGTCAGCCATTTTGGTTTACTTGACGTTGAACGTGCTGCTGAGAGGAGTGCCTCAGTGGTGTTATGTGTCGTCTGGCGCTGGAATAATAATAGGAAATATATGACAAGGAATCCTACGTCTATTTCTACGGACAGAACTTTTCGTTTTTCTTGGTTACCTGAATCAATTGTAAAAATGCGTAAGTGTTTATTCGATCGCATTTCAAACCCTCTGGAAAGAAAAACTCTTTATGTACCCCCTCCTCTTCGGAAATTTGTCTCTTTTAGACCCCCCTACCCCTAGGAAATTCCATGACCCTCCATGGGGGGGGGGCATGGATATTTTCTGGAACCACACATTTGCAATCAAAAACATCTTTCCTTTCTCTAAAACGCTGCTGCTAACAAATATGTCAGATACAATACACACCCACTCCCTCTCCCCCTTTCAAAGTTGTTCCTCAAAGTTTTGAGCATGGTGTTGCACTGTTAACAACTTTGATAAGAGGGGGAGGGTAAGGGAAAGCGGAAGATCTTGGAAACATCATTCAAGGCCAAATGGCGTACAGTGTCTCAAGTATTTTTGCAACTCATTGTAGGGTTGGCCAGTATCAGTAAAGAAACATACCAAGCCTTATCTGATCCTCCAGGCATAAGTGAAGGACCATACCGTGCGCCATCTTCACCTCCACTCACACCACTCCCCACAAACAACAGGCCTTTGGATTCTAAGTCTTTGCAGCGCCTCTGTGTGGAGGCAAGGTTAAATATCAAAAGCTATCATGACAGAGAGGATGAAAGGAAACCTAAGGGAAATGGACCCTTTTCACACCAGTCGGGCTTAATGTGCAATGTGGGTATAAAGTTGTATCTGCCTTACAAAAATTCACTGTATGTGACCGTTAAGATGAAGTAGCCAATAATATCATAGAGATTTCAGGTGTCACATGGACTGGTTGTAATTTGTGTAAATACAATAAGCAATAATTATTGGTGAGTACTGAATACCCAAAGAGAGTGAAGACCAAAAACATGAACAAAGTGATTGAACTCCTGTTCAGTGTACTCACAATGGAATCTCGGTATTCAGAATTGCCTCCATCTATAATAATATCACCAGGTTCAAGAAGAGGCAACTGTAAAAGAAAGTCAAAAAACAATATCAAAAAAAGAAGGGCAGAAGGTGCACCGACAGGCTCTTTCAAAATCAACACCAAAGAAATTAATCCTGAATGCCAAGCTCAACACCCTAACTTTCTTGACCAACTTGTATTAAATGTCCAGCATGACAGAGCTGATTGGAGTTACTATGTCACAAATACGATGCCATAACCACTTGGTCATGCCACCTCACCACCATTTCTGAGATGAGGCATTAAGAGTTCATCTTGCAGATTGATGATAAGGATAGTCCTTTCAACACTTACCAACTTTTCAATGAAAGCATCAACAGCTGGGCCAGCTTTCACCAACATCATAACTCTGCGTGGCTTTTTCAGAGAAGCTACCATCTCTTCCATAGATTTGGCACCAATAACTTTTGTGCCTACAGGGAACAAAATCCTGTGTTATTAACTAAAAGGAAACTTTTTCCCTTTATTTACTTGAATATCAAGTACACAAAGTTTAACTTTCTAAAGAAAAGGAGCCTTACAGTTTAATTTGGTAAGTATTGATAATTATGAATAATGGTTGAACCCCATTATTTTGAAACTAATGTTCATTTCCCTTAGTCTTGTCCCCTTGTTGAGCTAGCTTACTATTTGAGCCATTCCCCACTTATCTGAACTAATTTTTGTTTCCTTTGGACTTGTTTCCTTTTATTTTGAAGTTTAATTAAAAAGGTGGTTGACAAACATCAGATGCCGTTAGAACGCAATGTGACAATAACTTATTATTGCCTTTGTCCATTGTGCACAATTTGAATTGCAAAAGTGACAGTCAAACACAGTATAGGTATAGGTTCCATAAAGTTTATATTTTGCTTTAAGGAACACCTATACATGTTCCTCAGAGATAAATAATGAAAAATAGCATGCATTTGATGTATTTTATTTTGAATTATTTTCTCTTTCCCTTGTGGCTTCAGATTAATGGGGATCAACTGTATTTAGCACATCCCAACCAATTCTCATTCCTACCCTAATACATTTGGATCAAGCATTCAGGTCAGTTGATGACCTTCCATACATTTTCAAGGGCATTTTGCAATATCAAGCTATACAAACCCGGGGGTTTCAAAAAGAAAAAAAGTAGCAGGAGGATATTCAGAAGTACCCAGAGGACTACTGTGCCGTGATAGCAGCGCAGTGCATCAGAACTGAGAAACACTTAAAGTAGCTGGTGACTTGCATCGGGCGCCGGCTTAAATTATTGAAAACCCTGCAAACCAGTTTCAGTTTTCAAAATACCACTACAACATTGCAGATGTTATAACTTTAACTTAACTTGAGAGACAGCAAACAAGCAAAATGTTTGAAGCTATTTATGCATACCAAAACATTAGCACCATAGAAAGATTTACCTTTGGCTTCATTGGCTAAAAATCTATCTACTTTATCTACTGTTCTGTTGAATGCACACACCTACAAAGAAATAAATGAAATTTTAATATTTCTAAGCCTGCTAAATTCATTCTGGTACTGGAATGTACCATGTATCATCATTTCAATTAACCTAGTTATCACTGGTTATATTTTTACCATGAAACTAGTATTAACACTGACAACAACAACAACAATAACAAGCTTCACACTGTATTTCCTTCATGTCAAAATTTTTACAAATATTTGACAATAATTGTCAAATATTTGTAATTATTAACTTATAATGAAATTACAATGAAAAGAAGGGGGCAGCTGGCTGCCTGGAGTAACTGGAGTTTAGGTAAGAATTCCACATGTTAAAATAAAGCAGCAGAATAAAATGAATGTTCCAGTTGGGGCTATATCAGTGAGCAGTGACTGGTGAATTTTTGTATTTATTAGTTTCCACAGGTAAATATGGTCTGATGGTTTTCGTGGTGATTATGGTCTTATAATTCTTGATGTAAAAAAAAAAAAAAAAAACAGCTTGCCTGTTAATGCAAATGACAGGTGCACCAAGGGGAAGGGTGGAGGAGGTAGGGGTGGGTGGTGAAAACCCCCCACTTGCTTAAATAGAATTTCACTTAGCAAAGACAGTACCCTTGTGTTAGCACCTTTGACACACTTTGTTATTCTAATCAATACATAACCTCTCTATTGTACACTGGAAAGAGGGTATTTTTTTTTAGTTTTTTGGAAGCATGATTTGTTCATGGGATAATTTTAATCAAGGCATCAAAAGTGCAAAAACCTCTTCACCCATAACAGGAAAAAATATTGGACTTCATGATGACTATTGAAAACAATGCCTTCAAGGCAATTAATCTATTTCTACCACATGGTTGGTTAATGCAAATTTCAACCGAGTCATCATGGTTTTGTGGTTTGCATTACAGAAGTCCATTTCTTTTAATTTCCATGCATCAGAACGCTTCTGAGAACAGAAGCACTATATATATTTTATTTACTGAGAAATCCGACTGTATTATTCTGGATCACTGAAGACACCCCTCTGTGATAAAAATTGTGAGTTACCAGCATTAGGCAAGGTTATTTCGCCTCGTTCAACGGCGCCTACAATTGTTATTTGGGACTTATTACGACTATACTTTAATGCTTCCGAATCGTTAAACAAGACAAAATAAATCTGCTTATATATAGGAAAAGACGACTGGCTTAACACAAATACGAGGGTGGAAATTGAGTGAGTAAGAACAAGGGAATGTAGCAAAGCCACTCACCACAAAACCATGATCGTTCATGTTGAGGATCAAGTTTTGACCCTGCAAAAGAGAAGTTGAAATGTTTGAGGTTCTACAAAGTTGCATGTCGTGTGATGAGTATGATCCAGTGTGTAAGTCATAGAGATAGGAGAATATTGACCTACCATGCAACAACTACAAACTCAACAAACAGGACAGTACGACTTACCATGACAGCTAAACCGATTAACGCAATGTCTGCTCTGCGTTGCAAATGAGAAGAAAGGATAGAAAGACGGTCAGCACTTTGACAAGGTCTAGAAATCTGCCTCTCTAGAGGCTTTACCGTAGGTTCCCCGAAGATGACAGGCTCTACAAACGCCATTGTGGAACAACTTTGGCGGTAATACAGAATATCACGGGCTCATAAGGTAACAGTAATAAACGACGCCAAAAAATTTACGTCGCAATTATTTGTAAAAACACGGAAAAGTCAACTCACTTTGCCTTCGCCATTTTGTTTCAGTGTCCACCAAGAGAGTAAGGAACAAATGGGAAAACAGGGCGGTTACATAATAAATATTCACCCCAAGCTTGATGGTCTTCGTCTGGACCAATCACGACTACAATCAAATTTGTGCGATGGAGCAGAAATAGTACGAGTTAATGGACTATGGTCTTTGGATAGTGGATTATGGACTGGAATTTTATTAATTTTTAAGACTTTCAAATTACCGAGTGCTCGTTTTTTCCTGTTGAAGGGTCGCGGTTGTCTCTAAAGCCTGGTTTTCACTAGCTACGCAAGCATAAGCGCAAACATAAACAAAAGCGCAAGTGAAAACAGCAGCAACCTAGAAAAACGAACAATTCCGTTCTTCTTGTGCTTATGCTTATGCTTATGTCGAGTGCGTTGCTGGTGAAAGCTGCATAAGACAAATAAGTGAGTACGTTCTTCTTAAGCCTGGTTTTCACTAGCGACGCAAGCATAAGTGCAAGCACAAGCACAAACATCAGAGGCACCCAACGAGAATATAGTTTAAAACCACTAAACATAGCATTGTTGAACGTATTATAGGCATATTTTCATCTCCTAAAAATTTTTCATCTGTTCGGATTTCCTAGCTGAAAGTTTAGTGATCCGAAAATGATAGGGATCAAAACTTACCTTTTCGAAAATGTCAGCCAGAAATAAGGCTCCCGAAAATTCTAGGTGACCTTTTTAGGGTAAAAATCCGTTAAAAATGGGCAATTATACCATTTTTTAGACGTTCAAAAATCCTAGGAGAGGCAGGCAAGCAAGAAATTTTACAACAAATGTTCCGAAAATTCTAAATCTCAAATCGTCTTTCGAACAGATATTTTCCGAAAATTGACGTTGGGTGCCCCTGAAACATAACAGCTCTTATTTCACAGTGAAGACGACCTCGACGCACGCACAAGCGCAAGCACAAGGATCAAAATTTTTCCTTTTCTTGTGCTTGCGCTTGTGCTTACGTCGGTAGTGAAAACCAGACTTGACAAATAAGTGGGTTCGTTCCTCTTATGCTTATGCTTATGTTGCTGCTGTTTTCACCTGCACTTTTGCTTATGCTTATGCTTGTGCTTATGCGCTAGTGAAAACCAACCTTAAACAGACAAAAACCCAGCGTGCAAAAATTACTTCGAGAGCGGAGTCTGCCATGAAATTTGCTGATTATAACAAACTACAATAGATAGATATTAAGGAAAAATAAAAATAGTTACAACAAATATTTGTCAAACCAAATGAAGACTGATCATTTTGTAGCGCGCAAAATTTTAAAAATAATGGTCATAATGTACAGTCCAAGAGAACTTAAATATGATTCTCTCAGAAACGGAAATCTTGTTCGATTATTGATCAATTGAAAGCAAAAGCTCTTTGGATTAACAGTAACGATAACAACAACGACCGACAGTAACCCTGGGCGTCGTTCTCACTATCATCTCAATTCATCATAATCACTGTACCGGTGTCCTAGTAGATTGGGTTCCCCCCCCTACCCCTCCCAGATCTGGGGTCTAGGTCTGCGGGGAGTCCAAATCCGCTGTGACACCGGACAACTCGCTCCCAAGACAATTAGCCTTGGACTACTCGTCCCCCGATGTACTTTTGTACTACGACCGTACCAGTACAACACAGGGACCGCGCAGGGGGTGGGGCTTGGGGGGGGGGGTTAGTCCCTCCACTTTTTCTGGCGGATTAAAGCACTCTTGCTTTTTACTTAATTAAACCGGGGCTGTCTTTTACAAAAAAGGTACATTACGTTATTTTATGTCAAATATATGGCCCTCTAAGGAAAAGCTGCCCTTTTTCTGATTTTTCCATTTCGATCCAATTTAGTTTTTTGAGGGTTTTCTCATACAAACACGGCCGGATGAGGCAGTTTGTCGTTAGGTTTCCCGGGAGGTTTGTTCCTGAACAGACGAAAAATGATCTATTTCTGGATCCATTTCTAGCCATTTCAGAAGACTTAATTTTCCCGGGGGAACATGCCCCCGAAGCCCAGTTGGTTCACTGGCTTACGCGTTCGCATTAGCTCCCCAACTCAAAAATCCACTCCGCGGTCCCTGGAACAACAAATACACACACACACACACACACACACATATATATACAATGCAAACCGCGATTTCTTCGTAATAAACACGATTTGCTCTGGTATTGGTCAGCCCAAATATTGCCAACTCCAAGCTATTTCTGTGATTTCAAAAACCAAAACAATACTTTTTGTTATGAATTACGTTTCACTCCCGATAGTCCCACTTGGCATAAGTAAACATTACACGCTCAATATTTAATCAATTTGTCTGAACCTTTCATAACACACACACAGCACACACACATAGACTCTGTATACACTTTATATTTTTAAATTAAAACTTACAGAAAAGGGCATGCCCCAAGTAGCAAAGGCTAATCTAGGCGGGCAATGCCTAAATAGCCGAGCTACAAAAATATACTAATAAAGTAAAAGGGAAAAAGACAATGTTAAACAACGACAAGAAAAACCGTTTCATTAACCTAATTTTAAATATTAAAGAGAGGTACAACTACTGTGCATGTTAGTTGGAAGAGGTAATCAAGAAGATCATTGAAAGATCGTTCCCCCTCCTACATAACTCTTGATTTACCACCCCTTCGGCTTTTGGAACGTCCTATCTTGTACTTTTTAGGACAAGTTGATGTTTGACAACAACAATCTGAAATTTAACCCATAGTTTAGGGGAATACCCAAAATATATGCAAGGCCTGAGAACATTTTTCATGTTTGACGAGTTTGTTTCAGAAGTTGATGTTTGACAACAACCATACTCTGAGAGCTGAAAGGCCAAGTGGCCTGACAAACCCATGTAATCGTTACCTTATCTTAGTCCGGGCTGAAAGTCGAACCTACGCATGCGCATCTATTCTGTTAATTTCTGTTAAATGGGCCGAAGATTCAAACTTTCACGAATCGCAATCTTCGTCCCAGCCCGACTATCTGCCCCTGGGTCTCCGAGGATGCCTGGGTTGACACTCCCCATGTAATGAGCCCTAAAACAATGCTAAGAACTCCGGTGACAAACACTGTCCTGCCGTGCAGTTCAGTAAACAAAATACCTTCGGCGAAATTACCTTCAAAAAACAAAGTCAACAAGACGAACACACAGAAAGGCAAAAGCATCATTAACGCAATTAAACCCGGCCACACAATCTCCACTTATTCACAAAAGATCAAAATGATAACAGTAACACTCCAACCGAAAAAATAAGAAAATTACGAATTAACGAACAGTGTAACAGCCATATCCAATGAAATAGCGACCAAGGCAATCAAAGTAATAATCGAACACAAAAACCAGCGCAAAAGTCATCAACCTAAAAATAAAAGACAGTGATTAAACGATCAACGCAAAAATAAAAACAAAATTTGCAAAAGTAACCAAGGTCCCGCAAGTCACCAACGTAACAATCAAACAAAAAACAAAACGCGCTCGAGTCATCAACGTAACAATCAGACACAAAATAAAGAGAGCGCGAGTCACCAACGTAACAATCAAACACAAAATAAAGAGCGCGCGAGTCAGCAACGTAACAATCAAACAATAAATAAAGAGAGCGCAAGTCACCAACGTAACAATCAAACACAAACCAAAGAGAGCACGAGTCACCAACGTAACAATCAAACACAAAATAAAGAGAGCTCGAGTCACCAACGTAACAATCAAACAATAAATAAAGAGAGCGCAAGTCACCAACGTAACAATCAAACACAAACCAAAGAGAGCACGAGTCACCAACGTAACAATCAAACACAAAATAAAGAGAGCTCGAGTCACCAACGTAACAATCAAACAATAAATAAAGAGAGCGCAAGTCACCAACGTAACAATCAAACACAAAATAAAGAGAGCTCGAGTCACCAACGTAACAATCAAACACAAAACAAAGAGAGCACGAGTCATCAACGTAACAATCAAACACAAAACAAAGAGAGCACGAGTCACCAACGTAACAATCAAACACAAAATAAAGAGAGCACGAGTCATCAACGTAACAATCAAACACAAAACAAAGAGAGCACGAGTCACCAACGTAACAATCAAACACAAAACAAAGAGAGCACGAGTCACCAACGTAACAATCAAACACAAAACAAAGAGAGCGCGAGTCACCAACGTAACAATCAAACACAAACCAAAGAGAGCACGAGTCACCAACGTAACAATCAAACACAAAACAAAGAGAGCGCGAGTCACCAACGTAACAATCAAACACAAACCAAAGAGAGCACGAGTCACCAACGTAACAATCAAACACAAAACAAAGAGAGCGCAAGTCACCAACGTAACAATCAAACACAAACCAAAGAGAGCACGAGTCACCAACGTAACAATCAAACACAAACCAAAGAGAGCGCGAGTCACCAACGTAACAATCAAACACAAAATAAAGAGAGCTCGAGTCACCAACGTAACAATCAAACAATAAATAAAGAGAGCGCAAGTCACCAACGTAACAATCAAACACAAAACAAAGAGAGCACGAGTCATCAACGTAACAATCAAACACAAAACAAAGAGAGCACGAGTCACCAACGTAACAATCAAACACAAAACAAAGAGAGCACGAGTCACCAACGTAACAATCAAACACAAAACAAAGAGCGCGCGAGTCAGCAACGTAACAATCAAACAATAAATAAAGAGAGCGCAAGTCACCAACGTAACAATCAAACACAAACCAAAGAGAGCACGAGTCACCAACGTAACAATCAAACACAAACCAAAGAGAGCGCGAGTCACCAACGTAACAATCAAACACAAAATAAAGAGAGCTCGAGTCACCAAC
>OX419338.1:20991529-20994901 GCA_948470475.1 Galaxea fascicularis
AAGGGCACAGCAAATGTCTCCCACCCAATTCAACAAATTCAAGATGATGCCATTTAGTTTTTACAAGAAAGTGTGCAGTAAATAAGGAAGAAAGAAAGAAAGAATATCATCTACACACATTTGCTGTCATAAAAGCACTGATTACTGTGAAAATCCAAAAACCATGAACATTACAATATTTAATATTAATGGAACGCCATTGTGTTTGAAGTCAAAAGCCAATCATGTGTGAGAGAACTACACTAGAAACAGTAACGGTAATTTGGTTGTGGTTTCACCTGATGTTGCTTCTGATTAGTTGCTGCACAATAGGAAAGATCAAAATCAAATCAAAGTGGTCACAGGTTTTGTACTGCAACATGCAACATAAACTCTCTGACTGAAACTAAGTAATAATGGAGAATATCTCAGCCCTGAATGAAGGTTATTTACACTAGATAAATTGACTAAGATGATACATCTTGTAAGATTGCCTTTCTAATGTGTATATTTGACAGCTGTTTAGATTAGTAATTAGACATTTAAAAAAACAATGCAATGTTTAACTTTGCAAGACATGTTTCGGATACTTGGTATCCATCTTCAGTTGAAGGATGTTTACAAGTTGGTGACTTCATGTAAAGTTGGTAACAAGTAAGTGTTAATTATGAATTACTGAGTATCCAAAACATGTCTTGCAAATTTAAATGTTGTGTTGTTCTTTTTCAATGTCTTATTTTTATTTTACTGCTACAGAAATTTGTTTAGGTAATAGTATAATCGTAAATGGTTTGAACCCAGGAGTCATGTCATAATTAAGTGAAGTACGATCGTCCGGGTGAGTGTAGTCCTGAGAAGGACTGTTTGTGATGACATTGACTGACGTTTCGACAACCTGAGCGGAAGTCATCATCAGAGTCAAGTGATTTGTGTAACGTCAGTAGATGGTATAAGTACTCTGGTCGTTGATGTGATTGGTCAACGAAGTCGTGATGTTATTGGTCGACTGTCAGTTGAGCCTAGTTGTCATTGGCTGTGAAGACTGTACACAGTGATTGGTGCGTTTCGATCCGTCTTTTGTTAGTCTAATGTGTGTACGTGTATTGTTAGTAAAATTAGTCGGTCTGTTGTTTGTCTGTAGTAAACAGTGATTGGTGCGTTTCGATCCGTCTTTTGTTAGACTAATGTCTGTACGCGTGTCGTTGTCGGTCAGTCTGTTTGTCCGTTGTTTATGTCGTCGACAAGTCGTTTGTAAGGTGCGGGAAGTTGTAAGCAACGGTTTAGTGGTGTCTGTTCTAAGTTAGTAAACCAGCTTTCCAGTACGATCCGTTGGTAGTAATTAGTACTGTATGTAACGCATTCGGCAGAGTCCCAGTCGATTCTGTGGTTTGTCTGTAAATGGTGTTCAGCAATGTTATTGTTGAGGTCACCATTTCTCGTCGCTCGTTTGTGTTCAGTCAGTCTTACGTTCAAGTTTCTGCCGGTCTCACCGATATAGGTGGCCTGGCAGTCGCAGCATTTGATCTTGTAAACTGCTCCTTGTCTGTTCTTTGGTTCGTCTTTGTCCTTAACGTTCGTCAGTAGTTGCCGTAAAGTGGTGATGGGTTTGTGAGCAACACGGATGTTGTAGGGCTGTAGGATGCGTGCAATGGTTTCAGATGTGCCTTTGATGTAAGGTATCGTAGCTGTGGTTACAGGTGTCGCGTTCGTGTTCGTAACGTTTGGTTCTGCACGGTAGGTGTTGCGTCTAACGAAGTCGCGGTTGTAGTTGTTTTTACTGAAAACGTTGTCTAAGTACTCACGTTCGTCTGTTAAACTGTCGTGTGAGTCGCAAACTAGTTGCGCTCGTCTCGTTAGGGTACGTATTGTCGTTGCTTTGTGTGAAGTAGGGTTGTAAGAGCATTCGTCAAGTAGTCGGTCAGTATGTGTAGGTTTCCTGTAAACTGTAGTTCGTAGTTGTTTGTTGTCAAGGGTAACCAAGCAGTCAAGAAAAGGTATCTTACCATTCTCCTCGATCTCCTTGGTGAACTGGATGTGGTCGTTCTGTCTGTTGAGGTGTTCGTGAAACTCGTCGATTTCGTCTTTGTGTAGGGCTGTAAAAGTGTCGTCAACGTAGCGTAGCCAGAGTGGTATCGTTCGTTTGTAAGTTGCTAGGGCTTGTTCCTCGATGTTTTGCATAACGATTTCAGCAACAACAACGGAAACTGGTGAACCCATAGCCGTTCCATGTAACTGTTTGTAGTGTTTGCCGTTGTACTGGAAGTAGGTAGACGTAAGGCAGAGGTTCAGTAAGTCCATAAGGTCGTTCGTAGGTAGTGGCAGTTGTAAAGTGGAGTTGTTGATGGCGGTCTCGGTGCAGTCTAGGGCCAATTGAAGTGGAATACTGGTAAACAGTGATTTCACATCAAAAGACACTAGTTTGTGGTCGTCAGGTACTTGTACTGTCTTGATAGCGTCAATAAAGGTCTCCGTAGATTGTAGTTTGTGTCGGGATTCGTCAGTCAAGGGGTTCAGTATCGTAGTCAGGTATTTAGACAGTTGGTAAGTCGGCGACCCACAGAACGAGACTATGGGACGCATAGGTACGCCAGGTTTGTGGAGTTTCGGTAGTCCGTAAAGTTTAGGTGGCTGTGGTACCTGGCACCTCAGTCTGTTGTAACGTCGGATGTCAATAGTGTCGGCTTTCTTAAGCTGAAGTAGTTTGCTGTTAAGTTTTCGTTGAAGTGCTGGCGTCGGGTCTCGTTTAAGTTCTTCGTAAGTCTGTTTGTCGTTAACAAGTGCGTCCATTTTGTCGTGATAGTCTTTCTTGTCCATAACAACAGTCACTCGTCCTTTGTCAGCGGGAAGTATCACAATGTCCTCGTCGTTCTTAAGTCGTTTCAGGGCTTGTCGTTCGTCTTTTGTCAGGTTGTTTTCTGTAAGAGAGGCTGATTGTATGGTAGAAGCAATTCTGCTCCTGATGTTATCCTTGGTCGGTTCTGATAATTCTCTTTGATGAGACAGAACCGCCTCAACACTCGATACAATGGCCTCGGTCGGTATGCGTTTGGGCGTCACGGAATGTTTCAGTCCGTAGGAGAGAACTTGTGTTTCAGTCTTGTCTAAGGGACGGGAAGAGATATTCCTGACCCAGTTGGCGTCTGTCTTGTGGCGTTTTTTGTCTTTAGAACGTTGTAGTCGCGTCAGTTTTTGTTGTGTCTTACTGCGGCATTGTTCAGTTGTTTTGTTAGCTCGTCGGTCAGCAATGTTGCGTACAATGTCGAGTAAGTTAGTCGGTACAGTTTGTTTAAGTTTGTCAAGTCGTTGCTGTAGTTTGTTGTTGTAGTGGTTCAGTCTTCTGTGACAGTCGTTTATCCGCGCTCGGATCAATCGTCTGCAGGTGGCTTTGACGAT
>OX419338.1:20995101-21025101 GCA_948470475.1 Galaxea fascicularis
TGGGTTCACCAGTTTCCGTTGTTGTTGCTGAAATCGTTATGCAAAACATCGAGGAACAAGCCCTAGCAACTTACAAACGAACGATACCACTCTGGCTACGCTACGTTGACGACACTTTTACAGCCCTACACAAAGACGAAATCGACGAGTTTCACGAACACCTCAACAGACAGAACGACCACATCCAGTTCACCAAGGAGATCGAGGAGAATGGTAAGATACCTTTTCTTGACTGCTTGGTTACCCTTGACAACAAACAACTACGAACTACAGTTTACAGGAAACCTACACATACTGACCGACTACTTGACGAATGCTCTTACAACCCTACTTCACACAAAGCAACGACAATACGTACCCTAACGAGACGAGCGCAACTAGTTTGCGACTCACACGACAGTTTAACAGACGAACGTGAGTACTTAGACAACGTTTTCAGTAAAAACAACTACAACCGCGACTTCGTTAGACGCAACACCTACCGTGCAGAACCAAACGTTACGAACACGAACGCGACACCTGTAACCACAGCTACGATACCTTACATCAAAGGCACATCTGAAACCATTGCACGCATCCTACAGCCCTACAACATCCGTGTTGCTCACAAACCCATCACCACTTTACGGCAACTACTGACGAACGTTAAGGACAAAGACGAACCAAAGAACAGACAAGGAGCAGTTTACAAGATCAAATGCTGCGACTGCCAGGCCACCTATATCGGTGAGACCGGCAGAAACTTGAACGTAAGACTGACTGAACACAAACGAGCGACGAGAAATGGTGACCTCAACAATAACATTGCTGAACACCATTTACAGACAAACCACAGAATCGACTGGGACTCTGCCGAATGCGTTACATACAGTACTAATTACTACCAACGGATCGTACTGGAAAGCTGGTTTACTAACTTAGAACAGACACCACTAAACCGTTGCTTACAACTTCCCGCACCTTACAAACGACTTGTCGACGACATAAACAACGGACAAACAGACTGACCGACAACGACACGCGTACAGACATTAGTCTAACAAAAGACGGATCGAAACGCACCAATCACTGTTTACTACAGACAAACAACAGACCGACTAATTTTACTAACAATACACGTACACACATTAGACTAACAAAAGACGGATCGAAACGCACCAATCACTGTGTACAGTCTTCACAGCCAATGACAACTAGGCTCAACTGACAGTCGACCAATAACATCACGACTTCGTTGACCAATCACATCAACGACCAGAGTACTTATACCATCTACTGACGTTACACAAATCACTTGACTCTGATGATGACTTCCGCTCAGGTTGTCGAAACGTCAGTCAATGTCATCACAAACAGTCCTTCTCAGGACTACACTCACCCGGACGATCGTACTTCACTTAATTATGGTAATAGTATAGTTAGGTATTTAGACGATTAACCCTGGTTAACCAAACAAAGATTACACAGAGCTCTCTTTACCTGGAAAACGTTTCCCAAGTCATGAACACGGAATTCAAAATTGGGAATAAAAAATACCACACTGCTTACACGGTAAGCAACAAAATAATGACGTCCACAGTGACTATATCTGGTATTAATTCTTTTCAATCATATAATGGAATTTGATGAGTTTTTTGTCATGTTATATATGGCTCAATTCTACACATTACCATGCTCCCACCACCAGGCATACCTCTAGGGATTAGGAATTTTGAGTAATCCAATAGCTCTTCCATACCTATATTTTCATTAGTCCCTATGACCTGTGGCTAAAGTTTTTTGCTATCAGGGCTAGGGGTATTGTTTGTATTGTATCATCTATTGTTTTAATCCCCAGTCGTAGACTGTGTCTGGAAAGCTACTGGGTCTCTTGATTTTTTCTTACTTGGAGGTCTGTTCCCCATCCCCGGAAACACAGACAGAGACAATTTCAAACCCACAGGGCTCCTCATAGCCTACAAATACAGCAGTATTGACTTCAGTACAATGGCAAACCCAGATGTTTTGTATAGAATATGAACAATTTTTTTCATGAAAGGCGAGTACATAAGTGTGAGCTAACTAGGGGGTTTGATTTAAGTTCCTCTGAAATGCCTGGAAATACATTTAAAATAATCTAACAGTATTGCATAATTGCAAATTTTCAGAGCTAAAAGAGGAATGCTTTTACAGTACAGAAACTGACAAACATTTCAATATTACCCGATGTTTACATTCACTAGAACCATGGATTTAAATCTCCTACACTGTAGATGGTACTGACCAGTGTTAACTTTAAGATAAGAGAGGAATCCAATGATTTTACCTCAACCGCATTCAACTCAGGGAAGTAAACAGTATATCAATATTAGAATGGAAATAACCAAAACAATATAACCCTGATGGAAAAAAATAAAACTGAGGCAGCTGTGGCTGATATTTACTGTATATCAGAATCTTTAAAGATACATATTTTTTTCTTTGTTGATGTGATCGGTAATTTTGTTAGCAATGTCAAGTAGAGAAAGTTTGTCGGTTTTTTTGTTATGACTGTTTACTATTGTCAGAATACTAAATTGCTTTTGCGTCACTGTCGAGCACAGCCATGTTTTCAGTCTTTGTTTTCCTGAGATAAGAGGCCTGCTCACCAAAGAAAGCCAATTACATGACATAAACCTGAAGCCATCAGTAGCAAAAGGTTAGAAATGAAAAATTATTTAATAAGTTATCACTACCTAAATGTTACTTTCTATAACTACTAGTTAAATGCATGTCAAATTTTGTAATGGGAAGTGTGACTTTTATTCCTATATGAACTAAGGAAATTTCTTTTGCATTTTTTTTTCTTTATTTCACAAAAGTGGGGGTGGGGGGGGGGTTTAACTCCTCCCTCTGTGCAGCCCATGGGACAGAATATAATTATCACATTAAAGGTCAAAACAAGTTAAAAGAGAAACACCAAATTTTCTAACACGTTTTTAGATTACATTTGAAAGTGCGTCTGTTTGAAACGAATACCTTTGATAGACCACAGTAATTTCTGGCTCTTTAAAGTTTATGTCAACCGTCAATTTTTCACAACCTGAGGACTGACCACAATATTGAACCCTATGGACTGGTATTCCATGTTCTCCTGTCCGCTTCCATCATATCAGGCCAATTGACAAGGGGCATACTTCACAAGAACAACAAGAACTATTTTTTTATTTCCCCAGCCCCCCTACTCCTGGAGGCAAGACAAGCAATTCCCCACCCCAGGCCTGAATGACTGGACTTGTTGTTCCAGGGGTTGCCCAGGAAGGGGGAGAGGGGGGAGAGAGGGTGGGGGTCATGGTAATAGAACCAAAGAGCCATGCATTGTGCAAAAGGACCTAAGGGAATATAATATTATGACATACAACTTTGCTACATCATCATATGGACAAAACTATTAGTGTTAAGAAAAGTCTGTATCTTTGGGGTGCCAATACTCACAACACTATCTGAAAGTTCCAAAACAACTCATAAGCCTCTGTAAAAGGTTTTAAAGCACTAAATTGTACCAAGTTACATCACAGGCCGCCTAAGCAGGGTACATCACAAAAACTATAATTTAGCAAATCAGCTAGAGAATGCTTCAAATAATTTACAACAAAAACTTAAAGCTTAAGTGTGCGCTCAAGTTAAGCACACAGCAACATTCACATGCTTTCTTAATCTTTTGTAAAATCCATAGTAAATATTAAGATTTAAGCTTATGTTACTCCCTCTTTTGTAGAGACGCGTGTGTTGTTGAGAAGAAAACACGACTTTAACCACTTACCAAGGAGAGAGGGATCATCCATGACGACGAAGACGAAGATACGATGACAATGTAATACTGCAACAAGTTTTAATCGGAAAAGTACTTCTGTCTTTCTCGGGTTCCTTACTGTTCCTTATGCAATTGTTGTGAAGTGTTTTTCCTGCCTGGCTCCCAGGCTCCATCCCTCCTTTCTTTTTTTGTGAGCAACCGCTGACCAAATAGTGCTGGAACGCCATTTTGTCTAAATCTATTGGCCGTTCCGAAATTCAAAAGGGAACTGGGGCGAGTTTCAAATTTGAAGTAATCGATAAATTGACACCATCACATGAAAGATAATATTGAGATTGGTCGTTTGACCAAGTTTGATTCTTTTACGTCGAGCAGAGACCAAGTTATGGACCTTGAAACATAGCTCAAAATCCATACAAACGTCTCTAATTATTATTTTGAGGCTGCGTCCCCAAAACCATACAAATATATGGTTTTGGTCAAACGACCAATCTCGATGTTATCTTTCATGCGATGGTGTCAATTTATCGATTACTTCAAATTTGAAATTCGCCCCAGTTCCTATCTGAATTTCGGAACGGCCAATTATCACCGCACAAATTAATGTGTCTAGGTAAGTTGAAAGCCAGTCATTGGGCACTAAGACCACGTGGTATCGGGCGTTACCCCTTAAATATACCAAACAAAGTTTTAGCCCGAGCATTAGCAGCCATGGACAGCTGTTTCGGTCTTGTCAGGCCTCATCAGCATGGCATAGCTAAAACCCAGACTCGAGTACCCACATGAATAAAACAAGAAATGACAGTGTAAGGCTTGTGGGATGTGGCTTGGAGTGACAAGAATACCTCACAAATTAATGTGTCTAGGTAAGTTGAAAACCATTCATCAGACTCACTGGGCACTAAGGCCGCGTGGTAGCGGGCATTACCCCTTAAATCTACTGAATAAAATTTGAGCCTGAGCATTAGCAGCCACGGGCAGCTGTTTCGGCCTTGGTAGGCCTCGTCAGCATTAACTATGCCATGCTGACGACGCCTAATAAGGCCAAAACAGCTGTCCATGGCTGGTAATGTTCGGGCTCAAACTTTATTTTGTACATTTAAGGGGTAATAGACCCATTCGGCTTACTAACTGTTGTACCCAATTCAAGCCCTTTGGGAATGAAACGTTTTGTTCAAGGTATTTCCATATCATTTAAATATGAATGCTACATTATAATGCAAATAAAGTACACAAAGAATCTTTAGCCCAGGAGATTTGAATTGGGTACAACATTGAGTAAGCCAATGGGTCTATGCCCACTACCACGTGGCCTTAGTGCTCAATGCGTGGATTTCAGCTTACCTAGACACATTAATTTGTGAGGTAATTTTGTCACTCCAAGCCACATCCCACAAGCGTTACACTATTATCACCGATTGGGGAATGTTATTGCCATATTCAGTAATAATCATGGAGGTGATAGTTTTATACCAAGATCTGAACAATTTGCCTACTTTGAAATGACCTGGAAGCAGCTAGCCGAACAAATACAATTACTGCCTGGAGCCCATTAGTTAACCGGCTCATCTCGTTTAGAACCTGACTTTGCCAGGTTGTTTTCTTTCAGTTGTACCGTCACATGTAACATGATAAATCTTTTGGAGGACAAAGAGGAACAACGGAGTGTTCATTACTCTGTTATTTCTTCTCAAAAATTGTCCTTATTCTATTATTCCGTACGCAAAACGTTGCGTTATATTTATTCCATTTTTACCCTAGTCCCCCGTGTTCTTTAATCTCGGGTAGATGTGCATGTAATGGGGCTACCTTGTTTGCTTTTACACTGGTATCATTCCCTTTCTGGACAGGTGAACGCGCGCGCGATAAAGCCAGTGTTGAGCACTGAGATGATTTATGTTTGTTTTCAACCTATTAACTGTTCCCCTCTTATAAGGATGTAGTACTGATTGCGTCTAAAACAAAACAAAAACGTTACAATAAAACTTAAGTATGAGAAACTGAGAGCATATTTTGGTGTCAAAATGGATGTCAAGACAAACCTCTGCGAGGACGTAGCGAGAGCGGGGAGGTCCTGGGGTGCCCGTGACCCCCTCCCTGTAAGTCTTTCTTTAAGCAAACAACCTGCAATATTCAGGTGACAATCCGGTGAGTACCCTGTGTTTGACACAGTGTGACCCCCCCCCCCTTTAAAAAATCCTGGCTACGCCCATGTTCGCTTGCTACATTATTGTCCGTGAAAACTGTTATCAATTCCTTTTACCCCTCGGTGCAATACTACCCAAGAACAAAATCGGTGCACATTTTTCAGTTACGACACACGGATCGCGATCGTGTAGGATCATTCATTATTTCTGGAAGTTGCCAAAGGTAAACTTTCCCTTTCTGATTTTTTTTTTCGAGGAAGGTCACCCACGAAGACGAAAGAGAAAGAAATAACTTGAGTTGTGTGCTCCTGGGAAACGGTAAGGGTAAAAAACCCAGCTTTAAAAAAGTCAAACCAAGTGAGATTTTATATGTCCAAATTAATTTTTATTTCTTTTCAAAAGCTTCTTCCAGAGAGCCAAGACTCTGTTTGTCTACATGTTTATTACAATGTAATTCAAACACTAAAAATCTATTTTACACTAAAAGACAAACAGTTTCTGCTCACATTTTGATACTAGCAAAGCAAAGCAGTTTCACAGTAATATTTTTCCGAATCACATTATCTTGGCCTCATTCTACCTTAAGTTCTTTGACTATTGACCCTCAATGCCAGAAAATGATTCAGTCTACATGCAACTAATACATGTAATTCTGATTTTCCTCGAAGGAAGAAAAAATCTACAATTTCTTACACGATTCACGCTGAAGTTAAAATTAAAAAATTGGAACCATATCTATAAACGTCACCTGCTAGAGGGATGTATGATATAGCTCGTTTGCTTTTATCACAACTCAGTAGTTGGTAAAAAAACACTGGAATAAAATCTATCTGTATTTTTTTTGGGTACATTCGAAAGTCATACCTTGCAAAATACACAAGAGTTTAACAACACCTTAAAGCTAAATTGCCATCAAAGGTGACAGGAAAAGATTTCACTGTCCTGGGCATATCCACCACAATGAGGCTACCGGGCCCTGCTAGGATTCAGACCCCCCCCCCCCCCAAGGGTATTATCGCTGTCTTCCATCGCAAGTTCCCAATCACAAAATCAACCAATAGACCAATAAGAGCAAAAAGCTTGAACAGCTGATAAATGAGGAAAGTAAACTAAGCCACGGGTACACGCTCTCAAACAGAACGTCAAACAATAAAACCAGGGTAGTATTTAGGCGGAATGTTTGTATAGGACTTGCATATGATTGATTAGGACATCAGCATGTTAGTTGTGATTGGTCAGACTACGTCCTCTCTTAAAACCTATCAGACGACTCGGCAACAAATAACCATAATATAATTGGTTTAGCTCTAGCAAAATCTGCTCTGAGGAGGTTTGTTATTCTGTACAAATGCCCTAAAACAAATATTTATATCGACGCCTTGAGAAATCAGCTTTCTCAAACGCCAATCCTAAGCTCTTTATATCTAAACTGTAGTCTAATAACTTGCGATGTAACACCGAAGTCTTAATCAAGCTGTTTCTTATATCGGTACTTAACTAATAAAAAATGGGATACAAAAAAACAAAAAAACAAAACAATTGGATTGTGGAATCGTTTTCACTGTCAGCAGTAAATTAGTCCTGCACTTATTCATCTTGGCGTACTCACCAACCGCAAAATTTTCTTCCCGCGGAATTTGTGGTGGCAAACAACCAACATAAAACAAAACAAACGGAAACAATCCAGAATAATAAAATACTTCAATATTATAATCCATCTGCAAGACGCACTGATTTTAATTCACTTTATAGTTAGATTTTCCCAGATTTCCTTGGAGCCAGAGGCGGTGGTGGCCCATCAGCGACCTGGGGAGAAAATGGGATTTAATCAGAAGAAGCAACACAAAGTTGTAACGCGAAAGAGCCCAAATACAGATGTACTACTTTGTTAAACGAAAAAGAAGCACGATATTGCTGACCAAAAGCTTTCTGTTTTACTTGAGTTACGAATTCTCAAAAGGGATCCTGGTCCTCACTATGCAAGTAACACGGTTCGGCGAACACTTTTGCGGGTATATAATAGGATGGTTTACAGATAGTCTGCCCTAATACAACCGAACAAAAAGAATACTGGAGCACCAGGAAAGGGGCACCTATTCTTTCTTGAAAGCTATCCGTTCACTCTTCACTAGATTTCGCACTCTACCAATAAGGAACCAGCCTAGCACACCATAATAATGAAAAAGAAAATCACTGATTAAGAATGTAAGCCAGCTCTAAGTTATTTTAAGGTATAAAAACAAAAACAAAGACCACTAGTTTCGGAGTAGGTGGTAGCCACTTACGCGGGGAGGAAGCTGCGGTGAATTTGAAGCATTCTCGCCTGGAAGCCTTCACAAAACACAAGAACAGAGACTGTCAGGAGTTCGTGTGTATTTTTTACATTCGCATTTAAATCTATCATGTTAAAAATCAAGGTGCTGGTCAGTACTTTTTATTTCCTCCAGATTGTCATTTTGGAATATATCCCAAGACAATTTATTCCAGAAATCTGAAACCTGTCTTTTCCCTCAGAATTTAGTTGTAGCAAGAAATCGAACAATGAAAACAAATAAACAAAGAAACTAACCAACCAATCAAACAACACACATACACACACTGTAAGCCAGTTACACTCCAAACTCGTCAGTCGCCCGTTGGCTCAATGTCACCCTTTTGAATGACACGACAGTTGAAGCAATTTTCCGAACATTACAGTGTGTTGAAAATATTAAAAGAAAAGCTTTGGGGTGCCCTCAGTTTACCTTCTAATCCCTAAGAGTGATCAGCATCAAATTTCTCCTTATAATATCAACCCTTAACAAAACTGAGTGGTCATGAGAGTTAAGGACAGGATCACAAAATGAAGTTGTTTGATATTTTAATCAGTTCTCCCTACTACTTTTATAGGAAATGTGTAAGGGCAAAAAATGAGAATCGAAATCATGATCTTATCGTTTAAAGGCTGCCACACACAAGGGAAATATTCGCAGGGAATGGTTGCAGGGAACGGTCGTGGGACCATTTCTCGTCATGTGAACTAAGACAAATCTATTTGCGGAGACCAGAATTTGTCTCCTGCGAATGGACTCGCTAAATAAAACTTGTTTGAATTTGAAGGACCATTCACCCTGTACGTGGGGATGTTCCCTGTGAATATATTATTCCCCTCTATGTGCCGATCTTCAGACATTAAATGACAACACGTGAAACAAGTGAGCTTCTCCAAATAAACACATCACTGAATGGCAGCTCACTGACCTTGCAGGAGGTTTTTCAACAGGTTTATAGGAAGGAATTGGTGGAGGGATATCTGTATCACCTCCTTTCCTCACATTTGCCAAGTTGCCGTACACTGCCAGGTTTGGCTGACAAATGAAAAAAAAAAAAAATATATATATATGTCCCTTTTCTTACTCTTCAGACAGACAGACAGACAGACAGAGACAGGCAGCCTTTATTTTAGCACGATGGTAATTAAAGCTTTGAAGCTTGTGGGTTCGTGCAAAAATATTGTAAAACTAAACTAAAAAAAGCTAATGAACATAAATTAAGTCAAAAGTTATATAAAAGATATATATGCATAACGAAAAAAGGTTCTTCTAAAATTCATCGCTAAAACCAAAGTAAATTCCTCGACTCAAGGTAACATAACCTTATATAAAAAAACAGCCTTATATTCTTCAATCAGTTTTACGTGCCCTCAAAAGTGGCTGTCAAAAAAAAAAAAAATTGATTCCCACCCTTCCCTCCCTTTGGAGGTGGCGTTGTTGTCGTTTTCAATAAACTTGGGTCCACCTCTCGGCACACGGTTCGGTTAAGTCTCGCAGCGACTTCCCCAAGCTTTGTTGTTTTTCATGCTATGCTATGTTTCGCTCTCTATCTGCCTTTGTTTTGTCCGATCCAGCACGTGCCGGCGGAGTCGGCTCGCAGTGCTGGGGAGATAAGAAGGCTTGAGCTAGTTTTAACTGCCTACACTCTTTCCACTATAGCACGATGCTGGCCGGAGGTTCAGCTCGTAGTGCCGTGGAGAGTTAGGCTTTTATATCGTTAATTTGGCTTTTACCGGCCTACAACTTGTCCGATCCAGCGCGGTTCCTCTTATGCGTCGGGGAGATAAGTTTAGGCTTTTAGTCACGCTACGGAAGTCGTCTGTCACGCCGATCGTGGAGCGGTGTTCCCCCTTTACGCCAAACACTGTCTTTTGTGTTTTGTTACCGTAGTCTGCATTCAATATTATATATACTAAATACTCGAGGAAACGGCGACATTAAAAGATATATATGCATAACGAAAAAAGGTTCTTCTAAAATTCATCGCTAAAACCAAAGTAAATTCCTCGACTCAAGGTAACATAACCTTATATAAAAAAACAGCCTTATATTCTTCAATCAGTTTTACGTGCCCTCAAAAGTGGCTGTCAAAAAAAAAAAAAATTGATTCCCACCCTTCCCTCCCTTTGGAGGTGGCGTTGTTGTCGTTTTCAATAAACTTGGGTCCACCTCTCGGCACACGGTTCGGTTAAGTCTCGCAGCGACTTCCCCAAGCTTTGTTGTTTTTCATGCTATGCTATGTTTCGCTCTCTATCTGCCTTTGTTTTGTCCGATCCAGCACGTGCCGGCGGAGTCGGCTCGCAGTGCTGGGGAGATAAGAAGGCTTGAGCTAGTTTTAACTGCCTACACTCTTTCCACTATAGCACGATGCTGGCCGGAGGTTCAGCTCGTAGTGCCGTGGAGAGTTAGGCTTTTATATCGTTAATTTGGCTTTTACCGGCCTACAACTTGTCCGATCCAGCGCGGTTCCTCTTATGCGTCGGGGAGATAAGTTTAGGCTTTTAGTCACGCTACGGAAGTCGTCTGTCACGCCGATCGTGGAGCGGTGTTCCCCCTTTACGCCAAACACTGTCTTTTGTGTTTTGTTACCGTAGTCTGCATTCAATATTATATATACTAAATACTCGAGGAAACGGCGACATTAAAAGATATATATGCATAACGAAAAAAGGTTCTTCTAAAATTCATCGCTAAAACCAAAGTAAATTCCTCGACTCAAGGTAACATAACCTTATATAAAAAAACAGCCTTATATTCTTCAATCAGTTTTACGTGCCCTCAAAAGTGGCTGTCAAAAATGTCATGAAACAACAAAAGTCTCTCCTTACATTGTCACTATTCAACCGTGCAGTCTCTGTACTGATGTAATGCTGAATGGCTTTGTAAATAAACTCATACTGCGCCTAAAAACAAGAAAATGAAGAAAAGCAGATTTCTACACTCAAATTTCAGAGTTTAAAGGTATAACTGCTTTTAGAATCACAGTTCCGGTCGGCTATCTACTCTACTGTCAAATTCAACAACAACAAAAAAAAGTACTTCAACTTTTTTTAACCGTTAAACCTACCTCTGTTTGTACCATACCAGATCTCTGGGCTCTGACATTCTGAATGCTCTTGGAAATATCAATTTCACAGTCAAGACCTGCAGCCGAAATGAATTATTGAGTTTGTTATAAATCATCTCATATACAGTATGTGTTCTTTTGCGACTATTCTGGCCTCTCCTATACTGGTTTAGGAATAAGTGAATACGTGAAATAAGGTTTTCCACAACAACAGATATCATGAAAAAGGCATAACCTTAGCAGAGGTGAAATGAGACCAGCACAGACAGAGAGCTAAGCTCATGGCACGTCTGGCTGTGCATTATTTTCTCGCCTAAATTTTCAAATTTGCCTCAATTGTCCCCCGCTTGCTGTTGAATAAGGGAGCTTGGTTGGGTTTGCCCAAGCTTCAATCCTCATTGCCAGGCATACGGCGGGAACCTTAGCCGAGCATTTTGCGACTGAGGAAATCATGGCTGAAGCATACTCAACATTGCTTTAGACAGCACTTGTTCGTCCTACAACGCTTTGGGAATGTGACTTCACTGAAGTTCGTATCGTCTGTTACTAAACCTGCAAGTTGTTTGAGGAGCACAAAAAACAATAATGTTGAGTGTACATTACCTTGCTCTTTGATCATGTTCACCAGGGTGTCGATTACAATAAATGTGCCAGTCCGTCCTATCCCAGCACTAAATACAAGTAAACAAACAATATATGAACTGTAAATTGTGACAAACAAAAATATCGGCTTTCCAGTCCAAGGTCACCCAAGGTAAGGTAACTAATCCAAGGTAACTAAGGAACAGTAAAACTTATGGTAAGCTGTGTTGTGTTCGACAACTTTCCTTAAGATCTCTTGTAAGTCAGTGCTTCAGGGAGAGCCCAACAAATTTTACTTCACACAACATTGCTAAAAAATAACTTCAGAGATTTTCAAGTTCACCAGATTACAGAGACAGGAGGTTTGAGAGGATTTGCCACAACTAAAATGAGACATTTCATTAATTCAATATTATTTTACACAACCTTAAGTGAGATGGCTGACTATCAAAAGCAACATGTGCTTCACCTGCAGTGTACTATGATTGGTCCAGCACTGGGAATAGACTGTTGTCTTGCATTTACTTCATGAAGAATGTTCAACACAGGACTTGGATCCTTTGGAACACCATGATCCGGCCAACCAGTGTAATGAAACTGATATATTACTCTGGGAATTGGCTGTTGAATATAAAAGCACAGTAGATATGATTATTCCAGCTTAGCTTAATCAGGATTAAAATGCTCCTATGAGACGTTTGAAAGTTGCCTCACTGAACCACTCAAATGGACTGTTGAATCATTGCTTTTATGACAATGACGCAAAAAAAAAATGTGTGATGAGCAGGGATCCTTTCTTCTGTGTGTAATTTGCCTGACTTGAATGGGTCTCAAAGGGAGACATGTTGCATAAAGCTAAACTTTGTATCACATTTGTCCACTTGCTGTATTCCACACTACAGGCACAATTTTCTTGGAACTGTGTTAAAAGATTCACTGTTATTACATGGTAACTCTGTTTTCCTTGTTGAAAGAACTTGTCTCATGCAAGCTTTTGCTTCTAAACTCATTGCTGCATTTTAGACTGCAAGTAGTCTGTAATTTCAGCAATGGTGATTGTGGGGTGGGCAAAATACATGTGCATGCACAACACTGCAAGGAGACACAATGCAAAGGTATTTCCCAAAAGCCAAAATTAGAGATCATTTGCTGTCTATTGTATTTTAACACCAGAAAATAACAGCATAATCTCAGCACTGGGTTCTAGACTTGGACTGATGTAACAACCTGCAGTGCGATAAGAACTTGCAACTTGGATGAAAACGGCAGTGACACTGCAACACATAACTCACATTGGTATCTGAAGTCAACTCAAATTCCCTTAGTGTATAGTCACTGTACTCAGACTCCTGTAGATGTCGGATGTGGAAAGAACCAACATCTTTTGTTGTATCTGGGTCGGGCCAATAGCGGGTACACTTGTTCTGTAAAATCAAATAAGTTCCTCTATTCAGAAGTTGTGTAAAACAAATTAGTCTTGTCACCAATCAGGGTTTCTGTTTTAAACCAAAAGGCTTAGAGAGATAATGCAAGTGGTGGAACAGAGAATTAACTCTGAAGTGTAAATAAAGTGCTAATAGAAACCCATGAAAAACCCACTGGGCGTTAGCCCTAGTAAAGGGTATCAGGGAACCACACGAGGCAAAGAAAAATTCTTATGACCTCGGTGGGAATCGAACCCACGACCTCCGGATTTAGATCTACCGTTGCTCTGCCGACTAAGCTACGAGGTTGGACAGAGAAAGTTGGGGACAATGAAGGTGGTGAATCGCGGCGAAGAGAAAGTAAGGGTACATATATATGTTGTGCCGAGTAGCACTATAAACACATGCAAGTAGTGGAACAGAGAATTAACTCTGAAGTGTAAATTAAAGTGCTAATAGAAACCCATGAAAAACCCTGATACCCTTTACTATGGTTAACGCCCGGTGGGTTTTTCATGGGTTTCTATTAGCACTTTAATTTACACTTCAGAGTTAATTCTCTGTTCCACCACTTGCATGTGTTTATAGTGCTATGCGGCACAACATAAAATCAAATCTCAACTCAAATCAACACTGAGTACCCCCAAGTATCTTTCTGTAAAAACAGGGTGGTGCTAGAAGACCAAATGAAAGATTTCAAGTTATTTCATCAGATTGAAATCTGACAATGGACCACCTCTCCTGGCAGGGCTTAGTAAAGAGTCAAGACTGTGACACATGTTTGACAGATCTCTGCCAAGAAATTGAAGAAAACAAAGCTAAATATTTCAAAGCTTCAATAGTCTATGGTTCTTGTGTAGGTCACAACACAGCACCTGTAACAACACATATAAGTCAAGGTCACAGCAGCACTTACTCTTCCTCTCTCGACTTCTTTTGTTGTCATGACAATGATTCTACTATTCTCCTGAAAAATCATTGCCCAGAAATCTTCAACTGTACTTGGAAGGCAACCTTGAGCAGCCACATATCGCTTGGCGCATTCTTCCGAGTCACTGGTCTGTGGGATGGTATATCACAAATAATTAACCCAACAACAACAAGAAAAAGTTAACGGATTTAAAATTGTGTCATTCTAATAGTTTGGAACTTGTGGAAATTGTTTTTAGTACTATTACATATGAATGTGGGAATTAAGGTCCAAGAAGTGGAAACAAAAAAAAAACGTCTTATGTCTGTTTACAAAAAGAAAACTGCCTCAAATGTCAGTGGTATGGTGTTCACACAACAAACACACTTACCCCAACATAGTTTGCATTGATGTAGTCTGACCCAATCACGTTTGCATCATAGTTCTTCAGAGCGACTCGACTGTGATCAACTGCAAGAGTTAAGAATGATCCAAGTGACAAATGTTGGATCACATTTACTGAAGTTACTTAGTCAAGTCTTGTTATCATTATTACACTGTTAGCTAAAAACCTCTGTGTTCTCAGCTAATACAACAGTTATGCATAGCCATTGCCACCATACATACATGTACAAACTTTAAATGACCAAGGACACAAAGCAAACAACATGCAGACAAACACAATAAGCTACTTACAAGGAAGGATGTTCTTGTATCTGTTCTTGGCCTTGTTTTCAGGTCTCTCCCCTTCCTTTCTGCTGTAGAGATGTTTACACTCTTGCTTTTGAAGAACCTAAGAAGAGGTCATCAGTAACAACGAAGATAAATCAAGAACCACAACAATCCCTCCATGGACAACCCCTAAACTGTGTGGGTCAAGCTGAAGCTTGTTCCCTATAGGCCTTATGATGGTTTTCCATGTCATTTTTACAGGTAGACAAATAACAGACTTTGTATGGGAGTCTGATGTCAAATAACTTGGAAAGCCTTGAATACAGAAAAAATTATGAGTTGTAAACTTTAGTTGCTAACCAAAGGATTTTACTGACAAAATTTAAGGGTCTTACATGCACTAGAATTTGGACGGTGGGATTTTAAATTTCCCATAATGTTATACACTTGTCAGTGCACTAACTGATGAATGTGATTTTTGTCTGAACAGCACGTAATTTGCAGCAAACGTATGGGAAATTTAAAATTCCATTATGCAAATTCTAGTATAGGTAGGACCCTCAAATTAATGTTGTCAGTAAAAGGTTTTTTCAACAACAACAACAACAACAACTTTATTTGCACCCTGAATTAAAATAAATAAATTTACATTACAAAGAGTGTTAAGAGAAATAAGATAAAGTGTATGGCTGACAGAAATAACCACCAGGCTAATAAAATCGGTCAGCCATCCTTAGGGTTTTAAGTACAGTAATTTGTAACGGTGTCGCGTACTTCTTAGGTAATAAAGACAACAACACAAAAATACACAGACAAAAGCTACTGTTTTAAACTTGAAATACAATTTAGCGAACATAAGCAGGAAGATAAAATATATGTACGCAGATTAACAAAACGGAATAAAGGAAAAGTACTGGGCAATATTCAGTTAGTAACTTTAAATGATGCTTAATTTTAGCTTCTTCTTGAATTGTTTTAGAGATAGAAGCTTAATATGATCACTGATAGCATTCCAGATCTTAGCACCTTGGTATCTAATATTGAAAATTCCATAGTTTGTTCTTGTTTTGGGCAAAGCATAAGTCATTCTAGAGGAGAGCCTTGTGTTGTAATTATGGGTTTCTTTAACCGAAGTGAAAAAAACATTAAAATTAGTAGGAAGAAGTTGGTTTTTAAATTTGTACATAAAAACAGCGATCTGTACTTCATCAAATAATTTAATAACATTTAAGTCTTTGAAAAGAGGACTTGTATGTTCAAGGAAGCCAGAAAAAGTTATAATTCTAATGGCTTTCTTTTGCAATACAAAAAGAGGTTGCAAAGAACTTTCAAGTTGTTTGACTCCCATATAAACATTTTTGACACACTTGCCAACCCAGCTAAGATGAAGCCAAAAACTGTCATAACACCTATTTAATAAGCCTGTTGATCTCTTTACAGTTTATTGTCAATTTCCATATTTACCCGTATATAAGTTGACCCCCTATTTTTGAGGGCAAAAACTGAGTTTTCCTAATTTTTGAGTAAATATCTTTCTTGGAAAACTAAGCTTGTATATCTTAGAATTTTAAGGTACTCTGGATACGTGAAAAATCACAAGAAGAAGTTTATTATTGAGCATTTTACCAGGCTTTTGCAAAATGTATATATGCAAGCATTTTGTCCTTAGTTCTTTAATGGTCTTATAAAATCAAACATACTAATTTCAAACCAACCTTTCTAATAATTATTGTTCAGGGGTAGAAAGGGTTTTCAAAGACCATAAAAACATCACTGAAGCTTGAGTGTCTATTAAAAATGACTCGATAAACACTAGGAAGAGAGCGTGTGCCTTGAAAACTTGGTAATCAAGCTTGATTGAGTACTGGGCCCAGTTGTTCGAAAGCCGATTAACGTTAATCCAAGATTAAAATTTAATCAAGGAGCTTAATTCTCTATCCCCAAAAGTTGTTCATTGCTGATATTCTGCAAAATTTTAGATTAAGGGAAGTCAATCCTGAAAAACGAAAAGCAGCGGAAACAACTTCCATCCAAAAGTTAAAAACTGCAACCAAAGTTTACGCTAATCCTGGGTTAGGTTAATCGGCTTTCGAACAACCGGGCCCAGGGCACTAATAACAACAGCTGCCATGCCAAGTTACTAAGCAGCCAAGTGTGGAGAGTTCTTCAACCTTCTTCGGCTAGATCTATGGCTTTACAGTGTGATGCGCCTTATCATGGCCACAAGTTAAGCATCAGGGTATGCGAATTTGATTGACAGACAAGCCTCCATTTGGTTGTTGCATTTTGAAACTTTCTACAGAGGCGTATCTGTCAATCAAATTTGCTAACTTGTAAAAATGTTTATTGGGTGGCCATGGTAAGACGTATCGCACTGTAATAACAGGAAAATTCAGGTCTTTATTTCAGAATTGTGTCAGTGAGAATCCACAACATTCAGGTTCAGATAATTTTCAGTTCCCTTCAGCTGGAACTGGTTGCATTTCAAGAGTCATGTTGCTAAATGAAAGGGCAATCTGTACTATGGTTGTTTTATAGATTTGTGTTGAAATGTAAAGACAATATTTTATGGTGAATGTCAAAAACTTATTTAGCTGGCAATTGGTTCTCAATATTTTCTACCCATGTATAAGTTGAGGGTGAATTTTCGGAGCATTTTTTAGGTTGTAAGAGGTCGACTTATACATGGGTAAATACAGTAATGGTAAATAATGACTTAACAATTAAATAAGACTAAAAACAACAAAATATTAAAATATTCAGCTTGGAGGCTTGCATACTTGTGATGAGCTCTGGCTTTTGTTTCCACTGAGTGTTTGAGTTTATTATTCTATAAGCAGTCACCACAAACAGTCCTAGAATGGCCTTTTAATAGTTTCTTGAGCGTCATATGTGCTAAAAAGGCCACATTCACATTGGACTGATATACTAAACAGTTTGTGTTCTTAGTTGTTTGTGTCTCTGTTCTCTTTAACTACCCACCTCAAATTCTTCATAAAAGCCTGCCTTCCCTGCCACACTGCTGTTTTCTTTTTGCAGCACTTTAACTCTGTCTTCAATAGCTGCAGCATTAATTCTTGTAGCATTAAATGGCTGAAAAAAAATAGCATTAATTTATGATTTACTTTAAATTTATAAGAAATAATTACCGGTAGTTGAAGAACTTGACAAACAAATAGAGAAACTCATCTTTCTTATCACATTCCAACAAAAAAAAAGAACACAGGTAAAAGCAAAGTCTTGGTTCCAGCTTTGGAGAGGGCAGCTACATGAGGAACACATCTGGTCATGAGTAGAAGAAAATCTGGTTGTCCATTCTGGTTGTCAGTTATTTATTGGTATTTTGAACACAATCAAAAGCAGCCCTTAATCTAACTTGGGAACAACAAGGAACGTTTTGCATAACTCACTGTTTTGAGTTGAACAACAGTGCCAGATTTTTCCACCATGGGATTTTTCTTGTAATGTTCCACCAGTTCTGTTAAGGCGTCAAACTTTTCTCCACCACCAACATCATACTTGTCCTCTTTGTCATGACGTATCATAACATGTGTGATCTTGTCTTCCAATCTGAAAAAGAAATAAAGACATTTGCACAGCTTCAATTTAATAAGCAACTTCAGAAAAGTGCAGTAATTCATACACAATAACTATTATTACCAAATTAGATGGTGAATTTTAACCATAGCATAAAACCATTTTCATACTGTATCTACTGGGAAAGTCAACAACATTTGCCTTACCATTGCCTTCCCCTGCACCTCTGTACCAGTGTTGGGTTAAAATAGAAATTGCCATGTGTTGCCATTTGTGAAGTATTCACCACTGGTGATGGGGGTAAGAGAAAACTTATACAAAAAACTGAAGATTGTAAATTCAAACTGACCTGACTGTAAGAACAAAATCTCCTGGTTTGCTTTGACTTTCACGCACAAGAAAGCTGCCATTCTTTCCTTTGTCCTGCATCATAATCTCCGCTTCTCTACCGGACATGTGACCATGGAACCACCTGTTGTGATAGAAGCATGTACTTTATACATGTAATGGTGTGGTTCCAATTTTTGTTTGGTTTTAAAATTTCCAAACCAGTTTAAATTTGATTCTCCTTTGTCTCAGAGCCATTGCCATAATCTGGTTTTAAAATTTTTAAACCCAAGAAAAATTTGAACCATAACATATAAACATTTTCGAACAAATGCTTATTAGTGGAGTGAGTAAGGCCATAATCATATTGGCTAAAAAGTCAACATGTTGGAAAATCAGACATCAGACATGCCAAAATATGTTACTGAGTTATCCCCAACATACCTGAACTTATACCATTATTAATGCAAATGAAATAATAATAAAAAAAAGTATTGAAAACAAAACATAGTCAAGACACTGATAACCTATAAATGGACATTTCATTGGACATCATACAAGGAGGTGTACAGATGTCTAAAAGAGTAAGAAAAATTGCATGTTTGATGGCCTCAAGTACTGTAACATGTTTGATCAACCTCCGTTCAAACGTTTGGCACATTTGAACCCACTGTTCAATGGTAAAAAATCGTTTTAGCAGCAAAACATGGTGTCACTAAGGGACATTAGGGAATTGAGAATCAACACAGGTTAAAAATTTTTTATGTATGACATACACATCGTTTTCATGGTTGGTAAGGTAACCTGCCACACAAGAAAGTACCATGAATTGTATTCAAAGCAAAGTGTTTTGTAAACAGTGGCATATAAAGCACACTTTTTTCCCTAAAAAATAGCTCCAAATTGGGGGTGCGGCTTATCTGTGATAACATTTGGAGAAGGTTTCATAAGTTTTGATTAAGTACCCTCTTAAAGATAAAACTTAACTTCAATCTACATGTACATAAACAATGATCAATACTTAATCTGTAAAATACTAGAGAATAAGAATTGGTCACTGCTTTTGCAAATCTGGTGGCTCTGATAAATGATTGTTTAGTTTGTCTTTGATGACAGGTGTTTTAAGTGATTTGGAGTCACGTTTCAGCTGACAGAGAACCAAACAGAGAACTTCCATTCCACTCACAGAACTGTTTACAGTGTTGCCATCGGCTGGTCACTTCAACAGCACACACACACACACATTCACACACACAAAAACCCATCAATCTGCCACAAGCAAGAGAGTACCAGAAGTTACCCCACTACCTTTGAATACTGTGCCCTGGCCCATGTCCCCAGTTCTCTGTCTTCCACATACTTGTGGCAGTGGGGCTGTGGCTTATTTGTGAGTGTGGCTTTAATACACCAGTGTTTATGGTATATTGATTGAGTCCATTTCAATGTGTTTTTTGAAGGCCTGTCAAAGGAATTCAAGAACTTTTGAAGGATGGTTAGGATTCAAGGACTTTCAAGGACTCTACAGTTACAATCAGGTGAATTGTGCACAAACCTTTCAGTTGTGGGATCTGTGCTATTCAGAGGAAATTTCATCTCAATTATCTGACCATTCTTTTCCCGCAGCTGTCCTGGATTCTGCGTGTAAAACTGGATCAGCTCTGACAAAGTCGCAAACTTCTCCCCTCCATACAAGTCATAAAAGTCTCCTGTGTTTTGGATCTTAATGTGCGTGACTTCTCCATCTCGTCTGTGGGAGAATTTGACAAAATCTGTCTCATTAAACGTGTGTATACCTTGTTTGGCCAACCTCGTCCTAGGAGGTCATCTTTTTGGACATAATGACCCACCCCAATAAAAAGGTTGCTAGTTTTGTCTCAGTTCTCTTCAATCACCAGCTTTGTGTTTGAATGGATCTAAGCCTGAAAATGGCATTTCTTCAGTACAGAACTTCCTGGGTTTTGTATGTAGTCATCAGGGCTGTCATTAAAGGCTAGGGACTGAGCCTTGATGTAAAAAAAAAACTTGGGTGTTAAACTCAGTCAATGAGATAGATGAAATTGTTACAGTGACCATTGCAGTAGGAACTTTACAAAATGACCATCATGTTAAAATGAAAAATGTTATGTTGAACATTATAGCCACTTTTCCTCCCTTGTACAATACTTTTAATATCAGCAAACCTTTTTGCGTTAATTATTGGTGTTTTTGAATTACTTCAACACTGATGCTTCACTCCTTATTTAACACAACTTGACTTGGGTGAAGTTATAACTTGCACATTTCTGTGTTACTGTTCTGTTGCTTTTGTTAACCATAAAGCAATTATGACTCCAGGACTCATCTTCAGTTTGTTGTATAAACACGACAGTTAATAACTTTGTTGCTTGTAAATAACATTGTTTACAAGAGGACAATTCTAATTTTCTTAGTTTACTGCTAAAACTACATTTTGCTTTACACTTTACAAAGATCAACTTATAACCTACGGAGATCATGGACAACAGAAACAACATGTTTCACTTTTGTAATTGAAACAAGTTTTAAGCTGGCATGCTTCCTTTATATCAGTACTGTTTCATTTGACTGCAAATTGAGATGCTTAAAGGGGTAGAATTGGCTACAAAACCACCTCTCATTACATGGTTCTGCAAATCACTTTGTACTGATTGTTCAAGCCAGTGTTCAGCACGTCCACTTTTGGCCTTCAGTTTTGTCCTTCCTGTTAAGAAAAACTCTATCACCAGCATAAAAAGCGTCACCTCACACCTTTCAGGTAACCAAACCTTTATCGGGAAGATTTTCAAAGCCCATCGTAATTTCAATCAGCATATTATCATTTATTTTCCATTTCTAAACAAAACCCATTTTTTTGTTCTTTGAAGAAGAAGAATACAACGACAGTAGCACACGCTTTTAATTAACTTGCCTCACATGACTGCTTATTGTAAGAGCAACAATCCGCTACGACGTTTGTTTCAGTTTTTAAAAACCAGGTCGCAATTCGCCATTGATATGTGGAATAAAACGACGAATGATAGAGCAACGTTTTCGAGGATTAATTATCTTTTTTTTTATATGTATATTTACAAAATATTTAAATAAATGTATGCGTAGGAGTTAAAACTTCAGAAGTTAGGGCTGCGAAATTCTATATTTGAGCTTACGGATATTTTCATTTCAGAAGGGGGAACCAAGACTTCACCTAACCGAGCTAAAGATCGCCTGAAATTAAAAGTTTAACATCTTTGGGGTTTGCATCGACTTAAAAACTGCTCGAATAATTTACAAAGTGATGGCGTGCTGTGGATCAGCATATGTTATGATCTTGGTGAATTAGTTTTCATTTTTTATTGCGATGATATTCTATTTTCGTAATACTCCAAACTGTTTAGTTGTTTTTTAATTTGTAAAGCGGCTTAGGCTTTGAACTCGAACGAACCAGAGAAGTACAATAAATTAGACTGCCAGCTTTCAGCTGAATAGCGTGTAGTCAGCGCGCTGGAAAGAACATTGTTTATAAAGCTTTCCAAGACTACTCTGAGTTTTGCTGTATCCCAGCCGCTAATAGCATGAAACAAAGAACTGCCAAGTGCTACACAACACAAACTTGCATGCAGAATTCAACCATCTTTGCCGTCAACAATATATTCCTTCCCCTATTCAACTAGCCCCTACTAATTACCTGACTGAAAGTGTAAAATCTCCTGGATTGCTATTGCTTGGCCGAACAAGATAACTTCCATCGAAACCTCTCTCCAACAACAGCTTCTCTGCATCGAGACCGGAGACGTTCGAGTGAAACCACCTGGAATCGCAACGTCAAAACACCACTCTCGATTTCACAAACGAAGAAGAAACTCTCTATCTAACAAAGTACTAGCTAATTACCTGCGCGATGGCATCTTGGTGATGAATAGATCTTGGTGAGAAGCAACAGCCTTCTATGAGGAAGTGATAGGTTCGTGATCAGTTCACAGTCCTGGAACACAGCCTCGACTCCACGCTGGATCCAATCTACTTGCAATTTCCAAGATGGCGGACGAAGATGACTGTTTAGCTCACCAGGAAGTGCTCGAGGAGTTTCCCTCTCATGGCCTTCTAGATGCTCTTGTTTCCTCCTTTCCAAAAGAATGGCGTGGGATTTTTGCACCTTTCGCTTCTGAACACTTTGCAGTTCAAGCTGCGTGTTTATGGCTCCAGAAAAAGTCTGCAAACGAGAGGAGGTCGGAGATTCCCCCAAACTTCATCGATTTAATTGATCATCTTGTGAGTGATTTTCCCGTTGTTTTGAATGAAAGACTGTTGTTTAAACCAAAGATTCTTCTTCTCCCTTTAAATATGCAAAGGAATACCTTGGCGTTTATCTCTGATCAAAGTTGTTGTGTTCCGGGGGAATGTTTGGACAAGTTAGTAAACTGTTTGAATAAGTTTACATCCGGACTGGATGACTGGACGTTGACCCACTTGAAGATACTAGAATTAAAGATAAGAGATTCTAAAGCGACCACAAAAGGAAGTCCAATAGTAAGTGAACAAAGTAATGACACAGAAAACCATTTGCCTGATATGAATATCGTGACTAAAGGATCAGGAGCCAGGTTTGAAGTTCTCGTTGAAAAGAGCAAACTCGTTGAATCTTCGAGAACTATCCCTTGGTTTAGTAGTGTGTTTAATGTTCAGAAACAAAGAGGAAATGTTCGTAATGATCGGACAAATGTGTTGGAGGAAGGCTTCAGAAGCCTGGATGATGATAGTGGTGCTATTGATATGATAGACTTGACAGATGCATGCGCACAGGGTACCCATGAACGGTCTGACAAAATGTTTCAAGTTGATACAGGCTCTTGTGATATTCTTGATGACTGTGATATTGAAATTATTGAAGTTGCTGATAATCCACCAAGAGAAGTAAGACATAAACAGGACTTGGATGTAATGAAGGAGTTCACAGTACCATTGCCACCAGAGCATTTGATCATAGACACTGAAGAGATTCCAGAATATTCAATCATCAACACTGAAGGCGTTCCAGAAGACTTGGTCATAGCAGTGGAAGAAACAGCCCATCCCTGTCTCTCTGATGCTGCTAAACAGCATATTTCTGCCTTGAAAGAGTTGCTTCAGAGTTTAGAGAATAACGAAGATAACTTTTCCAATGAACTTGAGGTATTTTCGACCTGTAGTAGCCTTGAAATGGAATGCATCTGTGTTCAGCTGAACCTTAGAGCCATACAGGAGTCCTCAGCTATTTCCTTGTGCCACCATTTTGTAACCTTGCCAACTGAACCAAGTTTTGGCAATGCAGCTGTGTTTGCAGCTAACTGTCTCCTGCCCAAAGTACAGAGATTAAAGCAAGCAGCCTCAAGAGACCTGTTCTCTGCCATAAGTCAGTTTGCAAAGAAATATTCAACATCATTTTGTGATGGGGTGGTGATAAGACTGGTCCAGCAATCAAAGTTAGACAACCCTCAGGTAGTTCTTGTAAATAAGATAATTAAAGATTGCCTAAAGGGGGATGCTATAGTTTATCTGCTGCAGCTTATTGTATCAATCAAGGCAAATACTGATGGCTTTTCCTTCTCATGGACAGAGGACACTGTTTCTGTTGTACAGACAGTGGTTGATTTGAAACCAGAGTTAAATGAAGAATTGTTTGGAACCTTTGCAAGTATATTACAGCAACAATCAAGTAATCTGTCAAAATCACCAAAGTATGCTAAGATGTTGTTAGCCGTTATTAAGTTGTATGGAAGACAGGTTTCATTGCATGTCAACTGCTTTTTGCAAATTTTAGAAAGCAATGAAACTTTTCTAAAAAAGGCAGGTCTGGCTGCCCTTAAAAGTACTGCAAAGAACTAACGTAAAATTTGCTATGTAGTACATTTTGGAGTGAGACTGGGAGTCTTTGTTTTGCTTGTTTATATTTCAATAGAAAGAGCGTTCTTTTTGTGTTCAACTCTTGTTTTCGCTTTGTTTTTCTTTTGACCAACCCTACTAACTCTACATGTACTGTAAGTTCTCCGGCACACAATGAAGAACTTGATCATTCATTTATAATGGAGACAAGGTATGTTGGAAACCAGTGATGGGATATCACCAGTGAGTGCCTGTGCACCTCGTCTGCTGGAGATTCGGAAATCGTGGCCATGAATGCCTTTGTAACACACCCACTCTTCCATCTCTCAAAAGCCTTTCTTGACACAAAGATAACACAGAACTCTATCTTTCAAATCCATGCACCATGAAACACGTTTCGTTCAACCCTTTTTCTCTGTTTCTTTCAGAAAACCAAGTTTTTTCCCTCCCACTTACAATGCAAACTACCAGAACTCAAATTTGTTTGACTCCCTATAAAAAAGGACTGAGGCTCGAAACTTCAGATTTCTCTTATCTTATTAGTAACGTGCGTCATCAACTCGGTTAATTTTGTTGGCGACTGGTGCGCTCTTTGTTTTTTGTTTGATTGTTACGTTGTTGACGCGCGCTCTCTTTATTTTGTGTTTGATTGTTACGTTGGTGACTCGCGCTCTCTTTATTTTGTGTCTGATTGTTACGTTGTTGACTCGCGCTCTCTTTATTTTGTGTCTGATTGTTACGTTGGTGACTCGCACGCTCTTTGTTTTGCGTCTGATTGTTACGTTGGTGACTCGCACGCTCTTTGTGTTGTGTCTGATTGTTACGTTGGTGACTCGCACGCTCTTTGTTTTGTGTTTGATTGTTAGGTTGGTGACTCGCGCGCTCTTTGTTTTGTGCCTGATTGTTACGTTGGTGACTCGCACGCTCTTTGTTTTGTGCCTGATTGTTACGTTGGTGACTCGCGCTCTCTTTGTTTTGTGTCTGATTGTTACGTTGGTGACTCGCACGCTCTTTGTGTTGTGTCTGATTGTTACGTTGGTGACTCGCACGCTCTTTGTTTTGTGTCTGATTGTTACGTTGGTGACTCGCACGCTCTTTGTTTTTGTGTTTGATTGTTAGGTTGGTGACTCGCACGCTCTTTGTTTTGTGTTTGATTGTTACGTTGGTGACTCGCGCGCTCTTTGTTTTGTGGTTAAGCTATGAGCGGAATATTTACTGGTGATGCGTAACTCTTGAAACTTATTAGCAATTCGGTCGAAGTAGTGAAAAATATATTTCAAAAGTGTCAAATGTCTTTTAAAAACACCGACGTTTCGGGTATATGACCCTTCTTCAGTGTGGACAAAAACCGTGTCTGATTGTGACGCTGGTGACTCGTGAGGAACAGTGCGTGAGGAAAGTGAAGTATAGCAAGTTTGAACGTTCGGAAAAGTTAAATTCTTATAGGACACAAGGTAATGTTGCAAATTTGCGCAATTTTGTTTTCTCTCAATCTGTTTGGTTATCGAGTGAAGTTTTTGAGCGTGGAAGTGAGAGTTGAAAACGAGGGAAACCGATATTGTATGATAAAAGCACCCAGCACATTCTGTTAAGTGATTTTCTCCGCTAAAAATATAATTTAAAGCCTCTGGGAAAATTAAGAAAACGATGCGAAGCGATCGATTCGTGCGTTGTCGGTCTGTCGTGTGAAATTAATGTGGAATACTTGCTTCAGGTGATAAATTTTTCTGTAGTATATGTTGGATGTCATTTTCTGTGTTTTACACCTTTGAACCTTCAACGAGACGCACTTCTCGTAGTTGTCCGTTCTTTCAGTCACCGGCAGTCTGCCAGAAAATCTTACTAAGCTTCCTCTAAACGCGCCACAACAATGTAAGTGTACTGTGTTTTCGATCGGTTTTTCGGTTTGTTTTCCTTATAGTTTGTACATTTTGTAAGTTATCTTTGTTTGTATGTTTTCAGTTAAAACCTTCTTCGCCTCGTCAGTAGCTGTAGCACGACAAAGTGGAAAGTGTTTTTTAATTAATTGCGTGAATTAGAAGTGTTCGCCTCCGGCAGTTACAGTGTACTAAATAGATAAATCATAATTTCTCTTTTTACTGCATTGTAAACTTGCACCTATGTCTGCAAGTGTTTGGTTTAATATTATCAATAAAGATTTCATTCATTCATTCAAATAAAACGAGGCGAAGCGATTTGTGCGATATCTGTTTTTTAGGTGGGTAGATTTAACGTGGAATACCCACCTCAGAAAATAGAAAAATCGGACGTCGTAGAGTTCGAGCTTTTTTATAATGTACTAAAGCAAGACATGATAAATTAAATGTTTTTGGAGAACTCGGAAAAAATCCGAGCCCCAGGCGCAAAGAACCAACGTTTTTTGTTTTGCCAGAAATGCAAAGTACAGGAAAAAAACAGCTGAAAGAACACTTAATTAGACAAAAATAGTGATCAGAAAAGTAAAATTAAGGGAGCTGAGTATTTATAAAAAATGAATATGCATTATCTGGGTTCTTTATTGTGACATAGGTTTCTTGACCTTCCTTTTCGTGCTTGATGGTTTGTGGATGGCAATGACATATGTTTTTCATTTATGGTCTCATTAATTCAAACTGTTTGATACAATTGTGTGCCTCCAAAATTTCGAGTTAACATAATTGAGAGAGAGTTTTTGGGTGCAAATTTAACATCTGCTGCTTTATAATGCTACGCCAAGGGCCTTAAGGCAAACTTAAGATGGTACTACTTGGTCAAAAGCTGAAGAATGCTGTTCAACGCTAGCCTGGGACCAGGCTCCGCAGTGGGGTTACTCAGCGAAAAGAAGGAACGTGGCGAAAAAAAAAATCGGCGAACGAAGCGAGCCGAGCGGGGGACTGGAGGAGGGGAAGGGGCGGCGGAGGCTTGGCAATGTTGATCGAAAATGAAGGATGCGAGAACTGTAATTTATGCACAAGCTGACAATATAAAATGTTCTTAGGATATGAATAGACTTTTCTCTATATTTCATCGGCAAATTCTATCGGAATTTTGGTCATTTTTAAATTACAATTTGTATATAGATGTATTTTAGTTTTTAACTTTTAAATTGTGTCACCAATTAGCGAAAGCTAGAACGACTGACACATGAATAAAGTTACTTACTTACTTAAGTAAATACTTAAGGCAAAAACACAATCTCTTCAGTGTTTGTTCTAGCTGCTAGTCTTTCACACCTCTACATGTTGCCTTTGTCAGAAGAGGATAAAGTTTTGTTGGTGAGGATACGTTATAACAGTTGGTCCTTCATTTAACATGTAACATTTTACCAATAACCAGGGTCTTAAAATAACCGGTAAGATCATGCCGGGTTTGTGCTCAACATCTGGTCCAGTTCAGATGATCGCCTTGATGGCCTTGTCTCCTTTACCTCCACACGTTAAACTGGAAGAGGACGTAAAAAGACCCACACACTGATCGGAAAGAGCATGGAAAGTAGTTATGGTCCTGTGGCTTGCATCTATTCCCAATGACATTCTTTAATGAGCACGCCAATCAAAAAATTGCACTAAGTTTTTAATCTGCCCAACATAATATGAACGGAGAAGAAAATAAGGCGTTAGGTATAAAACAACGGTGGTTTGAAAGCTTCTATCATTGGTTAAATTCAAACGCATTAAAGGGATTTTGTCCCGTAAATATTCTGTAACTGAGGAATTCAAATCAACACAATAACTTTTTAATTGTTAAGTAAGCGATTTGGCATAATTTACATTATTGAACAGTTTGTTTACGTAATATCCTTAACTCTTTTTAAATGCGGTTAATGGAGCCGAAAACCGTTTTTACCATAATCTAGATGGCCGGTTATAACCAATAATCATTCTTCAACAAAGAAACATGAAGTAACTCAGCGACAAATTGTGGAAGGTATTGTCTCTATGTACCAAGCGGCAACGTAATTCTTATGTATCTGAAATTTCTATGGAGTATTCAAATTTTCATTCGACTGCACTTTCGTTGTCACTCAAGCGTCATACAAAAAGCCATATTGTCATGCAAAGTCAGGTCTCTTTATCTTTGTTGTGATAAGTTCATTTTAGTACATTTGCCCCCGCTGGTAACCATAAAGCAAACTACATTTGCCGACCATACCACCTCTCGTTTATGGAACAAAAGTCAAGTTTGCACTTTTGTTCTCGTTGAATCGGTAATTCGTTTCTCGGCTATCTCTATAATGGCTTTCGAAAATCACGAGCTAGCCTTATCAACCTACAATGATGGCTTCGAGAAAATGTCGTACATCTCACTGGAATTAGACGCAATAAAGTGCTTGGAAGAGAGCATAAGATGTCATGAAACGAGGCCGGCTGAAAACGCAAACCATGTATCCGACAGGAAATTTCTAAGGGAAATTGAGCTTTCGGAGCGCGACAACTTATCAAAACAGGATTCTACAAGAAAAAGCCAACCTCAAAAAGTGAACGCTGGTTATATTCTCTTCGATGGATCGGAAATACAGTACATTTCTACTGACAAAACGGGGGAACCGATGGTATCGAAACCTCCAGAGAAATTCAGCAGTGATGGAAGTTTCCATAGCAGGACTTCTGAAAGTTCAACGCGGATTTCTGAGCTTGCTTCGCATCTCACCTTAAGTTCAAATGAATTATTCGTGAGGGACTCATTCAGAGATACAATTTCTCGGCTTTCTCTCACGCCGTACAAAAGACTACCGACTAATGTTCATTTTTCAATGCTGCAAAAATTTTACTTGCTCGCCACTGGTGCGGCACCTGTGTTAACGATAAACACTTTCTACCTTAGCGTGGCTTTTCTCCAGCCAGTTCTCGGAAACCAAGTCTTGTCTGCGATAGGTGGGTGAATTTAACTAGTCTTTAAGGCTGGTTTTCACAAGCGCAGAAGCACAAGCGTAAGCATAAGCAATAGTGCAAGTGAAAACAGCAGCGACGAAAGCATAAACAGAAACATAAGAAGAGCGAACCCACTTTTTTGTCTTATGCTGTTTTCACCAGCAATGCGCTCGACATAAGCGAGCACAAGAAAAACGATCAGTTCAGTTTTTCTTGTGCTTGTGCTTATGTCGAGCGCGTTACTAGTGAAAACAGCATAAGACAAATAAAAGGGTTCGTTCTTCTTATGTTTTTATGCGAGCGCTTGTGCTTATGCACTGAATGAAAACCAGCCTTTAAGGCTGTTGCAGTTTTTTGATCAAGTCAATATGGCCCTCCCTCAATTTACTTTGATTTGTTTGTTTCTAGTCCACCGGTAAATATACAATTGAACAGCATGCAATATCTGTATTCCATGTTTTAAGTTGGTTTAAGCTCATCGCCGCATTGTAACAGTCAACTTTCCCTATGACGATAAAGCGAACATGTATACAATTCGTTCAGT
>OX419338.1:21030101-21065101 GCA_948470475.1 Galaxea fascicularis
GAAGTCGAACACACGTTGTTCTAAAGATTGTTTATCACATCCAAGGTCTGCAAAATTCCACAATAAATGACATGTGCGTCTTCTTCGTACCCATGTGCATACATTAGCTATATTTGGCTAGCTCCACGTGATCAAAGCCGTACGTAGCACTGAATTTTTACATTCTTATCATTCTTGGTGAAAGTCCACAAAAATGTGGAAATACTCCAGATTTTATAGCCCGCGCATGCTACATTTTGACCAACCTGAAGATTATGATTGCGGGCTCTTCTTGGGTTGAGTAAAAGATGTTATCACGCGGTGTTTTCCGTCCGCTGTTGGCGGGTGCACTTTGCCTCGTCTTATCAGGACTAACAGACCTATTGCAACAAACCACTTCAAAATTAATTAATCACCTGTTGACACATCCTCTTTTGCAGGTGTAGGCACTCTTTTCCCAGTGGTTCTTCAAATGATCCTCATTCTGGCCACAGGAGTAAACTCCACTGAAAAAGAGCTACCTCAGAACAACACAATGTCCCTGTATGTCTTGTTCGGTGCGGCGTTTTTGGGAATCTTACTCGGTCTAATTTCCCTGATAAAACTGAGTAGAAGTGGAATATACGAGTTATTTGCCGGTAGAGACTGCGCAGCCCACAGTCCGAAGAACATAACATTAGGGTCGGTACCGGAGACCGCTGAAAGGCGCTACCACGCCATCAAATGGTGTTTGTTCGCAGAGATCAGTCTGTCACTTGTTAGCTACTTTGTGCTGTCGCTTGTACCGTACGTCCACGAAGCAACCTTTCAAAGCTCAAGTTCAAGCAGCGTCACATTCTGGAAAGGCTACCTAGCAACAGTTTTAGTTAGTGTTTTTAGAGTTGGAGATTTTCTAGGAGGATTGCTTTCTCACGTCTGCTGCCGTGAACAAAGATCGGACATCAACGTGGCAACGTTTGGCTATCTGTCAGCTTGCATTCTCCGTTTGGGTTTTGTATTCGCCGCTGTGCTTTTCACGCGCGCGCCTTTCCTACTGTACCACAACTTGTTTATGATGGCTTTCTACTTCATGTTGGCGTTCACAAATGGTTCTCTATCCGTTTCCATGACATTAGGTTGTCAATCATTCATGACGGGGCGGAGACAAGACTCTTGTCCAATTGTGTCACAGTTTCTTTGGTTGTCAGGAGTGTTGGGGGCAACAGTCGGTGTCACTTTATCTTTCATTCAGATAACCATTTGATATCAGCTCTCATTATTTCTTTTTTCTGGCCACATAATTTATAATGCATATATATACATGTTGTGTTTCAATTGCATCCTTAGTATTTATTTTCCTTTGTTTTTGGGTATGGTAATGTATGATAATAAGAACGGAAGTTCCAAACGAAGGATCTAATTGAACCACAACACATGCTCGCAGGTGCTCATCATTGTAAAGCAACAAATAAACCAGCTTGTAGTCACGAGTTTATTTCAAATCATGAAGATGTTGGATAGAACCCCCCCCCCCCCATAGATTTCAAGAAAATAAAATATGTCAAATGCTTTTTTTTAACCCCTAGAGACAAACGATTATTGAATTCCGTTTTCCTTCGGAGAAAAAAAGGTGTTATAAAACTTGAGATATAATACAGAAAGCGGAGTGTTTTAGATTTCCACTCCTCCCTAAACAGTTACAAGGGATGAAGAACGCACTTCAACTGGATGAGACTCTTCTACTTGTGCTTTGTGGATTATTTCCTCCTCTGTTCGACTTTTTACCCTTCACTATACTTTTATTCGATACATTTGGATTGATATTCTCGTTGTCTTCAGAGTCCAGTTCAACATCTTCCTTTTCCTTGCCATCACTCAAGTCAAATAACTCGATACTGTCCTCGTCATCGCTTTCAAACACAGGCATTACTTGTCGCTTCTGATTGGTGGATTTTGCATTCCTAGGCTTCGGCGGTCTCGGTGCGTTGCGAGGCGTTCTGAGAGGCATGGGACTCGGTTCTTCATCACTATCATCGACTGTTTTCTTTTGCCGTTTCTTTTTCGTGGCTGGTGTCCGACCCTTCTGAGCGCGGATTGTTTTGCCTAAAGAGTAAAAGCGGTCCTTAAAGCCAACGCTCTCTGATTCCCTTGGACTGGGTTTCAGAGACGATTTTCAACGGCATTCTTAAACAGGGGCGATTTGTAGAACCATATTAGTGAGGCATGAATAACATGAAATAACAGAAATAATACAACGATAATACATCCAGAGTCTAAGTATTTTTGTTTTTCGGAGAACAGTTTATATGCGAAAAATATTTAATGACCATAACCCTTCAAACCCTAACACACACTGTTCTCTATACAGTCTATTGTAATGACCAGGCGAATTTGGTAAACAATCAAAACTTTTGTTATTTGTTGATCACTTCCTTTTTTCTCACAACCTTTACGTTTGATTTAGCAGTGTTACTATGAGGAGAAATTAAATATTGGTTACTCCTAGCGTTTCAAGGATTAGGAAGGGCTGTTGCGAAATCGCAGATGCAATGCTCACAAGGCCACACCTTCAGTTGCACTCGACAACAAATCGCTTCGAGAAAAAATCACTTTTCGGTCAACACTTCCATGCTATGAGGACAGGGGACTAACGATTCTGACAGCCAATACACAACTAAGTCAACTGGTTTTACGGTCAGATCCTTACCTGCAGGGGTGGTGACGCTCTTTTTAACCTTGTTCGCCCCACCAGCCGTTCCTAAAGCTTTGGAGGCTCGTTCATAGTCCTCCTCGTCCTCCATGCCTTTTGTGTGGCATTGGTTGATGCGCTGTTCTAATTCATCCAACAAAGCCTAGTGACAAAAAAGGCACGTGTAAACTCCAGGGTTACCACCCATTGGGAGAGAAGAAATTCGCCTGGCAGGCGAATTTCTCCTCTGAGTTTTCACTGACCATCAAAGACAAAACCAATAAATTCGGGAGCGGAGCCAAATAAATCAATTCCTTTGCGGAATTTTTTGAAGTGACATTCCCTTTGCTAACAAGGGACCTTCTTCCCAAACCTGATGTCCAGCCAAAAGTAGACTTCCCTGACCTCTCAATGACCTTAGGATAGAATTTAGAATTTCCCTGACTCGATGCACAATTCCCTAACTTTCCCCCGACCTTGAAAAAAATACACTTTTCCCTGACCGTGGCAACCCTGAACTCCTCAAACAGAAAAGTTATTTTCCTCTCACAGAACCTGTTTTTCAGTAGAGAAAACGCTACAACGAGTACGGTGAATTCAATGGGTAACACCCACTACTAACGTGCCCCAGAGAGAGAACTCATTGTAATGGCAAAACCACAGGACGATTGCGTCGTCTTTGTTGACACGGTTGTTTATAGCCACATCCCACTTTCTTGTAGACCTGGCGAACCGAAAGATCTAATGAAAAAGGTTTGACGTTACCTTGACCTCCGGCTTGGCGAATTTCTTGCTCTTGCTTACTATGGTCAGGAAAGACTGGTGCACATCTTCCTCAGCTAGCTTGTCGTGGAAGCAAGCAAAGTTCTCCTGCAGTTTGCGGATACCTCGCTCATTGTACGACAGCATGGACAAGCAGAAGGCCAGATCACGCCACTGTCGTTCGGTTCTAGACAAATGCAGGAAATCAGAAATAAGGCAATGAGGACGAAGGAGAAGAAAATTAACCAGGGCATGAAAATTTCCACTCTAATTTAACGTGTTGCGGGGTCTAACAAATGTTTCACAAACCTAAAAAACATTTGGAGCGCGTTCTATTGGCCTTATACCGCATCAAGAGTCTCTGTGGTTGCTAAAAAGAAGGGTTCTTGGATGTTGAATAACAATAAAACTCGGTCTACAGATACGTATTCCCAAATTTACTCAAAACGAAAACCAACATTTTAAGCTTTTTTATGTCTGAAGGGGCTCCAAATACGCCCCACCCAAATTTTAATAACGTTCGGAAGAGCAACGAGACCAAATGTCTTTTTCCAAGTAACTCAAAGGTTAATCCGTGCTCTGTTCTTCTGGAAACAGTCAGTCGAACCCTTAGGCCTTAAACCCCATGCTTATGTTGCTGGTCACTAATTATTTCGAATAAGTTCTCTTTTGCTTTGTTCAAGAGACTCCCAAGACCCGACCAGTGCCATTTTCCTCTGATTAAAAAGCGATAAAGGTCACTTACTTCGTTGCTCTGAATCTGTGGCAAAGTTTCTCGACGAGACTCTCGGACTGGCGATCTTTCTGAATGAACGACAACAAGTACCTGTTGAATAAATAGAAAAGGGTATTTCGCTGGATCAAATTCCTAGTCCCATCACGATACACAATATGGCAATATTATTTCCTAAGAATCACTCAACAATACTCCTTCAATCGCAGGCTGGCCAACCAAACCGTGTAACAGTTTGTAATAACAGGTTCAAGTCAAGATTCCATCTGGTGGCTACAGCAAGTCCGTACCTCATGATATTTCTGAAAGGTTCTTCTTCGATACCACAGTCAGGGTCTGACAGGCGACTTATTACGTCCGGAAGAATATTATAGATTGCATTTCCCTAAAATGATACGAACGAACGAAATTAACGTTATAAGGTACAATGTCATTAGAGGACAGAACAGGGAAGATAGCTAAATGTGGCTAAGTGCAAAATTAGGCGAAGTTAAACTCGAGCCAATTCGAGCCAACGCCGCCAACGGTCTCGCTCACTTGTACAAATAATCTGAGGGGTGGGTACCCGTGGAATTGGCAGGGACGGATTACATGTGCTTGGCTTCGACCGAACACTGCAGATCATCGTTTGCCAATATTTGCCATTCATTCAGCCTTTTCTTAGTTCTTTGAGCGAATTTTTGCGGATTCTGGCCCCGTTCCCTCCCACCCGTTAGTGGTTAAGATTGGTAAGTATTCCACTAAATTTCTCCGCCTTTTGGCGGCTGCTCGCTGGGGTGGTTCCTTGCTGCGCCTGAATTGCTTAGGATCTCGCCAACCTCTATGGCACCAACTTCCAAGCTCATCAATTGGCGATGAATTTAAATCTTTGTGCAAGATATTATGGTAAGCTGTGAGACACAGAAAGGGTCAGACAATTGCATTTGTTTAACTGCGCGCTGAAATGCAATCAACAAGTGTCATATTTCGCCGACGTGAAAACGCGTACGTATCGGGGAAAGGAAGACAATCACATTTTCTCGTAGTGGTCACTCGTGAACTGAACTGCATGCTCCCCTTTTCAATAAGATAAGGAGAATCTCGAGAACTAGAGCTGTTTGGGGAACAGAAAGACTGTTCAACTTGAAATGATGAAAGCTGGTTACAATGTCAATGAAAGTAAAAAGGTGAAACTAAAAGGGGCGTCACACAGAACTGCTTCGATTAAATTGAAGAGAGAGGAAATTCGGGATAATTTTGTCCTATCGTTAGAGAAGTCGGTAATCAAAGTATAAGATGGCTGCTTTTTTTTCCGGTCAGTGCAACGTCTTACATGTTATGAAGGCTTGTTATTACCTTCTTTGACAACTCCAAAAAGAACAGCTTGGCAAGGTCTGATATCCTGCTGTCCTTGTCTTCTAGACAAGTAGCCATCTCACTGATCTGACCTTTGACCTTGACCATGTCATTCAGAATCAGGTGCGTGAGTACCATCAGGGTGTTTTTACGCACATAACTTGATTCATCACGCAGTCTGCAGAGTAACACAACACTGTGAGTAGTAACGCACTTGCCCAAACCCATGGAATACTACTTCTCCACAGTCAGAGTAATTTTCTGCCTACCAGATGAATGATCTGGAATTATCTTTTGAGTCATTTCGTCTCTACTCCATTTTACCTACATATGCTGTTTTTCTTTGTTGTGTCTACCATACCTCGTTAAAATAAACCAAACACTTCGTGGTAGTCGGTGGCCGACTGCTCACAAATCACACCGCCTGTACCTCCTTTAGTGCTATAAATACGTTCACAGATGTTACGCTGTGAAAAAATGCAAACCTGGCATAGAGGTGAGAAGTCCAAGGCTCGATCAAGTTAGGAAATCTGAACGTTAGGTCACCTACTGCTACAATCGTATTGGCTCGGATGGTCGCCTGGGGAGCCTTCTCTAAGATGGTGAAGAGAAGCTGCAGATGCGCTTCACAGAACTCAGAACTGAAATAGGAAAACGTTTGAATGTGCTAGTGAATGAAAACGTTAACCCTCGAGTATGCTGCACTAAGTGGTGTAACGTTTGAGTCTGTGGTAAAAACCTTAAAGTGTGACCTTCAAATGAAAACTATTGAACAACGCTCTCCGTTGAAAATGGTTATTATACTGCATAAAGTGGTCTTGCAGTGCAACCAACTCAACAGCGGCCGCCAACGCTTTGAACTTTTAGGGATGTTCTCGTTTTTAATTGGCCACAGAACTATCAAAGCCAGACTCCTTTGTTGCAAACATGACGAGTGATTGGTCGGTTAATGTTTGGGTGGCCGCGGGTGAGTGAGTTGCGCTGTAACCTTCAAGTCTACTGACCAATCAAATAAAAGCTATTTGCCAAAAAGATTCCATTTTGTAGTGCGTATGTACTCTGACAACGCACGGATAACATAAAAACGTGCTAACAACAAAGAATTTCGTTACGAGCCGCAAGCAAGTAGCACGACTGGTTTTCTTACCATGTTCTGACATCCTTCGTGCGTGAGCACACACACACACACACACACTGACAAATGGAATCTACTTGTTTTATATATTGTTGTTTTTACTTCTTTGGGCTGATGATGTCATTCCTTCATCTATATTAGTTGATTGCAAACTCCTTTTGACCAATCAAAATTCAGCATTTACACCGTCTACTTTATACTGAGCAGTACTTTCCTGTGGTGTATTAAAACAGGTGGATTTAACTTTTGAGTCTGGATAAAATCCTTAAGAGTGACACAGCACAGCTGAGCGGCACTTTCCATCGTTACTGTTTATTATGCTGTAGAACACTGGTGGTAACATTTGAGACTACATTTGTTGTTATGCAGATAAAAGCTAACGAACGGTCAGTACTGTTTTTTTTTTATTTAAGTTGAAGGTGAAAATCCAAGTTGTCAATTTGGACAGCTGCTATTTTTCATCGGAAGGAAATATGGACGGGGTTGGCACAAATTAGTCCAGTCATCTAATTGAATTTTTATGGTTGAAGTCAAACTAATTGCAACAGAATTTCTGTCACTGCCAAATGATAGATAGTGGTCAACTTACTAACATACTAAAAGTTCCCCAAAATTCGTGTGGTGGAACATGTTCAAATTAAGCATTTTAATATTTCTAGCGTATGCCACAGGGTACCTACTTCGAGAAAAGTAATAATAAATTGAAACACACAAAATTAAGTTGTTTTGAGCGGTTCTAAGCCATCTCGAACAGCAATAAATGTTTATAATGACCAAAAATGTTATTAACAGATGAAAATAAAATAATTAGGTTAAAACATACGATTTGAGTGGTCCCAGACTCCAACGGTATAGCATGTAGAGTCTGGCAGTATTTAATTCATTTCACTGCATTGTCTGTAAGTTCTGTACTCACGGAGTTTTATGGTTTCTCTGCAATATCTTCTGGTTACATTTATAGCAGGGTTGTGCTGTGGGAAACGGTAAGTTTGAATTATATATGTTGTACATTTGATGTCCAAGCAGAATCCAGCAACGAAAGTGTTGATAAAGATATTAAGGTGGCGAAAACCATGTTAAGAGGACTTGAAGAAGGCAAATTCACGGTAGAGGAAGTTTGTTATTCAGAAGTGGTCCAAAGAATTTCAGAAAAGCTTAAACACGTGCAAAATTCCATGAAGAATCAACGGACTGCTGTTCTGTGGAGCATAAAAAGCCGAGCGCACGGGAAATTTGAGTCTACACCTCCAATCGGTTTATGACATGCTTCCTTATTTTGCCGCTGCACCGACTTTATGCTAAATCGGCCTATATCTACTTACAAATGATGAATGAGCTTCAGAACATTCACCCACACAGTTACAAGAACTTTCAGAATGGACTTCATTGCGCGCAGAGAAGTGATCGCTTTTGGGCGGGGCTTTCCACTGATTTGATGATTGAACAAGTTCTAATGCGCAGCGTTAAGACAAGCGGTGGATTGACTCGAGGTAAAGGATTGTCCGAGACGCAGCGGCTTGTTTGGTTAATGTCAATGCCTGCTTGTGCAGAAGTCAACGACGCCATGCAGACCCTTACTGGTGTTAGGTATTCCCATGTTTTACAGCAATGTTAAATTTGTATTTGTTACCACAATCAGAACAAAGAGTGATGATATTCTCCCTTTTTCAATTACAGTTATCAAACTAGTGAACAGCGTAAGAACGCCACAGAAGCAAGAAAGCTGCGTGATTATAATGACACCCTTGATCTGGTTGATTACCTTTCCCGGAGAGATCCATTTTCCCAGGATCATGCGCTGCGCTGCATTGCGACAGGTGTCCTTGCTGATGAGGAGGTTAATGTCGATAAGTGCAAGGAAGTCGGCGACAAGGTGTTATGTTCTATGGTTGGCAAAAATGCGCACGACTACTCATTTCGTAAGAAAGACCAAGCAGTTACCCTTGCGTGCAAGACGACTGTGAGGTTAACTGAAGGTAACTTCCAGGTGGATCCACAGTTGTTGTTCCAGAGATTGAGTTTTGTAGCAACTGGAGGACAGTATGACAACCCCCAATCGTTCTTCAAGTTTGACATGTACAGTTATCCACCAGCATTATTTGATTCCTCGCTGCTTCCACGCAAGGCCAATAAGCCCGTCCTGGTTGACGCTATCTGGACTCCAACGAAGAATGAGCAAACAACCGAGCCTACAGGAAACGTCCACTATGTTCTTGATGGCGGCGCTCTCCTCCATCGCATTCCTTGGCCACGAGGCCTTACCTACAATGAAATTCTCTCGCTCTATGTGCAACACGTTACTCAAAGGTACGGCCAGGCTACAGTAGCATTTGATGGGTATGAAGAAGGGCCTTCCACAAAGGACTGTGCGCATCAAACTGACGATCTGGCGTTTCTGGTCCATCAGTAAACTTTGATGGCTACATGGTTTTCAAGCTGAAGAAGGACGTGTTTCTACATAATTTCGCTAACAAGTAACGGCTCATAAAACTACTTGGGGAGAAACTGCAACTTTCGGGATGTAATATTATCGACGCCCCAGGAGACGCAGACCTGATGATAGTACAAATGGCCGTTTAGTCCGCCAAGTCAATCACAACAGTCATTGTAGGAGATGACACAGACCTCCTAGTTTTGCTCTGTCAGCATGCTGATACAAGCGCTCGTGATCTGTTTTTGATTCCTCAGCCAAAGCAAACGTCCACGACGAGAAAGATTTGGGACATCAAGAAAATTAAGGCTGTACTGGGACCAGAAACTTGCGCATATATTCTTTTTGTTCACGCAATTCTAGGATGTGATACAACGTCAGGAATACATGGGATTGGCAAGGGTTCGGCTCTTAAGAAGATTATAAAGGATGCACAATTTCAGGAGCAAGCTGAGGTTTTTAATAATAAAGATGCCATAAAGAATGATATTATTGTAGCTGGAGAGAAGTCCCTTGTTTGTTTATACAACGGCCGGTCTGAAGATGGTCTGGATTCGTTACGATATTCTGCCAGAAGATCACAACAGGGACTTCATTTGTACAGCCCAAATGTCTCCCTCCTCCTTCTGCAGCCGCTGACTACAACAGCCTCAGGGTTTACCACCAGGTACAGCAGTGGAGAGGTGTTGCGCTTCCGCCACAAGCCTGGGGTTGGAAACTAGTAGATGGAAGACTCCTACCCGTAAGAACTGATCTACCAGCAGCTCACGCGTCTTTGTTAGAGATTGTTAGGTGCAATTGTAAATCCGACTGTGGCTCCCAGAGATGTTCATGCAGAAAACATGGACTGGATTGCTCGGCTGCATGTGGTAACTGTAGAGGACAAAGTTGCACGAATTCCGCCTTACCAGACCTCGGCGAAAACGATGTATAAACATCAATAGCCCTCCTGAATATGCGACAAACGGGAAGATCAGCCATTATCCCCCACCCCACACACGCACACACATTTCCTTTGGAATCCGCGCTCAGCATCTAGTAGTTTAATCAGTTTAATTCGATCGTCTATATGTAGAACTTACCGGATAAGCCAAGAAAATGATATGCATTCAGGGACTGTTTTTTATGACCTGTTGAACTATGGACCAAAACCTGAGCCTGTTAAGACAAACATCACTAGCTGCTTGAAACGTTGCACAGTCTTTTTCAGATTCACGAAACGTGTTATTCAAGTAATAGAAAAAAATACATTTGTGTTAGCTAGTAGTAATGTTAGAACCTTTCTTGCAATTTAACTTCAAGTTTTAACTTTTAAAACATCTTTTCTCAAAGTGGTTCCCCTGTGATGCATGCTTGAAATATAAAAATGCTTAATCTAAGCATGTTCCACCACTCGAATTTTGGGGAACATATAGTATGTTAGTAAGTTAGCCACTTTTTATCATTTGACGGTAACAGAAATCATGTTGGAATTGGTTGGACTGATAAAACATCTTTTTTCGAAGTGGGTACCCTGTGGCATACGCCCGAAATATTAAAATGCTTAATTTGAACATGTTCCACCACACGAATTTTGGGGAACTTTTAGTATGTTAGTAAGTTGACCACTATCTATCATTTGGCAGTGACAGAAATTCTGTTGCAATTAGTTTGACTTCAAACCACAGGAGGACTGGACTAAATGGTAGTTTCAAGAAGATAACTCGTCACAGTGCCCCTTGTAATAACATTTTCCTTGATGAGTGAAATGTCGTGCAACATACCTGACCAACATGAACTTGGCTAGGGCAAGAGATGCAGCGGCGCGCAACTTGGGATCACTGTACTTCATGGGGTTACTGCAGACACACACTAACAGTGGGCGCAGCTTCGACAGCAAAGTGTTTCCTGAGGAAGCCAAACAAAGTAACAGCCTACAAACAATTGTCACATCAGTCTTCATGTAGACGAATTACGGTACTTCCTTACAAACGTCCTCAAAAGCAAGACAGTTATTTTTCATATTCAGCCAGCACGTTGACACAGCGTCCATCAAATTTTGAAACTCCGACCGTGCAATCATCAGAGAGAACCATTAGAAAGTCCGATGCGTTCAAGCTAATACACCAACATGGTAACACATACTTAAAAACGGAAACTATACAACGCATTTAAAGAATAAACGACTTCATTGAGTCGATATATCTATCACTCCTTAGTGTCCTAAAAGTGTATGAGGGTGTGTACTGTAATAATCAGCTGCACAAAATAAACCCACGTGACATCGTGTCTTGAGCCACCCAAACAGGCATGCTCACCAGTAACAATCTCGTGTTCGCAAATTTTTCTCACGTATTCCGTTTCCACGTCGTCCGCCGTCGCCCCAGTCAGTCCCAGTTCCTCCTCAATTGTTTCAGATGCACTTGGGTCCTAAAATGGTGATGCAAAAAAAATGATTAGAACAGGATAGAGCTGTGAAGTAGTTCGCTGTTACAAACAATTATTGGATTAAGTTCTTGTAATTTCCAGAATAATCAAGGGCGAGTTAAGAGTAATCAACCGAAGCCGAAAGCCGAGGCTGATAACTCCTACCGAGACCTTGATTATTCTGGATATCACAAAACCCGAATCTAATAATTGTATTGTAAACTTGTGACAGGCGTAGAACACCGGGTAAATATTACAGATCGCTAAACACAACTCGCGCCAAGGCGAAACTCTAACGAAACTCCGCTCCCTCCCCGACGTCCCCAGTCTCTCTCCTGATCATGGGCCAGTGGGGCCCAGATTTCCATTGTCACACTCCTCCCCCCTAGGGAGGTTAAGAAGTCACTTATAGTAATAAACAGAACAAGGCTAAATGGCCGGCTATATGTCAATGCACGAAATAAATGTCAATGTCAGAATTCTCAGAGGGGGAGAGATCCCACTCCCCATATCTGTCCGGAGGTCGGCGTGGCCTGGTTCCTCTACGGAATTCCAAGGACGGAACACTGCAGGGTTTGGGATTGTCTGAACTTGGTTGCCCCACATCACTCTCCTCCACACGGGTCTCGGGATTTCTGGGCGGGTTGTCCTTGTGAACAGCAGGCGTAGTTGGGGTAACATCGGTAGAAGGGGAAAGGGGAGCTGCTGTTGGCTGCTCTTGTGCACTGGAAGTTTGTGGATGAGAGCTGGTGTCGTTTGAACTTAATGTCGGTTGCGACACCATAGCTGGAACAGGAGGCACCGTTACGATGTGACCAGAACTGTTTTCCCCTTGGGTAGGGCGTAGCCTTTCTGGGCGCGTACGAAGGACACGAAGCTGGTCGCGGTGTCGTAACAACCGTTTACGGAAATTGTTTGCGTGCTTGATGCGGTAGGTGTTACCTTGGAGGCATTTTACAACAATGAACGGTCCCTGCCAGCGGTTCTGTAACTTGGAAGGTAATCCTGGGCGAGGCGGGACATGCATCATTACAGAGTCACCGACATGTAAGGGGGTAGGGTCCTCCGTGCTCTGGGCCACACGCCGTTGCTTTTCTTGAGAGTCCCGATTGACAGCATCAGGATGAGCTGCCTTAAAACGTGAAGCCAGGGTTGATGCCCACTGGTAGGCTGTGGAAGGGCGGCTCTTGGGGGAAGGTGCAAGAACCAATCTTGGTGTCCGGGGGACGTACCCATGGGACAGGTAAAATGGTGAGTATCCAGTGGTGTTATGCTCGTGGTTCATGTAGTTAAATCGCAGGAAGGGAATCTCCAAGTCCCAATCATCTCCAGACTCATTTGTTGATTTCCTCAACATTTCTCCAATGGTACGGTTTAGTCTCTCAACGTTACCATTGGCTTGGGGGTGGAGAGCAGATATACGTTTCTTGTCAATGCCAAGTTCTTGAGCAATGATGCTAAGAGCTTGGTTGTCAAATTCACAGCCACGGTCTGTTAAAATGGACTCGGGGAGACCGCGCCGGCAGAAAACTTCACACACAACAGCATTCGCTACAGTTTTAGCCGACTTGTCAGGAATGGGTATCATTTCTGCTGCACGAGTGAGCAAATCCACGACCACTAACACATAACGATTTCCTTGTTTGGTAAGCTTCCTCCCAAACGGGCCTTTGATATCCATGGCAATCTCCTGCCAAGGTTCTTGTGGTTGTGACGACAGCGTAAGGCCTGCAAACGGGTGGAGAGGGGGAGGACGAGCACGAGCACATGGAACGCATGACTGGCAGTAGCTGGTAACATCTCTAACCATGTTCAACCAGAAGTACTTGCGACGGATAAGGTTGGTGGTTTTCTCTGCAGCCATGTGACCAGCATTGTCATGTTTCGGACGCAAGACAAATGGGATAAGGGCATCTGGGACAACAAGCTGATTGACGAGGTGTTTGCCGATTTTGTAACGAATATACAGCAAGCCATCGTCCTTTCCAAGATAGAGGAAATCACGTTTGGTTGACCATTGGCGCACTGTCGGGTTGGTGTCCAGGAAGTTCTTGGCACCACTTTGCAATTGACTGATTACAATTCCTAACACAGGATCTGATTTCTGGTATACTCGAAATTCAGCAAGACTGAAGAGGCCATCATGCGCTAACGAGTTGACAACAGGGATACGGGAGAGAGCATCTGCATGGGGATTTGTGGCACCAGGTCTGTGCTTGATTACAAAGTCAAATTCTTCTGATTCTTCAAGCCAGCGGGCGTAGCAGCCCCGGGGGTCGCGAGTGTTTCTCAACCACTGAAGACCTTTGTGATCTGTGTGCCAAGTGAAACGGCGCCCTAACAAGTAGGGACGAAATTTTCGAAGGGCAAAAATAAAGGCATAAACTTCTTTATCACGAGTGTGCCAATTTAACTCATTGTTGGTCAGTGCCTTGGATGCAAACAAAACCGGTTGATCTCGCCCCGAGTCATCCCTCTGTGACAAAATACAGCCTATTCCCGTATCAGAAGCATCAGTGCTCAGTTCAAAGGGTCTAGACATATCAGGAAAGTGAAGGAGGACATCACTGGAAGTTAATGCAAATTTCAGGTCATGGAAGGCAGCTTCCTTTTCTATGGACCAGAGGAATTTAGATTTCCCCGTCAACAGGTTAAGGACATGGGCACGCTGTTGAAGATTAGGGATGAAATCACTGTAGTAATTACACAGTCCCAGGAACGCACGCAGTTCTTTAGTATTCCGTGGGCGTGGCCAATCACGAATGGCACTTAACTTGGTAGGGTCAGGCTCGATGCCTCGAGCAGAGATTTGGTGACCAAGGAAAATAAGCTTCTTTTGGCATAAGGACACTTTGCTAGACTTCACAGTCAAGCCAGCAGCACGCAGACGCTCAAGGACCTCCTTCAACAGGTTAAAATGTTCACGAAAGTTCCTTCCACCGATGATTATATCATCTAAGTAGACAGCTATGCCATTCCACTGTAATCCGTTCATGATATCAGCCATGAGGCGCGCAAAGACGGCTGGGGCATTTTTGACACCAAAGGGCATAACACAAAACTGCCAGTGTCCAGATTCCGTTGAAAATGCAGTCTTGTGGCGGTGCCCCTTAGCGATAGGGATTTGCCAGTAGCCGCTATACAGGTCTAAGGTTGTAAATAGGTTGGAGCCATGCAATGAATCCAAGCATTCACGAACAGAAGGTAACGGGAAAATCTCTGTAATGGTGGCATCATTCAAGGCACGAAAATCTGCACAGAAACGGTACGAGCCATCTGCTTTAGGGACAAGTAGAATGGGTGCGGAATAGGGTGAGGTGGAGGGCTCAATAATGCCACGCTCCTCCATGTTCTTGATTTGTGAATCAACCTCTGAACGGAGGGCAAAGGGTGTTCGACGAAGCTTTATGGCAACAGGCACATGGGTCTTCGTATGAACATGAAACTGTGCTCTGTGAGTGCGGCCGACTTCAGAGTCGTCATTGGCAAATACGTCGCGGTAATCCTCAAGAAGAGATTTGAGCTCTTGTTTCTCTGAAGCGGTCACTTCACAAGAATCCAAGTCGACTGCTACTGGTGCCTTCGTGGGTGCGGTGGGTGGAGGTTGTGGGGTTGCAGAAATGGTGCTGACATCAGGGCCTTGTTCTTCGACCCTTACTGGGGAGATTTCTCCAATTCTGGTGCCCGCAAAAAGTTTAACAGGAAGATCACTGTTGTTCATGACTGAAACTGGGATTCGGTTTTGAGGGCCTGCAGCGACAACACTTGCGCCAAAAAGAACATTTAACTGAGCCATTTTATCCATGAACGGTGAAAACAAGGCATCTTTGTCACATGGTCCATAATCGATTGTGCCTGCATGTACGAAGCACTGTGAACGAGGAGGAATGACATGGTCTGAGATGAGGGAAACAACCACTGGGGAGAGCACAGACCCATGGGAGCGTTTCTCTACAATTAACTTGGCATCACCGAGGGTAAGTGTCTGATGAGCCCAATCAATTCCAAATGAGCCAAACTTTGCCAAGGTATCCATACCCAGAATGGCTGGAACATTTAAATTTTGGATAACCAGTAAACGAACATTTTGTTTTGAGACATGGCCTATCTCAATGTTAGTGACAATCTCACCTAAACAACGTAAGGGGCTTCCATTTGCTGCGGCAGGAACACTCTGTGGGGGGGTAAGGTTCCACTTCTCAATACCAGGTAATCTAGAACTGACACAGGTAACATCTGAGCCAGTGTCCAACAGCCAAGTGCATTTCACATTTTCAATCTTTCCTTTTACATGCAAAGTGCATCGTCGCTGTGACCAAGGGCGTTGTGGGACAAAAGAGGCGCTATTTGTTGAGTTAGACACCAGTGGTGGCCTCACAGCACTGGTGTTGTTTAGTTTAAACGTGGTGAGGAGCACTGACTGGCAACATGTCCAACCCCTCCACAGTTAAAACAGGTCATAGATCCTTGGGCTTTACTAAATTGGTTGTTTGGGCCACTACGGTAGGAACGACCTTGTCTGTGTCCCCTGCCTCGCCCTGGGGGTGCACGGCTACAATCTCGTTGCAAATGTGTGGTCGATCCACAAGAAAAACACTTCCGGGGTGTTGCAAATCTGGGGGTAGGTTGTTTAGAAGAAACCACATTGACATCATCTGACGGTTCGGGGTTGACATGCTCTTGGACAAGCATTTTGAGCTCTTTCAGTTCATTGCGAAGTGTATCTAATTTGCTATCGTTGTCACTAGATTCCACTGTGGCTACCTGCTCGGCGGGAGGTTGGGTCCGAGCCAAGACTTCCTCGATACGACGAGCGTGTTTGGCGAGATTCGTGTATGTCTCGTCTGGGTAGTCTATTTGTAATTTTGTGGATATGGCCTGAGGAATTCCTCGAAGAAACTGGCGAGTAACCGCTTTCTGTGACGTCTCAGTGAGTGCTGTAGCTTCTTCGATGCCAAACGCCTCACGATACAATCGCTCCAAAACAGCAAAATAAACCAAAAAAGATTCGCCTGGTTCTCGCATCCGAGAAAGAAATGCTTGCTCAGAGGAAGCCGGGTCGGATCGATACTCATCAAGAATAGCTTTCTTTAACTTTGTCCAGTCCTTTCGATCGTCCTCCGGGACTGTCAACAAAAACTCTACTTTGTCGTCCGGAAGACCGATCGCAGCCATTGCTGCCATTTTGTTGTTGTTCCAGCCACGTGCAGCTGCGTAAGTTTCCACTCTCAAAAGCCATTTCTTTACGTCCTCGTCCTTTTTCCATAACAGTCTACATCTATCGTCTTCCATCCCACCGCTGCCACCAGTGTAAACTTGTGACAGGCGTAGAACACCGGGTAAATATTACAGATCGCTAAACACAACTCGCGCCAAGGCGAAACTCTAACGAAACTCCGCTCCCTCCCCGACGTCCCCAGTCTCTCTCCTGATCATGGGCCAGTGGGGCCCAGATTTCCATTGTCACAGTATTATTGTACATTGAACGAAAACAAAAATTGTCACGACAGTAAACATGTACTTGTAAACCTGCACGTCATTTTGCCACTTTACCGACGCCAAGCCACACAAAGCGCACGAATCTGACATGATTATCCTTAGAAACCATGCATGATTACCAGTGACCTTGAGTGTCCTTGACATGATTATTGAACTGTCACAGGCGCTCATTTCGGAAAATTCAATGTACGCTTTCAGTCAATCAGGAAAGGGATAGCAAGTTCAACTGCCAGTGGTGACGTTTTTTCCTTTTTTTTTTTTTCATTTGGCTATGATGAGTGAGTATCAAAACAACTCAAGTATAGTCTCTGTGTAAAACCTCAAAAGGTAATATTCCTTCGCACTTTACCTTACAAGTGTTGGTACTAGACTCGTTCCCCACCCCTTTGGTCTTGTTGGCTTGCTTCTCTTTCTCCTTATCATTCTCCTCAATCCCCTGCCGCCGTTTGATTTCTCCCAAAACGTCAACGTCCAAGTGAACCATATGACGCAAGGCCACGTGACCGGAAAAGCTGAGGAACCGAGCCAGAATACCAGAGTGGCAAGTGGTCTGTGAGTAACTGGAGCGTCCATCTTTGTCCGCAGTACTGTCTTCCAAAACTAGAGAGAGAAATGTGGAGAACAAAATAATCCAGTAACCGTAAACGCTACGATAATTCCTAAAGATTGACTTGCGCGTTTGAATGAATAACCCTTCATAACACTGATCTTAAAATTGGAAACTTACCCTGGCAAAAACAGTTCAACATATTTCAGCAACAGAGACTTTGTGAAAAAAGATTTTTGTTAGTTTCTGTTATGACAGAAATAAATGCGTTCAAACCTTGTTATGTTTTATTGAATAGCTAAGGTTTAATTTAGATGACGCTTCTTTCAAGGATGTGTTCAGTTCACTGATACCGCAAGAATAAGAGATTGAGCATTTGCTGTAGCAGCGCCTAGGATAAAGAATAGACTGTCATTACTAGTTAAGGAGCTTTTTAAGTTAGCTTTTTAATGATATATATTTGTAATTTTATCAGACATTGTAAATTTATGACTTTTAGGACAAGTTTTATTTTTAATGTATGTAAACTGCACTTGATAATTTTAAGGAAAGTTGCGCTATATAATACTAATTAGTATAGGAAATCGCACGACCTTGAGTACAATTCGGGATTAATAGGTACGAGTGATTTTGAAATTTCTCAAAATTGCACGAGCCTTTAGGCGAGTGCAATTTGAGAACTTTCAAAATCACGAGTATCTATTAGCCCCGAATTGCACGAGAAGGTCGTGCGATTTTTTGTTTATAGTACATTCCACAAAATTACGAACTTACACGCCGTTGTCATGGAAACTTAATAGGTACTCCTACGGAGTACTATTTGGGATTAATTGTACTGCTCTCGACCAATCGGAATTGAGTAATTTTGTTGAGTGTACTATAAATACTAATGCTACTGATTAACGAGTGCTAAGGTCTCACCATCCTCTATTCCACGTGTTTCTGATCCTTCTTCTATGTCTCCGTTGCGCTCTGTTTTATCAGCCAGTAAACACGCTGCTAGTTTCTTGATGATGTTCTCAGCGATTGTCTCAGGATGTTCAGCCAAAGAATAAATCGCATTTAACGCTTGTTCCATCATGGGAGTCCATTCAGGTTTATCAAGCTTTCGGACTCCTGTTAAGTGTTAAAAAAACACAGAAATTCAAGGTGCGCTGTGAAACAAAGGTTCGATTACCATGTAACTTTTTGGCCTAAAACATGTAACCTTGTTGAGTTCAAATATAAAGTTTTCATTTCGAACCACATGTCTGCATTGCATGTAGTGTTGTTGCCTCAAATATAGAAAAGAAAATCTGTGAAATGGCTGCCAGTGAAATAACCTTCAAGAGCAATTTGAAAAGGCAGTGTGAAACTTCGCGAAGAGACATGAATTTCGCCAGTTCAAATTCAAACATTTCTACCATGCCGTAGAAAATACAGCAAATCAGAATACAGGAAAGCCGTTGTATATTCGTAGGTGTTCCACCGAACGTTCCAATCGTGCATGTGTAGGGCTATGTATTTTCTATAACATGGTATAAATACTTTTAGTAAAATCCAACTGGTGGTCTATTATCAATGCTGCGTTCTGATTGGTTGAGCTACTAGTAGGCTTTTTGTTATAAAGGGGGTAGTTTCTAAAGAAACTGTGGTGCTGCGTCGGTGGGGAAGTAATATACAACAATTTTTGTATTATCAACAGAGTTGATAAATGTAAATTGACCACCGTACAGGGATTCTAAAAGCTGACGTTTCGAGCGCTAGCCCTTCGTCAGAGCTAGCCCACTAGTAGCGAAAAGCGCCGGCTTTGAAAACCAAAACAATGGGGGCTGAATCGCGTTTTGCTGAAGTTTCGGACGAGTATTCGAGCTCATTATTACATAAATCTATACCAAAATCTACAAAGAAGTCAACTAAATATGAAATGAAGATATTTAACGGTAGGAATGTACAAAATAAATTTGAACTGTTGCCAAATGTTACCGTAAATTTGACTCCTTTTGCAACTACTATTTATATCGTCTTTGTTTTGGCGGCAAATAAGAATTAAAGTCTAGCTTTAACGAGCGAAAGATGTTTTGTCTGGATATTTTTTTGACCAACTAGTTAGATTTTACTAAAACAATTATTCCTCTCGCCCTCATGGCCTCTGAGTCAATAGCCCATTCGGCCTTCGGCCTCATGGGCTATTAATAGACTCGGAGCCCATTCGGGCTCGAGGAATAATTGTTAAATATAAAGCTTTCTCGTGATATACCATGGAATACCTCACTCGTCAGATATTCCATGGGATATTCCATGGTATACACCTCGAGAGAATTGCCTAACTAGTATGTATTACTGCCCTTTCTCTAGCGCAACAAACAGGCAAAAAGTACCAAAGATCTGAGACTAACCTGAAACTATTATTTCAGTAAGCCGCTCAAAAATGGTGTGGCTAGCGCCAAACCTGAATGGCTCCTCAGCACTACTGCCGGGTTTCTAAACAAACAAACAAAATAAGATTGAAGAGTTACAAAGACAATAAGTGACTTGCATGTTCAAGTGTAGGCTGTTGAGGTCAAACTTGATACTTATAAGGTGTGTCACAAGAAATGACTCTGATGGGAGCGTACCATTACGATGTGAAAACACATTTCTAAAATCTGAAGAAATCCCGATACTTTTAATTTGTAAAATGAATGGAATGGCCCAAATTTCAATGTACCATATTGACTGAGATACAAAGATGAACTGGACTGGCCGTTAAATCCAGATATTTCGCAACTTTGAACAGCATCAAAGAATTAATCAATAAAGACATTCTTCACAAACACACTTTTCGACTTGTACTTTCTTAATCTCTGGTAAACTAGGCCCTTGTAGACATTGAGTCATTTAATCCCGCAAAGGAAATTTTCAAGAAAACAAAACAATTTTCAATTTACCTTGTGAGTTTTAGCAAGTTTTAACAGAGCTATGCATGTGACACGTGCCAAAAGAAAATCGTCTTCAGCTCTTGGTCCCAGGCCCGTCGACACCAACACGGCAATGTTACTGCGAACAACGTCAGCCTCCGCCCTAAGAACAAAGAAAACAAAACCAGATATTGAGGTCCATGGCAGACTTAAATTATCCCAGTCCCGATATAAACGTCCAAATTGCCTTTGATAAACTTCATACATGTCATATGGTACCGGTGCGTCTGTCTCAGTCATCTGGATCAATCAATCCTAACAGTGCCACCATTTCAGCTAACACACAGGTTATGAGAATAAAGGAAATGATCATCAAACATCAAACGTCTTGATGTTTAACCACATTCTCTGAACTAGTGCTATAGGAAATATGAGACGATTAGTTAAGAGAATATGCATGTTGATGTCAGGGCTCAAAGGATTAATTACCCAAACAGTCACAGCTCCCAGAACCCTGTCTTACTTTGGTCAAGTGTGCAGTCATTGCTTTTAATGTTTCCAAGAGACAGTGAGGAGTATGTGCTAGGAAAGCCTCCCTTGGTTACAGACACCAGGTTGGTCTATACTCCCCAGTGGAGTGGAAGAGATTCTGAGTTACCAGAACAACTTGTTGTATTTAGTGCTAACCTACAGCCTTTTGTTTTCCACGAGGAGGAAATGTTCACTTTAGTGATGTATTTGTGGGGTAATTCACTGCTTTTCTATTTTCCTGCAGAAACAAATTTTCACTCTACAAACCTTGCTAGATCTAGATACTCACCCAGCCAACATTCCCAGCAGTACTAGTGCAGCCCTACTCTCTTCTGGTGTGGTCTGTGGGGCCTGTAAAGCAGTCACCATCAATACATACGGAAGGCAATAAAATCTTGAACCAAACAATGGGATGACTGTCCATTTCACACTTAGCCCCACCCCCACAATTTTCTGGGCTTTTTAGATGTGTGGAAGAGTCAGAAACACTTCAAATTTAAGGATGCAGTACACAGGATTTGTACCCTTTTTCAGAAACAAATGTCCATGACTTTTCTCCCAGGCCTCACAAAGTTTTTCCAGCACTCATATCACTCAAAGAAGTATTTTCAGTTGTTAGATCTTCCCATCTGGCTTCTTTCAAGAAAACATAATCACTTAAGTTTAAAGATTTTCAGGATTTTCCAGGACTTCCTACCATTTTCAAGGACTTTCTAGTCCTGGAATACTCTACTTTCCAGGATTTCCAGGGCCTGTATGAACCCTGAATAGAAAAGCCGATGATAAAAAGACAAATTTAAAATTGCCAGTAGTTTTACATGCGAGTGTGAGCTTATTCAAAGAATTGTCATTACACACTGTAGTATTTTGTTGCTATTTTTCTACGTTCTAAAAACGTATCATTTACCTTCATAGTGAATTTTTCCCACAACAGCTTTACAACAGCCGTAGGAATCAGTTTTCCATTCATTAATTCACTCATCTAAGGATGCAAACAGAGGCATTTTGAATTGAAACTGAAGCAAAGTTATCAACATTTGAATTAGACACCTGCAGAATCCTGATTGGTTTGCTAGAGTCCCTTCCACCCCTCCCCTCCCCCCAACTCCAAAGTTGCAGAAAATTGTCAAATGACCATAACACAGAAAGAAAGAGGGCGAATTACTGGTACTTCTCCTTCCTAAAAGATACACGAGCCATCCCAAGAGTTCTGCGAGCACATTGTTAGTTCTCCAAAAACAGCAGTCAGTACTACAGATCAGAAGCGCAGTAGAGGAAGTACAAAACACTGACTTACAGACTGAAAGGCCATAGATTGGTGAGGAGATCACTAGAAGGGAACAGTTCCCTTTACTTTTTGTCAGAAGAACTGTATAAACAAGCAGTGCAGCAACAGGGAGTATGGGGGCAGCTACAGTACATCATATACTGTACATGTAGGCTTGAAGGCAAGAACCCATCCTTCTCCATTCTAAACTGATGGCTGTTCAACCTAATCCATTCAATTTTTCCTCAGCCATTCCACTGTTCATGAGAACTGTTTCAAACAGCTTGGCCACCCATTTGAATGGTTATCCGTTAGCATATGTTATCAAGTGACAGATCAGTCATTTCCCAAACTCTTCCTGAATACAATCAATGAAGAAGTTGAACCTACCAGTTCTTCTAAAGATGTAAGATCACCAATTGAAGCTCCTTGCGTGAGAGCAATAAGATTTTTCACAATCAATCCAGTTTTAGCTCTGCAGAAATTTTGGAGAAGAGAAATTATGTTGTTTAACTGGAAATAACAACATTATAAAAGAAATAATACAAAACAGATTGAGATTTTATCAAACGTAAGTTCCTGACAAGTTCTTTCCTGAGGTGCTGTTTGTCCAACTGTAAAACACGGTTCTTACTTTTGAGTCTGTGGATGAAATGCTTATAAGTCTGACTGATCAAATAAAAGCTACAGAGTCTGTAGATGAAAAGCTTCAGTGAGGCCATTCAATAAAATCTAGGTACTGAGCAGTTCTTTCCTTTAGTGCTAATTATTATGCTGTATAAGGTGAGTATAACTTTTGAATCTGGATGAAAAACATCCTAGAGTGTGAAGATTCACACAAAAACTGTATAATCAATACTTTAAAGAGGTGTTGTTTCAAAAAATGTGGTGGGGGTAACGCTGATTTATCAGGGATCCAATCAGGAAAAGAAACCCCATAAAGTACTCCACTCAAAGTACCTAGCATTTGGTGCCTCTGGGTCCAGGTATAGCCCTTTATATGCCTCCACCACTGCATCACGAACAGCAGTGTCACGTGACCAGATTAACACCAGCATTTGACGCACACCAATGATAGCTGACTTCAAACCAAACTCAGAAGCGACTACAAAGAACTCAATGGACTCATTCACATCTGAGATTGTCTTGGAACCAAGAAGCTGACACACAGTGGGAATAGCTCTCTCCATCTGGGTTTGAAAATGCACATAATCCTACAAAGGATAAAGGAGAGAATGAATGGCCTGTAATGCGACCTGTTTCCTGTAATGGATGAACGTGGAAAAAATTTTTTATTTAACAGTGGATGACAGATTTAGGATGGAAATGAATTGCATTTTGAAAAATTGTTAAAATTCTTGGCTGTTATCTTGAAGGGATGACCAAAAATGAACTATGGATGACTTTGCCTGCAAAAAAATGAAATCTTTCTCCTACATTTCAAGGTATCTCTTGGTATGAGTAAAGATCATTAAGTAGTGACTTTTGTGAAGTTTACCCGGTAGATCAGTAAACAGCAAAACCCCCATGGCAGTGCCCCTTTAAATCTGTGGCAAATGAAAGCTCAGAAAGTAAAGTTAAGCTTGAAGCTGATTGAACCCATGATCTCTGACACCAGTGCAAATAAGTTGAGGAACATGAATTACAGTATTCAGCAGTTTAGCATATTAAAATACTATTTACTGAAATCACCCCTTCCAATTACTTCATAACTATTATTTTTTGTCTTTGCAGTCAAGTTGGATAAGCGTACAGAAGCATAACAGTTCACATTTAAAATCCCAACATGGTTAGAATCCTACCTTCAAAAATTGAACAATCATTTGCTGTTTAGTGATGTTATTAATGAGTCCATTGCTAGGTGGGTTTGACGATGAGCTTTCGTTCTCATGATCAGTGGAGACTTGAAGCAGCTCATTTGGATCAATATCTCTGCCTTCGTCTGGTGGGGCTGCTTCTTCATCATCAGTAGCTAATTCAAAGAAAGCAAACAAAATTAATATTCAACTATACGCCCTGTTCCTTCTGCCCAGAGTAAAAATACCTTTAAGGGATTATGTCAAGGTTAACTGAATGAGGTTTTAATTCATTTATTTTTGCAGATACTTCACTAACAATCGTTAGCGCAATGCAGTCTAATATGGATAAACGCTTATTTACCTGTGGAATTTTCATTGACTTAAGGAAAGCCTCCGATACAGTTACCCATCAAAATTCTTCTAAATAAGTTAAATCATTATGGTTGCTCTGATACTTTTAACTTCTACCTCTTTGTTGATGATACTAACATACTACATATGCAAACAAGAATCTAAGGTCACTTGAGGCAACAGTAAATTCTGAGCTTAAAAAGTTGTACCTTTGGCTGGTCTCAAATAACTTAACTTTTAATATCAAAACAAACAATTAATTTTGTTATTTTTCATCCTTACCAGAAGTCTCTTGATTACATTGCCCAGCTTAAGATCTTTGGTACTGATACCAATCGAAACATTAGTTTAGAAATGAAAATTTATGTAAATATTTAGGAATTTTGATTGATAATAATCTCTCGTGGAAAAACCACATTGATAATGTAGCTACTAAATTAAGTAAAACGGTTGGTCTAACAGCTAAATTGAGGCATTTTGTTCCTCAAAATACCTTGATAAATTTTAATCGTGCGTTAATCTTGCTTTATTTATCAGGACTATGCTTTAATAGTTTGGGTATGGGCGTCAAAAACACATTAAACAAAAATCTTATTGCTTCAGAAAAAGGCTCTCTGTTTCATATTTTTGCTAATAGTCCTGAATGCTCATGCCATTCCTCTTTTTATTGCTGCAAATATCCTGCCAATTAGCTTTCTCTATTTTAAGTCCGTATCTTACCTAATTCATGATATTCATACTAATACTGCACCCTCAACAATTGTTAATTTGTTCTCGCTGATATCATGTACTCATGCATATAACTCAATGTCATCCTTGAAAAATAATATGTATATTAGAAAGTTTAATCTTGAAAAATTAAGACAAGCAGTCCCAATTAATTTTTTGGTGCTAAATTATAGAATGAGATAACTGGTAGACTGAGAGATATGTAAAAAAAAGTTTTTAAACAAAAATTAGTTAGTGTGCTCTTTGAAATATTAAAAGGCAAAGATGATTACCTTGATGCAACCATGATAACACATGAGATGAAATTTCTAAATTCTAAACCTTAGCTTCTTTGAGCGCTTGCATTAAATGGATTCGTCTCTCTCGCTTTTGACTTACACATATTTTTTTCCCCTTTTTCTTTGCTTTTTTATTATCTGTAATAGAATTAATTTGGCATGCCACAACTAGCATTTTTGGCTGACTGCGTGCCAAGAAAAAATATTGAACAGCCAATATTATGAAATAAATGTCTTGTCCTGTCTTGATCCCTCACCCCACCCACACAGAAAAAAAGAATGATATGCTAACTATGCTGCAGTTAAGTACAAGAAACTCAAGTTAGCCATAACTGTTAAAATCTGTGTGTTAAAAACATGAAGTAATTAATGTATTAATAACTGAGCTTATGAGTATATTTCAAGGGTCCATTAAGGGCCGGGCACCAGGCAAATTGACTGGCTGTGAACGAGAATTAACCATCAATTTGCCTGGCTGTTTTTGTCTTCTCTTCTTACTTTCTTATATAAGAAAAACTAAAAATGCCCTCCTAAAAATGCACAAAAACTTAACGAAACCCATGTCTTTGGACAATTTCTTTTGTTCAAAATAAAACAAATTGTAAAGAGAGTTGATGTCATGGTAGAGCTAAATTAATTTTACCTACCAACAAATATTGTCTTCAGGATGGACAGCTGTTGTTCAACAGGCCTCGCTGAATGGTCACTTTCAACATTACCACTGAAATGTAAAGCAGTGATTTTCTTGCAAGCCAACAACCTTTTCTGCACAATTGACTTATTCTGATGCATTGCTAGATTCTCCTTCCAAATTGCCTTATTTTCACTTGTAAAATATGAGAAGAATTTGACATTACATGAAAAGTCACTTAGGACCTTATTCCATGCACTCCTTCATTTGCTGTCTGTCATTAATATACCTTTGTTCCTTCTCTGTTGTCTCCTCACTCTCTTCTGTAGTGATAATAAACGTACTGTGCTCTGGCCATGTAACCATGGCAGCCTTCAGCACTGCAAGGGCTTTTTTGTGATGACCATGGCTCAAGTGATTTCTGATCTGCTTCAGAGCACTGAAACAGGGAGTTGATTTGTGAGTTTTTAGTAACACATTGCTAAGGCTGGTGTGGATACAGATTTTAAGAGTACTTCTAGTGCTACACATTCTCGATATGTCATGTACTGAGATGCACACAGGAGAGCAAATTTTTACTCATGGATCAGTTGGTGCTAATTTGGAAATTTCATTCAAAAGAATTTAGTTTTTTTTTAAATAAGAATGCAAATTGTCAGGCGGCTATGTTTGTACTGGAAAGTAAACGAGGCAGTAAAGAGGCTCTTTTCATAAATGTCCAGCAAGATAGGAAAATAGAACACAACCCATCAAGCTTGTTGTTTCAAAGAAACTACACTGTACATTTACATTATCCTTAACAGGGTTCTCAGTAGAACTTTGAACAGCTGTTGCTGCACTATTTTCAGCCGTAATATTGAAGAACATGGCCAAGCTGCAGGGTACAGTGTATCTACCTGGTCAAGGCACTTCTCTACAGCTGTAACACTGACTGGTTACACCAATGGCACCCATGACTGGTTACACCCATGGCACCCATGACTGGTAACACCCATGGCAAGTGATTAAATTTTTTTTAGTGTTTGAGATTCCCCAAGGACTCTAAAATGTCTTTCGGGACAAAATTATCCATACCTCCAAGTCAGAAAAAGTTTCCATAATGGATAGGTGCAAATAATTATTATTTCATTCACAAATGATGTCTGGTTTAATTGGAAGGTTCGAGAAGCACAGCAGTAAGCTGGACACATTTGCTAACTTACCATTCTAGAGCAGTATCCACATCACCCTGGAACTCTACTGGCCCATCATCCTCATCAACAATCTCCTCATGATCCAGATACTCCTCAATAGTGGCCTTCACCTCAGGTCTAATGGCCTCCCAGATCTCCACAGCATTCTCATTTGCAGGAACAACAGGAACTAAAAACATTTTTGATTACTTAGGAACCGGTTAAGTGTAGAACACAGAGTCATATCTAACACTATTCCTATCACATTTTGTCAAACAAATTTTCAGAATATAGTTTACCAGTAATATTAAGGTTACCATATACCCTCAGGGGTGTCTCGTGTCCAAGTGATGTAGTGTGTCTGGTTTAAACTGTAGGTACCTAAACCACCATATCAAATTAAAGCTTATAGAGCTGGCTATCAAACTATACCAAGAATTTTGAAATAAAAGGAATATGTGGAATTTGTCACCAACTCTAATGTGAGCTTCCTAATCACCTTTTCAAAGCTACAAATCAAAGCAAATTTTGTCTTTCACTAATTTAATTTGTTCCTCAGTTTCCAAAGCACTAAAAAATATGTCTGCATTTTGCCATACTCAGTTACAGTGAAAAGTTATAGAACGTTTTCAAAATAGTATTAAAAAAATGTGAAGTGTTCGTGCAAAAATCGCTCTCAGAGAAAAAAATATTACAAAATAAAAAACTTGCAGACATGGTTTTTGTTTATGTGTTAATCTAACCACTGTCAAATTTTTCTTTGAGTTTTAGCTTTTTAAAGTGTCGACTTCAAGTGAAAAAACAGCACCGGATATGTCAATCAAATGGGTAATTTTGACCTCTGGCCAAAACGTAAAGAAGCCGCCATTTCTACGCCAATATCTACAAATGTGATCTTTTTCAATAATATCTGTTTGATGTTAGAGATCCCATTTTGATCATTACTTTAACGGAAAAAAAACAAATTTGGAAGAAAATTGCCGATCTGAAGGTATGTACGGTAACCTTAAGGCCAAATGATACTGTAAAAGCTCTATTGAGCCTCCTGTTTGGATGTCAATTTTTGTCCTACTAAGCCCCCCTTCTCTAATACCCCCCTCCCCTCCTGTTTGGGACACGAGAGTTAGCAATTATTTATTGCTACCTCTCGTATTCCAAACAGGGAGGGGAGGAATATTAGAGAAGGGGGGCTTATTACTACAAAAATTAACTAATCATTAGTCCCTCCTGTTCCCTATCACAATAATCCACTTCATGTGGTCCAAATGTTTTGTTTTTAAACAAAAATGGTATACAGTACACTCAAAGCAGATTTAATGTATTGATTACAGACATAATTCTTACTAAACAATCCATTCCATTTAAAGTTTACCTGCAGGCAGTTGTTTGATTTTTGTACAAAAACTATTTTTAGATGAAAATGGCATGTTTAAGATGTGAAATCAGTAATAAAGCTTTTACGGTATATCTTCACCACACATTTTTTCAGGGTTATTAGATTCACACTGGATTTGAAATTTTGAGTTGCGCTTTGAACAGTAAAACACTGCAGGTGGAGTTCAATCATTATCATACAGCTTTGAACAGGCAACATTTTCAATCTTAATAATATGTGTAGTTTTTGTTTTTAGCAACATATTTCTGCCCCAGTAGCTCTACACATACTAAAATAATATAAAATGCAAACTTAACTTCCACTTCAGATCCACCATACTTACAATGATTAAGTTACATTAGGAGTTTTACTATGTAACAAACTATGTGGGTGGTTTTTAATGCAATGATTTATTGCCATATTAAAGCGTTGCGAGTTTTTTAGTCAGCTTCAACTGTACACAACACTGTTGCCAGAGGCTTTTCAAAGTTGTTGCGCTAAAATTTGTCATTAAAATTTGTTGTGTGTGACCTCACCTTAAGTTGCTATAACCTAACGGTAAAAGTTAAGGGTGTTTCTAGCAGGTTGTGCTGTTACAGTGTATTACCTTAACCTATAGTCTGAAAAGAAATTTGATGATTTACTCATCATTGACTGGGCATTTGTTTTCAGATAACACTCTCATAACATCAACAAACTGTCAAAGTGTGACAGTGATGATCTACCAAAATAAAAATGCTTGAAACCCCTGAGCACTTTCATAGGTATGGTAGTCACCTTGTCCATCTTGCTGCTCACACAAATGTGGTGCCATCTCTTTAAGTTTAGCCATCTCCTTGGAGAGGTTTTCCTGCAGATGATCCAGTGGTAGCTGGAGAAAGAAATAACGAAATAAATAAAAGACAAGTCACTGCTATGTGCATTGAACCCATATCAAGGTTAGCATAAACATTATCAAACTGGCCTTGAGAGGAATTTATTGCAATCTTTGTACCACCATTAACTCATACATGCGTATGTATCTATAAATAATGCTTTCGATAACCTGCTTTCATAGGAAGTTATGTAAAGAATGCATACTTTCCAAAACAAGTATGAAAGAATAAAATATTAGTAAGCTCTCCTGATGATTGCAACTTTTTTTAAGTATTGTAGGCCTTACATGATTTAAGCATGTTCCATTTAATGCATTTTGAGGTGGACTGTTATGTGTATTCATCGATCATATGTGATTTTATCAGGTAACAAAATTGTGGTGTTTTCCCTTTCAAGATGTTGTTGGAGCAGAAGAAGAGAGAACAGGCGAGGAAATCTAATAAAATCTTCAGAGCCCTCTTATATCTATGTATTGACTTGTAAAAAGATTTTCACCTGAGCACCAAAAGGATTGCAAATAAGACAAGTTTTTAGCAGCTGGATGGCATTCTTGCGAACAATACTGGATTTATCCTGGAGACGACTGATAACAAGCTCCAGTAGATGGGGCTGGCGAGAAAGAGGTATGGCCTGGCAAAAGTCAAACAAATAAACCTTGTCATACATTACATACAGTCTTTATGAAATGGACAGTGCAAACCTTGCATTTGGACTGATTTGGAAATTCAGTTTGCAATTAAGGTATGTAGACACACGAATGACATAAGTTATTTGTTAAATAACTGCTCTTTGATATCCAAGGAGCTGTTTTGTTGTAACTCAAGGAAACACATTTTGTCATGGATTATTGTATAATGGTAATTCATCAGAATAATATATTTTTGTCCATTTTGTTTAGAAATAATATTTTTTATGATACTGTATTTAACCAGCTAACTTAAAGGAGTAGCGCACCTGCCGTGGTTTATATTTATCTTTGGTTACCAAATTTTTAAACCAGTGTAATTTTTGTTTTTGTGAAGTTTGTGGGATGTGACTTCGAGTGACAAGAATACAACATAAATTAATGTGTTTAGGTAACCTGAGAGCCACTCACTGGGCACTACGGCCACGTGGTAGCTGGGCATTACACCTTGAACTTACCAAATAAAGTTTGAGCCTGAGCATTAGCAGCCATGGACAGCTGTTTTGGCCTTATTAGGCTTTATCAGCATGGCATGGCTAATACCCAGGCTCAAGAACCCGCATGAATAAAACAAGCAATGAAAATGTGAAGCTTGTGGGATGTGGCTTCAATTGACAAGAATACAGTGTACCACAAAAATTATGTGTTTAGGTAAGCTGAAAGCCACTCACTGGGCACTAATTTTTGTTTTCCTTTGTCTCAGATTATGAGAAAGCTGCTACAGCTGGATCTCTACACTCTACAACATCCAGGAATTGCTTTCCAATAGGCCATTTCCCAGTTCACGTCTGCCTCCTCTTCAAAGCGAGTCTAAGTGTGAAGTTTTTGTGATGGTAATTAGTTCTACTTTGCATATGAATGAAAACTAATTTTCATAAGAAAAACTTCGCACTTATACTCACTTTGAAGAGGAGGCAGACATGAACTCGGAAATGGCCTATTGTACTCTGATAACATGACTGATGTGATTCCTACTGTTTGATGCCGTCCAGGCATTATTGGAGTACACATGCACTAACAAATGGAATCTATTTGCTTCATACATTGTTGTTTTTACTTTCTTTAACTCACAATGTCATTTGTGCATCTATACTTTAATTGCAAACTCCTCTAGAACGATCAAAATGTGACGTTTACCCCCAATGATCTATTGTAAAAAGCAATGTCGGAAAATATTTCAGTTTTGTTCTTCAATTTTAGTGAGAGCAGACACCAGCTGACCTCCTGGCGGCTACTACCTTAGACAAGTGCTAAGCTCATTCAGGTTTGTACACTTTTTACGTCCAAAAATTAAAGGACTTTCCAAAGACTTTTCAAGGACACATTTTCCCATTTTTCAAGGGCTCCAAGAGAGGCAAAATCAAGCCAATATAATATTGTCACATCTGATGCTCAAAGTAGAGATGGCGCTGATTTTCGTCTCAGACACTTGTGAAGCTTTGTTGGATAAAACTGGCAATAAATTTCAAGGACTTTCCAGCACTGACTGCAAATTTCAAGTACTTTTAAGGCCTGGAATTTTTATTTTGAAATTCAAGGACTTTTAAGGCACGTGCGAACCCTACTCATTTCACTCACTCTCTATAAGCACACTGCCCCACTATAAACAGAAATGTGATTTTAACGTGGTCACACAACCTATGTGAAGGCTGAGCTGTTTATGCAACTCAGGGCAAACACAGGAACAATTATATAATATTGCAATTAAAAAAATGGCCATATGCTCCATTCTGAGACAGGATGATTAGGGGTGGGGCAACGCAAGCAAGAATGCATGAAATTTTACCTTCTCTTTCCAAAGTTCAAGCCAAACATGGAGAGCTTTGCTGCGCACATAAGCATTAACATCGTGAATGTGTTCCTGATTGACAAAGAGCAAAGTGAAATTTAGTTTTGACTGATAATATTCAAGTAATTTACATATAACCATGTTGTACAAGAAAATATTTTCCCTAGGGCCCTGTTGTTTTTTTTTAAAAACCAGTTTAATGTGAAAACACTTACCTCCATTTTGTCAAGCAGTTGATCTCTAAGTTTCTTAGCTGCATCATCCAGATCTTCTTTGCACAGAACCTTGACAACAATCTCTCCCATCAGACTGAGGATACCATTTCTCATGGAATATGACTGTAAAATCAGATTACATTTGCATAGATTAAACTTAAAGAATCTGAACAATACAAAATCTAGTAACTAAACCAGCACTAAGTTTGAGGTTTGCCAATCAGTAAAAAAAGAGAGTGCAAAAGTATGATGGTGAATTTTAAGGTTATATATATTGTTGTGACTTTTATACCTCTGACCTTTGTCTGTTTATAATATGCATTTCAGAGCGCGCGGGAGTGAAGTTTATTTTGATTGGTTTATTTTTTAACCCGCGCGCCCATTGGACGATTCAAAAGTTTAAAAAATTGGTTGCGCGTCATTGGAGACGGGAGCAAGAAAAATAATAAAAGTTTTTGTCTTTTGGCGAAGTTTTGAGTTAAAAAAGTGTTGAGATTACGAAACTTACGGATTATTACGAAACTTACGGATTTCGAATATGTTAGGGAATTCGCCCTAACATATATTATTGATTCATGTTGGGATGGGTGTATCATTTACGAAAGAAAATTGCAATTTTCAAATGTTTATAATAATTTTTTTCTCGGAAAGTGCCAACTTGGTCAGCAATTCTGAGCATTTACATGTAGAATTGATTGTGAAAGCTGGTATTTTTGTTGCATATTGGTATATGCAACACCAGGTGAGCTACAGGCTGCACAAGACCAATTGACAGCTTTAGTTTGTGGTGGTTTTAGTTCTATTAATACCAGTTGCATTTCTATCACAACTTTGATCACCTTCTTCCAGACTGCTATAGTATGTCATAAGTTTAACATTATGATAATGCACCAGCCAATTCCAGCAGTGTCCATCCCTCCGGGAAGACCCTGGTACATTTACATGTAACACTCTCAGGGTTTTGGCTTTGTACAAGGAAGAGAATGCAAACATGGCCTGCACTGAGGATTTTGCTTCATAAGATGACAATTTTGTAGTCAAATGACTGACCAAACAAGGATTACATTTTCATTCATGTGAGCCATGAGCATGTTACATAAAAATAAACTGACTGATTATTACAGTGTATGATCCAACGAGCACAAATTTCGCATTCGAAGTACGGAGAATATGTAATCTAAACTAAACCAACATATTTTCAACCAAAACATTCAAGATTTAATTGTCTAATCAGATTGCCGAAAACAAGGCTACTATTAAAGATTACATTGCACAACTTGTGCATTAGAAAAAATCATGAGAGTTATCAGTGCTCTCCACTGTTTTAATGTCATCATTATTTTGCCTCTTCATTCTCTTTGGTGCCATTTTCAGGTTGACTGGAAGCACAGTACTGTAAAACACGTATTTCATCCTAATTCTTGTGCTTGTATTTAATTTTGAGAAAAGTCAACTACAGTAAATGTTATTTGAAGGTACAAATAAATTTTTTGCCTATGCATCATACCAGTATTACATCAGAATGGGTGATAAAGTGGAATCTGACCAATGTTCTTTTTAACATACCTCCCCATTCAAGTGGCACAAAAGAACACTAATACTGGGAATAATCTGACTAGGAACCCTGGATGCAAGCTCTACTAAGAAGTCAGCGTATGCACGTGTTCCACTGGTGTCTCTGTTGAGATCTCTGGAATCCATCCTACCGATCTCCCTACAACAACCACAAGAAGTAGATGCCATTGAGTGTGGCTGGATAGGTTGTATTGTAAAGTTGTTAATAACATGAAACACAGACATAAAAATTAATGGTGATTCCATTATGAAAAATTATAATATTTTCGCTGTTTAATGTTGGCATCCAAGCCAGCAGATTACTGCATGGTAACAGTCGAATTTTCAGGGCAAGGAAAGGATGCAAGGGACTTTTGGGGGAAATATGATTATTTAAAGAGGAAATTGATTTTGCCAGAAATTTGGGTATATAAAAGTCACAGCCTTAACACCATCCTGAGATAAAGCTTACCTTAGGACCTCAGAGACAATGCTTTTGACACCAAATGCATTGACAAAGGTTTCAACAGCCTGCGCAAGTGGTTGAACAAGATGCTCAAAATGTTGAAGAAGCTGAACAATCTTCAGGCTCACACCTATTAAAAAACAGGCCAAAACAACAAAGTTGGCCAGTTCATAGGAAAAATTCTGTCAGTGATTCCAGGTTATAAAGACTAATATTTTTGTGAATGATGTATATGAAATAAATCATATATTTTTCACTAAATAATATTTCACTAATATTTTTCTTGGCTTTTACAAGACAAATGATGTTAAGACCTAGTTTATAAGGTACTATCCAGTAACCATCGTATGGAGGTCCATGTGGGCAAAAATAATGATCGAAAATGAACATGATCTTTTAAGTTGAACTATTATCTGAGATGAACAATTTTCCATTAAGGCTAAAACCCCATGACATACAGAGCACCAAATGTAGTTGGAGGTATCAACTCAAATAGGGTTGACTTATTTGCAAAACATTGCATTTTTCATGCTCTTTTCTTTGGTATATTCATCATTAGAGGCACTTTGACAAAGAAAAAACAACTAATTTTTCAGCTAAAGAAAGCTGTACAAAGCTCTTAGTCATGATACAGTGAAGGAAAAAAAAAAAAAATGAAATGCTCACCTAAGCCATAGTTATATTTCTTAACCATTATTCCCAACAGATTGAAAATCAGTTCCTTGGTAGTTCCATTCTTAATCGTCATTGGATTTTCAAGGAATTTGTAGCAACAACCAGTGATTAAACTGCAGCATTGATAATAAAGGTAAGAATTATTGATGATAACCATTAGTAAAATTATAGCTTGTAAGTCACAGTTGAATGACGCTAAAATTAATACCAAACAACTGACTCATGAACCAACA
>OX419338.1:21070101-21130101 GCA_948470475.1 Galaxea fascicularis
ATATCACATATCAGTGTTCATCAGTGGTTTAAAAACATTCTTTAGTGTTATTTTCTTGGGATTACAGAGGAGGCAGATGTCATAACATTTTCTTACTGTGCCACCATTCAGAAAATACAGTATTGCAGTGTCTACCGGGGCAAACAACTCTTTGGCAAGCTTTTATGACTCTTTGATTGACCAACAAGAATCTGTGCCTACTCCCTCAACAATACAGAATTTCCAAAGCTTATACCTGTCCCCTCAACTGAGATGGGATTGTATTTAAAGCATCTTGTAGAGCCTTGTGCAAAATTGAATGTACATCTTATTCCTTTGCAACAACAGCATGGGGAAGAGATAAGCTGCCCAAAATTATGCAGTCTATAACATCTTATGACACTAAGGGCATGCTTTTAATGGGAGATAGGAAAATCGTGTGGGAGTAAAAATTAATATTGCAAAACAATATAGTTATGAATTAAACAATAATTACTATTGAGTATTCACTGACCTACATTGTGTTGCAATCTTTCTGATACTGTATATGCAGTACATTATATCACAGCATCTGAGTATTATTCCTGTTTAATTTTCTTAAGATTAGGAATACACGTATTCTAATAAACCTCAGCTACAATGTAAGTGTTAAGTTATATTTCTAAATTTAAGACTGACCTTAAAAGACTAAAAAAACAATCAAAATTTTCAAGAATAACGATTGGTCCACCAGATCGGAGATCAGCTAAACAGTCTGAAAGGGTACAAATCAAAATATAAACGACAAGTAACCCCAACAGTGCGTAACATTTATGCTCTGAAGCTAGGCCTAAGATCCTCTTACCTCGAAGTTTATTTGGGAGAACTCGAGCCGAAACAATTTCGTCGACGACGTAAGAGCCTGCTTCACCACTCAATAAATCATCTTTAGACAGCGGTATCACAAAGTCTACATCCATAGCTTTAGTATTTTGTAAATGAATCTAAAAGTTTTATAAATCCAGAAACTAATACGAAGATCGACTAATCATTCCAAACACACTCGTCGGTAAAAATGGCCGCCTTTTTTCGAATGGAAAAAGTAGCCAATGAGAAGTCTGGGTACCAGTTTCCGCTCTCTTACGCTCCTACAATCCTGGACAAAACATGCAAAACTCGTAACTGATTGTGAGTGCGCCCCAGTACGTCACGAAAAATTGACAGATCCAAAATTTCGAGGCCTCACAAACAGCACATGATGAGCAAGAAAACCAACAAAGAAGTAGCATTTGGAAAGATGTCTCACTTGGGTCGAGACAGATCCAAAAGGCAATTATACTCGCTTTTTCAATCCCCCTTGGCAGAATTCTATCAGTGTTTTTGGGCAACTTGTCCATCCTCATTAAAAAATCTGGAAAAAGATGTGACCCTCCCCTTGCATAACTTACAAAGAGGTATGACCTTCCCCTTTTGGTGTTCATTTTCACTGACGACCCTCCCCTATGAGGCCATAACCCCCACCCCCCACCCCCAAGAAAAAATGTACTTTTCCTAAAGGATACTGTTCATAGAAAATGCTTAGGATTGATTTTCATAAGTTAAGTCTTTGTAATTCTTTTTTATTTATTTTTGAAACCTTTTCAGCGTTACAATAGGTTCGATTAACAGCTATAGTCTCGTTCAATACAAAAACCTCAACTTTTCACTGAAACTTTGTTTCTACATGTAATTTTCAACACTTTTTAGAATGTTACAAGATGTTTTCTTTCTGGTGTTGTTCATTTCATTAATTTAACACCTTGATAACAATTCAGAAAAACGAAAACGTTTTCATTCTGTACTGGGAATAAATTGCGATTTCCGAAGCTAAGGATGTCTAAGTACGGCTAAGGATGTCCATGTACAGCTAAAGATGTCTAAGTACAGCTAAGGATGTCTAAGTACAGCTAAAGATGTCTAAGTACAGCTAAGGATGGCTAAATACCGCTAAGGATGGCTAAGTACAGCTAAGGTAGGATGTCTAAGTACAGCTAAGGATGTCTAAGTACAGCTAAGGATGGCTAAGTACAGCTAAGGATGGCTAAGTATCGCTAAGGATGCCTAAGTACAGCTAAGCTAGGATGTCTAAGTACAGCTAAGGATGGCTAAGTACCGCTAAGGATGCCTAAGTACAGCTAAGCTAGGATGTCTAAGTACAGCTAAGGATGTCTAAGTACAGCTAAGGATGGCTAAGTACCGCTAAGGATGCCTAAGTAAAGCTAAGCTAGGATGTCTAAGTACAGCTAAGGATGTCTAAGTACAGCTAAGGATGGCTAAGTACGGCTAAGGATGTCTCAATACAGCTAAGGATGTCTAAGTACGTCGAAGGATGTCTCAGTGCGTCTGAGGATGACTAAGGATGAATAAGTACAGCTAACGATGTCTAAGTACGTCTAAGGATGCCTAAGGATGTATAAGTACGTCTAAGTATGGGTAAAGATGTCTAAGGATGTCTAAGTACAGTTAAGGATGTCTATGTACAGCTAAGGATGCCTAAGTACAGCTAAGGATGTGTAAAGATGTCTAAGTACGGCTAAGGATGTATAAGGATGTCTAAGGATGTCTACGCCGGTACGGCTAAGTACGGCTAAGGATGTGTAAGGATGTTTAAGTACGGATAAGTACGGCTAAGGATGTGTAAGGATGTCTAAGTACGTCTAAGGATGTGTAAGGATGTCTAAGTACGGCTAAGGATGTGTAAGGATGTCTAAGTACGGCTAACTAGAGCTAAGTATGGGTAAGGATGTGTACGTAATCGCCCAGACCACTATATGGCCTGGACCACTATATGGGTGCCTACACCAAGTAGTTACCACCGTAATTATCGATGATTTGGGCAAAGCACTGCTATAGTATTTTAAAACTCCGTTACCGCTGCCCCTTAATGTTGAAAATTGCGGGTACATGTAGGTACATTGTACATTGTAGGTGGGGTGAGGGGAGGGGCTGGGCACGTGTAGGTGACCCTTTGCTTGTGAGTGTAATGAGCCACAAGTGCAATTTTGTCCATGATAGTAGTTGTCAGGTCGGGTCCGGTCTGTTTTCTTTCCGCAGGAAGGGGTCAGGGAGGAGGTGGCTGTACAATTATTGTGAAAGATACATGTATAATTAGAGAACACTCGTCTAAGCTGGGGGATACATGGCAATGAATATATTCATAAGGCAATATTGTTAGGGGGGCTATTTTTTAAAACCTTATTCCATGAACGTTTAAAAGCCAATTTCGCTAGTACTTTACAGAGATATTGCGAAATAGAAAAACGATGGCATTGCACTTAGTCATCCAAGAAAGTGACAAGAAACAGTAGAGTGAAGGTAGGAAGGCTTTAGTTTGCTACAATTTGGGTATTCTTATTAGTAGCTATAGGGGTTTCTTAAAACTTTTGACGATAAAAATCAACGGTAAAACACGACGTTTCGACCGTGCTTCGGTCATTATCAAGTGAATGGTAAAAACATAATGGTAAATATATATATATATATACATGTAAGAAGTGTGAATTTGTAAAAATTTTTCGGGTGTAAATGAACAATAAAAATATACAAAGAAAAACTAATGAAAGGCTAATTAAACACTTTAGCACGAATTGAGTCAGATTGTACATTGAGCGTAGGTCTTAGTTCGTGAATAAAAAAACATCTCATAGACGAGGCAGTCAAATTTATTCGTGCATTTCATTAAGACGCTAAAGTTCTTTGTAAGATCCTTTGGAGCCAAAGAACAGGGGCACAAAACGACCAATTTGTTGAAAAATGTATTATTATACCCCAGTTAATAAAACTAAATGTTATTCAGGCATTTTGAGGTCTTTTTTAATATTGCTGGGAAAAAAATATCTGTTCCTTTTTGCCAGCAAGACACACAAGATATTTCCCAGCCAGCTAGATAAAATTGGTTGGTTTCCCAGCCAGGTGCAAATTGAGCACCCTGCACAACAACAAAAAAGACAATTTCATATGTCGTAAGCCAAAATGGGCGTGCCAAAAGGCCTCAAATCAAGCCTTCAGTGGGGGGTGGGGGGGGGGGGGGAAGACGAGGAGACACAAATTTCTCACAACAATCCACGTTTCGCCAGCCAGCAACACTCACAGTGCTACCACACTTCAGTAATTACCAACCGAAACCATCAGCAGAAAGAAATTTCATAACCAACCCCGGGAAATAACTGAAATTTTGCCAGCCAGCACAATACCTTGGGGGAACAGATAAAGTGAGGAACAGATTCGTTTTGTGCCCCTGAAAGAATGTTTGTCGCGAAGATGCTTGCCAATTGATGAGGAAGAGTTTTTGTGTTCTTCAACACGTTGGTGAAGATGACGGCGTGTGAAACCAACATAACCTGCATCGCACAGGTCACATTTAAATTTGTAAACAAGGCACTGTTGGTTCACAATCGGCGGCTTAGCTTCTCGCAATTTGAGAATTTGACCTCCAGAGGAACCACTTTCTTCCCGTTCGGAACGGGAAGTCGGAAAATTACCGTACCATTTGCTGACACTTCTTGCTTCCAGTCTCCTGTCTAGGAGAGTTGAGCGGTTTTCGACATGGACGCTGCTTCAATGTTTCAATGCAGTGTTTGTAAGACGGTATCAACAAGCCTTGAAATGCTCTTAAACCACAAATGTCTGACAACTAATGCAAGTAAGTGTTCGGTTAATTGATTTGTTACCTTTGACAAAATACCCGAGTAAAACAGTCTGTCCGAATCCCAAACATTTGATTGCGACGTTTCCCGCCAACTGAAATTCGTACGGAGCGTACGTCGGCACCGTGACCTCAAAATAACCTTTAACACGGTTTAACTGCCGTCTTGTGAAGGGGCCGATGGCGGCGAACAACATGTTAAGATCTTCATCCTCGAACAATTCTTCTTCGAATTCGTCATCGTCCGCGGCAAACATCAGCAAAACATTCGCGTTCGCCATCTTGACAATAACCGGAAAACGAATTGTAAATGGTAAGGGTCGCCTCTAGTTCCAGTTGGAAAAACCCTTACCTTTATTTAGAGGTCATCCCAACCGGTTCTTTCGGACAAATGGTAAGCACCCGCTGTTTACTTTCCTTCGCTAGTTATTTTAGTTTTTCTTCGCTCTCGTTATTGGTTCGTTATGGCCGCAGCCGCTGGGAAACGCAAGACAAAAGCACCATCTTTGCCTTCGGGTTTTGTTTATGACTTACCTTCTTTAGAACGGCCACCACACAGCGTTCCGTCCGCCACATCTGCACCGCAGACCGACGCCATTATTCCACGTGGTTCCCCAGCTTCAAACGCAGTTCCTGGTAATGCGCTGGATTTACAGCTCCTCAACCTTCAAATTGAGAAACAGCAGCTAGAAGTCCGCTTACTGGAACTTGAGGCGCAAACAAAAGCGCGTTCATTGATGCCAAGCTCCCCCTCAAAGCCGCCCACCATTCCTTCGCTGGAGATAGTCCGTGCCGGCGTTAACTCCGGTAAGTCACAAGGTCAGCTCGATAACAATACACTTATTGTTAACCCGCAAGAATGGCTTCATCTACACGTTCCGTTCGGCCTTTCCCGGAAGAAATTTAAAGACCTTTCTACCTCGGAGTTTGTTTACGGCTATCTGGATATCTTAAGTTCAGAATCGCCAGTCAAACAACCTTTAATGCAACAACACTTGATGTCCCTCATGGGCCTAGCGTCCAAGTATCACTGGGATGCCGTTCTCTCTTTTTACGCCGCTGTTTTGGACCGCATCGAAGCCGGCCTCGCCAATTGGGGTGACGATTTCAGCGAAATTGAGCGCTTTAATATCACCGAGTTGAACCGTCTTCCCGCGAAACCGCCCAATGCGAGCAACAGCAACTCCCATTTCGCCCAAACAACAGCAACCGGCAGCGCAATTATTGTCGTGAGTCGAATCGTACTGGCTCCTGTAATAACCCGTCTCAACAACAGGGAGTGGAACACATCTGCGCGTATTGTAAACTTCCGGATCACACCATCGCTTCGTCCCCGACTCGACCACTGCCTCCTTCGTCCAGCTGACTAGTCACCTCCCCTCCACCACCCTCAGAACAACCCACCACCTTCGCCGATTCTCCTCTTCTCTCCTCTCACGTTCCGACTTCGCCATCTTGTCAACTCTCACTCTCTTGCACCCACTCGCATGCTGCAGTTGTTCGTCTAAGTTGAACCTCCCTTTGTGGTACTCTGCCCTCGAACACTATTCTGATCGCATCGTCGCCGATTTTCTCGCCTTCGGTTGACCAATCAACTATCGCTCTGCCGCCTTTCCCGAACCGTCATCATCTAACCATCCCTCAGCGGTCCGCTTTCCAGACACCATCGATGCATGTTTGTCCACTGAGATAGAATATGCTGCCACCGCTGGGCCTTTTCTTTACAATCCTTTTTCCGACTCCTCTGCAAACTTCCCCGCTTCAAACCGTTCCTAAAGATGGGAGTAAACGACGCGTTGTTTTGGATCTAAGCTTTCCCCAGGGCACCTCGGTCAACGATGGTATTCCCACAGATTCTTTTCTTGACGAGCCTTTCCATCTGACTCTCCCTCGTTCCGCTGATTTCGTGAACCTTATCGTAGCCAAGGGTCCAGGTTGTTACCTTTTCAAGAAAGATTTGAAACGGGCGTACCGCCAAGTTCCTGTTGATCCCAAGGATTACATCCTGCTGGGTTACCGCTGGCAAGATTTGTTTTATTTCGACCTCGTCCTCCCGTTTGGTCTTCGCTCGGCCACTCTCGCTTGTCAGCGTACTACGGGCGCTATCGCGCACATCTTTGGGACAGCATATCATCATGACTGCGTAAACTACATTGATGATTTCGGGGGCGTTGAGGCTTCCTACGACGACGCGCTCCTCGCCTTTTCGCACCTTGAGGAACTTATCACCAGCTTGGGCCTGAATCTCGAAGCCGACAAAGGATTGTCCTCCTGCCACTAGAATGGTCTTTCTTGGTCTCACATACGACACTGTCGCTATGACTCTAGAGGTTCCTCAGGACAAGTTACACCACATCTCTCAACTTCTCAGCCATTGGCTTAGTTCGCCACGCGTATCCAGGTCCGAACTACAGTCCCTTATTGGCAAGCTTTCCTATGTTTGCGCTTGCATTAACCCTGGGAGAATTTTTATGCAGCGCATCCTACGAGAACTTCCCCGCCTTCCTCACAAATTCACTCGTTTCTCACCAAGCTCTGAACTTCTTGCCGATTTGCACTGGTGGGATAAGTTCCTCTCGGTTTACAACGGCGTGTCACTGCTTCGTTCTTCTCCTTGGATTGACAACGAGTCTCGTTTCTGCACCGACGCTTGTCTGTCCGGGATCGGCGGTTTCTTTGACGGCCGTTTTTTCCACTCGGCTTATCCACCTTTCATCGATCCCGTTTCTTTGATAATCGCCTCGCTCGAAATGTTAGCCGTCACGATCAGCGTCAAGTTGTGGTCTGAGGACCTGCGCGGCCAACGGGTATTGGTCAGAACTGACAATCAAAACACTGAACTTGCCATCAATACTGGTCGCTCTCGCGTTCCATTCGTTCAGTCGTGTTTGCGTGAGCTTTGGTTTTACGCTTCTCTCTTCGACTTTGAGCTCCGCGCCTTATACATACCAGGCCATGAGAACACTATCGCCGATTCTTTGAGTCGTTGGGATACTGATCCTCATTTTCGTGTCACCTTTCGTGACGCAGTTTCTCCTTATTACGATCACTTGTCCGAGTACGTTTGTTCTTTCGATTTGTTTCGCTTCGAGTGCCAGTGGTAACCACCTCTTCGTTCGCTTTTAGGTTTCCATCTGGGCGACCTACAGCATCACGTCAGCCAAATCCAAGCGTTCGCTTTATCGGACGCCTTTAAACGGAACTATCATTCTGTTTGGAACTCCTACATCAAGTTCTGCCATTTTTATGAGCTCCAACCATTTCCTGCATCTCCGTCTACCATTGCTGCCTTCCTTACATTGGTCAGTTTTTCCGTCAAATCGTATCAGACCATTAACAATTATCTCAGTGCTCTCCGTCGTTTACATGTATTTTGCCATTTTGACACTACCGCCTTTGATGACATTCATGTGAAGTTAACCCAGAAGGGTTTGGAGAAATCCATGGTCCATGTTCCTCACCGCAAAGCCCCCCTTTCACCTTCCATCTTGTTACAGTTCCGCGCCCAACTCAACCTCTGCGACTCCGCCCATCTCGCCTTGTAGTCTGCCTTTCTCATCGGTTTCTTCACATTCTTTAGGACAGCTAACCTCGTTCCACGTTCTCTTGACACCTTCTCTGCACGCACTGCGTTATCACGAGGCAGCGTTTCGTTTACCAGTTCCGGCGCCCTTCTGACCGTCACGCGCACAAAAGCTCGTCAGTCTGGCGATACTGCCCTCGTTGTTCCCGTTCCACGTATCGCGGGATCACCTCTCTGTCCCACGTTTGCGCTCCAGTCATTGCTTCGCATCGTCCGCGCTCCTGCCACATACCCTCTCTTCACATTCACGACCACCGCCAACCAGCTCGATTGCATCACAGCCAAGTCTCTCAACGATGGTATTAAACATTTAGCTTCCCTTGCCTCCTTCAATCCCCAGGATTTCTCGGGCCACAGTCTACGTCGCGGGGGCGCTACATTTGCCTTTACGTGCGGAATCCCAGCCGAACTCATTAAACTTCAAGGAGACTGGAGATCCGACGCTTACATGTTGTACTAATGCCTGCCTTTGGCCGACAGGCTTGCACTTTCAAACATTGTTTCTCAGCAGATTCAATTGTTGTAATCCAGGCATATCTCGTAGATTCATGTATTTATATGTATATGTATTTTCGTTCGCGTTTCGGTTTCCCCTTCGTTTGTTTTCTTCAGTACCCTCGCTCCCTCCTACACCTCCTCCTCCACTCCTGTGAATCTTGTTTGGGCCTCTTTCCTTGCTTGGGGAGTCCTCTCGAGTCCTCAGGGCCTCTCGTCCCATTTAATAAAGATGCCCAAACAGATTCACTGGCTTGTTTTCTCTTGGGGTGTGCGGGGGTGGGGGGGGCGTTGGAGGATAATTGTTCATATTCCTAGGAATAACTTAATTAGCCCCAGGACCTCACGCCGTTTCCCGGCCGGGTGTTGACTGGCATTGATTGTTATTTGATCTCTTGTCTCGCTCAGTCGTTCGAGTTGCTGTTTACTTTCCCCCCCCTCCCGCCCTGGGGCTCCTCTCGAGTCCTCAGGGCCTCGTGCCATTTAATAAAGATGCCCAAACAGATTCAGTGGCTTGTTTTCTCTTGGGGTGTGCGGGGGGCGTTCGGGGATAAAGAACTGAAGTCGGTGGTCAGATAGCGTTCGTTGGGGAGGAAAGGTTGCGTGACAAGCCAAAAGGATGTCTGCGTAGGAGGCTAGTGGTCCCTCCCTGACAAAGTTGACACAAGAGCTCTCAAGTCTCACACTGAATGCGTGAGACTCGTACAAAGGAATGTAGTCTTACGCTCTCACACTGAAGGTTTTGATTTAAACATTTCATTTTGAGGTAGAAAATTGCTGCTTAAGTACAATAACTACCAAACGAACCATCTTTCTGGAAATACGTACTTAACTCCATGTTCACTTTGTACCGGGTTCTAACGCTTTCCAGCAATAGAAATTCTCGCGCAGAGCCAGCTTTACACTGGTGAGTAGGTTTACTGACTATTGCACATGTTCACGTGCTCATCGCAGATCAGAAACGTGGACTCTCTTGATATTATATTAGTCCAAAACAATGAAGGTTTTCTGAGCCCGCAAGAATGAGCACCCTCACCAAAACTTTTCACGAAAACCGCTGGTCAGCGCAGTTCAAGGTCTAAATAGCTACTTTTGATGGGTCACGTTTCCTCTCAGAATAACGGAAAACAGGTCCTAGTTACTTCATATTTTTCAAAATTTCCCGGGGGGAACATGCCCTCAGCCCCCACCCTCAGAAAGAAATTGATGCCTTCAGCGTCACAATACAGGGCTACCCAACAACTCAACTAGAGAGCTCTGTGACAAGATCTGTTGCTGTGTGTTGTTCCGTAGTTTTTAACAAGTAAAAAAAAAAAATTATTTAGCATCAGTTATGTGACTGTTCTAAGGTGCTCATGTCTCTAACAGTACTGCAAGAGAAAAAAACCTTGTGGATTCGGATTTAAGAAAAAACATCTGCGGATTGACGGATTTTCCTAACGGATCGACGGATTGGCTGACCCCCATTCGCCTCCCTCTTTAACCGTATGTTTTTTTACGCCACTATTGGGCGGCCTGTCGGCATATATGCCATGAGGCAAACTTGTAGTTTTACGGTCTGTATAATATATGAAAAAATTGTCAATGTGTTATGTTAATGACAGCCATTAATTCCGTCTTCTAGATTTTTAAAAATTAATCGCGGATGATCAAAAGATCGTTAGTCTTTATAGATTTCAGAATTCGCATATTTTTGCGATAAAAGAGACATTCAAATTCATACAACTTCTCAACAGACATAGGGCTGTAAAGAAAATTTTTATTTACAGTAGCTCTTTCGGTATTTTGATGGCGGGAAATTCCAGCGGGAAATTTGTATTAACAGTAAAATTTGCATTTTGAAAACCGACCTTTCAACTACAGCTGATCAGAAAATGATTAACAACACTGAAAAGTGCTTCGCCTATTGTCATTTACGCTGATTTTATTCGTACCGCCTAAGTGAGAGCAGCTGCTTTCAAAATTCAGCAAAATGCAAAATCAAATGAATGTACCTCAACTGAACGCGATTCGTATGAAAGCATCCGTCGACTAGAGGTAAACTCAATCGACCTTTAGCTACAGTCTTTTGATAAACAACAGTAATCAAGAAGCTGCTTGCACTATGGAACGCCTCTCAAGCATTTTTGGCAGGAAGAAGTTTGTCGACCCAACCACTATACACAGAACCGAACTATCGCGCTGTTTGACCAAGTTCGATTTAACATCTCTCGGAGTGGCTGCAACATTGGCGGGGGGAATTTACGTACTCACTGGAATGTTAGCCCGAAATGTGGCTGGACCAGGGTTAGTTTTATCTTTCTGCATTGCTGCTGTGACGAGTTTACTTGCTGGGCTTTGCTACGCCGAATTCGGTGCTCGTGTTCCTCGCTGCGGTTCAGCATACACTTTCAGTTATTTGACGATAGGTGAATTATGCGCATTTTTAATCGGGTGGAACTTGGTGCTCGAATACATCATTGCATCTTCTGCCGCCGCTCGAACCTGGAGCTCTTACTTAGACTCTGCTTTGCTAAACGATGCCATAAGAAATTTAACGTTGTCTGGCATCGGTAAACTAAGTCAGGGGGCTGGGGTCTTCACCAGCTACCCTGACTTCCTAGCGTTTCTACTAACGTTAGTTATCACCGCAACGGGTTGCTTCGGCGTAAAGCTCACCTCCTTAACAAACAACATCATCACAGCAATCAATGTGCTGGTCATAATATTTATTATTATTTTTGGGGGTACGTTCGCTGAAAGCAAAAACTGGACGGACGATTTCTTGCCATTCGGCTTCTCTGGCGTTCTCGACGCGTCTGCAACAGCTTTCTACGCTTTTGTTGGGTTTGATGTTATTGCTGCTTCAGTTGAAGAATCAAACAATCCCTCTAAGGATGTACCGGTTGCGACAATTCTCACTATCGGTAAGCATGTTTCTTTCATTTGCATTTAAAAGAGTATAATTCCGAAGACAAAATCACATAGAAGTCGCTGGTAGCTGAACCAGATTTATAAAAAAAGTAAAAACAAATAAGACGAAAATGTATAGATTAATGAATGATTTCGAATGAATGATTAAATAACTAGATGGAACAATGAACGCTTGAAGGAAAGAATCGGAGTGAAAGAATAAAAAATTGCTGAATAAACGAATGAAAGAAAGAGAAAGAATAGAGATGAATGAATGAACAATGAGAGATGGAGAAAACAACGAGCACTTCCACAAGGAAGTCAGAACCAAACATACAATTTTATCCTTGGTTTAAATGTTATTTTCCTTTGTTTCAAACTCATTATGATACATAACCTTAACCAAAACAAATGGAAAAAAATTAAACCAAAGATAAAATTGAACCACAATGTATACAAGGAAGATTAAAATAGCCATATTACTATGGCTTCAATGAAAGTTTTGTATCGTAAATTACAACGCTATCCATGTTTTTAACTCATTGTTACTACCATGCAAATATAAACGAATCATTACTTCAATGCAACATGTTAGTTAGCAGTGTCCGTAGTTAACTCTTTGGATCGTGTGTCAGGCTTGCGGCATATCGACATATCGGTTAAGTGTCGCTGACATTTCGATCGAATCGATCGACACTCGGCCGACAGGTTCTTCAAGTACACATGATCCTACTTTCTCCTGTCGTAACGTGCAAGACATCAAAACTGTTCTTCAGCAAGCAAAACTATATGCAAGTTTCATTCAGCGAGCGGTTGTAACAGCAAAACCCTGAACTCCAAGCCAGGGTTTTTGGTAACATTTGAAAGTAAAATTGGCTGTCACCCTGGGTTCAAATCCTGCTCTGGCCACTAGCTAGTGCTGTTCTGGGTAAATGTCTGGTCCAGCTCCTCGGTCATCCTTGTAAAATTTCAAAATAAAATTGCAGCATGTTAGTTAACAGTGTTCGTACGTTAACTTTCCGGAATGTGGGTCAGACTTGCGGCATATCGCTCACACACACACACACACGCACGCTGATGGGATGTCTTCAATTAGCCAGTCATAGCGTAGCTCGATAGCGTCACGATATCTCCCTTGTTCAAATCAAAACCCATCCCGTGAACCGGCAAAACCGTCATCCAGATCGACGCGCCTTTCTCTCAGTTGCAAGTTCAAGGACTCGGGAAGTTTTCCATGATGCTGTTTCCTCGATGTGGTCTGCGAATTCTTTGAGTGATTATTCCTTTTCGCTTCTAGCAACTTGTTGCACTAATTGTGGTGGAGATTCGACTGGTAGCTGACTCGAGACACTATTTTTTCAACAAGGGCCTTAGTGACAATGAAAGAGGATGTGTATTCACGCTTTGCTTCATGCATAACAAGAGTTCGTAAAGGCCAAGATGACCCATACGAACCGGTATTGCTAAGATGTCTTTATCGCTCTGATTGTAATCATGCTCGGTGATCACTGATATAAGAGAGGGGAAAGGAACGGACAGTGAAATATCCTATCTCCCTATTTTTTCACTCATTTATCTCCCTCCTCCCTACCTTCAACCACGCCCACCCTGCTGTCACTGTTATCATGGAGATTGAAAAGGATGGAATGCTTCCCTTTCTCGGCACCCACCTTCTAAACCGAGCGTCCCAAATCGAGACTAAAAAGGTTTACGTGAAGCCTTACTAGTACTGGTTTACTTCTCCACTACCACAGTCATATTGCCAACTGATCCAGTACAAACGAAGCTTATCAACAACCATGCTTGATTGCTCGTACTGTTTGTCCTCTTGGTCCTATGTTTCGGAGGGGTGTGAACGCTTTAAGGCTCTGTTTTCACGTTTGAAGTACCCCAGCACCTTATCAACTCTACCGTTAAAACCTTTGTCAACTCAAGAGTTACTGACCAGCATCTATCGCAGGTTTCGGTAGAAATGGTGGAAATGGCGTGACTCGGGTTGTTACACCATTTAAGGACCAGGATTCTGCTCACTTAAGATTCAGTTGAAAGACTCAAGCTCCAAAGCACAGTCCAAGCCGTCTTTGTCAGTCGAAAAATTGGCCAAGACCGAGAATGCGAGACTAAACCACAGCTAGTTGCTCAACAGTGCGCTGTGTACCAATTTCAATGTAACCTGTGCGATACAGGTAGCTATGTTGGCTACACGCGTGGCCATCTACATACACGCGTAGATGCCCACAAGAGTACGTCATCTTCTGTACGCAAGCATTATGATCTAGACTACGCGGGTGCTGTCCCTGAGGACCTCCTCAGCTGCTTTAAAGTGTTGAAAAAATGCACGAACAAATTGGACTGTCTCGTTAACGAAATGCGGTATATCTAACAATTAAGACCACGGCTGAACGCGCAAACAGTCTTTGTCTACCTCTACCTAATTTATGCAAACAGTGAGACCCAGTGAAGCGAGAAATAGTGTAGTCCGTGATGTGCGAAAATTCAAAATACTTTCAAAATACCGCAAACACCTACGTTTACGGGCTCAAAATAATCTTCGGTCTCCAGGGTCTACCCTGGTCTTGGGTCGTGATATAATAATTATGTCAAACAATTGTTTATCGTTGTCCAGATCCGTACACTATTGAGGCTTTTAAGCGTGTGTCATGTTTTACAAAACATACTCCCTTCTCCCTTTTCATCATGGTTGTCCCTTCTCCCTATTTTTTTGCGCCCTCTCTCCCTCCTTCCTATTTTTTTTGGCCGTTTCTCCCTCCTCCCTAAACCGTTCCTCTTCCCTCGTAAGAACATGTGTGTTCTCTAGCGGCTCTAGGCGATACTGAATATCGGGCAGCGTTCTCAAAAAATACGTCCGACGATGCCTTGGGCCAAAGGTAAAGGCAGCATAGCTCCCTTTAAGGACGTTAATAATAATAATAATAATAATAATAATAATAATAATAATAATAATAATAATACACTTTATTTAAAGAGGGTGGCACGGAATAGTTGAAGCAACTAATAAACTTGTGGCCCTCTACAAGGTCAGCACTAGGGGTGGTCACAGCCAGGGTTCGTTACGTCCCTAGTGGTTCTTTAACGTCCCACAGAGTGTTAACTGTGAAGAGTTGTGAGACGGGACCTCCGGCTTATCGTCCTTATCCGAGAAGACTAGAAAGTCTAACCATTTGTAGATGTCATTGCAAAGGAAGCACTTTCTCCTCAGTTATTTAAAGACCCTGAGTGTTGGTCCGGCCGGGGCTTTGAACCCACGACCTCCCGCACGGTAGTCCGGCACTCTACCAACTGAGCCAACCGGTCGGCGGTATAATATACGTTCGCGCTACTGCGCACGAAAGTCATGCAACGTCAACCATTGAGCGCGTGCGCTGAGGAAGAAAGCTAATCAAATAAAGGCCCTGGCAAACGAGGACACATTGTTTCCCCGCTTTTTGTTTTCTGATTTTGTTCAGAAACATTTTGTGTCCGCAACAAATGTTTTCCCGTTTGCGCAGCATTGAAACACAACATTCATTTTGTGTCCCGCGCGTTTCCGCTCCCAAGAAACATCATGAGCAACAATGTGTCGTCGTTTGCCAGAGTTGCGTTCCCTTCGCCTTCAGTTTACTCCCTTAAATGGTTAGTGACCCCTACTTTTCTTTCCAAAAACAGATTTTATTTACAATTATATCTCCACATTGTCCAAAAATGAAAAACATCAATGTGGGAAGTTAAAAAAAGTTCATGATTTCTGTCCACAGGACATCGAATCCTGCCATCTTACGGCTGCAAGGCCCGTGAAACTACGGTCGCTAAATGCGAACATGTTCTTTAAGGAACCTTTCCAGTTGACTGAATTCACTTAATAGGTCCACTTAAACAATATTTGGCAGAGAACATTTCACTTCAAAGACTTAATTGCAATATTATTGGGCTTACAGACACTGTGGCCTTATTCGCTAACGAAGCCAGATTGTTTCAGATTTAGGGTGTTCCTCCGGGCATGTTCTCTTCCAAATGAAGTCGGTGACCCCCCTTTCTTTTTACATAACTTTTGTGAAGAAAAACTGGAGTTTCCGCTGGGCCATAGGCGCCTATGGCCCTGCGGAAACTCCAGTATTTCTTTACAAGAACTATGGGTCCGTACTACTTTTTTGACGGGGTCCGGACCCATTTTTTTCTGCAATGTAAATGGGGATTTAGACTCTTAAATCATAGGTTGAACGCCTAAAGCATAGAGACCTAGGGGATCACCTTGGGTCGTCCCTTCTGCTGACACGATTTCTTTGCCACCTGTGATAAATAGCCGTGCAGGCTGCCTACATGCGATTATTGGGCAGAGAACTCTGATGTTATGTAGCGCGGCTGCTCTTTTCAATGCATTGAATGCATTAGTGGTACCAATAAGCAGAATAGTATCGGTATTCTAATTCGTGTGGTACAAGAATAAACATTTTTAACGTCAAGTCTTCATTTAAAAATTTTAATTATTGTTATTATCATTATTATAAAAGTACTGGATTCATACGTTCAACAAGCTGTATGAACTACCAGACGTTACCGCCCACCAGACTTGTCGTGTCGAAAAACCGAACGCTACGTCTTGCGTCCGGCCTCAAACGAACCCCTGCTCCAAGCAACTTTATATCACCTTGAACGTATACACAGACTAGCTACCTACCTGTAGACTGGTTTGGCATCTGTTGCTCTCGAACCAGGAGGCCCATAGATGGTTGTCAATAAATCGCGTAGTTTCATAACAGAAGAGCTCATACATAACCACCTTGAAAGTACCAGGAAAGTAATATGGTTATTTTCCGTTTGAATGGCCAAGATTTAACTGAATGCCCATAGATTTTTGGGTATTTTCCCCAAGAAATTTCAGCGACAATAACTTCAGAAATCCTGACAAACAGACTCTATAGTTAGCGAACAGTTTTGCGTACAAATTGGCTAACTTTTTATGAAAAGCACAAATATTCAATAGATTTTCCAAAGTTTATCTGATTTCCTTCAATCTTCAATCAATTAGGGGTATTCAGTTCTTTTGAGCTTAGCACAAATCAGACAAATACCGGTCATTGATCTTTGCTGGCTCACAAAGAGTCTCTTCTTCATTTCCATTACTTGTATTTGTTCGTATAATGTGGGATTGGGAAAGGTGAGGTGTAAGAATAACTTGATCATTTTAACCGTTAAAATGGCAGCAAATACAAGGATAATGATGAAAGTATCTTCAAAGGAAGTATGTTTGGTCGGTCCAGTGTAAAAAGTGTCAATTTATACTGAAATTTAAAATTTTAAACTTCCTCTTGAAATTTCAGCCTGAATTCTAATATGGAACCGACGTGCGGGCTTGGGATTAAAATTTTCACCAAAAAGATCAACTTTGGATGTGACATCATGTAGACAAGTCGTGAAAAGTATTTGCGAAAATTTGAAAACTGAATGGTCTTGTTAACACTGTGTTCGCCTTCTGTGCTTTTTGCCCTTTTGCTGCACCTTTGTTTCACTATTATCGAATTGTATTATGGTTCATATCATTTAGGTGCCGAACCTAATTGAATTAGGTTTGACTTTGGATTGGGCGCCGTTTGTATATTTATTATTTAGACAAAATGCATGCCGTTTTTTCGCCGGTTATTTATTTTTAAATCAGGCTGTGTCTTACAAATTTATTTTCATATCATGAAGTTAGACAAAGCAGTTGTAAATCTGTTATTTATAAATAAAGTTATTATTTATAAAGAATGAAATTTTTGGCCATGAGCATAATTTTATGATTAATATATAATGCCTTTTGTTGTGCTGCATGAATGTCAAGATTTATATATCATGACTTTAGCGGCGCTAGACAAATTCCATTATTTATATATCATGACTTTAGCGGCACTGGGCAAATTTTATGATTTATATGTAATGACTTTAACCGGTGGTCCTTGCAAAATTCTTTGATTTATATATCACGACCTTTAGCGGCACATATATCATGACTTTCGCCGCGTTGGGCAAATTTCAGAATTTATATACCATGGCTTTGGCGGCGTTTGCAAAATTCCATGATTTATATATCACGACTTTAGCGAGGCTAAAGGCATTATATATAACTTCATAGAATATAATTATGCTCATGGCCAAAAATTTCATTCTTTATAAATAATGACTTTACACGCCTGGTGAACTTCATTATTTATAAATAACAGATTTACAACTGCTTTGTCTAACTTCATGATATGTAAATAAATTTGTAAGACACAGCCTGATTTGTAAATAACGAAAAAAAAACGGCATGCATTTTGTGTAAATGATAAATTTACAAACGGCGCCCCATAGCGCGACAGCTGATTCAGACGGCGCACCGTGTGTCGAACCTAATATGTATTTTATTTACGGAGAAGGCATTATACATTTATACATTGTCATAATTAATGCATTTGGTTCGGCACATGAGGAGAGCGCCGTATGAATCAGTTGCCGCTCCAGTGTCGAATAATGAGGCAGACCATGTCGAACTTAACAACGTTGCCGCACCGAATTAAAACTGCCGTACCGAACTGATTCAGGCCATGTCCACACTGATGCGTTTTTGTTTGAAAACGCATTGATATGTATGCGTTTTGGCCTCCCGTCCACACTGATACGCTCGAAAACGGATCCTTTTGAAAACGCTGTTGAAAGTGAATCGTATTGAAAACGCTACGGCATCCGTATCAGTGTGGACGCAGATCAATCGATGCGTTTTTACACCTATCGAAAACGCATTCAAACAAAAACGCATCAGTGTGGACATGGCCTCAGACGCCGCTCTTTTACCGGACTTAATTCATCAGTTAAGGTGGATTTCCACTGTCGCGTAATGTTTACGTGCGTACGGACGTCAACTTTAAATGGCTTTACGTACGTAAATAAAATGAAAGCTCGTACGTAAACGTAAAAATTGAACCTCGCTCAACTTTTACGTATCGTCTCTATTTTATTTACGAACGTAAAGCCATTTAAAGTTTACGTCCGTACGCACGTAAAAATTACGCGACAGTGGAAATCCACCTTTAAGGAAGACGACTGCATGCTTTTTATAGCAAAACTGACATATGTTTTTGTTAGCTTCCGGCCGCCATATTTGTGCCCCTCAGAGGGACGCAAACATGGCGTCTGCACAAAGCCTTATAAATTTGAGTACATTTCTTCGAATATCTCCCAAACGAAACATCGCAAAGACTTGAATCTTTGCCAGACTGTTTGAGTATTTATTTATTTTATCTCTTCGATTCTTGACTCTGTTGAATGGTTTGGATGATGTGACAGTGAAAACCCCCAATTGCCGTCTTTGAGTCAGCTGCTGGTGCGGTTAAGACAATTCACTTATCTTTTCGACGTGTTTTCATTTGATCACTAACACATGGACATTTGAAAGCTTTCGTTGTAGTTGAGATTATTTTGTGGCCGCCCGGCTGTCTGAAATGACAACCACCTGTGTTTATCTATGGATTTGCTTAATTTCCCATAATCCAGCGCATGCTCTAGGTCGTTGTTAATTCCGTCACGAAACAAGAGGGAAACGAAGCTAAAGGTGTACAGCAACTCTTCTTGCTCACTGTTTTATGACGTAACCGAGAGGCTATCCTTCGTCAAGCGCGTGCGATAACAACAGCAATGAAACGACGTCGTCTCGGCTCGTTTTCAAACGGCGAAAACTGATGAACACTGTTCATTTTCCAGTGTCCTGCCGGTAACTCTTTCATTTGACGGGGAATTTCAGTGTGGTAAACACTACTTAATGGTTCAAGGAATATCACACCCCAAGATGGCCTTCTTGGTGAGGAGATTTACCCAAAAGAAACTGGTCGATTCGAAAACTTTATCGCAATCCGAACTCTCTCGCTGTTTATCGATATTTGACTTAACGTCCTTGGGAATTGGCAGTACCCTCGGTGCTGGAATCTATGTCCTTGTGGGAGAGGTTGCTCGATCGATGGCCGGTCCAAGCATAGTGATTTCCTTCTTCATTGCCGCAATTGCATCGATTCTGTCGGGACTCTGTTACGCCGAGTTCGGTGCTCGGGTACCGAAAGCTGGTTCTGCTTATATCTACAGTTACGTTACAGTGGGAGAACTGTGCGCTTTTATCATTGGTTGGAATTTGTTTCTAGAATATGTGATCGGCGGATCGTCTGTAGCGCGAGCTTGGAGCGACTATTTTGACTCTATTGTCAACGACAGAATCCGTAATTTCACACTTGTGCATTTAGGAGAAATCCATATTCCGGGATTATCAACGTATCCAGATTTTTTTGCGGTCTTTCTTATACTCGTGGTGACTTTGATACTCGCTATTGGAGTAAAAAATTCCTCCAGATTCAATATTATATTTACAGGAATAAACCTATTTGTTATTCTTTTTATAATATGCGTTGGGATCTACTTCGCCAAGGGCGAAAATTGGAAGCGAGATTTCGCTCCGTACGGCGTGTCTGGAGTGTTCTCAGGAGCGGCGACATGTTTTTACGCTTTTGTTGGTTTTGATGTGATTGCAACGACTGGCGAGGAAGCTAGAAATCCAAGTCGAGCCATTCCCATCTCAATAGTCTTGGCCTTGGGTAAGAAATGCAAATTTAGACAGCAGTTAACGAATCGTTTTTGGTTCAAAGAAGTATTCTGACTCAACCTTCACCTTTACTAGACGGCTTAAGTTAAGTTTCTGTTGTCGACCCTTTGCTGCTTTCTTGTTTACTACATCTTATATAATTAGTTGTCGAAACGTGTATATGCTGTGTTTTTCGTATTGGTATGAAACTGAGTTCGAAATCGAAACCTGAATTTCATAAATTTATGTTGTTTCTCATTATGATAATCAGTATAGGACAAGGAAGATAAAAATCAAACTGTTTTTTTCTTTTAATACTATGATGCCGTGAGCTTTTACGTAGCGGCACGCAACGTAGTTTATTTTTAAAGAATAGTAAATTACAATATTGAAAATAATACCTCCCCGTTGGTGTTTCTACCGGTTTATTGTTGTCAAGCAAATCATTATTTCATTGCATTTGCAAATTAACTCTTGGCTTATACAGGTTCTTTGTTAAACAGACTCCATCCAGCACCTGTATTCACCTGTACGCATAGCTACATGGAACTGACCTTGCCAAGTTTTACATAACGGCACACAAGCCAGCCGAGACACCCCGCACAACCGAAGCCGGTTGTGCTTTCGGCAGTGGAGGAAATAAGCCAAGTTAGCCAATTGCGGGAGCATACCTCGCAATACTTGTTCCTTTTGACAGATTTTGTAACTAAGTTGGCAATAGCCACTACCAGCCCGTGACGCTGTTAGCGTAACTACCGGTTATTGCCATGTGTCCATACACTGTAAACCAGAGGCATTGCAAACCGATCGTCATCTGTTACTGAAACCGCGAAAACTGGTTATGGTTTGTTCTTCCTTGTAGAAATCTTTTTAAGCTTTGTACAATTTCGGCCAATTTAAAGCACAATACTCGTGAAAAAGCTGTTTTAAATTTCGAAGTAGTGAAGAATAGTGGTAAGAAAGGTGATCTTCATACTCATCTCCTCTGAAGTCAAATCCTTTAAGCTTATGAATTCGTTCGTTGTTCTTTTTCTTTTTTTGCAGGTATTTGCTTCGTGGCATATTTTGGGGTCTCTGCTGTGTTGACACTTATGTGGCCCTACAACCAGCTTGCCGAAAGGAGCGCTCTTCCAGAGGTGTTCGCAATGCGAGGAGCCGCTTGGGCCAAATACATCATAGCTGTGGGTGCCCTGTGTGGATTGAGCGCCTCTCTGATTGGAGCCCTGTTTCCTTTACCTAGAATGCTGTACGCCATGGCGAGCGATGGTCTTATTTTTAAGTAAGGGAAAATCAATGTCTTTTACAGCTTTCTGTATTTCATGATTCGAGATAAGAGGGGGTTATTAGGTCAAAAACCCTACAACGTGAGCTACGTGACGTAAAACAAAATTTATAATGGTTTGGTGGGAGGAGTGGGAATATGACCCGTTACACCCTGCCTTAAGGGGGCATTCCGGTTAAATCCCTTTTTTCCGTATATTTCAGCACTTTTCCTCCAAAACCTCGCCTCGGTTTCAATCAATCGAAAAAGGGTTTCATTGGTTTGAAGTCCTTGCCACAGTAAATGTTTGTGAATTGTTCGATGATTCTTGTATTGTTTTGAAGGAATAAAAGTTGGGGGGGAGTTAAAGGTGGTTGAAAATTAACATTAAAAGTGAATAATTAGTAGAGAAAGGCCAGATAGACCACGACGACAAGGTGCCCCTGGGGCCTGAGCCCATTGGCGGACCTTTTCTACTGTTCTTTCATTAATTTACAAAAAAATCAGACATCTGAAATCCTGTTCTCTTCTAAGTTCAATTATTTTTACGTTTCCTTTCGTGTCAAATTCTTTTTCTTTTTCTTTTCTTTTAATATCGTTAAAGAGACAAATCTAGTAACTTCAACGGGCAAAATTTCAAAAAATATTTCTTCGGTCGGTTGAAGGGCGAGGGGTTGAAGGGCAAAACTATTTGTGTAGTATGGTACTGGTTCTGATTTGAAAGTTACATCCAAGGGCTGCGGCAGTTATGAACTCCGCAGTAATAATATAGTCGAATAAATTTCCTTTAGCGCGGGAGGCCGGAGCAAACAAATAATGCTTGTATGTTTGTTCATGATGTCGCTTTAATTTGGTGGTGTGTTTTTTTTCAGCCACGGAGCTTAGCGTAGCAACTACAGATTTGATAAACGTCAAGTGAAACTTTTTTTTTTCGCGGACAGTTTAAATAATCGATCATTCCTTCCCCTGTTAGGTTCCTGGCTAAAGTGAACTCAAAGACGGAAATCCCAGTCATTGCCACTGTCCTGTCCGGAGCTCTGGCAGCGTTTCTTGCCCTGATATTCGACCTTCAAGCTTTGGTGGAAATGATGTCCATTGGTACACTATTAGCTTACACGATAGTGGCCCTGTGTGTGCTTCTCCTCCGATACCAACCAGGCACTGTAGGTATTGTTAAAGGAGAAGAAAAAATATTTTCAACCAACGAAGAGGGCCAGTTCGAACAAGAGTCCGCTGAGGAAGGCACCCGGTTGACAGAAGAAAATAATGGTCCAACTGTACAAACAGCACGTCTTGCAGCCACTGGAATCTACTCCAGTGTGTTAATGTTCTTCTGCTCAAGTATCTTCCTAATCTGGGGAGGCGAGGCCCTTCTGAAGGCTCGACCATGGGCCATCTTTCTGGCTGTTGTATTAGGTGTTCTCTTGATCGTATGTATAATGCTCCTTGTACGTCAGCCCCAGAACAAGACACCCCTGCCGTTTAAAGTGCCTTGTGTACCGGCCATACCTCTGCTATCGATGTTTATCAATATCTTCCTGATTCTGAAGCTGTCTTACTTGACGTGGATACGGTTTGCAGTTTGGATGGTCATAGGTGAGCTGTAGTGAAATAAATCCGCACAACTGTGAGTTAAAAGGTGCAATTTATTTAACATTGTCATCTACAAGCTCTTAAAAAAAATTCCTAGTTCTTCCGACAGCGATCGAACCTACGATCTACTGTTTTCTAGTCCGGATTCTCTGGCCGAAGCTCCCACGAGTCTGCTGTAGCTCATTGGAAGAGCATCCGAACTATAAATTGGAAGGTAATAGGTTCGACTCCTGATGAAAGATCTCGCTATTATTGTTGACAGTGTTGAATAAATCATTCATAACCTAAGATCACAATTGTGACAGTTTCCCCTTCTTTTTTTACGTGGGTGAGACTAGTTCTGTTTAGTTCGACAATTGTACGAGTGTTCGTTCTTGTTAATAAATTTCTTATTATCAATATATATATATTATCACTGGATTATGAATGTTAACTTTCCAAATTTGTTTCGCCACAAAGGGAGATGCGAAGGCTAGGGAAGAATGTATGCACTTGTGACTTCAAGACATAACTAATTAACATAATTAAATGGAGTACGATCGTCCGCGTGAGTGTAGTCCTGAGAAGGACTGTTTGTGGTGACATTGACTGATGTTTCGACAACCTAAGCGGAAGTCATCATCAGAGTCAAGTGAAACGCACCAATCACTGTTTACAACAAACAAACAACAGACCGACGAATTTTACTAACAATACACGTACACACATTAGACTAACAAAAGACGGATCGAAACGCACCAATCACTGTGTACAGTCTTCACAGCCAATGACAACTACGCTTAACTGACGGTCGACCAATAAAATCACGACTTCGTTGACCAATACACCATTTTACTAATGATCAGTTCCCAGTGAATTGTGGGTAGATCCAGTCCTCTGTGGGGGCAAACGGCCCTCTAAAGACGTAATTTGAAATTCTAATTTTGACCGTTTGCCCCCACAAAGGACTGGATCTACCCACAAATCACTTGGAACTTATCATTACCAAAATAGTGTATTACATCAACGACCAGAGTATTTATACCATCTACTGACGTTGCACAAATCACTTGACTTTGACGATGACTTCCGCTCAGGTTGTCGAAACGCCAATCAATGTCACCTCAAACAGTCCTTCTCAGGACAACTCTCACCCAGACGATCCAACTCCACTTAATTATGATATGACTCCTGGGTTCAAACCATTTACGATAACTAATTAACATAACATGCGCATGGAAAGAACGCCGTAAATCTTAAAAAATTGGTTAGATGCCACGAAGTAGGTGGCATAGCCTTAACCATGTGTTGTAGGTTGAAAGTCCGAAGACTTTTCTCGTCCTTATCGAGGGAGATGCTAACCTTCTCTCGGCTCATACAACACGTCTTGATAACGGTTGTTTTAGATGTATTTATATGGCACATCTTCGTCCTTCGTTCCCTTGTGGTACAGTGATTGTTTCATCCGTAGTTTTGAAAGAAGAAATTGGAACTAAAGGATTCATTGGGAAGTAAACTGAACAAACTTCGAGTTTTATTTGTCTGTTTAAATAATATTATCGTTTTTGTCCTTCTTTTACTTCACTCGCTATTGCGCATGCGTAATAACGATTTAAGTAAAAATTACTCCCGTTTAATATTTAGTGATTTGCTTATCACTTAAGAAGATTGGGATGTTTCACTAACTGGTGAAATAAGAGAAATACAGTAGGTAGCCGAGGAATGGTGAGAGGTTGGGGACTTACCGCCAGCGCGAAACACTGAACGCGAGCGACGTAAAATGAACTGAAAGCAATCGTGGATGATTGCCTTAAATTATGAAGTGATATGTCAGATATTTAAAAAGTAGGGGAAAATCACAAAGGATACAAACAACGTAATTAGGCAATCAAAATTCAAAGGAACTACAAGTAGAGCGGGGAAATGTGAGTAGGTAAGTAACTATTGGTTTTAATTTTGCCTTAGCGCAGTGGTGAAAGCACTCGCCTCCCACCAATGTGGCCCGGGTTCGATTTCCGGACTTGACGTCATATGTGGGTTGAGTTTGTTGTTGGTTCTCTACTCTACTTCGAAAGGCTTTTCTCCGGGTACTCCGGTTTTCCCCTCTCCTCAAAAACCAACATTTCCAAATTCCAATTCTATCCGGATGCATAACCTCCCTGACTGACAGACCACTTTGGTGAGTGACTGACCACTTCCTGGGTAAATGTCATGATTTTTAAAATGCATTAACTTTCGACGCTCAAGTGAAAACCGCTCTGTCACTCAGAAAGTGGAACAAGGAAATGTAGTCAGCAATGCGGCGTAGAATACGGATTAAAACGAAGGCCGGCGGATGCAAAATTCTGATTGGTTAATTTTGATAGTAGATCGCATAGAAATTTGAACTGGTCAAAGAACGGGCTATCACGGGCTTTACTGAGTCGATTTGAACTTGGTCGCAAATTGCGAATTTGCGTTGAAATCGGAACAAGAAGTGGCAGTTAGAACTCCTCTAGAAGGAAGAGATGTTTTAGCTATTTTACTCACGGAATACGGTATTAAAACCTCGTTTACCAAATGTTTGTTCGCGCCAAGGAATTTGCACATTTGTAATGAGGGATTTAGTCGATCAATCAAACGATTTTTGAACAACAACTTCACCAGTAGTAGACAAGATCACGACCTTTCAGCTGTGTATCTGTTTTCACATAAATATATTCAATATTACAGGAGCAAGTCAGAATATCGTCATCTTAATCTGTTTTCGTTCGCAGCAAGTTTTGTCTTCGAGAATTCAACTCCGTACTCCTGAATTGTTTGCATAAATTTCCAGACACGTTCAGGTGAATTTTCATTTTGTGTTAATGGAGAGTCAATTTCGCTGTAACATTCTGCTAAAAATCAGGCCAGGACCTTTGCTTCTTCTCTGACGGTGAAAATATAAAATTCTCAAATGAAACAGCTTTCTGTAGACGTGAATCGTATTGTTCAGAATCTGCAAGTTTTGTTAAGCTGGCCGTCTTCCTTTGGGTTTCTCCTTCGTTGGAGTTAATACCAAAATAATTCTGTTTTACTAGATTGTTTTGTTCATTATACGTATACCATGTTGTGAACGAACCAGCGCTTCAATAACGGCGTGAATTCAGCCAAGTGGAAAACGTGCGCCTGTATTGACAGTTAGCCTAATTGGATAACCCAAAAATTGGTGGGTGGGGATTCAAATTACACGGTCTTGCGGGCAGGCGTTCCTTTTCACTTCTTCCAACCCCCGCCATTTTTCTCTTGTTTTCTCACTCCCCATTCCCCTCCTCTTTTTCCCCTAGAAAACAAGCAAAGGGTCAATAATGGAGGTGGAATTTGAGCTTGCTATTTTCTTTGATAATGAAAGAAAATAGTATTAATTGGGTAGCAGAATTGAGTTGTTATCAGCAATTTTATTCGATGCGGTCAGGAGCCCATCGCAGTGTACCGTGATTTTCATGTACTACCGGATACATGTTTTATTTTTTTTTTCCATCGAAAGCTGAAGACTTTGAACTGGAGCTCAAAAGTTATATCTATTTAGCCAGAGAACACTTTTAGATAATTATAAATATCCTGGCACAGCTCTTCAATTTTTACAGATTTGGAGTAAGGACTGTTGTTTATTTCCAACGGCAAGCTCTTATGAAAAGGTATTGTATCGGTGCACTTTCCATGGCTTCGCAGCGCTTAAGATAAATGTTTGCTTTTTATATTCGAGGAATATTTTGCTGTATTAATATTGCTGGAAATTCTGTTAGACTGTCCTTTACGTTGGGTATTCCTTAAGTTGTGTTTTAACTTTGGAACATTAACTTTCATAACCATGTGGATAATTCATTACAAAGCTATACGGGCACATCCGTTTTGTACGATCGTTAGGGAAATCCATCGACAAGTATTGGTATAGCTGGATTTCTTACGCAAATCGCCTGGGCAATACAGCGACGTATTGAACCCGTTAAACCACCTGTCACTAAAACCGGTTCAGTTATTTGAACCTATTATAAATTACAGGTTCTTTTCACGGATGTGATCAAACTGTAACTTCTCCTTAGATGGGCAAAAACGCCATCATATCTGAAATCTTCAGTTGTGAAGGCAGATGTTAAGGTAGATGTTAAGGAGAATTGATAACTTATCAGTGGAATAAGTAAAAAGGTGAGTGTACGTGGCGTATAGTGTAATGGTCAAGAAATGCGACGTGGTTCTAAATGGCGAATTTGGATTTTCTTGGTACCGGAAAATCGTCAATCTTCAAATACGGCTCTCTAAATCTCGTTGAACAAGAAACGTGAATAGGAATAGCACCACCCCATCTTTCAAATCTGGCCGCTGAGTGGACATTTCGTCGTTTAACTGTTTTGTTTATTGTGAACGAGACATGGACTGTTTTCGGAAATTTGCTAGGCGAAAGTGCATAGATGTAGCAAGTTTAGCGGAAACAAAGCTCGCGCGTTGTCTATCTCTTCTCGATTTAACCGCCCTGGGTGTTGGTTGCACTCTGGGTGCTGGCGTGTATGTCATTGCGTGTGAGATTGCTCGTGATGTTGCCGGTCCGTCCACAGTCATCTCGTTCTTAATTGCTGGAATTGCATCAGTGTTGTCAGGACTCTGTTATGCTGAATTCGGCGCCCGCGTACCGAAAGCAGGATCAGCTTACGTCTACAGCTATGTAACTGTTGGCGAGTTGGTGGCCTTTATCATTGGTTGGAATCTTGTGATGGAGTACATGATAGGAGCTGCAGCTATTGGGCGAGCGTGGAGTGCATATTTCGATTCCATGATACACGACAAAGTTAGACTCTGGGTGGTTGAAAATGTCGGACCCATACGAATCGAAGGATTGGGGAGTTATCCCGACTTCTTAGCTGTAGGGATTATAACAATTCTTATGATTATCCAACTGTTTGGTGTTAAGAAATCTACTGTGTTTATATTCGGGGTTACCTGTGTGAACATCGTTGTGATCATTTTTATCATTATCATGGGTATAATACTGGCTAGACCCCAGTACTGGTCCAACTTCATGCCGTACGGGCCATCCGGTATCCTGGCAGGTTCTGCCACGGCATTCTTTGCTTTTGTTGGCTTCGATGTTATTGCAACAGCTGGTGAGGAAGCGAAAAACCCCAGCAAAACAATTCCGCTGTCTATTTTGATAGCGTTAACGATATGTTTCTTGGCATATTTTGGCGTTTCAGCTGCCGTCACTTTGATCTGGCCTTATAACAAGTTGGATTATGGTGCAGCTTTACCGAAAGCCTTTGAGCATCGCGGAGCGCACTTTGCTAAGTATATCATCGCGGCGGGAGCGCTTTGTGGAATGACAGCCGCCATAAACGGCGGTCTTTTCCCTCTGCCACGTCTGCTTTACGCCATGGCCTCTGACGGACTTATTTTCAAAAGTTTTGCTTGCGTCAGTAAGAACACCGAGGTCCCGTTCGTTGGGACACTTTTTTCAGGTATTCTTGCAGCATTTCTTGCAATGATCTTTGAACTACAGGCCCTTGTGGAGATGATGTCGATAGGGACACTCCAAGCCTACACAATCGTGTCCACTTCGGTGCTTATTTTGCGATATCAACCTGGAACAATTGGCTTTGTAAAAAACATCGAAGAGGACCCGAAATCGAGCCCCGCGTCGACAATCCGGCCAAGCGAGCCAACCGAGCGCTCAGGGACGATTTCGAAATACGTAATTTGGTTCTTGTTCTTCTTTTTCTTCTGTTTTAGCGCCTTTCTGATCAATGGTCTCATCCCTATGTATCAAGGCGAAGCGTGGGCGATTTTTCTGGCGGTAGTGCTGGTCACAGTTTTTGTTGTTGCTATCGCTGTGTTGAACATGCAGCCCAAGAGCCTGGCACCTTTACCGTTTCAGGTCCCACTCGTGCCGTGTCTTCCTCTCGCTTCAATGTTTATAAATATTTACCTCATGATGGAGCTTAATCCTGCCACTTGGATGCGATTCGCGGTTTGGATGGCAATAGGTGAGTCAGGCCTTTGCTAAAAATCGTTGGCTGCCTGCGACGCGCACCCGAAAATGTTGCTATTAGCAAATCCAAAATCCTCGAATACTTACAAATAAGTTCAGTATACAGCTATTTTATACTTCGCAAGAGATTTGAGCCTGCAATACTTTTGGTGTGAATGATGCATATGAAAGAAATCATATGTGACCTGCGGATATGAAATCAAATGAAGAATGATCGTCGCAGTTGTGATCGCAATTTTTACAATTGCGTAACAAGAAGCCTGAAAAAAATTCAGGACTTCAACGGGGCTTGAACCCGTGACCTCGCAATTCCGGTGCGATGCTCAACCAACTGAGCTATGAAGCCCGTTGGGAGCAGGTCAATTTTGGGTTCATATGTTCCCGTTGAAGTCCTGAATTTTTTTCAGGCTTCTTTACGCAATTGTAAAAATTGCGATCACAACTGCGACGATCATTCTTCATTTGATTTCATATCCGCAGTTCACATATGATTTCTTTCATATGCATCATTCACTTACATATCTTTCACGGGAACAAATGAACCCAAAATTGACGTGCTCCCAACATCAGTGGCTTCATAGCTCAGTTGGTAGAGCATCGCACTGGAATCGCGAGGTCATGGGTTCAATCCCCGTTGAAGTCCTGAATTTTTTTCAGGCTTCTTTACGCAATTGTAAAAATTGCGATCTCAACTGCGACGATCATTCTTCATTTGACTTTTGGTGTAGAAGCACATCACGCAGGTCCCGGATGTTGTTTTCCTGGATACTGTTTTTTTTACACATAGGCGTTCTTGCCACACATTGGATTTCTATACCCTGATTTGCTTGGGCTGCATACTAAGCGAATTAGAAGATAGTGTTCCGACGTCCTTTAAGAAAACAAAGCACTTATGAAGTCAGAAAAGCTGTGGACTGCACTAGCAGACTAGCATTTTTTTAAATCTCAAATGTAAATTATTTTGTCATTGAACATTTTTAATAAATTCTTTAATCTTCATCCTGTTAAGGTTTATCACGAACTGCCAGAAAAACATAGTAAGCTGCCAGCAACTGGCTTGTTAGGTCAGTTGGTGAAGCTCTGCATCGGTATTGCAAAGTAATAGTCCTGAGGTTGTTTCAGCCTTTCTTTTCGCCACAGCATAAATTGAGTTTATAGCGATGCTCACCGTTAACAGAAACGAAGGTCGATGCATATGAATTAAATCATATGTGAACGTCCGCTGTAATAAGTAAACACGATAATCGTTGTAGTTTAAATTAAAAAAATCAGGTTTGTTCTTTTATCACACTCACAATGGTTTTGTTATTCAATTCTGCCAAACAAAAAAACAAAGACCTCCTTTTTTCAAAATCCCTTGACTCTGGAGTTTGGAACATCGCTACAGCTGTAATGCGTGTGATTTTATACATGTTTATGTCCATTGATGCTAATATTCCACAATTCTATGGTATGATAGCCCACATCTCTAATCCTGTAGCTCTTCCAGACCTCTATTTTCATTGGTCCCTATGACTTGTAGCTTCCTTTGTTATCAGGGCTAGGGGCATCGTTTGTGTTGTGTTATCTATTGTTTCATTGTCCAATCACGGACCGCGCCTGGAGAGCTACAGGCCTCTCGACGTTTCCGTTAGAACGAGATCTCCTAATGTGTTGTTCACTTTCTTTACAGGTTTATCAATTTACTTATTTTATGGTCTCCGCCACAGTGTGGAGGGAAAGAGGCAACAGGAACAGGAAGGCTACATTCCTTTGGAGCAAATGGAAGGAAAAAATGATCAAAGAGAGTCACAGGATAGTTAAAATTGAACTACGCCCAACTGACTGTTAAAAAAATTGTATAGAGAACATAGTATGTTCTAATGGTCAACTCGGTCATGTCAGATTCTTTTAAATTTGTTGTAGTATTCTTGACTGTACATTTACACGAAATCACCAAATACTTTCTTGTTGTATATTGCTTTCGAGTGGTATACCATGGGGCACTTGTATTTCGTGTAGCTTTAAGGCGGATTTATATACAAAGAAAATACAAGTGGTAAGTGATATATTGCACCGCTTTGCATAACAATTTATACCGTGTCATTGAAAACACGTCAATGCCATGCACGAATGGGAAGATTCGGTGGATTACCGACGAATATACTACGGCTTTCCTGTAATACATTTGGCTGTGTTTTCCATGACATGGTTTAAAACTTCATGTTTACAATTGTCTTGGATAAACTGGCTTTTCTTTCACTTTTAAAGTAAGTTGAATCTCCATTTATCCATTAAGTTGTTGATTTTACAAGAAAACTTGACAAATGTGAAGCCTTTTAGTTTTTGGTGGTCACGTTTGTTATGAATTTGGAATTGCAACGAATTTTGGAATCTCGACAAAGCGAATGTAATTCGTTGAGTATGGACCTTAAAATATTTCCTTAAAAGATTATAAATTGGCGCTGAGCTTTGAAACTGTGTAAGTCGATTGAGAGACTACGTAACTGATTAGTTTTTTAGCCGACTTATATGAAGGCTTGTTTATTTTTGCTATTGTAGTTGTACCATTATTTCGCGATGAATGCCCTTTGGTCGAACCTGTTGAAATTATGACAGCTCGACAAAAAATTCAGTCGTGCAACTTTTCTTCTCTGTGAAACGGCAATGGTGTGAACTTCAATAACCAAAAAGTATTGGAATGATTCAGTGCCTGTTTCCGGGACCGCGGAGCGTAATCTCGATTGGGGGGCTACAAACCACCGAAGACGGAAAATACTAGGGGGGGAATCCGGAGGCATGACCCCCCCTGAAATTTTTTTAATTGAGAACAGTTTGGAAATGCGTTTTGAGGGGTATTTTCCACATATTTTATCATATTTTCCACATTTAATTCTGCACATTTTGGCAATAAAAAAGAATGCGTTTCTGATGATGAAAACAACATTTTGTGATCCCTAAGCGCCATCATCGATCTACGACACTTTCCTCGTCTTACACTCTAAGAAGGGCTTTCAAAGTCCTCAGCTCGTCGTGGGATGGTCTGCTGCACGGTTTCGTTTGTCTTCCGGTTGATTGAGAGAACTGACTTTTTGAATTGACAATTGTTTATCTCATATTTTACACGATTAATTTAACGAGAAGAACCAAGTGAAGAGACCACCGAGGTGACAATTTTTGGAGTGGCTTTTGCCCCTTAGCCCCCAACCCCTCCCCCCTCCAACCTCTGCGGTCCCTGTGTTTACGGCTCCAACTATTTAGACGTAAATGCGGTGTCTTCCAGGAAATAACTAGTGATAATTTATAATAGTAGCCTACAACTTATACATTTCATAGTGGCTTTTGCCCCTTAGCCCCCAACCCCTCCCCCCTCCAACCTCTGCGGTCCCTGTGTTTATGGCTCCAGCTATTTAGACTTAAATGCGGTGTCTTCCAGGAAATAACTAGTGATAATTTATAATAGTAGCCTACAACTTATACATTTCATTCCTGTAGAGACTCACGGTAGTGTCTTGACCCATAAATTATTCCCGTGTCACATTGCAGGCCTACTTATTTGAAATATATCGAATAGAGAGTATTCACTCACGTGACCAGAGGCCATATTGGCTTAATGAAACAAAAGAAAGTATTTGCATAAAAATAGAGTTCAATTCCTAGATGGTTAGCTTGGTACACCAATATGGCCGCCGTTCCATTGTTTTGGTATACCAACATGACCACCGTGATGTCATGTGAATACGCTCCATTTCTTTTCACTTGAAAGGTCATGTTTTTCATGTTGTCTAAGGACTCTACTGTGGATTAAACACCTTAAAACTGAATTTAAAATTAATTTTTTTCAAGTCATGACGTTCATGACTTGAAAATACCTGGATATACAGTATCTGGAGACGGAGATCGAACAGAGGAAATTAGGAGGCTCACTATGGCAATAAACAAGCTATTGGAACTAAAATTTGTGTGGAATGGTCAAGATCCCCAAACCAATTAGGAATTGTTAGAACATGCGTTTTTCCTATAGTTACATATGGCTGTGAAGCGTGGACACTTGAAAAAACAATTTTAAGAAGAATTACCGCTTTTGAAATGAAATGTGAAAGAAAAATTCTAAAGATTTCGTGGACGGAACACCGATCAAACAAGTCGCTTAGGGATGAACTCGAAGTAGAAGTTCAATGGTTAGAAAACTTTGTAAAGAAACAAAAGCTGAAGTATTTTGATCATCTGAAAAGAAGCGAGGGCTTAGGAAAAATCATCCTAGAGGGGAAAAAGAGACAGGGGAAGGCCAAGAAGTCAGTGGGAAAGGGACATTCGGGACGGGACAATAACAGGTCGATGAGCACTTGACAGAAGTCGTTTCCGCTGTGCGGTCGAAGATGCGACTCTATCTGACATTGTGGAATCATAATCCGTTAATTGCTAAAGTGATATTCAACGGGTTGGTATGGTCGGAAATATGTCATTTGCATTGTTTGGCAGCCAATTACAGTGTTCTAATAGGGAAAAATCGCAGAGGTTTTTTTACATTTCAAGTAAAAAACAACAGTGCAACAGCACTGTAATGTTCACATTTGCAAGATGTTTCCAGGAACGGATTTTCGATGCGGTCATTGTACGCAGATTGATTGTTTCAGCAGAGACTGAGGAAAGAGGAGTTAAATTAAATTATTTAGGAGTACATCTTGTTTTCTTTTTTTGAGAACAAATTGACGAAGTAAATAATGCCCTCGAAAACAATAGGACTGATATATCTTTTCGTAGTGCTTGCACACTTTTCATTTTTTATGTAAATAGGTTTTGTGCTTCCAGCTTTTCTTGGAGTGAAAAATAAAGCAATATTATATTGCGGGGTAACATTCCCAACTTTGAAGACAACATTCAAACTTAGATAGAACACTCAATGCCAGTTACTGGCTTGTAATGAGTAAAGTAAACAATTTGTTTAACAGATGTGCATATGCGCGAAAATTTATAACACAATTTGACTTAAATATTTCGCAATGTTGGGTTTTCCTTGATCACAGAGTCCTTCCAGTATTTGGGTAAAGAGATTCGTGACTTAGAACGCGTTTTTTGGAATGCGAAGAAGTATTTTTGATCTTAGATCATTTGAATTCTTGCCTACGAGAAAAAAATGCAGAATGGGAAACGGATTTTTCTATATTTAAAGAGAACACCCAACATACATTGCGTACGCAGCGCCGGCAGATTTGAAAAAAAAAAAATGGCGGAAAGGAGTTTGTTTTTTGTCACGTCTTTCTCGACTTTATTATAGAACTACAACAGCGTTTGCAAAGTTTCAATGACGATGAAAGCCGGGAACACTTGCGGTGCCGAAACGTTTCGAGCGCGGCGGAATAGCTAGGAACAGTGAACTCATCAAAGTTACTTCACCTCACGTTTTCCTTCCTACCAAAAACAATCAAAACAGCATCATCGTCGTTTTGGAAACATAGTCGGGAAGTTCCTCGATGATAGAAAACAAAGTTCTCGCCAAACCTCCCGGCGCTGCGTATGCAATGTAGGTTGGGTGTTCTTTTTAACGCATTCTGCATTTTTTTTTGATAGGGAATTAAGAATACGAATGATCTAAGATCAAAAATCCGTTGTCGGATGCTGCCAAAAAACCCAGCTTTAAATCTATGTTGAAATCCTGAAATGTGACCATTCAAATATAAAAACAGCTATGCTATTTATAATCGACTTGAGTGCATTGATAAAGTTCTAAATAGGAAGAATTCAATTGAAAACTATAGAGCGGTACTTTTCTGTGGAGCTAGGTGTTTGTGATGTCTTTTCAGGTTGTTCGTCCTTTCATCAAATCTTTAAGTATGGCCAATTTAGTTAAAGCTCTTTATGTCGTCTTGATACTCAGATTTTTATACGTCCATCCCTACGATCAGTGTATAACTTAAATTTTTTTTCTGAAATAAAATGAAGCATTCGTATTTACACTTTTTTCAATGACAGCTTTGATTTATTATATTTGCTGCTGTTCGCCGGAAATGAAGAAAAACGTGCGCCACTAATTTACAAATCAGCTAAATGAATTTGTAAGACCTTGCTAAAATCGTTATTCACTTGTTAATACCCTACAACAAAAGCATATTGAATAGACTTGAATTAAAGCATAATTATCAAGTTTAATGAGCTGCAAACGTTGTCAACAATTTCAGATTTGACGGCGTAATTCAGAAAAGCTAGCCTCCATTATATGCGTACCATTCGTTGCTAATAGCCGAGTCCCTTATAAATGTGACATGGATTATAGTGTTTATGAAGCACTGTCTGCGGAAGATTTCTTTGCCATATTGAGAAATCGAATGGAGGGGCGAATGCTTAAAAACAAAATTGGCTCGATTGAGCGCGAGGAGAAACGACTTTTGAGAAGGTTTCGTTCGGAAATGAAGCTGCTGAAGACAAAGCAAGAACAGCGACTTGGAAATTTAACTCTTAAGAGATTAAACTCAAATGGAGTGCAGTTCAAGAAAGAAAGCCCAAGCCCTCAATCAGAGGTAAACAGTTTATTAATATTTTATAAAGTCGTTCTTTTCGACAAACATGCATGTCTCGAGGCTTTAGACTCGCGGTACTTGTACTCTGTTGGGGAAGTCCTATTGGAAGGCGTGTTATAGGCATACTCTTTTGGCCTCTTGGGCATTTAGTAACGTAGTGTTGTTCAGCATTTTGCGTAGGATGAAACTCAAAAATAGCTTTTATTCAAATTAAAGGTGTTGAACTGCAGTATTTACCCATGCCGGGTACTTTTATTATGAGGCATTCGTACAAACTACATGATTGGCATGAGAATGAACTTTTCTAAAACGTCATTTTGTAGTCTTTGGTTTAATGACGCATTAGCTAAATTGCTTGATTTCACTCACGTGACAAGGCGGCCGGCCATGTTGGTGGTCAAAACAATACAATTTTGTTTCGCAGAATTTGCATAAAAGTAAAGTTTAGTTCCCAGCGGAGAGACAGACCATTGTTCTTGACTACAGACATGGCCGCATTGACGTCACATGCAATCCAACAATAAATAATATTCTATTCAACAACATTCATATTCATGCTCACTTGTATTAAGGTACGGGAAAATAATTGATCAACGGGCTTAGCCAAGATGGGACGGCTTGGCTAAGGGGTAACCCGGCGATTTTCGGATCCGAAGGTGGGCCGTTCGGTTTTACATTGCTCCACTGAAAAAACTAAGCAAGAATAAAGGATCTCGTACAAAAACCAGTATTTATCACAGCAGTGACGTAATCGCACGTGAACTTGTCGAAGTTGCCATGAAACGCGTGCTATTTTAGTGTATTCCAACTTTGCATATCATTATGAGAGTTTGCACTTAGTAAGCAAGCGGGAATTTTTAAGAACATACGAGAAGTGCCAAGCGAAACACGAAGTTCTCATGTATTCCCCCAAAATCCCAAATGCATTCATTATGTACGAGGAAGAAGTTTTTTTTTTCATTCCTTTTATAAAAACGCCCCGCAGATTTGCGGGACCCAAATTTATACCTGAAGTCTGTTTATAAATTATTTCCTTCAAATAACCGCATTCTCGCAAAAAATGGAGGTTAGGTGCCTGGGACAAGGAAACCCAACACTTGCCTTGCAGCCCCAACCCCAGGATGTAAGACCACCCAGATGGAGGGCACTGCCCACAACCCAGCCATGAGCCCCCCACACCCACAGAGAACCCAGCCACCAGTCACGCTGAAACAAGAATTTCACTGGAAAAACTATGGAATATATAGTAACAGGACAAATAGACAAAAGAAATATACTCAACCAAGGGGGATGGGTGGGAAGGGAAAAATCGCAAGCAAACGAACAAACACTTGACTGGAATAACACCACGCGCGAGGACTGTAATACGAGCATGAAGTAACGCACGCATGAGCAGCAGAGAAGACTGCTGACCGCAAACAGTGGAACGCATACTGAGAGGACGCTTGGATATCCCAATGCCATGATTCTAGAAACGCTAGCCACTAACGCCAACAAAAAGCGCTAGTTATGCTAACAAAAAACTTCTCTAGCTCCTCGTTGTTAACTAAATTAAATTGCATCTAACTATATTAAAATCTCCAAAGACTTGTGCGCACTCGTTACGAAGCCAGCGTGCATTATTTAACAATTATTCTACGAGGACGCGCTGAACATGAATTAATGAATAACCATCGAGCAGCGTAGCGCCGAGTTGGTTATGATAATTTCATATCCAGCAAGCCAGAGTGGAATAATTGTTTTATTTTTGGACATTCGCTTTTCAAGAATTGTGATTAACCGGAAAAACTAACGAACTTTCGTTTGTCGCGAATTTTGCCTCTTCAGCAGAGTATCTCAGAACTGGACGACATTTTGCGCATGCGGAACCATTTTTAGCCTCGTGCACCGCGTGCAATACCAGAAGTCCTGAACTCGTGCGTACATGGTTGATGGTTAATGCCTCTTAGCCTTACAGCTGTCGTGTGCAATGAGCGTTCAGGAAACTGAAAAGACTCGCCCGTGCAGTTACCATATACACTGCAGACTGGTAAAAAACAATTACTGAAACCAGACACAGATAGTAGGGATGGGACAAATAATAGGATAGTATGTTTTGATCATGAATTGTTCGCCCTGTCTCGACTATCTGTCTGTGTTTCTGAAGATGATAAAAATCGCAGCTGGCCATTTGAGAACTAAGCCGGGAAGTATTGCATTTCCGTGAAAATAATTAATTTTATCATTTCTATTACCGATATGAAATCTCAACGTGAGGTCACAGAAATAATTTCCTTTTCAACTATTTGAATGGTTCGGCAACAGCCCATATGAATAGCCACGTAAAACCAATAAAACTTCTGTTGGATTAATTCGTAAAACCTTTATACAAATAGTTGCATAAAAAGTGCCGTCCTCTTTTGTGCCATACTCCAAAATTAAAGACTGTTGTGTGTCTTTCTGCGTCGTTCTAGGGCACAGTTACACTTGTGGAGATTGCAAGAAAACTTTAAGTAGATTTGTGATAGCAACATGTTAAATACTTCCAATATCACAATGCTACATCCGAATTTAAAATCAGAGTCAAATCACGACGCGTGCGATAAGCTGCAACTTTATTTCAACAATGCAGACAAGCACGTAATTTTTGTCGCAGACACGTCTGTTTGTGCTCTGAACATCCTTTCAAGTATCATTGCCATTTCTTTTAATGTTGTCATCTTGTACTCGTTGTTTAAAGCAAATTCATTGCATCCTCCTTCAAAAGCGCTGCTGTCAAGTCTCGCGTTGTCTGACTTGGGAGTTGGTTTTACTGTTCAGCCATTGTACGTAACTTATCGATGGGCGCAGATTCAAGGTGTTCTGACTGAGGCTTGCACAACAGGAATTGTATCTCACATCGGAGGAAGCCACTTTGCTGCAGTTTCATTCCTGACAATGACAGCTATAAGCGTTGACAGATTTCTTGCTTTGGTGTTGCGTACTCGTTATCATACGGTGGTCACTAAACCGCGCGTGCTAATTCTTCTTCTCACAATATGGATACTTAGTGGCGTTTGGGCTTTACACTGGCTAACAGATCAACGACTGTATAGCCTCATCACCATTTCCCTTATACCAATCTGTTTTCTGATTACGCTTTCATCGTATGTTACAATTTACCGCTGTTTACGCCGACAAAGAACTCAAATGAAAATACACTCGAAAAATCCTGCGACATCAGTGAACATCTCAAATGAGAAAGAAACCGACTTATCCCAAATTCGCTATAGAAGGTCTGTTGTCAGTATGCTTTACTTGTTTTGCACTCTCTTGGTATCTTTTTTACCGTATTTGTCGCACAAGATTTTGGTAGCAGTTTTAGGTTGGCGGACATCCACGTCCGTTTTATTCAGTTTTGGATTGACTCTTGTTTACGTAAACAGTTCCGTGAATCCATTGATTTACTGCTGGCGAATACCAGAGATCAGAAGGATTGTGACAAGCATTTTACGAAAAGCGAAGAATTACATTTGGGGTGCTTTGCATAACTGCAATTTCATACCAAAAAGAAATCGCGTTGGAAGCCTGACGGCCACGTAATACATTCCTGCTAAAACAATCACGACATAACTACAGCCTACAAAGGACAAGAAATGAATATTTTAGAAATTCTTTAAGGTTCAGTATCTCTTGTTGTACTGTTGTTGAGGTTGTGTGTCATCTACCGAGGTCCAAAACAGAACGTCACTTAATGTACGTAGTATGCCACGTACCTTTATTTCATACTTTAAGCTCCCCCAGCCCAAACGGTATTTGTTGCTGTCCAAGGGTATCAATAATCCTCCGGCCATCTTCAGTGCAGGCTCCACAGCCACCAGTTACCCATCACGATTAAGATTTATACTTTTCGAATCGCCACAAAAAAGCCCTCTTTCGTATAATTCTGGCATAAACTTTCCGACATGAACATAAAGAGTCCACATAAAGCCTTTGGGCCTGTTCGTCGTGTAATCATTTCTTCCATGCTGATTGTAAGGTCGTACTACAATACAGCACAAACAGTATTTTCGTGAAATACTTTAAGTATATCAGATAGATGCGTAAAGATAACGCAAATGTCATGTGTAAAAGTTTCTTTTCCGACCTCAAAATAGAATAAAAGAAATAAAAAATACCTGTTTAGTGGACTGTTAGAATAACACGTGGTTTAAATATTTAGGCGGGATCTAAGGCGAGAGGAGCCGTGTTGAATGTAAAGCCCGAAAGCTGTATATTTCCCTACCCGCCCTCCTCTTCATTTTCACTACCAAACCTTCTCGCAGAAACTCCCCTGTAAGGAACTTAATCAAACTTTTCGATATTCAAAGTGTTGGGTGTCCTAAGTATCTTCGCATAAAATGCTTTGTAGATCAGAACGAGTGGACAAATTGACAGAAATATGGGCGAAATGTTGTGTCGAAGTAAAACCCTGACTGTGCTAAAACCAAGAATTGGAGCGCGTTCGGTCGCGGTAACACTATGAAATACTGCATACATGAGATCGGCGAATAAGTTTGATCGATGTCATCGACTCGACGTCTGGGGAACAACTGCTTCCAATAGGGCTCTGAAGTATATATACATACATGCATCAATAGCAAAGTAGTGCTTTGACCAATTGGTAAACTGGTTTTGAAAATAAAATAGACGCAATTTGGCGACTGATAACGAAACAAGGCTATACCTTAGAAAAAAAATGGTGAAGTCAAAACGTATTTCTGTGTATTAAAACACCATTTCATTCAAATTTCTAGCCATTTAAGACTTTTATCATTGGCATATACATGGAAAGATTCCGGGGATTAATGCCCTTACTACTGGTTTGATGTTTGGGCAACTACTGCTTCAACCACATTGATCTTACCGTTTAGTATAACTTTTGAAATGATAATATTCACACAAAGCCTAAAATTCTAGAGGTTACAATGTTAGACATTTACTAAATTGCAGTTTGAGAATTCTTGCCATTTTTCTTGACCGGTATGGAAGGGTACCGAAAACGATGTCTCTTACGAGTGTCGATTTGTTTTTTCGTATTTGTCAACACTAGAGAATATCTAGACAGAATATTAGAACGAGAATATCTAGTGTCCCAAATTTTAGGGACTGACCATTGGAGCACGTAGCTTGGCATGTAAGCAGTAGAAATGTATGGGGTAGTGAATGATTGAAAATAAAAACTTCAGGAAGTTTTTAATTGTTTTTGTAATTTTTAACAGAGTAAGCCGAGGTTCACAAATGAGAAGCGACAGAATTCACGGTCCATTTTTGTCTCTGAAACCTCGCCAGATGTCGGCAGAACCACTTCATTTTCAACTGATGAAGAATGTGCTCAGCTAATAAACAGGTTAGAACGGTCGTATTTCTACTGAGTTTATCTGACAGTTAATCCAATTTATGTTTTTGATGCAACTGAAGTTTGTAATCGCTTTCCATCTGGGCCGAGTTGCTCAAAGCATGGTTAGCGCTAACCATTGGTTAAGTGGTATTAAAACCTATAGGTTGTCATGGTATTTAACCTCGGTTAGCGCTAACCATGCTTCGAGCAACTCGGCCCGAGTCTCTTTTGCCTTTTTAAGACAAAACCACTGACGTTGAAGTTCCATGGATCTGTTTGAGATGTCCACGAGTTTTGAATCATTAGAGCTCTGTAGACCGACGGCAGTTCGAAATCAAACATTCAGGAGAAGTTCGTGTTCATCGAGCGGGATAGTGGCGAAATGGAAAAATTTAACGGGACCGTCGCCGTCGCCGTACAAAAATAAATTCAAAGCTTAAGTACTTATGTCAAATAAACTGATCATGTTCTATAAATTCGCTTACAGGCTACCAAAGTTATCTCTAAGCGACAATTTGAACACAAAAGAACCATTTTCTCCAACACATATGGCAACTTACAACTTTCCCGTCGAAAGTAAAGCTACTTGTATTCGGTCTGTTGCCTTACAGCAAGATGTGAGGTCACGAGAGAGCAAAAAAATTCTTAGGAAGGAGGGACGAGAAAACAGTGACATTATGGGAACATGCGGCGAAGGCGTGGTATTTGTAACCGAGTTGCCAAGACAGAAATACGGTAGTCCTCGCCTCAAACGGCAGACATGGAATGGCAGGTTGTTACCAGATTTACAATTGGTATCTGACGCAGACTTCCAAAGTTATTCAGAGGAAAACAAGAGTCATACTGATTTTACAATTAGACACCCAAATAATACGCAAATTCACGTTGGCCATCAAATAAGTGAGGATGCGCCACCCAACCTTAAAACTGTACGCAAGAGGAAAGCTAGACTCAGTAAGATGGCGTTTGCAACAGCCACAGACCTGCAATTTAGAAATTTTCTTTCCCCGCCAAACTTCCCTCTTCGGAAAGCAAACTCACTGACGTCTTTGAAATCTTTGGATAGTCTTCTTCCCATTTTCCAAAACCAGAAAACTAGAACAGCAAACATGAACTTCGAAGCAAACCATGAAGACGAAATACCAAGTGCTTGTCAGTTCTTCTCAGGCGACAAAGAAACAAACCCACATCTGCAAGATCCACTTTTGAAGCGACGAATTCGACCTCTCAGTTGGCGAGGATGCTTTGGTGTTGCAGAAAAGGCTTCAAGTGATAATGTTGCAACCATGCCTAGAGAGGATGCCAGCAGAATAGGTGCTGTTAGGGAGACGCCTGGAAAATGCAAGACTCTGGTTGGTATAAATGGCACAGAGAAATACAGCGAAACAAAAACGTTCAAGAGGGCCCAATCACTGAAAACAAGAAAAACTAGCCACAAGCTCACGTTCGTTGTCTTCCCAACATTTGCAGTGCTCTAAAGAGGACGAGCTAATAGGGAAAAACACAAAGAGAATAGAACCTCCCCGTCGTAAAGGCAGACAGTCAAGTCTTGAAGTCCTGGCAAATGGGCCTCTCCCAGAAGCCGTGAAGGTGAAATGGCTGAAAGCGCTAAAGAAAGTTTTCGATGTGAACATGTTTTTAAACGGACTGATTGCTCCTCAGAAACAAAGGAAACTCGACCAGTTGGCTTTGGAACGGAAAACGGCTTCTTTGACTAAGCTATTTGAGGACCTAAAGCATTGTAGGTACTTACGATTGTCTTCCAAGGAAGAGGACAGTCATCTACTCTATTTGGCGTCTTGGGTGTTTGACAAATATTGACAGGAGTATGGACGAGGACAATCGTTTGCGTTATTTTTAGGATTCTCATTCTATTGTCTTTCAAAGTAATAGTAAAGTTGAACCGAAAGTGCTCTAGAAGTACGGTCTATGCGAAGATCGATTTGACGGTTTCTTTATGTCTCGAATTCATTTGAGAGTTTGAGTCCTCTCCACTGGTGTGAAGTAACTGTAGTCGATACATCATTTTGAATCACCTTGTAGATGCATGTATTAAAGTGTAAATATTATTCTATAAACGTAACCTGCGAGCAAGCCCTCCGGGGAAGTCTGGCGGCGGGGCTGGAAAAGTAGAGCTCGCAACTACGTCTCTGTAATTTGAATATCTGCATCGAATTTTTCGATGGAAAATGCTGATTGGCGGAGATGATTGGCGAAAATCTGATAGCTCAAGCGACGGGGAGTCACAGGAGAATTGGAGGCGGATATTCAAATTACAGAGACGTAGTAGCAAGCTCTCCTTTTCCATCCCCGCCGCCAGACTGCCCCGGAGAGCTTGCTCGCAGGCTATATAAGCGTTCCACTTCTTTCGCAATAGGCCCAACGGGCGCCTTTCATCATTATCGTTTGACTATTGCAGACATTCAGGAGAACATCCAATACACCCAATTCACTGAAAATCCATGTATGCGTGTAAACATCAAAGACGGTAGTGTTTAATTTTACGATAAGAAGACGGAAGTAATTAGTTTGAGTTTACGTTTTTGCAACCAATTCAGTGATAATTCAATTTAAACAGAAATGGAAAGACTTATCTTTTAACAAGTTATTAGTGATGGATAATTATTTCAGTACTGACCGCACAAGCTGAATAACTAGAGTTTATTCAAATAATTTCCTCTTTGGGACCCGAAACGGGAAGCCATTTTGTTTCTTTTCGGCTGCTGGCAGGTGTATAGTACTTTGCTCATCACCTCTGAGTTAACCAATCAGAACGCCCGAAAAGCACTATCCACTTGTGTGGTTTATACCAATTTTTAAAAGTTAGCTCTGCTTGCCTGTGTTACTGTTACATGACACAAGACTATGCCAGATCTCAGAATGTGATTACAATCAACCACTGTCAGTCCAATTAATAAGTACAGATTACCAGAGCAGTAACACTGTTTTGCTTTTGTTTTTTGAATTTCTAAAGTTTTTTCAAGTATGTTTCTGATGGAGCGGGGGTTGAACCATTTCAGGTTATAAGCTGTCCCACTTGAATGGACTTGGTGGGAGATCCTCCAAATCATCTTTGTGAGCTGGAATTGTTTCCATTTCATATTCAATGCCAATATAATCTGGATCTTCCGCCAGAAAAACCTGTCTGTCATATATCCTCTGGTCTAGGTGAGACGTATGGAACCTTTCTCGACTGTTCCATATACTATATCCAAAATACAATAACATGCCTAAAAACAATAGGAGACGGTTAACAACAGAAATAAAAGTAGTTAAAAGAATCTAACCCTTTAATCCAGTGGCAAACCGTTGCATTTGATTGTAACTTAAGTACAACGGTAAAGTATAAGACTAAACGTGTAGCCATTTATATCAGAGGGTGTAATTTTGCACAAATCAAAACAGCCCTAGGTATTTTAGGGCGTAGATAATATACTACACCTGGCCTGATTATAGCCCATTCGTTGTTAGGAGGTACTCTTATAACAAGTTGTTGAACATTTACGAGTGTTGGATGTGATGTGTTAGGAAAAGCTAAACGGGTATTAACGGGGCAACAGATTTCGACACGATCTCTCACAAGGCTTGTTTTCCGAGGCCATATCGGTATATAAGTATGAATGTCAAATATGGCAACAGCAATGACTTCACAATCAATGATTACAAGTTTTTCACCGAGGACAGGTCCGCGCCATTTGTGTTGAAGATGTCACCCAATCTTAAGATGGACTCCTCTAAACATAATTTGAGTTTATTGTCCAATAAAGCGTAAATTACATACAAACCTAAGCCCATCCAGATACCAAAGCGAATCCATGTGAGTCTGGACAACTTCAGCATAAGGAACACATTCAAGAAGATGGCGAGTATTGGCAGAGCTGGGACAAACGGTGCCTTGAACGATATCTTGCTCCTGTTCTGCGGCTGTAGACAAATCACAACCATAGCAAACACGCTTAAGACTCCAAAAATTCCGAGGAATATAATTATGACATAGCTGTGTCTCTGTATAGCGTCTAGACCATACACTGTAGCACTGCAGAAGCCAATGAAGGAAACAAAGAGAAGTGCCACAGCCCAGTTCACTATTCGGACGCTTTCTGCTGTAGGACCCCTTCTAGATGTATTTTGTTTGTATTGGTGTGAAGGTCTTTTATATGTTTTGGCGAAATTGTCTTGTGTTTGTTCATAATCGTGCTCGTGATAGCTTTTCTTGAGATCTACAGGGTTAAATGTTCCAACTGTAAAAAGTTCGTATTCATGCTTGTCTGAATGGTCATACATTGCTATTTGTCCACATGCCTCGGGTTCCTTTAGATACCACATCTCAATCGACGTGTCATCCGGAATATTGGGTTGATAACGCAGGATCAAAACACAAAGTGACACCAATGTGTAGGCGAGTAGTGTCCCTATCGACATCATCTCCACCAGTTCGTTTAAATCAAACAACAAAGCAATAACTGCAGTTAGAATACCAGGGTACACAGTGGCCACAACAGGTACCTCGGTCCTAGGGTTCACCTTGGAGAGGAACTTAAACAGTAATCCGTCTGAAGCCATAGCATAAATGATCCTAGGTAATGGAAACTGGGAGCCCAAAAGGCTCGATGATAAACCACAAACAGCGCCCACTCCAATGATGTACTTAGCCAGCGGAAAGCCTCGCTGGGCGAACGCGTTAGGGATGGGCGAAAGCTTGTCTAACTGATCGAAAGGGACAATTAGTGTTACTATTGCAGACACACCAAAATAGCACACAAAGATGAGTACTAGAGAAGTGACAATTGCTATTGGAATGGATTTAGGTGCGTTCTTAGTTTCTTCGCCTGTTGTGGCTATAATATCAAAACCGACATAAGCGTAAAAGCAGGTTGCCGCTCCACTGAGAACCCCAGATACTCCGTATGGGAAAAAACCTTTGCCGTCTGTCCAGTTCCTTGTGTCAACATAGAAAGCCCCCGTTACTACAATGAAAACAACCACTAACAAGTTTAGTACGTTAAAAATTGTGCTAAACGCTGAGGATTGCTTAACGCCAATAGCTAAGACAATGGTAACAACTACCGTGACGATAAAAGATAATATATCAGGGTATGACCCTAGGCCAGGAGTGTTCATTTCTCCTATGTAGGTTAGGGTTACATTGCGAATCACATTTCCAATAACATAGTCGAAGCAGGCACTCAAAGCCCTAGCATCTGCGGCAGTACCGATCATGTATTCCAGGATCAAGTTCCAGCCGATAATAAAAGCCCAAATTTCACCTACTGTGACATAACTGTAAGCGTAAGCCGATCCAGTTGTCTTCGGAACACGGGCGCCAAATTCAGCGTAACACAGACCTGACAGAATGGACGTCACTGCCGCCAAAGCGAAAGAGATAACAACTGCTGGTCCTGCGATACTCGCAGCAACCTGTCCCGACACAACGTACAGTCCTGCGCCCAGAGTGGCACCGATCCCGAGCGATGTTAAGTCCCATGTTGTTAAACACTTTGACAATTCAGAGGTAGATTTCTCTTCGTGATAAACTCTTTTTCTTCTCGTTAAACATTTCAACAAATTGGCCATCTAAGAAGTGTATCGCGTCGCGGTCGATTAAGCTGTTGCGTTCTTGTCCAAGGGCTTTTTGCTTCCCAGCGGACGTCAACACTTGAAAACAACCAATACTTTCTGACCACTCTCTTTCTATATTTTAGCTTAATTCAGAAACAAAAATATAACGGAATCCTACCGTGGATGGCGAAACATAAGCGTCTTCGCCTTAGGAGTGACCGACGCACGCGCGGACGAGAGCAACACCTGCTGCAAGTTAAACAAAACCGCGACTTCAAGCAAATATGATGTAAATATTTGATAAAGTATCGTGCGGTAGTCCTTACTAGACATACTTTTACGCGAATTCGTTTGTTTTTTTCTGCTTATTACTTTGGCCAAACGTTTGCTACGACTACAATTACAAACAGAATTCATAGTGGCTTTGGCGGGTAAACCCATTTTTCTTTGTGTTTCTGGTACCGTGACAGTTTGCAGGTCTCGAGCTGTCACAAGTCAGATGAGATATTCTTATTATTTATAACTCAGTTAAACGCTAATAATTTTACCTGGAAGCAGACAAAAGGAGTATAGTTAAATAGAGAACAAAAAACAAAGTGTATGAAACATAAGCTTTCCTTCGCGTTAAGTTTCTGTAGTTCTCAAATTTCTCGGTTTCTTAACAAAACTGTTGTTAATTGCTCAAGAATAGGACATGTGACAAGAGAGACGTTTGTCACCGGTCCGTCACACCTCTCTTACTTCCTTCTGCAACGTTTAATAAAACGGATCCATATCTATTTCTAAACAAAATGTTTTCGCTCTCCCCGGCCTTTTGTAATCCGTACTATAAGTCAGAATGCATATCAGCCGAACTCATTTTCCCGTACCAACCTAAGAATATGAAATGTCGCCAGCTGCAGAAAACTTAAGATGCTGTTTTTGTTCGTTGACTGTTCTAAAGAGTAAGTAAAATGAAAGAAACCCTGGATGTCTGTTGTGTGCTGTATGGATTCTGAGCTTACCATGACTATATTTGGACAATTACAATATGTTGAATAACTAATTGCAGTTTACATGATTAATTGCTTATATAAATCGAAGCTCGTGCGATGGACTTTTTACTGAGGTGATCTCGTAAAATAATAAATACGAAATTTATCATCTTTGAGAACGTTCCCAGTCTCAGACTTAACCGAAATATAAGAGCTGCTGAAAAAGCAAGGACAATATAATAATGCTATTCAAAAGTTATCTCTGTGTAGAGTTGATTTAAGGTATCAGCCAAGGGCGTATGGAAAACCCGGAAATCCGGAAACGGATCCGGATCCGGAACCGGAATCGGAACCGGAACAGCAACCTGGGCAAACTTGAAGGGTAAACTGGGAAACACTGAAACCAGTTCCGCAGTGAAATTTTTCTTGATATATAATTCAAGATGGCGTCTCATCTATTATCAGCATTTGAGATACATTGTACTATCAGAACATTGTCAAACTGGGAAACTGATCAGAACTTAACTAATCAGAACCTAACTGCTTTCGTAAACAGCCGCTATTTCAATGATAGGTATCAAGGCTGTGTTATTCATTCCCTCCTTTAGAGCCTTAGTTACTCATTTCTTTTGTCCATTTGATATTCTGCATGAAAGAATGATCGAATCGCAACGATATTCAGCAATTATTTTAATTTCTTGTTAGCAGACATTTCCTTCAATTCTGATGTTAGATACGAATTCTAACGATGGAAATAATAGTAGGGCCTAAAAGCCTATATTTATACTTGGTACGAAGTGACGAAGGAAATCGAGGAAATAGAGAAAACAATTGAAAGAGGAGATAAAGACAGGAAACTATCACTTGGTTGATGTGTTACCCACAAGAAAAGTCCAAGTCTAACACGACTTTGAAATAGTTCTGATAATTGAACACCTGATTACGCTTGAAAATTAATTCCTTGGCTATTAATGACTGTTCTGGCAAGGGTTGAGGCCAAAGGAAATTAAATATTTATTGTTTGATAGCAATACTTCAAAGTAGAATCGACCGCTGGCAAAACTACATCTCAATTGTCTGAAACAACAACAAATCATCTGGAGACTTCTCCATATAAAAATGACTATTTCATTTGTCCTGTTCCGGTTCCGGTTCCGGATCCCCTTCCGGATCTGTTTCCGGATTTCCAGGTTTTCCATACGCCCTCAGCCAACCCAACGGTGTCGTCTGCGCGCGGATCGTTCTAGCGCTCTTTGTTTGAATACAAACCCCCATAAACCGCATATTTTCTGAAAGCTGAGTAGTCATGCCTACAGCTAATTCCATTTAAAAGGTAAAAAACTTTAATGCGCTTACAAAAGGAGGAGGTTTTTGTAAAACTAAGTGTTTTCATTCATTAAGTTCCACGCTCACCAAAAACAAACGGAAGAAAATGATTAACACGGCTTTCATTTCTTCACACGTTTGCCTAAAAAACCGTGTCTCAGATTTCTCGAAAGCGCGCTCGTTTTATTTTTACAAACAAATATATTTGGGGATCAGAAATTATTGCCACCGCCAGTGGAAAATAGGCTATAACTTTAAAATGAAAAGACAAATTAAAATTCGCAGACACGGTTTGTAGGTGAGCTATCTGACAACAATTTGACCAAATTTCAGCCAAATTGATCCAGGGGCTGCCGACTTGGAGTTCAAAATGTATGCACATCTCGCCTAAATTTTGATTTCGAGAAACAAGGGAAAATAGAATTTCGACCATAATGGGATTAGCGTCAAGCAAATGAAGTGTTAATTGATAAAAGAAAGTATCAGTTTTCGTGAACAATAGCAGTTTGACAGATAAACTAGAAACAGACAAATTTTCGCAGCGGTGGGAAACTATCTCCGGATCTCCTTGAGAGGAAGCCACTTCCAAGACCGGCGCAACAATTTATTCCTCGAGGTTAGTAAACGCCGAATTATTTGACTGACTTCCCAAATAGTTCCGATTACACGCAGCTATGAAAACATCTTCATGACTTTATCTTTAATTATAGCTAGGTTTCTAGCGATGCCAAACCAAAGAAAGCGCTCGCGAACTGCAGATAACTGTCCGACGCCCGTGGATATCGGCGACAATGCAATTGGAAGGTCTGTGAACTCACAACCGTTGTTTTATGAGCTTATAAGAAACAATTCCAGATTACACAATAAAAGAAACATCTTCCTCTCGAAATTCTGCCCACGATCCAACATCTTCTGATCGTCTTCGACTTCGTCTAACCGAATTTTAGAACGGCTTTCACTCATTTCAGCCGACGGCTGTCCACTGGTATCCCGTTTGTCGATTTCTTGTAGCCATTCCTCTTGGTTGTAAAAGGAACCCTGGTCGCTCGAAGCGAGGTCTGCTGCCGCTTCAACGCAAAATGCTTTATTCCCTTTTTTTTTCCTTGGCTTTGACGAAGAAAAGGGACACGATCTTTTTTCTTTTTCGAAGACATTTGTAGATCGCGCGTGTTTTGTGAAACAAACATACATGTGTTTCCCTGTCACGTAACCTCTCCTTATTTGACAACGCAATGACAGGAAGTTGTCAGCAGCTAATTAGAATAATTAAGACGGCAAAATTGTTTTCGCTCAATAACTTCCCGTACGAAAAACATTTTTTTGTGGAATTTTTTTTACGTGAAAGCTACTCCCAAGATCTATCGAAACATATAGAAATCCAAAATTATGAAAAACGCTCAATTTTGGGTTGGCTGATACCTTAAGATATTTTGGACGCAACTGTAACTTGACCGGAAAGCTACCCTCTTTATGGCCTTAGGACTGGCCGTAATACAGCTGTTTAAAATGCATCAGTCAATTCCAGCATTGCCCATCCCACCCCCCCGGGAAACCGTGGAGCATTTGCTCACGTTGTTCGTCGCGGTGGTGGGGCATTCGCAATTTTATAGTGGCCCAGGGGCTGGGCATTTGCGTTCTCCGGGGCGACCTCCGAGCATTTGACACACGGCGTGTTTTCAAAAGTACCATGGAGGAATTCATCGGCAAAGACCAGGCGTTTGTTTGGAGTTTGCACGAAAGTCAACTTGGATTAAATGATGCGATCGTCAAGACAGATCTTGCATCATCACTTAATTGTCCTTGAAGTCTTACCATTGCATTGAAATACTGAAAAGTGGAACGTTTCGTTCACTGGTTAAGAAAAAAACTGCAGAGGTGTTGGAAGGCAACGATCCATGGGGCGGGCCGTTTGCCCTCTTCCTTCGTCCCCACCCCGGGGGCATTTGGACAGCTTATGTGTCCCCACCCTGGGAAATTTGCTCATTTTTTTCCAAAAATGCTAATGCCCGGGGGGTAGCTCGTTGGAGGGGGGATGGGCACTGCTGGAATTGACTGATGCATAATGCTTGAACTTGCATTTTCTGGGGGAGATTTAGAGATAATGCCTACAAGACACGAAGCATACTAGTACGAGTATTTCCACTTCCCATAAGGAACGCGGCCACCAGCTAATTTCTCCTTAACATATCACTAATTTGTCAAACACACAAGACATAAGAATACAGGACATGATCATCAGGGATCAGTTGAGTTGAAGTTTATGCAAACTGCCCCCAACATGTAACATGAAATAAGTAAGTACTATAAGGAGACTACACATATTGATATTACAAATTAAAGGTTAATCGTAGGTTTGCATAAATCAGCGTTGGAGCATCTGGACTCAGATTGCATTTAGCAGTTGACATAAGCCAGTGATACGATTTTGAAGTCTCTCAGCCTTTCAAAAGTCAGATAAAAAGCGACCTTGAATGGTTGGACAAAACAAAGAGAGAGGGAAGAAATTTCATGTGGCTTTTGAGTCAGCTGGCGAAAACTCAACAATAGCTATTTTTGACAGCAAATGGTAAACGTTTGGTTACTCTAGAATTAAGAGCACCTCTTCCCTTGTCATTTGTGCCCAATTTAAATGCAATACTCAGACTAAACAGTTTCTTTTAATTAAAAGACAAGCCGTAGTCAATTTGATGTCTGACAACTTTTAAAGACAGGTAGACTTACTATCAACACTTTTAAAAGTCATTAATATTTTCCTCAAAGGGAGCATCGTTCACTTGATAATTATTTTTCCTTACACCTACTTAACAGCCTTACTGTGTTTTTATCAAGGAAAGTTCATGATGCTACTCACTTGCTGGAGCAAAGAAAGATCTAAATGGTGCTGTTAGGGTACAAATGTGTTTGTAATCATTCAGAAATATAAGAGATGTGACTGATCAGTTATTTGTAAATTTTGACATGAAAGCAATTGCTTGATACTGTCAGGGCATGACAATATGTTAAGTTGAAAAACTTTGAGAGTTCCGCGCTTAATATAAAGCGGCTTTCAACCCCCCCCCCCCCCCCACATTAATCGTCTTGTATTCTGCAATGGTGTGGTCAGTGAACTCTTCATTTCCTTGCTTAACGTCAAAAGCTCTATTTAGCCAGGAACATTCCACTTCACAGTTAAGTCGACTTCTAAATCCTGGTAAACATGGGCAGTGTCCTTTTTGCATTCGCTGTACCAACTTAGGATGATCATATTTGTGTATCAGAAATCTCTCAAAATTTGCAATTTTGACGGGTGTTCTGAGGTTTTTCGATCTCTTATGCTCTCCGCGATGGTACTGGTCCTGTTATGAATTGAGAGAGGGGAATTGATAAAGCTTGGCGTTGAATTTAAAAAATCACAGTAAATACGGTCAATAAATTAGTAAATGGTAACACACAGTTCCTCTGATGGTTGTGTTGGTATAACAGTGGAGCAGAGAGCTCATTCAATAGTTATATTCAGTTGAATAGAAATAGGTCTAAATTAAGGCTCATTCTAGTCAGTGCCTCCAGCTTATTCAAGCTATGCAGGTTGCAAAACAAAAAGCAATTAGTACATTTTCCATGACTCAATTTCACACTCGAAGAAAACAGTGGGAGGTGGGTGTCTCGCTTTAATTTTCTCGCTTCAACCCCAGAAACGTTTTATCTGAAACTGTCTTTCGAAAATTGTTATGACTAGAATAATTCAATGTTCGACTTTATTTTTAGAGAAAACGTCTGGTAGCCCCGTCAAAGTAATAGGATAATTAATGCTCAAACACTTTTACGCCACCGGCAAAGAATAAGGAATGGACCAGCTGGCAGACTTTGGGTTATTTTCAGTGATTTCATAGAAAAGATAAAAATCCTTGGTTCTATAGCAGTTCAACGATCAGGTTTTGGTAAGAAATAGGGAAAGTTTGAATAAAGAATCTTAAGTTAAAGAGAAACATCCAGCAAACATCAACTCAGGAAAATGTTCTAAAGAAGATGAAACCCTTGCAAGGTTGAAACTTTCTACGAATTTTCCAGGGAATTATTTCCTTTCCTAAAATGCTAGCTGACGTTTTCGGTTTTTGACTGCGAAAAACAGCAAGTACGTCCCCTCCGAAAACGTCAGGGGCTATTATTTCCCCATTGTGAATCTTTTAGGCCACGTTTCAGTTCACGAAAATCCGAGCAGCCGAGTGCACTCTTTTATCAACGCCGAAAACCTGAGGCGAACTACCCTCCACCGAACAGATATTTACCGAAACGTCTCGTTGGGTGCCCTTTAATATTTTAAATCATCAACCAATGCTTAACTCCTATTCCGCCTCAATGGTCTATGATCACGTCTTGTAAATGCACTGCACTACGAATATCATTCGCATGACAAGACCTTTATAATTATGGAAGAACTTAAGTGCCAGTGTAATAGAAAAATTAAAGTAGTTTTCCAAGGCACTTAAGTTGCTCTAAATATTTGAAATCATCAATCACTTTCAGATCGAAACTCGTATTCCGCCTAAAAAGGTGCGTCTACTATATATCAAGCAAGGTCACCAGACGTTTTAGTTTTCCACACCGAACATAAACATGCAACTGGCAGTGAGAATTGGAGCGATTTCAAATTCGTTGTGAAAATCACTAAAATTACCGAAAGTGATTTTATGAAAAATAATTAAACGGAGCTAAATGCCGGTCGATAGCCATGAAGAACCCTTATTTCCTATTTCTCATTGCATTTACTTTCACGAAGTCATCTTGACGTAGCATTTTGCGTTTAACAGAATGTTTATTTTCTGACAGGAAGGCATCAGCACCATGCACGCATACGCCCCCTCACCCCTAGTGAATGATTTAAAATATCTGCTCACGCGCAGCAAGACGTTCTTATAAACATAAACTAGATTATAAAACAATTAACCACCGCAAGAAATATTTTTTCTAGAACTGAACTACTTTGACGTCTCAAATTTCTCACATATCCAACCGCTCCCCAATTCAATATTGAAACTTCTATAGTTATTGAAACAATCCAACATTAAAATGTTCAAACGTTTCAACAAAAATGGAGAGGCGGTACTCATATTTGTCGACCTAACATTTCTCAAATTTGGTTTCATTATTCTTTCAGAAAGAAATGTGCTAAAAAAACTGTCTGAAAATAACATGTAGTCGTCTTTTGTCTCAAGCTTCTGAACCTTACAGCAGGGATGGACGCAGAACAACTTGACATCACAAAACAGGAAATTATGCGCAATCACGAGACACAACCTTGTTACTTCCCCTCCTGCCCCTCCCCAGAAAAAAAAGAATAAGTAGTCTGTTTTTCAATCTTTGATTCGGTTTAGAAATCGTAGACACATGAAGTAAAATACTCTTTTTAAAAACTGTTTGAGATTCTTTGTATAATAGGCAATTTTATTAGAGAGTTGGGAAACAGTAACTTGGAGATAACTAAAATTCCCCAAACAGTTTGTCGTGTGGCTTACACGAAGTGTGAAGCCACATTATGGTGGGATTTGTCCACGAGAGTCCAGCGCCTGTCACGTGGTCTAGTAAGCCACACATGTACGCATTGCGGACGCATTTGCCCATTTTTTATTTTTTGTGTGTTTTTGGGAAAACTTTCCTGTAAACTAACAAATATATAAAAAATAACACCCAACAGTCGTAAATTATTTCTAAATTACACTTCATTTTACCTTCTCGGCACTTCAATATAATTAAAAGCTCGTATAAACTCGTAAACACAGAGGATAAATTAAAATTTATGTATCTTAGGGTACAAAAGAGTTAAAGAAGCGTATTCGAACGCGTTTAGAAATGAAGCCACGACTCTTGTCGAAAAAAAATGACTGTTTGCTGTAAACAGTCGTTTGTAACTTTTCGAGATTCTGAATTCCTCTTTTTCGGCTGTCGAGTATGGTTACTTATTTGTTTCCCATTTCAAATCCCTATAGAGGAAAAAAACTTATAGTTTTCCTGCGAGCATGAAACGCACACACTTGATTTTAGGATACGATGTACACACACCTTTGACGAAGAGAGGTTGTGCGACTCCTTACGTGAAAGATAAATTTATCGGCTTTGAGATCCTCATTATCAGCCGCAAAATGCCACCTTTCTACTACCGCGCTAAAAAAGCGTATGCCGGTCAGAGGAATAAACAAAAAAATTACGACTCATCGATTGACTGACTGCCTACTGGCTAACTGATCGAGCGAGTGATTTTTTTCCCCAACAAACTGCTAAAAACTCATGTATAGCTTCGCACTCAAGGAATTAAAATTAAAAAATTATAAAAGACTGAAATCACCAAAAACGGCATCATGTATAAATATGTAAAAAGTAATTTTCGACTCTCGATTATTCATTGCATCAAAACAAATATTTGAAATTCAAAGTTGCCAAATTTCTCTATCCGTATTCTATTTGAAACCATATGCTGTAATATTAGTGAAATGACTGCCATGCATATTTTAAGAACCCTAGAATTTATCTATTGCTTCAAAAGTAAAATGTTTTGTTTTTAAATTTACAAAGTGTTACTATACGTTTTAACTTTTTCATGAAGATTCTTGTTTATCTGCAGCGAATTTCCTTTCACAGATCATTTCATATATAAATATGTAAAAAGTAAGTTTCGATTCTCGATTATTCTTTAGTCTTCAGTACATCAAAACAAATATTTGAAATTCACTGTTGCCAAATTTCTCTATCCGTATTCTATTTAATTTGAAACCATATGCTGTAATATTAGTGAAATGACTGTCATGCATATTTTAGGACCCCTAGAATTTATCTACTGCTTCAAAAGTAAAATGTTTTGTTTTTAGATTTTAAAAAGTGTTGCTATATGTTTTAACTTTTTCATGAAGATTCTTGTTTATCTGTAGCGAACTTCCTTTCACAGATCATTTCCAATTCAGTTGATTTCGAATATTTTTGGCATTCTATTGATATCTTAATATCGATTTCAACTTTCTTAGGGAATAAGAAAACATGGTAATTCAGTTTCTTTAAGCAAGTACCCTGGTTAAGTAATTGGCGTGTATTGCTAAATACAAGGTGCGGTTTGCTGCGTTGAGCACACCGAAAAACCGTGGTATAGTGTAACACTGACAAAAGTTTAAACTAAAAAGCGATGAAATATTTTCCGAAGCGCGTTCATCATCTACGTATAAAAACAGAAGTCAATTTACATGTGTCCAGTTTAATTTGTCAGCTGTAAAACATACACAATCAATACTTGGTGTGTCAAGTTATTAATGACATTGACATATATAATCCCATTTAGGGTTAAAAAATAATTGTCAAATTTTTTCGGTTCTAATACTTGGTTATTGTTACTGCTATACAAAGTAAGGAAGCCTGGCTCTCTTTTTCAGAAGGATCAAGAACACTTTGAAAAATACGAACAATTAAGTTACTATTACTACAAACGAAACACACTGGATTTAATTTCAGTTTAAATTCTTACGTGATACTTTTGAATTTGTTTCCATTGTAAAACGCCTCGATAAACTATTCTGTAATCGTGTTGGGTTCTCGCTCGAGTTGTTTACATTTGATTTATTTTATGCCAAGCTACAGTTGATTTTTCTTTCCTTCGTGTCATTTCATACCAGTGACGAAGCTCTTCCTCGCTGCTGTAGTTTTGTCCCAGGGAAACCCTTCCAACTCTCTGCTTCCGCAATGCAAGAGTTCTCGAGGATATACTAGTGACAGTTAATAAAACTGTGACAGCATTGAGCTCATGTTCAGGAACATGAAATAAGAACATCTCGTTGTATTCAGGATCTATCATATGTCTTCTAGGAGTGGTTTTACTTTTGCTAAGAAGTTCTCCATTGTCTTTGATAACTTTCACCCCAACGTAAGTTTCACGTGCTTTGGAATCCGTCAACATTCCTAAATTCCTTGTTTTGATCACCTCAAGAAGGAGCTTCCCAGTCAATGGGCGATACTCTAAAGAAAGCAAAATCTCTGGTCGGTCTTCTTCGGAAATTGCCAGTTCACCCTCATACATGATCGCACCCGAGGCTGCCTCTGGAACGTAAGATCCTGGGGGTTGTAAATCTACTGAAGCAGGAATCATTTCTGAGTCTAAATCTACCGATCTGAGTCGAAGAGTTCCTTCGCCCAGCAAGTGTTTGGACCCCATGGCGCCTTGCTCGTACAATCGAAATCTCAAAGACATGTCTTTGATTTTGTCTTTGGGGAACAGGTAAATCGCCATGGGCTCGTTGAAGTCCCTGGGTCTTGTTCGAAAACTCTGCCGTTTTCCGGGCAACAGCATGACGCTGACTTCTAACAATGATGTGTCCCTCTGATGATAAGGTGGAAATTCTATTTTTGTAACAGTCACCGATAGCTTAGCGGTGTGCATTGTGAAGTCGAGCACAATATGAAGTCTACCAACCCCACGCACACTCGAATCCATTGTCCAGTCGGAAACAGAACTTGAACTGGAAACTCTCTTTGAGGGCGTACCACCGAACGTTCGCGGTGTTTCGCTCCGGCTTCTCGCCGGAACGCTACCGAATTCCCTTCGCGCAGCGCTTCCACGGACGGTCTCGTCGTCGGAAACAATGCTACTGGTTTCTACGTTGTGTTTACGCGCGACGCTCGGCACGGATCGTCCATTAGTTAGGGCGCTGAGGCCATAACTTGGGTTAGCGCCAGCAAGGGTGTATCTCCTTTTGAACTGCGTTCCTATATTAGGGACTTGTAAAGCCAAAGCGCCTGTGTTTGTATCTTGTTTGGATTTACCGGGTAAAGGTAGAGAGCTGTTTCTTTGCAGGAAACCAGCTGTGTTCTCGTCATCTTCGTCGTCTATGATTTCCGCATCCCGTTCGTCGTACTCTAAATCCTCGTTGGCCCCTCTTGCGTCGCCACTAGCAGGCCTAAAATGCAGACAGCAGCGAAACAATTGCAAGTGAGAGGGTATAAAAAATTTAAAAGGAGCCACATTCATATCTAAGGCCTCAATTACGCAGCATTAACAAAACAGTCCCTTGGACGATAGCTCGACACCAATACAAATGTTGATGTATGTTTGTCTCAGCTAAGCCCTTAATGTTCCTGTACTGTTTATTCGCAAGTATCGACTGGCTTCGCTCATTGGTTCCCGGCTCATTTGAGACAGTGTCAAATACCTCCAAAATTAAAACATTTGTAAGGTCAATTATGAATGTTTTCTCTGTCTTGTATTCGTCCATGTTATGAGGTGTCCATGAACACTGACGCTTTCATCGCACTCGTGAATTTCGAATAATGCTTTCCTTTACTTTTCCCCATCTTTCCATTATATAATGCTTCATTCAACCAAATTAACTTCTCTCTATTGTTAAATTCTATCAAATAGCTGGTTTTCTATTCACTAAAAAGCCGAAATTCTAAGCCCTGAATTTGACTTTACAATTACTACAACAGCTGGGTCTCTTCTTGAAGTCATTTTGAGACCGCGCGCGATCAGCCTAAACATGCAAAACACTCGTCGAATTTGTCTCGCATTCAATTATTTATTTAAAATTTTCTGGCAGTCTAATTCTCCATTTTTGGTGTGAATCCGTGCTGTTTGTGACTGAAACCGAAAGAAAACTGGTTTTTGCAGCGGAATTTCTAACCCCACCCCAACAACGTTTCAGCCGACATAAAGAACGTAACTGAATGCAAAATAAGTTGACAATAAACGGATAATTTCATGCTCTATATTTCGAATTTCCTACCTATTTTCCTGCGTTGATTTGTCCGTGTTTTGAGTCTCGCCTTCTGGGTTGATAATGCTTCGAAAGAAGCCGCCGATTTTGGCTGTAAAATCCATCGATGAAGCAAATATGGCCTTGACAGTTCGTGGTTCTTGGCAATATTTAGCGGCCCATCTGCTCTGGTGAAATTAAAAATGAAGAGCTTTTCTTCCTTGAAACTACTCAAAATATAGGAAAGAACATCAATTAGCGAGCGCGTTCTTCACTTTTCGGCAACATAAATAAGCTTCTATTGGCCGATTGCAAACTCGACAAAATTAACAAAATTACAATTCGCTGAGAAAGAAAGAAAAGCAGGATCCAGCTACGAGTACAAATACGATAGTTTTTTTTTTCTGGAACGCGACCAAGACCTTTCACCGCTTAGATAAATCTTTTTACAAAACTCACCGCTTGATATAGTAGTGCAAAGACTTTTCCACGTTCGTCTTGAGTTATTCTGCTCTCCTCCCGTCTTTTATTATTAGTTTTTTTTTACTAACACAAGACGCCGAAATTACTCCCGGGATCTGAGAATTGTTGCGTTGCCCTCAAACGCGAGATTTTCATACTTTTTGGTAGACGATCTCTCCTAAACGTAATTGAATTATTTAAATGCAAGATCTAGATGAAGTCAAAAATTATGCAGCCCTGACCTAAAATGACCAAATAGTACCTTGAGTAGGACTCTGGATCGACTAGAAAACACAGTTTGGTAAATTCTCGAGTCGCTCTGTGTGAAACCGAGAAATCAAAGGTCTTATCGCAGGCAACAAATTACGACAAACCAAAATACTAGCCAACAAGCTTCGAGAAATTAATTATATACTGTTTTTCGAGGCACCTGCTTTCAAATTTGTATATTTACATAAAATATTTTGGCCATAAACTCTTCATGTCGTATTTCTCCCGTCAAACGATTTGAATTCGATTTTTTGTCAATTCTCGTCCAATGCCAGCCAAAAAATGGAAATCAAAATACACCTTGCAATTAAATTGGAACTGTAGCATTTCTCAGTATATCGACCAAGCCATAAAATGCCTTATTTCACGCAACATCCAGAATCCGGCGTAAACGGCTTCGCTTATTTTGTTGCGGGCAACTTTTGAGTATTTCGTAATCACTATTAGCAAATAAAAGTTTGAAAAGTCACATCTTGAAATGAGAATTGGTTTTCTTAATTTCTGGCGTTGCGGTTTACATATCCTCAAAATATTTTTCAGGCGTTATTCAGTTATGATTTTCTTTTTCAGGAAATGCTCTTGTATAGTTCTGAAAACAAAACCAATTGTTTCATGTTTTTACTTACTTAGTCGCGTTCATTCCGAATGGAACACAGTGAAATAACGCCATCTGGCGTAGAAGTAAATAATTCCAAGATTAATTAACCCACCGGGGATATTCACAGACCAACATGACAAAAGACATGCAAATCTCAGAGCTTCCTGCTAAGAAACGTTCGTCAAGAAGTTCTCTCATTTCCACCTGAGCCCTTTCTTGTTTATGCAGCGGTTCCCGATCTACAAAATTGT